>CM065123.1:41382500-41997500 GCA_033026305.1 Cirrhinus molitorella | reverse complement strand
GTGTGGAAACTTTCAGATTTAGTCTGCTCTCTGTCTCTCCATCTGTTTTCAGCTGTCATTAACATCTGTTCAGAGACAGATAGGTGTGAATCATGTACAAAACACTGTGATCTGATCTCTGAAACACACTAAGAGCACCCACTGCACTAAAACCACTTACATGCAGCTTAAATATAACAGAATATTCATAATTTGAAAAAAAAAAAAAAACAACACAAACATGCTCAAAGCTTGTTTGACACCAACAAGTGTGTCTTAACTTCACTGAGACAATAGTAAGCTGGAAACAGCACACTTGAGCTCAGATTAACATTTGGGAGAAACTTTTTGCTGACAGTAAGTGAATGTTTGGGGTCACTATATTTTTGTATACGTTTACTTATTACAGAAGCATCAGTAAAAACACTTATAGTGTTCCAAAAGATTTTTATTTTAAATAAATGTAGTTCTTTTGAACTTTCTATTATCTGTAAATCCAGAGAATTAAAATGCATCAAAGTTTGCACAAAAATATTGTGCAGCACAACTGTTTTCAACACTGATAATAATGTTTGTAGAGCAGCAAATCAGTATATTAGAATGCTTTCTGAAGGATCATGTGACACTGAAGACTGGAGTAATGATGCTGAAAAATCAGCTTTGCATCACAGAAATAAATTACATTTTAAAATATATTCGCATAGAAAACAACTGTTTTAAATTGTAATAATATTTTAATCAAACAAATGCAGCCTTGCTGAGCAGAAGAGACCTTTAAGCATTACCAAATGTTATATACTCTAAACTTCTGACCAGTGCAGTGATCTGACTGAATTAGTGATCTAATCACTGACCAGTGTTGGGGAAAGTTACTTTTAAGAGTAATGCATTGCAATATTGCGTTACTCCCTAAAAAAAGTATCTAATTACGTTACTTAGTTACTTTTTATGGAAAGCATTGCGCGACATTACTTTTCCATTACTTTTTAAATCTGGGCAGGGCTTGCTTGTTTGTTTTTAATTTAAAAACATTTGATTCTCAGCAAAAGTAAAAGCCCTTTCACACCAAATAGTGAATAAGGCTAAGGCTGAAGGAAAATTAAATTGACGTCTGTACAGTAGAACTGTAGGAAAAGAAAGTTCAACACTCTTCAGCAATGAGAAAAAAACCCACAAATGTTAGTTCATCTAAAATAAGTTTTGCTTATTAGTACACTGCAAAAAATGCTTTTTGTCTTGTTTCCAGCCAAAATATCTAAAAATTCTTAAATCAAGAAGGATTTTCTAGACAAGTACAAATTATTGTCTTGTTTTTTTCTGAAAACAAGTCAAAATTAGCTAAGTGTGTTTTTGCTTGAAACAAGCAAAATAATGTCCCAATGGGGTAAGATAAATAATCTTGTTTTCTGTTTGAACCCCATTTGCAGATTATTTTGCTTGTTCTGAGTAAAAACTCACTTAATTTTGACTTGTTTTTTTCTGAAAACAAGAAAATAATTATTTACTTGTCTAGAAAATCTTTCTTGATTTAAGAATTTTTTGATATTTTGGCTGGAAACAAGACGAAAAAATGTAAGAACAGTATTTTTGCAGTGTACGGTTGAATTGGATCAAAGGTCAGCAGCAAAGTCATTGGTTAATAAAATGGGATTAAATACATAAAGAAAACAAAAAGTAACTGGCGTTAGTTTTTTTGAAAAAGCAACTCAGATATTTTCTTGGAAATGAAAAAGTAATGCGTTACTTTACTAGTTACTTAAAAAAAAGTAATATTATTACGTAACTTGCGTTAACCCCAACACTGTCACTGACTGACACAGGTGCAAAGGTGTGTGTGTGTGTGTGTGTGTGTGTGTGTGTGTGTGTGTGTGTGTTTACCTGAAGTCGCTGTAGGGGTGTATGATCCAGGCTCCAGCCGACCTGAGCCTCTCCTGCTCCATAGCCACGGCCTTGTGGCTGCCGAACATGCGGAGCGAGAACTTGTTGACGCCGGGCTGCAGCATGGCTCCGAACTGCCTCTGGATGAAGGTGGACTGGTTCGAGTAGCTGTAATCCTCACCGTCCAGCCCCGGACCGGCCTCCGGGGTCCCGGCCGCCGTGGTGGTGGTAGTCTCGGGTCCGGCGGCCACCACGACCATCCCGGCGCCGGTGGAGGAGGAGGTGGACGCCAGAGCGGCTCGGGAGGCGGCGAAGCCCACGGAGCGCTGCACGGTGGGCGGGGCGGAGCCGGCGTGGGGCAGCGGCAGGGGCAGAGGGGTGGTCGGGGTTCCGGCCGCGGTGCCCGGGCGGAACTGGCCGCTGTCGCGCGTGGAGCTCATGATGGAGAGGCGGCGGCGCCCGGGCAGCGGCTCCCCGCGGTCGCCCTCCAGAGACGCCTGGGAGAGACGGTAACCGGGAGACGGCAGGCTGCTCTTACTGCGCCGCTTAGAGTCGCCGTTCCGGGCGGGGCGTGGGTCCGTGCCCGCGGAAGCCCCGGTGCCACCATCCATGCCAGTGTCAGCAGCGAGAGCGCGCACACGCGCACAAACACACGCACGCACGCACGCACGCACACACACACACACACACAGTGACCTGTTGTTGCTCTTCTGTCAGATAAACACGGGTCTGTTCTGTCTATGATCTGTCATTACCTATCTGTCAGTTTGACCTCACCGGTAAAATGACGGATTCTCCTTCACGCTTCCTCCGGAGGACGCCTCGCCCCGCCGCGCTGCCCTTCCGGCGGCTCCTCATCGCGTTCGAACGCCCTTGAATTAACGCGCGCCGCTGACGCTCCGTTCGTCCTTGACGCGCTCGTCTTCACGCGCCGTCCGTCATTTCTCCTCATCTCTCCGTGTCCTTGAGGCCCAGGCGCTCCGAAGCGCTCCGACACCGGCCAGCATCTCCGAACGGGTTCCGCGATTCGGTGATTCCCGCCTCTGGTTGTCAGGGTGATGTCTCGCGCTCAACAGACGCGCTTACATAAGAACGATGTGAAGGAGCGACGCAGATACAGGACATTCATCTGTCAGACAATGGTCAGTCAGACATGTGAGGGCGCATCATCATCATCATCATCATCATCATCATCAGATGCGCAACAGGAGAAACAGAGGAGAAACGCGCCGGGGCTGCTCTCAGACGCGTGTGATTCTTCTGCCCCATTTAAACGATTACCAGGCGTTTTCCCAGAGCGCGTCGCGTCGCTCCGTCGCATTCATCACTGTCACTTGTTGAGCTTCACGCGGCCGCGGAGCCGGATTCCGGATCCCGCGTGACGGGAAGGACGAACGTGGTATTAAATAAATATGAAATCAATGTGAGAGCGCGTGAAGGTCTGTTGCCATGGCAGCGGCAGCATCAGCACCATCATCATCATCCCTGTCAGCCGCGTGCCCGACCGGCGCCAGTCCGCTCTCCTGCGGCTCAGGTATGAGTGCGCGTCACCGGCGCGTCACCATGACGACACGGAGGCGGGGAGAGAGAGAGACTGAGAGAGAGACAGCTGTTAGTCACTGGTGTCTGTTTCCTTGACTCTGAACAGCTAAAGCCAATTAAGAAATCCAGAGTCATAATGAAAGCCAGATACACAAACACACTCATACTCACTTCCGATCTGGATATCAATACATGACTCACTCATAGTAAGAGCTTTTTTATAAATAACTAATGATTCGAAAGCTGGAACACACATGATGGATTCATCCCAGGAGGTTTATCTATTCACATCTAGAATTTCAGAAACACTTAAAGGATTAGTTCACAAACATTTACAGAAAACTGACTCACGCTCAACCCCTCGTCATCAAAGTTGTTCATGTGTCATTTCTTCAGCCGTAAAGAAATTATGTTTTTTTTGTGGAAAACATTTCAGGAATGTTCTCCATATAGTGGACTTCTATGGTTCCCCAGCGTTTGAACTTCCAAAATGCAGTTAAAATGCAGCTTCAAAGGGCTCTAAACGACCCCAGCCGAGGAAGAAGGGTCTTATCTAGTGAAATAGTCATTTTCTGAAAATAAAATTACAATTTATATACTTTTTAACCTCAAATGCTGGTCTAACTACATTTTGGAAGTACAAACTCGTGGGCACCATTGAGAAAATTATAAATATGTTCCTCAAAAATCATAAATTCTTATTGACTGAAGAAATAAAGACCTGGATGACAAGGGAGTGAGTAAATTATCTGTACATTTTAAGATAATTTTCACAGCCACATACATACCTATATTTGGAAATATGTAACTATATTATCATCCAGCTTAAATCTGATAAATAAGACAATAAGATGCATATTAAGGAAGATATTAAGATGTTATAAACCTTGTCTGTAAAGTTGCTTTAAAACAATGTAAAAAGTGCTATACAAAAAAATGACTCACTTCACTTTCATCAGATAAAACCTAATTAAACCTGATCCAAAAGCATCTCAGTGTGAATCATCAGTCACATCATCGTCAAACACAGTAAAAGCTCTTGCTTCATCATCATCATAACGTCACATTCACATGATCACAACAGCAGCATGTTTATAGGAATAGTTCACCCAAAAATGAAAATCTACTCACCCTCAGGCCATCCAAGATTCACATGAGTTTGTTTGTTCATCAGATTTGTATAAATGTCTTACCAATGGATCCTCTGGAGTGAATGGGTGCCGTCAGAATGAGAGTCCAAACAGCTGATAAAAACATCACAATAATCCATAGCACTCCAGTCCATCAGTTAACATCTTGAGAAGACAAAAACTAAAACAAATCCAGCATTAAGACATTTTTAATTCATAATAACGCTTCCTCCAGTGAAAAAGTTCATCTTCGTTGTGTCTCACATCAAAATCCAGGCACATATTGCTGTTTTGGCTTGTAAACGGTGTTTGATCTGTGCAGATTTATCTTTTTTATTCAGACCACACCACTTTTTCACTGGATATTTGTTTTAAAGTTCAGATTCAACTTGATTTTTTAAAAAGTTGGTCAGGTTTTTAAGATATACAGTTATATTTTCTCTCTTTTTTTTTTGGTTTGGTTTGGTTTGTCTGTTTTTCATATTTTCCCTTTGCACCAATTTAATGTTAGAATAAAATAACAATGTAAACATTTACATTAAACAACCTGAAAATGAAAATATAAAAAACATAGACTTCAAATGTTAAAGATTGCTGAAATGTAACATTTGAGAAGCGTTCATCATGACGAGATGTGAGTGCAGTGTAAAGGCCCATTCACACAGAACACATTTTACACCTAAAAACACGAGACACAAACCAGTGAAATAAAAAAATACAGTCTTAAGACTTTCTTTAAACATTGTGAAATGCATGAGACGCTGACAATATGAATATAACTTAAAAACGCATATGTCTGGTGTATGTTTACATAAAAAAAGGAAGAGCACTGCAGTGGGATGAAACACGTGTTCTGTTCATGGATCAGTTTGTTAGCAGTTTTCATCACAGGAAAATAAAAACAGCACACATGGCTTATTTCATTCATTTATTGCTATAGAAATTATCCACATACATGAAGCAGAAATCAACACTGACACTCATAATGAGAGTCAATTAGCACAGGACTGTCAATCAGTGACTTCAGTGCTTCAGGGAACATTGACCGCTCTCATGATGTTTGTGTGTCCAGATCCGGGACTCCAGCCGGTGACCACGATCACCATATCACCCGCTCTGAAGAAACCCCGCGCTTTACCTGCACACAGACACACATTAAAGGTATAATCCACAACAAAATGAAAATTTAATGTTGCTCCAAACCCGTAAAAGCTCACTGCAAAAAATGCTTTTCTTACTTAGATTTGTTGTCTTGTTTCCAGCCAAAATATCTAAAAAATCCTAAATCAAAAAGGATTTTCTATACAAGTAACAATTATTGTCTTGTTTTCAGGAAAAAGAAGTCAAAATTAAGTGACTTTTTGCTTAAAACAAGCAAAATAATCTGCCAGTGGGGTAAGCAAAATAATCTTATTTCAAGCTGAAAGCTAGATTTTTTTTTTCTTACCCCACTGGCCGATAATTTTGCTTGTTTCAAGCAAAAACTCACTTAATTTTAACATATTTTGTCAGAAAATAAGACAATAACTTTTACTTGTCTAGAAAATCCTTCTTGATTTAAGAATTTTTAGATATTTTAGCTGGAAACAAGACAAAAAATCTAAGTAAGAAAAGCATTTTTTGCAGTTATTCGTTCGTCTTCAGAATACACTTTAAGATATTTTGGATGAAAACCGGGAGGCTTGTGACCAGTGTTAAGGGTAACACACGTTACATAATCAGATTGCTTTTTTCAAATAACTAGTAAAGTAATGCATTGCTTTTAGTAACGCCAGTTACTTTGTTTTACCATTCACTGATTGACAGCTCTCCTGTCCTCATGTTGGGTAAAATTGTGAGTAAATGCAGAGGCAAACTCAGAATATGCCATAAACCAGCAATAAATAAATATGTGAAATAACACCAGTGTTGCCAAGTCCGCAGTTTTCCCGCAGAATTGGGCTACTTTAACACTGTTGCCGCGGGTTATTTATTTAGCACACATACTTATTTACATTTCTAATTTGCACCTGTACATAGTAAATAGTTTATTTTAATTTGTATATTGTGTCTTTGCTTTTTTTGCACTTTTTCTGTATATTTGTATATTGTTCGTTTTATTATCTGTGTCTTGTCCTGTCATTGTCATTCTGTTGCATTGTGGAGCTTCTGTCACTAAAACAAATTCCTAGTATGTGCAAACAAACCTGGAGAACCCCGGCAAAAAAAATGTGTATTTTATCCAACAGAACGTGATTTTTAGCGAGGGACCCCCCTCAAAACGCCATTGGGCTAGTTTTGGGCTTGTTTTGAGTAGCAATTGGGCGGGTTTTGTTCTGAAAACCTGGCAACCCTGAATAACACATATATCCTTTATGTATTTAATCCCACTGTATTAACTAATGCTTTCGCTGCTGACCTTCGATAATCCAGTTCAGTCATACTAATAAGCAAAAAATAACATTACACTAACATTTTAAATGCTTCATTTTTTTTATTGCTGAAGAGTGTTGAGCTTCTCCTGTGTTCTCCTGTACAGACGCAAATTTACGTTTCCTTTCGCCTGAGGCTTACTCTTTTTACTTTTGGTGTGTAAGGGCTTTTATGTTTGGCAAAAATAATTTTTTAAGATTTCAAAAGTAGCGCATCAGTAATGTAACAGTAACGTAACACATTACTTTACATAAAAAGTAACTAAGTAGCGTAATTAGTTACTTTTTTATGGAGTAATGCAATATTGTAATGCATTACTTTTAAAAATAACTTAGTGTTGTGGGTAACTCAAGTTACGTAATAATATTAGTTTTTTCAAGTAACTAGTAAAGTAACGCATTACTTTTTCATTTCCAAGAAAATATCATCATTTTTCAAAAAAGTAACGCCAGTTAATTTTTGTTTTCTTTATGTATTTAATCCCATTTTATTTAACCTGCAAAAATACTTTTCTTACTTCGATTTTTTGTCTTGTTTACAGCCAAAATTTAAAAAGTAAAGCAAAAGTATTGTAACGCACTACTTTCCATAAAAAGTAACTAAGTAATGTAATTAGTTACTTTTTTAGGGGGTAATGCAATATTGTAACGCATTACTTTTAAAAGTAACTTTCCCCAACACTGATTGTGACTGTCCCAAAAGACATTGTCAAAACAGTCCATCTATTACGAAGCTGCAAAGAAAACCAAAATAATGTCTTAATAAAAAAAAAAGGTTGAACCAGTCACGAACCTCCCGGTTTTCATCCAAAATATCTTAAATTGTGTTCCGAAGACAAACAAAGCTTTTAAGGGTTTACATGGGGGGAACGACATGGGGGTAAGTGATTAAAGACTAAATTTTAATTTTGGGGTGGAGTAACCCTTTAACACACCATTCACAAACACACACATTACACAAACACATGCTCACCGATGTCCATCCCAAAGGTCACGCGGTTATCCACGTCATCGGCCCAGACATCAGCGGGCGGAGCTCGGAAGAAGGCGGAGAAAACGCCACGCAGCAGCTGCGACTGACGGGCCACCTGAATGTTACGCGTCACAGCGATGATCGGACAGCGAGGACGATATCGAGATAATAAATGAGCCGACCTGCAGCACAGACAAAGACACTCAACAACAACAACAGATAAATGAACAGATATTGAAGTGCAGTGTTGGGGGTAACGCATTACAAATAACGCAAGTTATGTAATAATATTACTTTTTTCAAGTAACTAGTAAAGCAACGCATTACTTTTTCATTTCCAAGAAAATATCTGAGTTACTTTTTCAAAAAACTAACGCCAGTTACTTTTTGTTTCCTTTATGTATTTAATCCTGTTTTATTAACCAATGACTTTGCTGCTGACCTTTGATCCAATTCAACCGTACACTGCAAAAATACTTTGCTTACTTACATTTTTTGTCTTGTTTTCAGAAAAGTCAAAATTAAGTGAGAATAATCTGCCAATGGGGTTAACAAGACAATAAGTTTTAATGGTCTATAAAATCCTCCTTGATTTAAGAATTTTTAGATATTTTGGCTGGAAACAAGATAAAAAATCTAAGTACGAAAAACATTTTTTTTGCATTGTACTAATAGGCAAAACTAACATTTGTGCTTAATTTTTCTCATTGCTGAAGAGTGTTGAACTTTCTTTTCCTACAGTTCTACTGTACAGACGTCAATTTACTTTTCCTTTAGCCTTAGGCTTATTCACTTCATTTCATTTTGGTGTGAAAGGGCTTTTACATTTGCTAAGAATCAAACTTTTTTTTTTGGCAAATAAGTTTTATTGAAAGACCAAGATTTTAAAGATGGATGCACAATCTCACATACTTGGTTTCTATTAAGAATCAAACTTGTTTTTATATTAAAAACAAAGAAGCAAACCCTGCCCAGATTTAAAAAGTAAAGCAAAAGTAATGTAACGCATTACTTTCCATAAAAAGTAACTAAGTAACGTAATTATTTACTTTTCTAGGGAGTGACGCAATATTGTAACGCACTACTTTCCATAAAAAGTAAGTAACGTAATTAGTTACTTTTTTACGGAGTAACGCAATATTGTAACGCACAACTTTCCATAAAAAGTAACTAAGTAACGTAATTAGTTACTTTTTTAGGGAGTAACGCAATATTGTAACGCACAACTTTCCATAAAAAGTAACTAAGTAACGTAATTAGTTACTTTTTTAGGGAGTAACGCAATATTGTATCGCACTACTTTCCATAAAAAGTAACTAAGTAACGTAATTAGTTACTTTTTTAGGGAGTAACGCAATATTGTATCGCACAACTTTCCATAAAAAGTAACTAAGTAACGTAATTAGTTACTTTTTTAGGGAGTGACGCAATATTGTAACATTACTTTCCATAAAAAGTAACTAAGTAACGTAATTAGTTACTTTTTTAGGGAGTGACGCAATATTGTAACACATTACTTTTAAAAGTAACTTTCCCCAACACTGATGAAGTGTCTGTATGAGTGTGTACCTGCCGGAGGTGGTGAGGATGATGATGGCCCCAGCGCAGCATTTGAAGGACGACTCGACGGCTCCGATGGCCGTGACCTCTGTGGGGTCGGAGCTCAGCGGGGTCAAACGGCGCAGCTCTTCAAACAGCTGCTGATGAAAGATGGCCGCCTCGGCTTCACGACAGATCTAACACAGACAGAGATAGAGAGTGAGACTGTGGGTGACAGGTCAGAGGGGTCAGAGGTCATGCGGTCATACGCACCGAGTGCATCATAGCGACAGCTTCTACAGGGAAGCTTCCTTTGGCCGTTTCTCCAGACAGCATGACACAGTCGGCTCCATCCAGCACCGCATTGGCCACATCGCTGCTCTCTGCACGGGTGGGACGTGTGTGATGGACCATACTCTCCAGCATCTAAACACACACACATGCTGAATCAGGTCGTGTGTGTGTGTGTGTGTGTGTGTGTGTGTGTGTGTGTGTGTGTGTGTGTTGATGCAGCACTGCAACACACTGCACATCAGCGCATCAGACAGTGTCACAGTGCATTCTCATCATTTCTGTTTCTCCTCTAAACTAACAAAATACATGCTCTTGGAATCTGGGATTTATGTTCTTTATTAAACTTTTTATTAAGAAAGAATTCACATGACCTTTCTAGTCTTTTTTTTTATTACAAGTATTTTACTTTCTTTTTTTTTTACTTTTTACTTTTCACAATTTCTGCTTAGTGTAATAAAAATATATATATTTTTATATTTATATTTATATATATTTATGAGTGAATTAAAAAAACTAATTTCTAGACCTGGAGAAATGTAAATAAATATATATAAGATTTGTATAAAGATTTTTTTTATTAATCCACTAAGCAGAAATTGTGAAAAGTAAAAAGTAAGAAGTAAAAAAAAAAAAGTAAAAAAAGTAAAATACCTGTAATCACAAACGACTAGAAAGGTAATGTGAATTCTTTCTAAATAAAAACTTTAATAAAGAACAATCAGTTATTGAATTTACATAATTGTTCTTATTTTATTCATATAATTAATAATTAACCCTTTAACTGTCACTCTCTATTGTGAACATCGACATGAAAATGCACTATCCAGATGTAATTTTTTATCATTCATAAACAAAAACATTTTGTAATATGATTTTCATGTACAATTTCCATGATAATGCAATGGCTGATTTTAAAATGGTTTCCAAAGGATGAATTTTGAAATTTTAAGTCCTCAAGTGATTTATAATTTCTTATGATTTCTAAAGCGTGATAGAAAAAAACACCAATGGAGTTTTGGTTCCTCGCCTCTGGCTTGCTTAGTTGGAGACACTTAATTTCCAGCAATATCATATACTATTTGAACTGAACTGAGCTGGATGATGACATTCAGTGATGAACTGCCTTTAACTTAAAATTGAGTGTTTACTGTTGTCCTTTCGCATTATTGACACAATTTTCCTATTTAACACTTTAAAGTCTGTATTGTTAAAAGTGCTATATAAATAAAGATGACTTGACATGACTTAAATATTTAAGTATATATATAAGTATAAATATTTTTTCTTTTTATTTACATTTATGTATATTTCTACACTTATAGACAACAAAAGTCCTCAGACTCACATACTCTTGTTTTGCTAAATTCTCATTTGTTTAATTGTTGAAGCTGATCATCAGAAACATATATGACACACCTGTGTGGCACAGATCACGGGTTTTCCCGCAGAATTACAGCGTCCGATCATCATCTTCTGTGCGATGAAGACTTTCTCTGCCGGGATCTCAATGCCTAGGTCGCCACGGGCCACCATTATGCCATCGCTCTCCTTCAGGATCTCCTCAAAACTACAGTGAGAAATCACAAGATGTGAGGAGACCAAGAGCAAGAGCATGTTGCATGTTGAAAAGTTTAGAAATCGCGCTGAAGCATTTGGAAGCGCGTTGAAGTGTTTAAAAGTGTGTGAAAGCATGTTAAAGAGTTTGGAAGCACATTAAAGCATGTTGGCGCATTTGGAGTTTTGAAGAGTTGTTGATACATGGAAGTGTGTTGATGCGTTTGGAAGTAAACTGAAGAGCTTGAAAGCTTGTGGAAGCATGTTGGGGCATTTGGAAGCTTGTTGAAGCATGTGGAAGCGTATTGAAGTGTACTGAAGCATTTGAAATTGTGTTGAAGCATTGTGTTTAAGATTTGAAGCGTGTTGAAGAGTGTGGAAGCACATGGAAGTGTGTGAAAATATGTGGAAGCATTTAGAGGCATGCACAAGCATGTTGAAGTGTGTGGAAATATGTGGAAACATGTTGAAGAGTTTGGAAGCATGTGGATGCATGTGGAATTGTGTGGAAATACGTTGAAGGGTTTGGAAGCATGTTGAAGAGTTTGAAAGCGTTTGAAGTGTGTGAAAGCGGTTAGAAGCATGTGGAAGTGTGTGGAAATATGTGGAAGCGTTTGGAAGCATGTGGAAGTGTGTGGAAATATGTGAAAGCGTTTGGAAGCATGTTGAAGAGTTTGAAAGCGTTTGAAGTGTGTGAAAGCGGTTAGAAGCATGTTGAAGTGTGTGGAAATATGTGGAAGCGTTTGGAAGCATGTGGAAGTGTGTGGAAATATGTTGAAGGGTTTGGAAGCATGTTGAAGAGTTTGAAAGCGTTTGAAGTGTGTGAAAGCGGTTAGAAGCATGTGGAAGATTGTGGAAATATGTGGAAGCGTTTGGAAGCATGTGGAAGCATGTTGAAGTGTTTGGAAGCATGTTTAAGGGTTTGGAAGCATGTTGAAGAGTATGGCAGCATGTGGAAGTATGTGGAAATATGTGGAAGCGTTTGGAAGCATGTTGAAGAGTTTGAAAGCGTTTGAAGTGTGTGAAAGCGGTTAGAAGCATGTGGAAGTGTGTGGAAATATGTGGAAGCGTTTGGAAGCATGTGGAAGTGTGTGGAAATATGTGAAAGCGTTTGGAAGCATGTTGAAGAGTTTGAAAGCGTTTGAAGTGTGTGAAAGCGGTTAGAAGCATGTTGAAGTGTGTGGAAATATGTGGAAGCGTTTGGAAGCATGTGGAAGTGTGTGGAAATATGTTGAAGGGTTTGGAAGCATGTTGAAGAGTTTGAAAGCGTTTGAAGTGTGTGAAAGCGGTTAGAAGCATGTGGAAGATTGTGGAAATATGTGGAAGCGTTTGGAAGCATGTGGAAGCATGTTGAAGTGTTTGGAAGCATGTTTAAGGGTTTGGAAGCATGTTGAAGAGTATGGCAGCATGTGGAAGTATGTGGAAATATGTGGAAGCGTTTGGAAGCATGTTGAAGAGTTTGAAAGCGTTTGAAGTGTGTGAAAGCGGTTAGAAGCATGTTGAAGTGTGTGGAAATATGTGGAAGCATTTGGAAGCATGTGGAAGTGTGTGGAAATATGTTGAAGGGTTTGGAAGCATGTTGAAGAGTTTGAAAGCGTTTGAAGTGTGTGAAAGCGGTTAGAAGCATGTGGAAGATTGTGGAAATATGTGGAAGCGTTTGGAAGCATGTGGAAGTGTGTGGAAATATGTGAAAGCGTTTGGAAGCATGTTGAAGAGTTTGAAAGCGTTTGAAGTGTGTGAAAGCGGTTAGAAGCATGTTGAAGTGTGTGGAAATATGTGGAAGCGTTTGGAAGCATGTTGAAGTGTTTGGAAGCATGTTTAAGGGTTTGGAAGCATGTTGAAGAGTTTGAAAGCGTTTGAAGTGTGTGAAAGCGGTTAGAAGCATGTTGAAGTGTGTGGAAATATGTGGAAGCATTTGGAAGCATGTTGAAGAGTTTGAAAGCGTTTGAAGTGTGTGAAAGCGGTTAGAAGCATGTTGAAGTGTGTGGAAATATGTGGAAGCATTTGGAAGCATGTGGAAGTGTGTGGAAATATGTGAAAGCGTTTGGAAGCATGTGGAAGTGTGTGGAAATATGTGAAAGCGTTTGGAAGCATGTGGAAGCATGTTGAAGAGTTTGAAAGCATTTGAAGTGTGTGAAAGCGGTTAGAAGCATGTTGAAGTGTGTGGAAATATGTGGAAGCGTTTGGAAGCATGTGGAAGCATGTTGAAGTGTTTGGAAGCATGTTTAAGGGTTTGGAAGCATGTTGAAGAGTATGGCAGCATGTGGAAGTATGTGGAAATATGTGGAAGCGTTTGGAAGCATGTTGAAGAGTTTGAAAGCGTTTGAAGTGTGTGAAAGCGGTTAGAAGCATGTTGAAGTGTGTGGAAATATGTGGAAGCATTTGGAAGCATGTGGAAGTGTGTGGAAATATGTGAAAGCGTTTGGAAGCATGTGGAAGTGTGTGGAAATATGTGAAAGCGTTTGGAAGCATGTGGAAGTGTGTGGAAATATGTGGAAGCGTTTGGAAGCATGTGGAAGTGTGTGGAAATATGTGGAAGCGTTTGGAAGCATGTGGAAGTGTGTGGAAATATGTGGAAGCGTTTGGAAGCATGTGGAAGTGTGTGGAAATATGTGGAAGCGTTTGGAAGCATGTGAAAGCATGTTGAAGAGTTTGAAAGCGTTTGAAGTGTGTGAAAGCGGTTAGAAGCATGTTGAAGTGTGTGGAAATATGTGGAAGCATTTGGAAGCATGTGGAAGTGTGTGGAAATATGTGAAAGCGTTTGGAAGCATGTGGAAGTGTGTGGAAATATGTGGAAGCGTTTGGAAGCATGTGGAAGTGTGTGGAAATATGTGGAAGCGTTTGGAAGCATGTGGAAGTGTGTGGAAATATGTGGAAGCGTTTGGAAGCATGTGGAAGCATGTTGAAGAGTTTGAAAGCGTTTGAAGTGTGTGAAAGCGGTTAGAAGCATGTTGAAGTGTGTGGAAATATGTGGAAGCGTTTGGAAGCATGTGGAGCATGTTGAAGCATTTGGAGCATGTTAAAGAGTATGGAAGCATGTGGAAGTGTGTGGAAATATGTGGAAGCGTTTGGAAGCATGTTGAAGAGTTTGAAAGCGTTTGGAAGTGTATTGAAGAGTTTGGAAGCATGTTGAAGAGCAGGGGTTCCCAAACTTTTCAGCCCACGACCCCCAAAATAACAGTGCCAGTACCTCGGGACCCCCACTTTCCTAAAGTATACGAATGTTTTGTAAAACGGCACACAATCATAATGACAACACAAAGCAACACAACAGTCTAACAACTATAATAATATTTTACAGTAATTTACTCATTATTTACATGTGAACATTAATCTTACCTAATGATTTGGGTGGGCAACATGCTGGATTTTTATTTTTAATTCACCTTATATGTTTTATTTATATGTAAAATATTCTATTTCTAATGCTTCAAAAATTATTTGATTTCTGGAAATCATCTTGCGACCCCTCCTCCTGGTTTTGCGACCCCCTGGGGGGTCCCGACCCCTACTTTGGGAACCCCTGTTGTAGAGTATGGAAGCATGTGGAAGCATGTTTAAGGGTTTGGAAGCATGTTGAAGCGTTTGGAAGCATGTTGAAGAGTATGGAAGCATGTGGAAGTGTGTGGAAATATGTAGAAGCATTTGGAAGCATGTTGAAGCATGTGGAAGTGTGCTGAAGTGTGTGGAAGCATGTTGAAATGGGTTGAAGCATGTGGAAGCGTTTGGAAGCATGTTGAAGAGTATGGAAGCATGTGGAAGTGTGTGAAAGCATTTGGAAGTGTATTAAAGAGTTTGAAAGAATGTTGAAGAGTGTGGGAGCATTTTGAACCATTTGGAAGCTCACTGAAGCGTTTTGAGTTTGGAAGTGTGTGGAAGTTTGAGTTTGAGTTTGTGTGCTTGAACAGGTGGAAGCATGTTGAAGTGTGTGGCGTGTCTGTGTCTCACTTCTGAACGCCCTGTCTGCTCTCCACTTTGCTGATGACTTTGATATTCTGTCCTTTGGGTCCCATGGCCTCCCTCACGGCAATCACATCATCAGCCGAGCGGATGAAGGAGGCGAAGATCATGTCCACGTCCTGCTCCACGCCGAACAGCAGGTCTGATCGATCACGGTTGCTCACCGCTGGCAGGTTCACCAACTCCGCCCCGGGCAGATTCACACCTTTACGACTACCCAGAATGCCACCGTTCTCAACGCGAGTCTCCACCCACGTCTCACCTGACAGAAGAAGAGTTCAGGAGACAACAAACACTTCAAAAAAACTGATTCATCTATGACTAAATAATCTGATGCATCATGAAATCTGCTTATAATTTAGTTCGATTTTAGACAATAGGTGAACTTTTGGATATGAAATGAACAGGTTTGCTTTAAAGTGTCCAGAACAAATTGAACTGATTACTGACTAAAAATCTTGCCAGTGAACATTTAAACATCACTGGCTTCTGCACTGGCCTCCTATTAGGTTCCATATTAACTACAAAATACTACTTCTTACCTATAAGGCCCTAAATGTTTAAGCTCCTGCGTACCTAACTAGTCTTCTACCACGCTACAATCATCACACTCCCTAAGGTCACAAAACTCAGGACTCTTGGTAGTACCTATAATAGCAAAGTCCACTAAATTTGCTGTAAAGCTGCTTTGAAACTATATGTTTTGTGAAAAGCGCTATACAAATAAACTTGACTTGACTTGACATCACAACATGAAACTAAGATACAACCTGTAACAGGGTAAAGCTCATATAAACATGCAAAAGAAATAAATTGCATGCTTAAAGTATTTAAATCAAAAACTCTTTTAAGTAAATAACTGGTGTATTTACTGTACTGAATTTAATGTTATGCTGTTTTTAAGCTTCACTGGCATGAAATGCAAACATCAGTGAAAATGGTTTCTTTGATCTCAATGCATTTTGATGGTGATTTTGAGCTGATGTTTGTTTGCTGTACCGATCTCCAGGACTTTGAGAGCGAGGAGGCCGTCATCAATGAATATCCTGCTTCCTTTCTTGAGCACGTGTGGCAGGCTGGGATAATCCACCCAGATCAGCGACTCGTCCGTCTTATCACGGTCCGCCTCTGCCGTCACCACTCGAACCGACGCTCCTCGCTTCAGCGCCACCTCAGCATCTGCAGACTGTCACAAACACACACACACACACACACACTGAGTGTCTGAGTCACTATCACACATGCTCCTCTATTTAAGTCAGTCGTACCCCTTTAACCAGACCGGTGCGGATCTCTGGTCCTTTGGTGTCCAGAGCGATGGCCACGGGCCTGTAGTACAGTGGGTCAGAGGTCAACGTCTCCACTGCCTCACGGATGTTACGGATTGTCTCTCCATGATACTAGAAGAGAAAAGTGTGAGACGCTGAACGTGTGTCATAAACAGACAGACACACTCTCTCTCACACACACACACCTCATGAGAGCCGTGAGAGAAGTTCAGTCTGGCGATGTTCATACCGGCCTTCACCATCTCCTGTAGTTTGGTGACGGAGCGGGAGGCAGGGCCTTTTTTGAAATTATAAAATACAAAAGAACATTTAAAGCAGGTTTTCCTGTTCAAACAGTAGAGCAGATGTTAGCAACTCCAAGGTCATGGGTTCGATTCGCAGGGAAAGTGTGAACTGATTCAGTCTAAATATGTACCAATGTAAGCCACTGCTAAATATAAAAATATACATGAAAATATAGATGCAAGCAGCAATTAAGGGACCAAGCACGAAGAAGGCAAGATAAGTCATGCCAGCATGTCTGGCAGCATCAGACCAACTGCACCAATGAGCAATTAAAGACATATTTGTGATTTTAAGCAAAACAGCTGAAAAATCAAATACAGTCACTGTTAATAATATGATTGAAATATTTATGTTGCTGTTATGAAATTAATGTGGTGTGGTCAATGTAAGGTGGCAATAGCACAAATAAAGTTTGGTGTTAATATGTCAAAGCTTTGCAGAGATACAGCCTTAGAGTTAATTTGGCATCATGCCTCAAATTTGTAAGAAATACAGTTTCGTTTATCAACATGAAATCCATTAAGTTTTTCAGCACAGGCTAAAGATGATCTGGTTTGATTTTGGTGAAAATGATACTTTTAACCAATAGGTGGTGCTGTTACCAAATTGATGTGGCATGGTCACAAAGGTGTCAATATGTCAAAGCTTTGCAGAGATCGGACCAATACTCTAGGAGGAGTTCGAAAAAGTAGGTTTTCAACATAAATCAAAATGGCGGACAGGAAGTTCGGCCAATTTTGGTGTAATTAGTATTGATGTTCTCAGCATGACCCAAAGAATATATTGAGACCAGTTTAATTTGATTTTTGGCCAAAACATTTAGAAGTTATTGGCAAAAAAACAACATTTTTCATATCTCCTGACCACTAGGTGGCACTGCTCCAAAACCTCGGGTCAGCCTCAGGTCATGCTTGTTATAACACACATTGAGTTTGGCCTCAATATGCCAAACCGTTGCAGAGATATAGCCTCATATTCATTTTTGCATGCTGTTCGTTAAAAGTCATTCATGTTTTATTTGAGAACAGTTTGACAAATCAACTTGAATTCAATAACTTTTTGCCAGCATGGTCTGCAGATGATCAGAGTCAAAATTTCATGAAATTGGACCAATACCCTAGGAGGAGTTAGAAAAAGTAGGTTCTCAACATAAATCAAAATGGCGGACAGAAAGTTCAGCCAATTTTGGCATAATTAGTATTGATGTTCTCAGCATGACCCAAACAATATATTAAGACCAGTTTAATTGGATTTTTGGCCAAAGCATTTAGAAGTTATTGGCAAAATCAAAAAGTTTCCTGACCACTAGGTGGTGCTGCTCCGAAACTGCGCAGATAGCCTCAGGTCATGCTTGTTATAACACACCAAGTTTGGCCTCAATATGCCAAACCGTTGCAAAGATATAGCCTCATATTCATTTTTGCATGCTTTTCGTTAAAAGTCATTCATGTGCTATTTGAGAACAGTTTGACAAATCAACTTGAATTTTGAAAAATTTGAAAAAAAAACTTGCATGGTCAGCAGATGATCCGGGTCAAATTTGGTGAAATTGGACCAATACACTAGGAGGAGTTTGAAAAAGTTGGTTCTCAACATAAATCAAAATGGTGGGCAGGAAGTTTGACCAATTTTGGCATAATTAGTATTGATGTTCTCAGCATGACCCAAACAATATATTGAGACCATTCACACATTATTTGAGAACAGTTTGACAAATCATCTTGAATTCAATAAATTTTTGCCAGCATGGTCTGCAGATGATCCGAGTCAAATTTGGTGAAATCGGACCAATACTCTAGGAGGAGTTCGAAAAAGTAGGTTTTCAACATAAATCAAAATGGCAGACAGGAAGTTCGGCCAATTTTGGCATAATTAGTATCGATGTTCTTGGAATGACCCAAACAATATATTGAAGCCAGTTTCATTTGATTTTTGGCCAAAGCATTTAGAAGTTATTGGCAAAAAACAACATTTTTCATATCTCCTGACCACTAGGTGGCACTGCTCAGTGCAGATAGCCTCAGGCCATGCTTGTTATAACACACATTAAGTTTGGCCTCAATATGCCAAACCGTTGCAGAGATATAGCCTCATATTCATTTTTGCATGCTTTTCGTTAAAAGTCATTCATGTGTTATTTGAGAACAGTTTGACAAATCAACTTGAATTCCATAACTTGCATGGTCTGCAGATGATCCGGGTCAAATTTGGTGAAATTGGACCAATACACTAGGAGGAGTTTGAAAAAGTAGGTTCTCAACATAAATCAAAATGGTGGGCAGGAAGTTTGACCAATTTTGGCATAATTAGTATTGATGTTCTCAGCATGACCCAAACAATATATTGAGACCATTCACATGTTATTTAAGAACAGTTTGACAGATCATCTTGAATTCCATAACTTTTTTGCCAGTATGGTCTGCAGAAGATCTGAGACAATTATGATGAAAATCAGACAAACAGTCTAGAAAGAGTGGGATTTATAAGGCAAGGATTCAGAGGAAAAATGTTCTTTCTAGATATTACGCTTCAAAAGTTATTAGCATAAACATGAGTGAAACTTGAACAAGTGGTGGCGCTACAGAGTTTGAGTTAGAGACTCCAAACTTGCTACGGTTAATGTTGAGACTACCCTTTATCTGTGTGCCAAATTTCATAACTTTCCTGCAAATGGTTCTATGGGCTGCCATAGACTCGACGGAAGAAACAAAAGGAGAAGTTTCAAGAGGTGCTAAATATATAATTATGATTATTATTGCACTGTGGCACTGCAGTGACAGACCAATGGTGCAAATGATGCTGGTGTTGCGTGCAGTGATTGGCTCCTGGTCGATGTCCAGCAAACACAGATGCTCCAGAAACGTGTCGGCCATCGACGCGTCCAACTGCTGCTTCTGAATGAAGGAGTCCGGCAGAGCCATGACGTCTGAGTAACGCCTGATACGAGCTGAGACACACAGAGAGACAGACAGGAGGAATCACATTCATGTTTTTCCATCAAAATTTGTATCTGAATTCAGAAGTAGTTTTTTCTTAACCAAATATTAAATATTCAATCATTTACTATGCTACACATTTTTCTGGAATACAAATATTTGTGTCCGTGTTCCTGATGTCATGACACACTCGGAATAAACATTCACACTCAAATCAGTCTTTCATGTGATCTGCTGATTGATCTGATCAATCGTGTGCACTCAAGTGAGTCAGTGATGATAATGACGGCTCTCTCTTCACGACTTCTGGAGGAAGATGTTTGTGATCATCATGTTTCATGATGGAACAAATGAAAGAGAAAATAGAGAGAGCAGACGAGTTGTGACTAGATGTGAAAGTGACAAAACGAGATCCTGCAATGTGTCGAAGAGAGGAACACGTTTCTGAGATTCTGTTCATACAGAGAGGAATTCATGAAGAGGAAAGCAAGGTCACAACACAAAGAGACAGACAGACAAGAGACGCAGACAGGAGGATGAATGAACAGAATCAGTGCTGGATAACAGAAATGCATGAGACACACAGAATAGAGCTGAAGAAGAAATCACTGCAAAGAATTGCACATAATCACATGTCACTGTGACTGACAGATGCATCGGCCAATGAGAGATGTGTATGCATGGGAGGAGCCATGAGTGAGTGACAGCTAATGGGGGTGTGGTTATTCAATGTCATACTGTCAATCATCTGAGCTTGAAAGTGCACACACACACACACACACACACACACACTTCCTCTAAATGGCGACACTGCATAAACTTCTGTTTATACACACAGCAAGTTATAAATACTGCAGTGCACTGCAAAAAAATACAAATGAAAATAAAAATAAATATTTAATCTGGCAAGGGGTTACAGATGAAAATGAGTAATTGAAGCTAACTCTGGCTTATTTACAGTATTTTATTGTTGACTAATGAACACTGTCCCTATTAAATAAAAAATACTAGGTTTCTAGCCAAAATATCAAGATGCATTTACTAGATAAGCAAAATGATGTGAGATATTTAATGTTGTTTCCTGGGGGGACTCTAAAATAAGTAATTCTTTTCTTTAAACAAGTCAAATGATCCGCCAGTGGGGTAAGGAAATTACTCTTAAAACAAGATTGTCTTACTCCACAGGAAGATCATTTTATTTGATTTAGGCAAAATGCACTTCATGTAGATTTTCCCCCCCAGGAAGCAAGACTAAATATCTTACATCATTTTGCTTATCTAGCAAATAGATCTTGATATTTTGACTAGAAACAAGACAAAAATACTAAGTAAGATAAGCCTTTTTTATTTAATAGGAACAGTGCTCATTAATCAACAGTAAAATACTGCAAATAAGCCAGAGTTAGCCTCAATGGCTATTTTTTATATCTAGTCTTGCATCTAGTAAATGCAACTTGATTTAAGAACTTTTAGATATTTTGACTAGAAACAGGACAAACATACTAAGTAAGATGAGCCTTTTTTTGCAGTGTGGAAAAAATTCTTTATATTATATAAATTTAGATTTTATACTGTTTTTACACATAAGAACATCCTCAAAAGGTGATTTTGGGAGATCATTTTTAAAGCTCACTCCTAGGTACATATTTCTCCATAAAATATGATTACCAACACACACATAAACACACACAAAGATGTAAATACAATATAATATTAGCAGTAAAAACATCTGACAATGATTCAGTTCAATTGTGATTCTGCAATAAATGATGATTCTCCATGAAGTCTGCCTGATGTTTAATCAGATTTAGGCATGATTTATAATTACCGTGCAATTATTATACAAAATTATGCACACATGCAACTTGAATAAGGAACAATTTATAGAAAACTACAAATAGACCTGTATTTTTGGATTAGAAATGTGCATAAGTCATTGTTTCCTGATTATTAAAAACAATAATTTTTCTCAACATTAAATATATGTATATTTAATTCAATATTAAACTTAATTAAAAATATATTATAATTTAAACAACTATGATTTTATATATTTTTACAGGTATAATATAACATTTGAAGAGCAAAACAGATAACATTTTTTTATATCGTTTTATATTGTGCATTCTAAATAATCTCAATCAAACTGCAGTTATTTTGATATAAAGTAAAAATAACTACAAATACAGCTAACTAACACACAATAAAAACATGAAAACATGATTTTTGAAAATAGTTACCTGTTTTTGCAAATAAACTCTTCAGTTATAAAAACAGTGTAATTATATGCATATAAAATCTTTTCAATTTAACATTTAACCATTTAACTGTCTGAGTGGGATGCCAGTTTACTTCACCATTTTACAAATAAATCCTAATTTAAATATGACAAACTATATATTGACTATATACAAACTAAATAGATATTTTACCTTTTTTGTGTTACAAATTATGCAGGAAAAGTAATAGATTAATTTATGACAAGTGCAAAAAAGACTTGTTACACAAAGAATTTCTTCGTATCCTATCACACTTTAGAAATCATAAGAAATTATATATCAGTTGAAAACTTAAAAACTCCAAATTCATCCTTTGAAAACAATTTAAAATCAGACATTGCATTACCACACTGCAAAAAATGCTTTTCTATCTTAGATTTTTTGTCTTGTTTCCAGCTGAAATATCTAAAAATTCTTAAATCAAGAATTATTTTCTAGACAAGTACATGTTAATGTCTTGTTTTCAGAAAAAAGAAGTTCAAACTAACTGAGTTTTCGCTTGAAACAAGCAAAATAATCTCTCATTGGGGTAAGCAAAATAATTTAGTCTTCTGCTTGAAATAAGATTATTCTGCTTACCCCATTGGCAGATTATTTTGCTTGTTTCAACTAAAACCTCTCTTAATTTTAACTTCTTTTTTCTGAAAACAAAACAATAATTTTTACTTGTCTAGAAAATCCTTCTTGATTTAAGAATTTTTAGATATTTTGTCTAGAAACAAGACAAAAAAATCTTAGCTAGAAAAGCATTTTTTGCAGTGCATGGAAAATGTACGCCAAATTCATATTACAACATTTTCGTTCATGAACTATAACAAAAATTAAGCTTAAATACTGCACTTTGTGACAGTTTAACGATTTAAGAATCAAAAAGACATGCATGACAATTAAAGATTTCACTGTAGCAGGTTTATTCTAAAAGGACTAACTAGCACTTCTACAGTTTAGATCTCTATCAAAGCCACAGCTGAACAAAGACCCATCAGCTCTGGCACAGAATCCTTCCTCTGAAGATCTCTGAAGACTTGAACATCAGTATGATCTGTCTGGACTCATTTAAACACTGACAGACTGCGTTCAGCTCAGCATCGACTCTCAGTCTGAAGATCTAGAGAAGCTGTGATGTGTGTTCATACACTCACCTCCCATCCTGACAGATCGTCTGCGCTCGAGTCACTGCACACATTCACGCTCTCTCACACACGCTTTATTCACCATCGCTCTCTCACATTCAGATGCGGGCGCTCAGGTTCAGGTCAGTGTTTATTTGCACATCAGTCCTGATTCTAAAAATGACCATCCAGACTTTGCCCTTACTAAAGATATCCACACAATCTGACCGAACACTGAACAACAAGGAGGCTTTCTGCTTTTCTTTTGTCATCAATCACAAAGAGTTCGGTGCTAGTAGTGTGATCACAAAACCTTTCTCAGCTGAAGTGCCTCATCCTGAATATTGATTCTGTTAGTGACACTACTGTCTGCCATATATACATTATATGAACAACAGTATTGGGAGACAGCTCTGAATTACTGAATTCAGGTGTTTCAGACCCACTGCCATAGATGTATAAGATCACTTAGCCAAAAAAAGGGTGATTCAGAAGAGCTCTGGAAACTGGAAAGTGTTCAGAAACAGCAGCATCTCAGCCATGAAGGTGAAGAATGGCTCATCGAGTGCATCGAGGTTCATGGAGAGTAAAAGTCACCAATGCTCTGCTGATTACACAGCTCAAGAGCAGAGTTGGGGGGAACACATTACAAGTAACGCAAGTTATATAATAATATTCCTTTTTCCAACGCATTACTTTTTAATTGACAAGAAAATTATTTTACTTTATTGATTAAAAGCTCTTTTGATCCCAACGGAAGTAAGATGTTACTTTAGAATTTGGTTTGATTCATCTCACTTACAAAAAAATTAAATAAAACAAATAAAAACAATCCAGTATTCTTCAAAATGAATGAAAACAGTGAAATTCACCTCAGAATACGACACAAATCTGCAATTATTAAATATGTTAAATAATACAAATTTCCTTTATGTATCTAATCCCATTTATTAACCACTTTGCTGCCGACCTTCGATGATCCAATTCATCCATACTAATAAGCAAAAATTACTCAACATTTGTTTTCCTTTTTTGACATTTGTCATTTTTTTCTTATGTGGTCTACTGTACAGACATGAATTTATTTTTCTCTAAGCCTGAGGCTTTTACTTTTGCCAAAAATATAACTTTTTATATTAAAAACAAACAAGCAAGCCCTGCCCAGATTTAAAAAGTAACACAAAAGTAACGTAACACAAAAAAATAAAAGGATGTGACGTGTGGCCAAGTGAGACTCAAACCCACAACCTTTGGGTTACAAGTCAGATTCTCTAACCATTAGGTCACAAAAGTAACTAAGTAATGTAATCAGTTACTTTTTTAGAGAGTAAGTCAATGTTGTAATGCATTACTTTTAAAAGTAACACTGGGGAAACACTGGGTTTAAATACATAAAGAACATTTGTGTTATTTAATAGTATTGCAGGTTTGTATTATAATCTGAATTGCATTTCACTGTTTCTATTCATGTAGAAACTTGGAGGGATGGTAGTACTCACACCACTGACAACTTCACCAATGCTCACCCCAATCGGCCTGACGGGGGCGCTACAGCCATCAAAAGTATGAAACTGCTCATATCTCCTAAACCGTCAGTCGCAGGCTCAAGTGTCTTGGAAATGTCCATGGAAGAACCTACTTTTGCAAATTAGTCCTAGGTTTTATCGGCTGATCAGAAACAAACCAGTGCAGAAAGATTATCTTGAGAGTGAATATCAATAATTATCAAAAAAAAAGTTGAACTTTCGGCTCACCGTCGCAAAGTGATGCCAAAATGTTGGAAAGGGGCCACTTTTAGTAAAATGCCTATAAATCCTGAATGAGATATATTTGGCAAACTCAGAACACTTATGTAAGAGCTCAATCTGAGGTCACAGAACAAAAAAAATCATGGAGCTTTACCACTAGAAGAGGGAAAAACATAAAAATGGCTATACCTACGCAACCATTTGTCCTATCAAACTGAAAATAGGCTGTGCACGCTCTTGTTCCCAAGTGCCACAAGTGTCTATAAGAACATTTGCATCCAATAATTATCAAAAAAAAAAGTCTAACTTTTGACTCACCGTCGCAAAGTGACGCCAAAATGTTGGAAAGGGGCCACTTTTAGTAAAATGCCTATAAATCCCGAATGCAATGAGAGATCTTCACAATGAGAGGACAAAACAATTATGGAGCTTAGTTTTTCCCACTAGAAGAGAGAAAAAAACAAAAATGTTTATACCTACGCAACCATTTGTCCTATCCAACTGAAAATGGCTGCGCAAGCTCTTGTTCCCAAGTGCCACAAGTTTCTATAAGAACGTTTGTGTATCTAAAAAAAAAATAACGTCATTGGCCGACAAAGTTTGAGCACCTGTTAGACAAGGTTAATGGAGGACAATCGAGACACAAGTCTGTGGGCTTGTTTGACTCACAGCCCCAAAGGTCTGAGAGAAATTTGAAAGAAATTGGCCACTGGGGGCGATATTGTGTTTTTCAAGGGTGTAAATGATTTTGCATTGGCCGTTTTTCACACATAGGCACGATATTCATATCATATGTCAGAACTCCTCTTTCTGGACCACTTCGCCCTCTAGAACCACTGCTGTCAATCAAAACCTACTTTTGCAAACTTTCCTAGGTTTTATCGCCTGATCATAACCAAACCAGTGCAGAAAGTTTATCTGGAGAGCGAATATCAATAATTATCAAAAAAAAGTTGAACTTTTGACTCAACGTCGCAAAGTGATGCCAAAATGTTAGAAAGGGGCCACTTTTAGTAAAATGCCTAAATCCCGAACACAATGAGAGATCTTCGCAATGAGAGGACAAAACAATTATGGAGCTTAGTTTTTCCCACTAGAAGAGAGAAAAAACATAAAAATGTTTATACCTAAACCATTTGTCCTATCAAACTGATAATAGGCTGTGCATGCTCTTGTTCCCAAGTGCCACAAGTGTCTATAAGAACATTTGCATATCTAAAAAAATTTGGCCAACAAATTTTGAACACCTGTCAGACAAGGTTAATGGAGGACAATCGAAACACAACTCAGTGGGCCTGTTTGACTCACGGCCCCAAAGGTCTGAAAGAAATTTGAAAGAAGTCGGCCACTGAGAGGCAATATAGTGTTTTTCAAGGGCGTAAATCATTTTGCATTGTTCAATATTCATATTATATGTCAGAACTCCTCTTTCTGGACCACTTCACGCTGTCAATCAAAACCTCCTTTTGCAAACTAGTTCAGGTTTTTCGCTCAATCTGGCAAAAGAAAAAAAAAATTGCAGTACAATTCTCTAGAATCTCTAGGTCAATAACTAACAAGAAATATTGAAATTTACTCTTTGGGAAGCTATAACGGGGTGGTTTAGAAAAGGGGCCTGTCCATATTTACCCCAAATCCTATAAAGCCAAAAGGAAAACTCAAAAAATCATGAAACTTGGTGAGCACATGCGGCAGACGATTCTAAACAAGCATGCAAAGCTTTAAGGGGATCGGACCACAGCTAACGCTACAACGGACATAAACGTAACAAAACATAATATTTCTATGGTAAATTACCTTTATTTGCAAAAAAAGGCTTGCTACATAGATTCTCTTCTGTGGAACACTTTTGAAGAATGATGGCATTGACTTCCCAACTGGAACGAACAATGCTGATTCCTCAAAACATCATCTTTTATGTTCCACAGAAGAAAGTCCAAGCGGTTTTGAAAGGACGTGAGGGCGAGTAAATGATGATGAGCTTTCATTTGTGCTTGGGCTGTTTGTGCTGAAGGCCTTTATCTCTGTCGGAGGCGTGTCTGTAGAGAGCAAAAGTAATTAAGCAGTGTGTTTGCAGTGGGTAGTAAATCAGTAGCTAGTGGACAAATAAACCTTTGTGCAGAAAGAGACGCTTTGAGACCACAACACTGGAGACAAAAGCACCACTCGGATTCGCTGAAATGGATACAAGCTTGAGGAAAACAGACAATAACGTTCACGTTTTACTCTTACCATTTAGCTATAAATAACTGAGTTATATCAGACTAACTGAGATCTGGAGGAGCATCAGCTGCACTGATGAAGGATTTAGTTTTTCTGACTGAATTCACTCGTTCATGGACACTGAGAAAATCCTCTGAACTTTGGACGAATGAGGAACAGTTATGTAAGAAGTTTTACTAGAGTCTCACAAACACCCAACATTTAACCCATAGCCCATATTTAATGTTTGAGGAGACAGACGGGTGTCCTACCTGAGCGCGTCCTGCTGCTGAAGGAGTCTCCAGCCTGAGCTCAAGACATCTGAAGATACGCTGATCTTCTGCAGCGCCACCTAAAGGACTCAGACTGATGACACACAAGTCAAGGTCAAAGTTTGATTCTTTGATCTGAACACTGAGGGACGGACTCAACACACACACACTCAATCTTCAAAAATCATTTTTTGGATGAGAAGATCTTTCTTCTTAATGATCTTTTCCACCCTTCAAGAACTGTATACATCCAGAGTCATGAAAAGAGCTCAGAAAATCACTGTAGATCCCTCACATCCAAGCCATTCCACTCTTTGAACTTTTGTCATCTGGTTTCAAACACCAAAGACTCAAATACCAGGACGACCAGCACAAGAACAGTTTCTTCCCCCATACAATCCACCTTATGAACAGCTAAATGTGCAAAAATATGTGCAATAACCTTATATTTATTTGTTACCACCTCCATCCTAATACATTATTTTCTATACCGCAAAACAACACCTTAGCAACCACCCCGAATACCCTAGCAGCTGCATAGCAACACCCTAGCAACCACCCCGAATACCCTAGCGACCGCATAGCAACACCCTAGCAACCACCACAGGTACCCTAGCAACCGCATAGCAACACCTTAGCAACCACCCCGAATACCCTAGCAACTGCATATAGCAACACCCTAGCAACCACCACAGGTACCCTAGCAACTGCATAGCAACGTCTTAGCAACCACCCCGAACACCCTAGCAACCGCATAGCAACACCCTAGCAACCACCCCGAATACCCTAGCAACTGCATATAGCAACACCCTAGCAACCACCACAGGTACCCTAGCAACCGCATAGCAAAGTCTTAGCAACCACTCCGAATACCCTAGCAACCGCATAGCAACACCCTAGCAACCACCCCGAATACCCTAGCGACCGCATAGCAACACCCTAGCAACCACCACAGGTACCCTAGCAACCGCATAGCAACACCTTAGCAACCACCCCGAATACCCTAGCAACTGCATATAGCAACACCCTAGCAACCACCACAGGTACCCTAGCAACTGCATAGCAACGTCTTAGCAACCACCCCGAACACCCTAGCAACCGCATAGCAACACCCTAGCAACCACCCCGAATACCCTAGCAACTGCATATAGCAACACCCTAGCAACCACCACAGGTACCCTAGCAACCGCATAGCAACGTCTTAGCAACCACTCCGAATACCCTAGCAACCGCATAGCAACACCCTAGCAACCACCCCAGGTACCCTAGCAACAGCCCTAGCAATCGCATAGAAACACTCTGAGAACCTAGCATTTATCTACTTATCTGACTTTATCAAACCTTAAGCTTTTAAATCTACTTTAAACTTCAAACTATTTCAGAATGAACTTTTTAAACTTAAACCTATCTATCTATCTATCTATCTATCTATCTGACTCTATTGCTTTAAAACTACTGTAAACTTAAAACTATTTCAGACTGAAAACCATCAAAACTTTTAAAACTTTCTAGTCAGGCTTTCTCAAGCCAACCTAAAGTTTGTCTTGACAAACTTTTTTGTCTAGTTTTTATTGTCTCTGTGTTGTTGTTGTTGTTATTGTTATTGTTGTCTCAACATTGTTGTGCGCAAACATAAAGCTCTGATTTTTTTCTGATTCTGATTAATAATGAGAATCAAAAGAATCTTTTCATCACTTCATTTATTGACTTTATATTATATTGATCACACAGACTAGTGTCAGATATTATGTGTCCAAACCTCCTCTAGATCTACTACAATCAATAAAATCATCTGTCAAATCCATAGATGTCACTGTTTTATACTGAAAGAAGTGAGTGTGATTGATCAGAGCGACTAGATGAAGATGCTGCAGATGGAGTCAGTCTATCTCACACAGCAGCGACTGATTGATTGATTGATTGATTGATTGACTGTTGAAATCTGCGTGAAACAGAAGAATGAAAGCAAATTTGACATCTTTCATTGAGTTCATTGTACCTCATGTACTTATTCAAGCATTGGTCAATACTGAGATGTAGACTTTCCTGGCTTTTCATGTTTTATCAGTCTAGTGGAAAGAAAACATCCAAAATATACATTTAAGTCATAATTTTATTACTGTTATAATTTCAGCTTTAGATCTAAAAATGGACTTTTCATGTCAGAATTTCAACTTAAATTATAATTTCATAATAATATTCATAATATTGCTTCTTTACTTCATAATTCTGACTTTTATGTTACAATTTCGACTTTTTACCTCATAATTCTACATTTTCATGTAATAATTTTACATCTCATAATTATGACTTTCTACCTTAAAATTATACATTCATGTTGTCATTTTGAATTTAGATTTAAAAATTATGACTTTTTACACGTAATTTTTAAACCAACTCTACCTCATAATTCTACATTTTAAAGTTATAATTTCTACTTTACATCTAATAATAGTGATTTTCATGTTATAATTTTGACTATACATCTCATAATTATGAGTTTTTACATGTCATAATTTTAACTTATACATCATATCAACTCTACCTCATAATTCTGACTTTTTATGTTATAATTTTGACTTTTCACCTCATGATTCAAAATTTTCAACTCATAATTTTACCTTTACCTCATCATTATAAATTTTCATGTTATAATTTTTACTTTGCATTTAATAATTATGAATTTCAAGTTATAATTTTGCCTTTACCGCTCATAATTATGACTGTTTACCTCATCATTATAAATTTTCATGTTATAATTTTTACTTTGCATTCAATAATTATGAATTTCATGTTATAATTTTGACTTTAGATCTCATAATTATGACTTTCCTTAATAATTCTACATGTTCATGTTATGATTTTAGCTTTAGATATAAAAATGTACTTTTCATGTCATAATTTCAACTTTTATGTCATTATATCAATTCTTTACCTCATAATTCTGACTTTTATGTTATAATTTTGCCTTTACATCTCATAATTATGACTTTCTACCTTAAATTTATACATGTTCATGTTATAATTTTGAATTTAGATTTAAAAATTGTTCAACTTTTTACATGTAATAATTTTTAAACATCAACTCTACTTTTTATGTTACAATTTTGACTTTTCATCTTATAATTTTGCCTTTACCTCTCATAATTATGACTGTTTACCTCATCATTATAAATTTTCTATTTTATAATTTTTACTTTACATTTAATAATTATGAATTTTATGTTATAATTTTGACTTTAGATCTCATAATTATGATTTTTTTTGCTTAATAATTCAACGTTCATGCTATGATTTTAGCTTTAGATCTAAAAATGTACTTTTCATGTCATAATTTCAACTTTTATGTCATTATATCATTTTTTTTTTATTACTAGATTTCAATCTCAATCCATATCTTTGAAGAAGTTTTTCTCTTTGCAGTATTCCTCTCTAGATTATAAAGGTCATGTTTCATTCACTCTGATTTATATAGCATTTGTGCAATGTGTTTGTTTTCTGTCTGTTGACAGTTTTTGCTGATTTATGGAGTGATAAAAATAGATCAATTCAGAATCCCTGTTGGAAAAACCTTCGGCTCTAATATGATGATAAAATAATACATGAATTATGATCCAATGTTCAGATTTGTATATTTTGGAAAATGGAAATGTTTGCAATTCTGAAAACTTGCTCTGGAAATGTATGCAAATTGGTGCATATTTAAACAGACAATGGCTCATGGCATATTCAAACAAAATTCAGACAACTTCTAATGCTTCTAATAATTCTTAATAAGTCAGTTAGGCGAGTATGGTGATATATTTGTCATTTTGTACCATATTCACATGTGGTGTCTTGCCTAAAAGTAATGATGAGCACAGATAAATCATTGATAATTAATATTTGATAAATAATCACAATAATAACAGTGGCGATGTTATAGTGAGCGGGTGGTGAAGGTGATTCTGGGTGGAGATTCGGGCTGCAGAATGAGAGTGTATTTGGTGTTCAGCTCTTCTGTGGACGAAACTGTCAGTCTGAAGTTCCTCAGGATCTACAAAACACACACACACACACACACACACACACACACACACACACACACACACACACACACACAGTGTTTTATATAATAAAAAATAGTTTGGGATTTACTTTATAACAATTTACACTCAGAAATTGCTAGAAAACTTTCAAATTAAGCACCACATTGACCACAATTAAATACGAAATTTTAGAAAGATTTTGTATTTTCTTGTAAAACATACTCCCATTATGTGTTTTATTTAGAGTGTATTTTTTACATTGTATTATAGTTTTTGTTTATATTGTGAAAAAAGCTTAAATAAATTAAGTTGTAAGCTGACTAGGGATAGGACAATATTTGGCTGAAATACAATTATTTGAAAATCTGTTATTTGGGTGCAAAAAAATTTTGAGAAAATCGTCAGAAAAGGTAAGTTTTTAGCAATGCATATTACTAATCAAAAATTAAGTTTTGATATATTTACAGTAGGAAATGTACTAAATATCTTCATGGAACATGATCTTTACTTAATATCCTAATGATTTTTGGCATAAAAGAAAAATAAATTGTGACCCATACAATGTATTTTTGGCTATTACTACAAATATACCCCAGAGACTTAAGACTGGTTTTGTGCTCCAGGGTCACATTTATTTTAATTTATTAACTATGTTAATTTTCTGAAATAAGTTTACAGCTTTTATAATTGATTTCATTTCAGTTAATGTTTCAAGTAAGTTTTACGGTTTTAGTTTTAGTTAATGATAATAACCCTGAATTTAGTCTCAGCGTCTCTCTAGGTGATGTAAATAAAAAAAAAACACCGTTCTTAGTGCTTCTTAAACATGCTCTTTAACACAAATTACATTTATACATACATTTGTGACCCTGGAGCACAAAACCAGTCTTAAGTCGCTGGGGAATATTTGTAGCAATAGACAAAAATACATTGCATGGGTCAAAATTACAGATTTTTCTTTTATGACAAAAATCATTAGGATATTAAGATCATGTTCCATGAAGATATTTTGTAAATTTCCTACTGTAAATATATCACAACTTAATTTTTGCTTAGTAATATGCATTGCTAAGAACTTCATTTGGACAACTTTAAAGGCGATTTTCTCAATATTTTATTTTTTTGCACCCTCAGATTGTAGATTTTCAAATAGTTGTATCTCAGACAAATATTGTCCTATCCTAACAAACCAGACATCAATGGAAAGATTATTTATTCAGCTTTTCATATTTTGAAAAATGTACCCTTATGACTGGTTTTGTGCTCCAGTGTCACATATTTGCACTTCTGCACAAATGCTCTACACAATGACAATAAAAAAAATCTAAACAGCATGAAAAGACAAAACAAGTGATTGTTTCTTGAGCAGATTCAGACTCAGTCATTGATCAGTGGTTTGTGGTGAGGATGAGGGTGTTATAAATCAGGCGTCACTCACGTGCATCAGCAGCAGCTGCATCTCGTTCTCTGCGATTCTCCGACCGACACACTGTCGGGAGCCGAAGCCGAACGCGAGCGAGCGAAAGCTTCCTCCTGAAGCTGCATCCGGCGTCGCGCTCTCAGCGCTCCAGCGGCTCGGATCGAAGCGCTCCGGACGATCAAACACCTCACGACTGCGACCCAGAGGATACAGACACACCTGCACCAGCGTCTGAAACCAACATCACACCACATTCAGTCACTTCACACACGCTCCTGACGCCTTTACTTCTTCAGAATGTTTCAGATTCCAGATTTAGATTTTTTTAATGCTTAAAATCTTTCCATTGATGTATGGTTTGTTAGGATAGGACAAAGGACAATATTTGGCCGAGATGCAACTATTTGAAAATCTGGAATCTGAGGGTGCAAAAAAATAAAAAATAAAAAAAATTGAGAAAATCGCCTTTAAAGTTGTCCAAATGAAGTTCTTAGCAATGCATATTACTAATTAAAAATTAAGTTTTGATATATTTATGGAAGGAAATTTACAAAATATCTTCATGGAACATGAAAAATGGATCATTTTGACCCATGCAATGTATTTTTGGCTACAATTTTGACTTTCACCTCATAATTCTACATTTTAAAGTTATAATTTCTACTTTACATCTAATAATAGTGATTTTCATGTTATAATTCTGCCTTTATATCTCATAATTGTGCCTTTCTACCCTAAATTTATACATGTTTCTGTTATATTTTTGAATTTAGATTGAAAAATTATGACTTTTTACATGTAGTAATTTTTAAACATCAACTCTACCTCATAATTCTGACTTTTTATGTTACAATTTTGAACATGAAAAATGGATCATTTTGACCCATGCAATGTATTTTTGGCTACAATTTTGACTTTTCACCTCATAATTCTACATTTTAAAGTTATAATAGTGATTTTCATGTCATAATTTTAACTTATACATCATAATATCAACTCTACCTCATAGTTCTGACTTTTTGTTACAATTTTGACTTTTCATCTTATAATTTTTACTTTTCACCTCATGATTCTAAATTTTCAAGTTATAATTTTGCCTTTACCGCTCATAATTTTGACTGTTTACCTCATCATTATAAATTTTCATGTTATAATTTTGACTTTAGATCTCATAATTATGACTTTTTCCTTAATAATTCTACATGTTCATGCTATGATTTTAGCTTTAGATCTAAAAATGTACTTTTCATGTCATAATTTCAACTTTTATGTCATAATATCGATTCTTTACCTCATAATTCTGACTTTTATGTTACAATTTTGACTTTTCACCTCATAATTCTACGTTTTCATGTTATAATTCTGCCATTATATCTCATAATTGTGACCTTAAATTTATACATGTTCCTGTTATATTTTTGAATTTAGATTGAAAAATTATGACTTTTTACATGTAATAATTTTTAAACATCAACTCTACCTCATAATTCTGACTTTTTATGTTACAATTTTGAACATGAAAAATCGATAATTTTGACCCATGCAATGTATTTTTGGCTATTGCTACAAATAAACTTGTGCTACTTAAGACTGGTTTTGTGCTTCAGGGTCACAAATGTATGTATAAATGTAATTTGTGTTAAAAAGCATGTTTAAGAAGCACTAAGAAAGATGTTTCTAATTTACATGACACTGAGACTAAAGCCAGGATTATTATCATTAACTAAAGCTAAAATTATAAATGTATTTATTTATTGGTATTTTAATGCCATATCAGCACTAATGGCTATTTTCATGGCAAAATCAGCAGCATAATTAAAATACTTAAATACAAAAAACATCTTTATACAAAATGTAAATATTAACAATAGTAACAATGATAAAAGTCATATAGAATTTTTCAACCCAATTTGTGACAAAAATTGTAAAATCTTTCCAGAAGAAACATTTTTAAAAATGTCCAGTAATACATTTTCTGAATAAAAACATTGTCTAATATCATTTAAAAATGGCCGTTCTATTAAAATATGTTTTGCAGACAAATAATTCTACTAAAATTATAAAACGTACTTGAAACATTAACTGAAATTAAATCAATTATAAAAGCTGTAAACTTATTTCAGAAAATTATCATAGTTGATAGATATAATATAATATAATATATGTGACCCTGGAGCACAAAACCAGTCTTAAGTAGCACTTTTGACCAAAAATGTTATATTTAAAATGTTTTCAAAATTGCAGCTTCATGAGAATGAGATGACACTTGGTGACTTTTGTCACATTAGCAATGTGAACTCGGAATTCGGATATATTAAAGGGTCAAAAAAATAAAAAATAGTCACACTTGCCTTCTTTATGGTCAAAAAAGACAGACATAGGAAATGAATAGGAAATACAAAAAAAAAAGAAAAAAAGAAAACTCTTTCATCTTTTGGTGGTACAAACTATAATTAGCGCCCACCAAAAATATCAAAAAATTGAAAAAAGTAGTCTTTTAGAATGTCTAAATATATTTCTAAATGCAAAACCTAACAAAATTAAGAAACTGTCTAAAATAAAGCAATGGAATCCAAAAGCCTCTGTATATATGTATATAGGGAGCTATACAGGAGCTTACATGACATTACACAAGTTTTTACATTTTCAGTGCCACCAATGGCATAATTCTCAGTTCAAAAAATGGATTTTACTTTATTTTAATATGAAATGTTGCATTTATTAAAAAAAAAAAATACATAAATAATTAAACACAAAAATATATATTAATTCCAAAGGAAAAAATAGCTTATTAAAATTGTATAAATATCGCATAGTATCATAAAATCTCCTCAAAATTCTAAAGAATAATCAAAAAATATTATTAAACAAAAATGTATTGCATTGATTTTCCTGAAAAAAAGAAAAGTTACATTTTAAGGCTTGTGTGTGTGTAAGTGTGACTCTCAAAGAAGAGGGTCAGAGTATATCCTACCTGTTCAGAAATCATACAAAATAAGAAAAACGCTAAATATTTCTGAGCCAAAACATTCAGTTTTAGAGGTTGACTCATTTCAGTCTTCAGCATCATCAGATATCAGATGTACAGTATAAGCTCAAAACCACCATTCCTTGATTTAGAAATAAAACGTTGGAAAACATTACCTTCAAATGAACGTCTTAAATCATAGAAATGGATGTCTCACCCCGGCCGGCACGTGGTAGTTCTGCAGGACGATGTCTCTGATGGGATAACGCTGGACGGTGATTCCAACAGGATACAGCCTGAAACACACAAACATCTGCGTCTAGCTTCAGCTGGAAACACAGGAGGACATACAGACAACTGAATGAGACTAACGTTTACTCAGGGTTACCATAGTTAAAGAAAACTAGAACTACAACTATTAAAAAAACATATTTGTTACTTAAAATAAAATGAATGTTAACTGAAATAAATTATAAAGACTTAAATCAGCTGTAAAAAACAAAAAACACAATTTGTTGAGTCAAATAATTAAAATAATTTGTTACCCTGCTGCCTTAAAACTTTAAGTTCAGTCAACTCAAAAAAGTTTATTCAAGTTGAAATGTTAAGTTACACTAAATGACAACTTTATTTTGGAGATATTTGAGTTGACTAAACTAAAAAATTGTTCATTAAACTTAACAGCTGTGTTTGTTACTCGGCTGCCTTAAAATTTTAAGTTCAGTCAACTCAAAAAAGTTTATTCAAGTTGAAATGTTAAATTATACTAAATGACATCTTTATTTTGGAGATATTTGAGTTAAAATTGTTTGTTAAACTTAACAGCTGTGTTTGTTACTCGGCTGCCTTAAAATTTTAAGTTCAGTCAACTCAAAAAAGTTTATTCAAGTTGAAATGTTAAATTATACTAAATGACATCTTTATTTTGGAGATATTTGAGTTAAAATTGTTTGTTAAACTTAACAGCTGTGTTTGTTACTCGGCTGCCTTAAAATTTTAAGTTCAGTCAACTCAAAAAAGTTTATTCAAGTTGAAATGTTAAATTATACTAAATGACAACTTTATTTTGGAGATATTTGAGTTAAAATTGTTTGTTAAACTTAACAGCTGTGTTTGTTACTCGGCTGCCTTAAAATTTTAAGTTCAGTCAACTCAAAAAAGTTTATTCAAGTTGAAATGTTAAATTATACTAAATGACATCTTTATTTTGGAGATATTTGAGTTAAAATTGTTTGTTAAACTTAACAGCTGTGTTTGTTACTCGGCTGCCTTAAAATTTTAAGTTCAGTCAACTCAAAAAAGTTTATTCAAGTTGAAATGTTAAATTATACTAAATGACATCTTTATTTTGGAGATATTTGAGTTAAAATTGTTTGTTAAACTTAACAGATGTGTTTGTTACTCGGCTGCCTTAAAATTTTAAGTTCAGTCAACTCAAAAAAGTTTATTCAAGTTGAAATGTTAAGTTACACTAAATGACAACTTTATTTTGGAGATATTTGAGTTGACTAAACTAAAAAATTGTTCATTAAACTTAACAGCTGTGTTTGTTACTCGGCTGCCTTAAAATTTTAAGTTCAGTCAACTCAAAAAAGTTTATTCAAGTTGAAATGTTAAGTTATACTAAATGACAACTTTATTTTGGAGATATCTGAGTTAAAATTGTTTGTTAAACTTAACAGCTGTGTTTGTTACTCGGCTGCCTTAAAATTTTAAGTTCAGTCAACTCAAAAAAGTTTATTCAAGTTGAAATGTTAAGTTATACTAAATGACAACTTTATTTTGGAGATATCTGAGTTAAAATTGTTTGTTAAACTTAACAGCTGTGTTTGTTACTCGGCTGCCTTAAAATTTTAAGTTCAGTCAACTCAAAAAAGTTTATTCAAGTTGAAATGTTAAGTTACACTAAATGACAACTTTATTTTGGAGATATTTGAGTTGACTAAACTAAAAAATTGTTCGTTAAACTTAACAGCTGTGTTTGTTACTCGGCTGCCTTAAAATTTTAAGTTCAGTCAACTCAAAAAAGTTTATTCAAGTTGAAATGTTAAGTTACACTAAATGACAACTTTATTTTGGAGATATTTGAGTTGACTAAACTAAAAAATTGTTCGTTAAACTTAACAGCTGTGTTTGTTACTCGGCTGCCTTAAAATTTTAAGTTCAGTCAACTCAAAAAAGTTTATTCAAGTTGAAATGTTAAGTTACACTAAATGACAACTTTATTTTGGAGATATTTGAGTTGACTAAACTAAAAAATTGTTCGTTAAACTTAACAGCTGTGTTTGTTACTCGGCTGCCTTAAAATTGTAAGTTCAGTCAACTCAAAAAAATTTTATTCAAGTTGAAATGTTAAGTTATACTAAATGACATCTTTATTTTGGAGATATTTCAGTTAAAATTGTTTGTTAAACTTAACAGCTGTGTTTGTTACTCGGCTGCCTTAAAATTGTAAGTTCAGTCAACTCAAAAAAGTTTATTCAAGTTGAAATGTTAAGTTATACTAAATGACATCTTTATTTTGGAGATATTTGAGTTAAAATTGTTTGTTAAACTTAACAGCTGTGTTTGTTACTCGGCTGCCTTAAAATTTTAAGTTCAGTCAACTCAAAAAAGTTTATTCAAGTTGAAATGTTAAATTATACTAAATGACATCTTTATTTTGGAGATATTTGAGTTAAAATTGTTTGTTAAACTTAACAGCTGTGTTTGTTACTCGGCTGCCTTAAAATTTTAAGTTCAGTCAACTCAAAAAAGTTTATTCAAGTTGAAATGTTAAATTATACTAAATGACATCTTTATTTTGGAGATATTTGAGTTAAAATTGTTTGTTAAACTTAACAGCTGTGTTTGTTACTCGGCTGCCTTAAAATTTTAAGTTCAGTCAACTCAAAAAAGTTTATTCAAGTTGAAATGTTAAATTATACTAAATGACATCTTTATTTTGGAGATATCTGAGTTAAAATCGTTTGTTAAACTTAACAGCTGTGTTTGTTACTCGGCTGCCTTAAAATTTTAAGTTCAGTCAACTCAAAAAAGTTTATTCAAGTTGAAATGTTAAATTATACTAAATGACATCTTTATTTTGGAGATATCTGAGTTAAAATCGTTTGTTAAACTTAACAGCTGTGTTTGTTACTCGGCTGCCTTAAAATTTTAAGTTCAGTCAACTCAAAAAAATTTTATTCAAGTTGAAATGTTAAATTATACTAAATGACATCTTTATTTTGGAGATATTTGAGTTAAAATTGTTTGTTAAACTTAACAGCTGTGTTTGTTACTCGGCTGCCTTAAAATTGTAAGTTCAGTCAACTCAAAAAAGTTTATTCAAGTTGAAATGTTAAGTTATACTAAATGACATCTTTATTTTGGAGATATTTGAGTTAAAATTGTTTGTTAAACTTAACAGCTGTGTTTGTTACTCGGCTGCCTTAAAATTTTAAGTTCAGTCAACTCAAAAAAGTTTATTCAAGTTGAAATGTTAAATTATACTAAATGACATCTTTATTTTGGAGATATTTGAGTTAAAATTGTTTGTTAAACTTAACAGCTGTGTTTGTTACTCGGCTGCCTTAAAATTTTAAGTTCAGTCAACTCAAAAAAGTTTATTCAAGTTGAAATGTTAAATTATACTAAATGACATCTTTATTTTGGAGATATTTGAGTTAAAATTGTTTGTTAAACTTAACAGATGTGTTTGTTACTCGGCTGCCTTAAAATTTTAAGTTCAGTCAACTCAAAAAAGTTTATTCAAGTTGAAATGTTAAGTTACACTAAATGACAACTTTATTTTGGAGATATTTGAGTTGACTAAACTAAAAAATTGTTCGTTAAACTTAACAGCTGTGTTTGTTACTCGGCTGCCTTAAAATTTTAAGTTCAGTCAACTCAAAAAAGTTTATTCAAGTTGAAATGTTAAGTTACACTAAATGACAACTTTATTTTGGAGATATTTGAGTTGACTAAACTAAAAAATTGTTCGTTAAACTTAACAGCTGTGTTTGTTACTCGGCTGCCTTAAAATTGTAAGTTCAGTCAACTCAAAAAAGTTTATTCAAGTTGAAATGTTAAGTTATACTAAATGACAACTTTATTTTGGAGATATCTGAGTTAAAATCGTTTGTTAAACTTAACAGCTGTGTTTGTTACTCGGCTGCCTTAAAATTTTAAGTTCAGTCAACTCAAAAAAATTTTATTCAAGTTGAAATGTTAAATTATACTAAATGACATCTTTATTTTGGAGATATTTGAGTTAAAATTGTTTGTTAAACTTAACAGCTGTGTTTGTTACTCGGCTGCCTTAAAATTTTAAGTTCAGTCAACTCAAAAAAGTTTATTCAAGTTGAAATGTTAAGTTATACTAAATGATAACTTTATTTTGGAGATATTTGAGTTAAAATTGTTTGTTAAACTTAACAGCTGTGTTTGTTACTCGGCTGCCTTAAAATTTTAAGTTCAGTCAACTCAAAAAAATTTTATTCAAGTTGAAATGTTAAATTATACTAAATGACATCTTTATTTTGGAGATATTTGAGTTAAAATTGTTTGTTAAACTTAACAGCTGTGTTTGTTACTCGGCTGCCTTAAAATTGTAAGTTCAGTCAACTCAAAAAAGTTTATTCAAGTTGAAATGTTAAATTATACTAAATGACAACTTTATTTTGGAGATATCTGAGTTAAATTGTTTGTTAAACTTAACAGCTGTGTTTGTTACTCGGCTGCCTTAAAATTGTAAGTTCAGTCAACTCAAAAAAGTTTATTCAAGTTGAAATGTTAAGTTACACTAAATGACAACTTTATTTTGGAGATATTTGAGTTGACTAAACTAAAAAAAATTTTGTTAAACTTAAAATGTAATGCCTTAAAATGTTAAGTTGAATCAACTTAAATATCTAAGTTGTCACTTAGTAAAACGTAACATTTCAAGTTGACTAAACTTTTTTCAGAGTTGACTGAACTTAAAATTTTAAGGCAGCCAGGTGACTAAATATTTTAAGTTGACTCAACAAAATAGTTTTTTTACAGTGCAACATTTCTCATTATCATTTAGTAGAACTCCATGTACTAAAAAACTGAAACTGAAATAAAAATATCTGACTTTTTTTCTTTCAATTAGAAAAAAAAGACTAAATTATGAGATATAAACTCAGAATTGCAAGAACAAGAAGTGCAAATTGTAAGACAAAAATTACATTATTCTTTAATCCATGGCAGGAACATACACTCGGATCAGTAAGATTTGTAATGTTTTTTAAAAAAACATCTCTTATGCTCATTAAAGATCCATTTATTTGGTCAATAATACAGAAAAAAGTAATATTATGAAATATTATTGCAATTTAAAATAAGAGTTTTTTTATTATTATTTTAATATAATTTAAAATGTAATTTATTTCTGTGATGCAAAGCTGAATTTTCATCAGCCATTACTCCAATCCTTCAGAAATCATTCTAATATGATTTATTACTTTTATTATTAATGTCGGAAACAGTTGTGCTGCTTAATATGTTTTTGGAACCTGTGTTTTCAGGATTCTGATTAAAAAGTTAAAAAGAACAGCATTTATTTAAAACCTTTCCTAACGATAAGTCTTTACTATCGCTTTTTAGCAATTTAACAAATCCTTGCTGAATAAAAGTCTTAATTTCTTTAAAAAAAAAAAAAAAAAAAAAAGGAGAAAGAAAGAAAGAAAGAAACATTCACTGACCACAACATTTTGAACAGCAGTGTATTTTTTTAGAAAACCTTTCTATTTTAAATAAATGCTGTTCTTTTTTATCTTTTATTGATCAAAGAATCCTGAAAAAAGTATCACAGGTTCCAAAAAAACATATTAAGCAGCGCAACTGTTTCCAACACTGAAAATAAAAGTAATAAATCAGTATATTAGAAAGATTTCTGAAGGATCATGTGACACTAAAGACTGGAGTAATGATGCTGAAAATTGAACTTTAATTACAGATATAAATTAAAGTTTCATGTATATTAATATAGAAAAGCATTGTTTTACATTGTAATAATATTCCACAAAATTTTCTTTTGTATTTTTGATCAAATAAACACAGCCTTGATGAGCAGAACTTTTTTTTAAAGTTCTTTAAAAAAAACATAAAAAATCTTACTGATCCCAAACTTTTGGGCAGCAATATTAGAGTTTTTTATTAATATTTAACATTTTAAATGTTTTTATTTCAATATCTCCCATTTTAATTTCAATTAAAAATCAAACACAGCAAAACTACGAAAACTTTTACTAAAAATAACATCAGAATCAGAAAACATGAAAGAAAATATAAAAATAAATCTATAAAATAAAATCTAAATATGAGCAAAAACTAAAAGACTAAGCATTTATTAGATAATTGATATGAACACTTATTTTCCTGTTTATCAGTGTGAAGCTGCTTTGAATAAATCTCTTACTGCATAAAGTTTAAATTGCTTTGAAGTGCAGGAAAGGAGACTTTAACATGCTCTTTTGTCCTTTGTCTCTGTGTTTGGGCGTCTCTCTCTCACCTCAGAGTCTCCTTGACGGTTCCCTTCAGCAGCGGCGCCCCCTGCAGGGCCTTCTGGGGGTTTCCTGATGCCTTTTCCCAAGATGACAGCACCTGCGCTCGCACCCGCTCCTGCACATCAGGGTTGCGCCCCAACTCAAAGAGAGCAAACTGCAGCGGGACAGCGGTCTGACGGACACACAGACACTGGTTTATTCTGATGGAACGCTGGACTTCGTTCATTACATCAGCTCACAGAACAACATCTCATTCCTTAGGAAGAACATCACTGATGAATCACAATATGAAAACAGCAATTCATGTTTTTATTCAATTTTAGTTTTTATGTTGATTTAAATTATTTCTTTTAACAAACAAATATTACAGCTGTGCTTATAAGTTTACATGTCAACCCTTGCACAATCTGCAAAATGTTTATAATTTTGTTTTTGTTTTTTAATTAGAAGGATCATAAAAATAGCATTTTTGTTTTTTAGTTTTAGATTTTAGTTTTATTAGTACACTGATATATACAAGTCAGACTTTGCACACAAGAGCAAGAAATAAATCTGAATTATGAGGTAAAAGTCACAATGACCTTTTTCAAAAGGTAACAGCATGGTGAAAAGCTTCCATATATTAACATTTTTATTCATATTTTAAATCAGTTTTTATTTGTATATTTTTTATTTTCATTCATTCAAGTTTTTTAGTAGTTTTTGTTGCTTTTATATATTTTTATTTCAGTTTTAGTCTTGCTATTTTAGTACTTAGTTAAACTAAACAAAAATAAGAAGTGATTCATTTATTTATTTATTTATGTTTTTCATTTATATTTTAAATTTTTAGTTTGTTTTACTTTTTTGTTTTGCATTTTAAGTTCACTTCAGTTCATGTTTTAAGTAACATTTTTTTCTTTAATGGATTTAGTTCAGTAGCTGCTGTAATTTAATTATTTTTCCCTTCAGAAACTAAAGTAAGGGATTACTCTTATTTTTTTCTGTAATTTAATTACAGTTACACACAATTCAAAGCCTAACCTTAAAATGCATGCTATTTGTGGACCCCTCTCACTTTAAATACTTAATAAGAATATTGGTAACACTTTAGTGTCCAATTCCCACTATGAACTAGTTGGTTATTAGCATGAATATTGGCTCTTTATTATTAGTTAAAATGCACATATTAATGTCTTATTCTGCAAAACCTTACTCTAAATCCTTAATCCTATCCAATTCCTAAACTTAAAAACTACTTTAAGTATGAATAAGCAGTAATTAGGAGTTTATTGAGGCAAAAGGCATAGTAAAAAGTGCAAATTGGACCCTAATCTAAAGTGTGTCCAGAAAAATGTATGTAGCTATCTGTCATTTATTTAAAAAAAAAATTAAAAATTAAACCATTTCATGTCTATCCTTGTTGAGGTTGATATAGGATTTAGAAAGTAATTAGTGATAAGTAATTAAATATTTTTTGAGTGAGTAATTTGTACAGTAATCTGTTCAGGATGTAATTAGTATTAAATAATTAATTATTAAACGGTAAAAAACCTGTAAAAACACTACAGTAAAAACCTGTTAAATGGTTAACGGTAAGTTCCCCTACTTACTATATACGGTAAAACCTGCATTATCATGTGACTTTCTCATCACCATCTGCTTTTGGTGGCTATCAGTGTATTAAAAAGGTTCAAAACAGATTTCAGTAATTCAATAGGTTGGTATATTACCATCAGTGTTGGGGAAAGTTACTTTTAAAAGTAATGCGTTACAATATTGTGTTACTCCCTAAAAAAGTAACTAATTACGCTACTTAGTTACTTTTTATGGAAAGTAGTGCTTTACATTACTTTTGCGTTACTTTTTAAATCTGGGCAGGGATTGCTTGTTTGTTTTTTGCGTTAGCAAATGTAAAAGCCCTTTCACACCAAAATGAAATGAAGTGAATAAGGCTAAGGCTAAAGGAAAATTAAATTGACGTCTGTACAGTAGAACTGTAGGAAAAGAAAGTAAGTTTTGCTTATTAGTACACTGCTAAAAATGGTTTTCTTACTTAGATTTTTGGCTTGTTTCCAGACAAATTATCTAAAAATTCTTAAATCAAGAAGGATTTTCTAGACAAGTAAAAAATTATTGTCTTGTTTTTTCTGAAAACAAGTCACAGTTAAGTGTGTTTTTGCTTGAAACAAGCAAAATAATCTCCCAATGCTGTAGGCAAAATAATCTAGTTTTCTGTTTGAAATAAGATTTTTTTGCTTACCCCATTGGCAGATTACTTTGCTTGTTCTAAGCAAAAACTCACTTAATTTTGACTTGTTTTTTCTGAAAACAAGACAATAATTGTTACTTGTCTAGAAAATCCTTCTTGATTTAAGAATTTTTTGATATTTTGTCTGGAAACAAGACAAAAAATGTAAGTAAGAACAGTATTTTTGCAGTGTACGGTTGAATTGGATGAGCAAAGATCAGCAGCAAAGTCATTGGTTAATAAAATGGGATTAAATACATAAAGGAAGCAAAAAGTAACTGGCGTTAGTTTTTTTAAAAAGTAACTCAGAAATTTTCTTGGAAATGAAAAAGTAATGCATTACTTTACTAGTTACTTGAAAAAAGTAATATTACTACGTAACTTGCGTTACTTGTAATGTGTTACCCCCAACACTGATTACCATTATATCAGTTAATGAAATTACAGTATTGAAAACCGTAAAACTTAAAAAGTTGCTGTAGCATCTTTCTTGTATTAGAAAAGAAAGATCACACAGACAGAGTCTTAAACTTGTAGTTTACTTCTTGAGCCGTTCACATGCTCTATGGTAATCACAGGCTTCACTTCCGTTACCTGTCTACGTACTTGCTTCAGAGTTAGAATGTTAAACAGAAAACATGGAACAGGACTACATGCAAACACTACAGTTGTTACTGTATTTTTTCAATAAAATTATTATTAATATTATTATTTTTACTGCAATTATCTAATTTTTACTGTAAATGTTATGGATTTTTTTGTTTGTTTTTTTCCAGTGTAGTGTGTGTTTTGTGTGTGTGTGTGTGTGTGTGTGTGTGTGTGTGTGTGTGTGTGTGTTTGTACCGTATCGACTCCGCCGGCCATCAGTTCTGTGATGTTAGCTTTGATCAGCTCTAATGATAACTGTCCCGCCTCCATCAGCTGACCCAGCACACCCTGGAACCGCCCATCAGAGGCTCCGCCCACCGGCGTCTGTAGACGCTGGTACCCGCGCTGAATACGTGTCTCCGCTGCAAACACACACACAGTCATAGAACTGAACTCATGCTGTGTGTGTGTGTGTGTGTGTGTGTGTGTGTGTGTGTGTGTGCTGTACCGTGGCTGAAGATGTGGTCCCATGCAGTGGCGTGTTGTGTCCAGAGGGGGGCGCGCAGGCGCAGCAGCAGTCGCGGCGGCAGGTACAGCAGCGGTGGAGTCGTGGCTAACATGCGCTCCACGGCCCAGATGAAGCGCTCAGACTCTTCAGACGGAGACGACGAGAACAGACCAATCCGCTCGCCATACAGAACGTGGCAACTTGCTGGACACACATTATTATCTGATTGTGAACCTAGTCGTGTTTCATCAGAATGTCAAAACAGGATCTTGTCTTTTATGACATAAGCGGGATTTCTACAATAACAATCATTTAGTGTGCCGAAACTCCGCCCCTCAAGGTCAAGCTCAGATCCACCTCCATTTTTGAGTGCCACGCCACATCTCAACATCCAATCAGCAACCAGTGCACAGAACCAAGACCTGTCCTACAATTTGTCTTTTACGATAATACGTTTTATTTGGCTGTATGTTATTTGGTTTCAGGTTGAACAGCCAAGTCAGAAACCTGAAAATCATTTTCCTGTTATGCCTTCAGAGAATAGGGTTTTGGACAGAGGGCGGGGTTTGGAGAAAGGGCGGTGTTTTAAAGAGAGGGCGGGGTTTGGAGAAAGGGCGGCTTTTTGGGGGCGTTTTTGAGGGCAGGGTTTGGAGAAAGGGCAGTGTTTTAAAGAGAGGGCGGGGTTTGGAGAAAGGGTGGTTTTTGAAAGAGAGGGTGGGGTTTGGAGAAAGGGCAGCGTTTTAAAGAGAGGGCAGGGTTTGGAGAAAGGGTGGTTTTTGAAAGAGAGGGTGGGATTTGGAGAAAGGGCGGCTTTTTGGGGGCGTTTTTGAGGGCAGGGTTTGGAGAAAGGGCAGTGTTTTAAAGAGAGGGCGGGGTTTGGAGAAAGGGTGGTTTTTGAAAGAGAGGGCAGGGTTTGGAGAAAGGGCGGTGTTTTAAAGAGAGGGTGGGGTTTGGAGAAAGGGCGGCTTTTTGGGGGCGTTTTTGAGGGCAGGGTTTGGAGAAAGGGCAGTGTTTTAAAGAGAAGGCGGGGTTTGGAGAAAGGGTGGTTTTTGAAAGAGAGGGCAGGGTTTGGAGAAAGGGCGGTGTTTTAAAGAGAGGGTGGGGTTTGGAGAAAGGGCGGCTTTTTGGGGGCGTTTTTGAGGGCAGGGTTTGGAGAAAGGGCAGTGTTTTAAAGAGAGGGCAAGGTTTGGAGAAAGGGTGGCGTTTTGAAAGAGAGGGCGGGGTTTGGAGAAAGGGCGGCGTTTTAAAGAGAGGGCAGGGTTTGGAGAAAGGGTGGCGTTTTAAAGAGAGGGCAGGGTTTGGAGAAAGGGCAGTGTTTTAAAGAGAGGGTGGGATTTGGAGAAAGGGCGGCTTTTTGGGGGCGTTTTTGAGGGCAGGGTTTGGAGAAAGGGCAGTGTTTTAAAGAGAGGGCAAGGTTTGGAGAAAGGGTGGCGTTTTGAAAGAGAGGGCGGGGTTTGGAGAAAGGGCGGCGTTTTAAAGAGAGGGCAGGGTTTGGAGAAAGGGTGGCGTTTTAAAGAGAGGGCAGGGTTTGGAGAAAGGGTGGTTTTTGAAAGAGGGCAGGGTTTGGAGAAAGGGCGGCGTTTTAAAGAGAGGGCGTGATTTGGAGAAAGGGCGGCGTTTTAAAGAGAGGGCAGGGTTTGGAGAAAGGGTGGTTTTTGAAAGAGGGCAGGGTTTGGAGAAAGGGCGGCGTTTTAAAGAGAGGGTGGGATTTGGAGAAAGGGCGGCGTTTTTAAAGAGAGGGCGGGGTTTGGAGAAAGGGCAGTGTTTTAAAGAGAGGGCAGGGTTTGGAGAAAGGGCGGCGTTTTTAAAGAGAGGGCGGGATTTGGAGAAAGGGTGGTTTTTGAAAGAGAGGGCGGGGATTGGAGAAAGGGCGGCGTTTTTAAAGAGAGGGCGGGTTTGGAGAAAGGGCAGTGTTTTAAAGAGAGGGCAGGGTTTGGAGAAAGGGCGGCGTTTTTAAAGAGAGGGCGGGGTTTGGAGAAAGGGCAGTGTTTTAAAGAGAGGGCAGGGTTTGGAGAAAGGGCGGCGTTTTTAAAGAGAGGGCAGGATTGGAGAAAGGGCAGTGTTTTAAAGAGAGGGCAGGGTTTGGAGAAAGGGCGGCGTTTTTAAAGAGAGGGCGGGGTTTGGAGAAAGGGCAGTGTTTTAAAGAGAGGGCAGGGTTTGGAGAAAGGGCGGCGTTTTTAAAGAGAGGGCGGGATTTGGAGAAAGGGCGGCGTTTTAAAGAGAGGGCAGGGTTTGGAGAAAGGGTGGTTTTTGAAAGAGAGGGCGGGGATTGGAGAAAGGGTGGCGTTTTAAAGAGAGGGCGGGGATTGGAGAAAGGGCGGCGTTTTAAAGAGAGGGCAGGGTTTGGAGAAAGGGTGGTTTTTGAAAGAGGGCAGGGTTTGGAGAAAGGGCGGCGTTTTAAAGAGAGGGCAGGGTTTGGAGAAAGGGTGGTTTTTGAAAGAGAGGGCGGGGATTGGAGAAAGGGCGGCGTTTTAAAGAGAGGGCAGGGTTTGGAGAAAGGGTGGTTTTTGAAAGAGAGGGCAGGGTTTGGAGAAAGGGCGGCGTTTTAAAGAGAGGGCGTGATTTGGAGAAAGGGTGGCGTTTTAAAGAGAGGGCGGGGATTAGAGAAAGGGCGGCGTTTTAAAGAGAGGGCAGGGTTTGGAGAAAGGGTGGTTTTTGAAAGAGGGCAGGGTTTGGAGAAAGGGCGGCGTTTTAAAGAGAGGGCGTGATTTGGAGAAAGGGCGGCGTTTTAAAGAGAGGGCAGGGTTTGGAGAAAGGGTGGTTTTTGAAAGAGGGCAGGGTTTGGAGAAAGGGCGGCGTTTTAAAGAGAGGGCGGGATTTGGAGAAAGGGCGGCGTTTTAAAGAGAGGGCGTGATTTGGGGAAAGGGCGGCGTTTTAAAGAGAGGGCAGGGTTTGGAGAAAGGGTGGTTTTTGAAAGAGGGCAGGGTTTGGAGAAAGGGCGGCGTTTTAAAGAGAGGGCAGGGTTTGGAGAAAGGGTGGTTTTTGAAAGAGAGGGCGGGGTTTGGAGAAAGGGCGGCGTTTTAAAGAGAGGGTGGGATTTGGAGAAAGGGTGGTTTTTGAAAGAGGGCAGGGTTTGGAGAAAGGGTGGTTTTTGAAAGAGAGGGCGGGGTTTGGAGAAAGGGCGGCGTTTTAAAGAGAGGGCGGGATTTGGAGAAAGGGTGGTTTTTGAAAGAGAGGGCGGGGTTTGGAGAAAGGGCGGCGTTTTTAAAGAGAGGGCGGGATTTGGAGAAAGGGCGGCGTTTTAAAGAGAGGGCGGGGTTTGGAGAAAGGGCAGTGTTTTAAAGAGAGGGCAGGGTTTGGAGAAAGGGTGGTTTTTGAAAGAGAGGGCGGGGTTTGGAGAAAGGGCGGCGTTTTAAAGAGAGGGCGGGATTTGGAGAAAGGGTGGTTTTTGAAAGAGAGGGCGGGGTTTGGAGAAAGGGCGGCGTTTTTAAAGAGAGGGCGGGATTTGGAGAAAGGGCGGCGTTTTAAAGAGAGGGCGGGGTTTGGAGAAAGGGCAGTGTTTTAAAGAGAGGGCAGGGTTTGGAGAAAGGGCGGCGTTTTTAAAGAGAGGGCGGGATTTGGAGAAAGGGCGGCGTTTTAAAGAGAGGGCAGGGTTTGGAGAAAGGGTGGTTTTTGAAAGAGAGGGCGGGGATTGGAGAAAGGGCGGCGTTTTTAAAGAGAGGGCGGGGTTTGGAGAAAGGGCAGTGTTTTAAAGAGAGGGCAGGGTTTGGAGAAAGGGCGGCGTTTTTAAAGAGAGGGCGGGATTTGGAGAAAGGGCGGCGTTTTAAAGAGAGGGCAGGGTTTGGAGAAAGGGTGGTTTTTGAAAGAGAGGGCGGGGATTGGAGAAAGGGCGGCGTTTTTAAAGAGAGGGCGGGGTTTGGAGAAAGGGCGGCGTTTTAAAGAGAGGGTGGGATTTGGAGAAAGGGCGGCTTTTTGGGGGCGTTTTTGAGGGCAGGGTTTGGAGAAAGGGCGGTGTTTTAAAGAGAGGGCGGGATTTGGAGAAAGGGCGGCGTTTTAAAGAGAGGGCGGGGTTTGGAGAAAGGGTAGTTTTTGAAAGAGAGGGCAGGGTTTGGAGAAAGGGCAGCGTTTTAAAGAGAGGGCAAATGACTGCATACAGCACCATTAACCAGAACATAAGAATATACAGAATATCCAAAATTATTCTCAACTGAACACAACAATGACCTTCCAGAGCAAAGCGGAAGAGGTCAGGACTGGGGTCAAGGGTCATACTGCGCTGACCCGTCTCCCCCACTCCCTCAGTCTCCACTCGGTGTCGTAGCGAATGGCAGAAATCCTGTGCCACATCGTCCAGCAGCGGAAGAAAGCGGCGTACGGCCGACGCCACCATCACCTCCCTGTTCAACAGCAGTCTGTCGGCGCGCCACTCCGTCCCGTTCCTGCAGACACACAGACACTTACACATATCTGAATATCACTACATCAAATGCCATCTACAGTACTGAAACACACTTCACAGCCAAAATGTGCTGGGTTTGAATGTTGAAGACATTAGGACTGCAGAAATAATGATTTATGACAGAGATTCTGCATCTTTGAGATGTGATGCAGTGGTGTTTCTGAGGTCATGTATTTCACTAACACACGTGTCACACACTAACTTGAGGAAGACGCCTTTGCTGTGTCTGCGTGTCTCTCGGTGCGTGGCCCAGGGCTGCAGCGTCATGCGGCGCGGATGAAGACCCTCGGATCGGAACAACTCCCCGATGTCCATCGGCAGCATGATGTTCACGCTGCTCTGAGAGCCCAGATGCTCTCTGAAACACATGACACGAGTTCACCTGCATGCACGATTTCATGTAAATCTAGCATCAAAACTGTACCTATTACAGATATATGTAATATAAGTAATATGTCATAATATAGATATATGTATTTAATGTAAAAAATACAAATAAAATAGTGAAGCACATGCAAAGCACGCAATAATGTCAACTTAAGAACAAAAAGAGAAGACAAATATAGCACAGAACATTTAAAATGGACCGTTATTCTGACTGCCTGCTAGCTAAATTTCACATCCATTATGATGCATAAACAAAAATCTGGCTCTAAACAGCTCTTTCCTTTATTTAAAGTTGATCTAGACAAGTACATGAAAACTATCAAATTTGTTAATCCTATATATTTATTTATTTTGTTTACCTGGCAACACATGGTTACTACACTTTTACAATAAAAACCACAGTTAATCTTCTTAATAGATTTTTATTTGTGTTTGCATTCTTTCTTCACTCTTTTGTTTTGTTTTTTAACTGTACCACATATTTGTTTGATGTTTTCTACTGTTTAATAAAAACATATCAGAAATCAGAAAAAAAGCAATCTGCAAAGAAGTCCAGAAGTGAACAAACAATTTGCGAACCCGCTCCAAAGTCCCGAATTGAATCAAATGGTTTGCGAAATCGCAACGAAGTCCTGAAGTGAACCAAATGATTTGCAAACCCACAGCAAAGTCCCAAACTGAATCAACCTTTTGCATATTTGCACTAAAGTCCTGATCTGAATTAAATGATTTGCAAGCCACTCTGAATCCCAAATCAAATGATTTGTGAACCCGCAATGAAGTCCTGAAGTGAATCAAATGATTTGCAAAGCTGCAACAAAGCCCTGAACTGAATCAAATCATTCGCAAACCCACATTATTTACATTTGAGTTACATTTGAGTTTCATTAAATGACCATCCCTTCAGTATAAATTGCGGGTATCTCTTGTTCTTTGATCCCACACTAATGCAGAAGACTGCTGACTTGTCAATGGTCCAGGAGACAATCATTGACACCCTTAACAAAGAGAGTAAGTCACAGAAGGTCATTACTGAATGGGTGGCTGTTTACAGAGTGATGTATCAAAGCATATTAAATGCAAAGTTGACTGGAAGGAAGAAACTGGGTAGGTAAAGGTGCACAAGCAACAGGGATGACCACAAGCTGGAGAATACTGTCAAGTAAAGCCCATTCAAACACTTGGGAGAGCAGAATGAAGCTGTAGTCAGCGTATCAAGAGTCAGCACACTCAGACGTCTTCAGGAAAGGGACTACCAAGCAACTTCTGAAACAGAAACAACGTCAGAAGCATCTCACCTGGGCTAAAGAGAAAAACAACTGGACAGTGAAAAGTGGTCGAAAGTCCTCTTTTTAGATAAAAGTAAATTTCATGCTGAAATCATGGTCCCAGAGTCTGAAGGAAGACTGGAGAGGCACAGAATCCAAGTCCAGTGTGAAGTTTCTGAAGTCAGTAATGATTTGGGGTGTGTGACGTCTGCTGGTGTTGGTCCATTGTGTTTTATCAAGTGCGAAGTCAATGCAGTCATCTACCAGGAGATTTTGTAGCATTTTATGCTTCCATCTGCTGACAAGCTTTATGGAGATGCTGATTTCCTTTTACAGCAGGACTTTAGCACCTGCCCACAGTGCAAAAAACACTTTTTTTGCACAAGTGGTTTGCTGACCATGATATTACAGTGCTTTATTGGCCAACCAACACGCCTGACCTGAATCCATGGGATATTTTTAAGAGAAAGATGAGAAACAGTCGATCCAGCAATATTCAGATGATCTAAAGGCTCAATAGTGCCTCAGCAGTGCCACAGGCTGATCACTTGCATGCCACACTTCATTGATGCTGCAATTTGCGATAGGAGCAAGTCATTTGCTGTAATATGTGCTGCCGACCAAGTACTGAGTGCACAAATGAACATACTTTAAAGAACTTGAACTTTTCTGTTTGGCAAATACGTTTTTTGACTGGTCTTAGGAAATATTCTAATATTTTGAAATACTGGATTTTTGACTTTCATGAGCTGTACGCTCTAATCATCAAAACTTCCAAAAAAAAAAAAACATGAAATGTTTTACTTTATATGTAGGGAATCTACAATATATAAAAGTTTCATTTTTTAAAATAAGTTACCGTAAAAAAATGAACTTTTTCACGATATTCTAAATTTCTGACCTGCACCTGAATATATATATATATATGGCTGGAAACGACAAAAAAATCTAAGTAAGAAAAGTATTTTTGCTGAAAAAGGCCAGCAGCAAAGTCATTGGTTAATAAAATGGGATTAAATACATAAAGAAAACAAAAAGTAACTGGCGTTAGTTTTTTGAAAAAGTAACTCAGATATTTTCTTGTAAATGAAAAACTAATGCATTACTTTACTAGTTACTTGAAAAAAGTAATATTATTACGTAACTTGCGTTACTTGTAAACACTGAATACAACTGCATCGTAATAAATGATTGAATTGAATTCAAATGCAAGTACATAGTTATTGTCTTGTTTTTCTGAAAAAAATAAAAAATTAATAATAATCTGCCAATGGGGTAAACAAAAAAAAAAGAAGAAAAAAAAGAAAAGAAAACAAGATTATTTAGCTTTTTATTTTAGCAGAAAAAACAAGACAATAATTTTTACTTGTCTAGAAAATCCTTCTTGATTTAAGCTTTATATATATATATATATATATATAGGCTGGAAACAAGACAAAAAATGTAAGTATGAACAGTATTTTTGCAGTGTACGGTTGAATTGGATCAAAGGTCAGCAGCAAAGTCATTGGTTAATAAAATGGGATTAAATACATAAAGCAAACAAAAAGTAACTGGCGTTAGTTTTTTGAAAAAGTAAAATTTTCTTGGAAATGAAAAACTAATGCATTACTTTACTAGTTACTTGAAAAAAGTAATATTATTACGTAACTTGCGTTACTTGTAAGCACTGAATACAACTGCATTGTAATAAATGATTGAATTGAATTCAAATGCAAGTACATAGTAGTTAAGGCCACTTAATAACTAAGTGGGACCGATACACTGCAAAAAATGCTTTTCTTACTTAGATTTGTTGTCTTGTTTCCAGCCAAAATATCTAAAAATTCTTAAATCAAGAAGGATTTTCTAGACAAGGAAAAATTATTGTCTTGTTTTCAGACAAAATATGTTAAAATTAAGTGAGTTTTTGCTTGAAACGAGCAAAATTATCTGCCAATGGGGTAAGAAAAATAATCTATCTTTCATCTTGAAATAAGATTATTTTGCTTACCCCACTGGCAGATTATTTTGCTTATTTAAAGCAAAAACTCACTTAATTTTGACTTTTTTTTTCCTGAAAACAAGACAATAATTGTTACTTGTCTAGAAAATCCTCCTTGATTTAAGATTTTTTAGATATTTTGGCTGGAAATCTAAGTAAGAAAAGCATTTTTTGCAGCGTATTTTAAAATGTATTGATAATGTGACTTTCTATAGAGCTTTAGTTCATACCTGTAGATGGGTCCGAGTCGTCTGAAGGTGTTCTCCATGTGTTTGTGCAGGAGGCTGAATCTCCCGTCCTTCCAGAAGCGCAGCAGGTTGATCCAGCCGTTGCTGCCGGTGTGAGGAATCTCCTGGAAGTCTCGCACTCGTCCTCCGCTTCTCCTCGGCAGGGCATCCTCACGGCCAAAGGCTCGCACACACAGACAGCGGACGGCCGTGGAGAACGCAGGCGGACGCATCCACGAGGAGAGCATCCTGCTGCTCTCTGACTCGATCTGATCGCTCTGAACCCCTTTAACACTCAGCAGCGCTTCCTGTCTGTCCTTCAGCCCTTGCTCTTTCACTAGACCAATGAGTTACTGTCACATCAGTGCAAAGTTCAAGAGAAAAACAACACATCTCCTTAAAAACACACAGACACAGGCCAGCTGTCACTGACTGAGTTTAATATCATATTTACAAAACAGCAGATCAGTAGTCATCAGAGCTGGGTGCACTGTAAAAAATTTTTTTTTTTTACTTAGATTTTTTGTCTTGTTTCCAGACAAAATAGCTAAAAAATCTTAAAACAAGAAGGATTTTCTAGAAGTAACAATTATTGTCTTGTTTTCAGGGAAAAAAAGTCAAAATTGAGTGACTTTTTGCTTAAAACAAAAAGTTTCAAGCAAAAACTCACTTAATTTTAACATATTTTGTCGGAAAATAAGACAATAATTTTTACTTGTCTAGAAAATCCTTCTTGATTTAAGAATTTTTAGATATTTCTAGCTGGAAACAAGACAAAAAATCTAAGAAAAGCATTTTTTGCAGTGTAGCAATCTGGATTACGTAATCAGATTACAAAAATGTCTAAAATTTCTTAAATCAAGAAGATTTTCTAGACAAGTAAAAATTATTGTCTTATTTTCCAACAAAATATGTTAAAAAGTGAGTTTTTGCTTGAAAAAATAGTAAAAATGATTCTTATTTTGCGTACCCCATTGGCTTGTTTCAAGGAAAAACTCCCTTTATTTTAACTTCTTTTTTCTGAAAACAAGACCATTTTTACTTGTCTAGAAACTTTGCCTTGATTTAAGAATTTTGTGATATTTTGTCTGGAAACAAGACCAAAAATTAAGTAAGAGAAGCATTTTTTGCAGTGCGTTTAAAGAAATTAGGGGGAATCAATGAATTGTGAATCATTTATTGCTATTGTGTGAATAATATGTAACCAGAGCTGGTTAGTAAGTGATCAGATGTAATCTGGATTATGTAATCAGATTATAATGAAGTACTTGTAATTAGAGTAAGTTACATTTTAAAATACTCATAATTAGACTACAGTTACTTTATTATGGATTACTTGATTGCATATTATTCACACAATAGCAATAAATGATTTACTATTCATTGATTCCCCCAATTTCTCTTTTTCATTTTTACATTTTTAATTTTTCTAAAATAGCCTACCAATTATATACATTCAGAAAGTCCAGTTTAGTGGACATTCACACATAGACTAGTCATTATTCAGCTGGAGACACAGCATTTGACCACTGGATTTACAACATTGCATCAGCTGCTGATAAACATTCATTTTTATTTCAATTATCACTTGGTAGTTTTTTTAACCATGTATTATTGTGTCTTTGGAAGGCTTTTGTTTTTCATACTCATTGAAATGCGACATTATTTCTTATTTACATGCAATGCAGGCATTCACAAACTCTTTGTCGTCTAAACCTTATTCACCAAATACATTTACTTTAAGTGCCCCTGAGATTTTAAACGAAATATTTCAATAATTGTTTCACATTTGCATGTTCACGGTTTCTTTGATGTTGATTAATGGTCACATGGCATGCAGGTAAATGAAAATATTTCATCTTTTTCTAAATGAAAGAGACAAATTTCTGGTCTAGCCTGAAAAATAAGTCTTTTAAACACTATTTGAGCATAAGAAACAACATTCATGGGGCAGTTAATTTCAGATTTTTGTTTCTGATTTGATATCTGTCATTTAATTGTTTTTGAGATTTCAGGATTCCCCCATTCATTAATATAGGACTTGGTCTTGTATGATTTGCCCGGAAGCATTGCAAATATGGTCACAAAGTAAAGAGAAAAGGACTTTGTTTTAAAATGATTTATTTTAATTGTCACTTTTTTGTTAGCTTTTCATTAAACCCACAAACCCTCTGCAGTTCCTGTTCAAACCCTAGTTTGTGAAACCTTGACCACTTCATGTTGTAAATGACAAAGAATGGAACATATTTTCTTACTCTTTCACTTTTTTACATCATTATGCTACAAGACAATCCTATTTAAATAAAAAAATGATAAGTTATGTCAGAAGTAATCTAAAAGTAATCTGATTAGATAAAATATGTAATGTAACTGATTACATTATTAACTGACTACAGTTTTTGTCATGGAATCTGGAATCTGTACCTGATTACAATTATTAAGTAATCAAACCATCTCTACTAGTCACTCGTGTAAAAGCACACACATGATGCAGTACATTAATTCATTAACAGTGTGTTTGCATAGATAAACTTGGAAAAGGGAAAAGGGAAAAACTTGCCTCAGAGATTGATAAGAAATAGGTCTAAATAAGACGCCTTCAAAGGTAAAACTGATTAATAAATTAAGGTTTTGTCAAATTCTCATATTTATGAAAAAAATTCACATATAACTATTTAAGCCTATAATGATCTAATTTAGAAAACTAGATAAAAAAACAATCATAAATAAATCACAAAATAAACAGTGTACAAGTAATGAGAGTTACGTAATAATATTACTTTTTTTTTAAGTAACTAGTGAAGTAACGCATTACTTTTTAATTTCCAAGAAAAGAAATCTGAGTTACTTTTTCAAAAAACTAACCGCAGTTACTTTTTGTTTTTGTATTTAATCCCATTTTATTAACCAATGACTTTGCTGCTGACCTTTGATCCATTTCAAAAATCTAACTTTTTATATTAAAAACAAACAAGCAAGCCCTGCCCAGATTTAAAAAGTAACGCAAAAGTAACGCAAAAGTAATGTAACGCACTACTTTCCATAAAAAGTAACTAAGTAACATAATTAGTTACTTTTTTAGGGAGTAATGCAATATGGTAATGCATTACTTTTAAAAGTAACTTTCCCCAACACTGAAAATAAATTTAAAAAATAATAAAATATAAGAGAAATATGAGTTTTCTGATGTTTGTGTGAAATATACGAAGGTCATTCCTGGGATTCGGTAATACTTCAGTCCCCTAAAGTTTCTAAAGTGGTGGTTCACCATTGGTATGCCCATTATAATGAATACAAATATTTATTGCATTTTAATATTTTTTAGCTTAAAATAATGTCTTATATCTATCTATCTTAAATTAGCATTGTGTCATGTCCCTAAGGCACTTCACTGAGTTTGTATTTCGAAAAATAACAAAATGTCTATGATTTTTGCCAATAATGTAAGCTTTTATTTAATATTCTTGCTAAGAATATTTTTCTAAAAATTTCATATTTTACATTAAAAAAACTGATTTATGTCTCTTAGTCTGAACTCAACCCTGTCACACTAATGATTATAAACAGAAATGTTTTCCTCAAAAAACAATTTCTTTACGACTGAAGAAAGAAAGACATGAACATCTTGGATGACAAGAAGGTGAGTAAATTATTTGTAATTTTTTGTTTTGGAAGTGAACTTCTTTAAAGCATATTATAGTTATGGAGGGTGCTGTCCGTCACATAAAATTAAGGCAGAAAATGATTATTTTTCAACATTTTATTTTAATCCTTAAGTATATACAATGTACTTTTTATATTGCTGTCACATACAGTGTTGGAGAAAGATACTTTAAAAGTAATGCATTACAATATTGTGTTACTCCCTAAAAAAGTAACTAAATAATGCAATTAGTTTTTTTGCATTACATTACTTTTGGGTTACTTTTTTAATCTGGGCAGGGCTTGTTTGTTTTTAATGTAAAAAGTTCTATTTTTAGCAAATGTAAAAGCCCTTTCACACCAAAAAGTGAAATGAATAAACCTAAGGCTGAAGGAAAAGTAAAGTCATGTCAGCGATGAGAAAAACGAAGCACAAATGTTAGTTAATCTAAAGTAAGTTTTGCTTATTATTATGACTGAATGGGATCAACAAAGGTCAGAGTCATTGGTTAATAAAATGGGATTAAATACACAAAGGAAACAAAAAGTAACTGGCGTTGCTTTTTTTAAAAAAAGGAACTTTTCTTGTCAATGAAAAAGTAATGCATTACTAGTTACTGACATGTTAAGGACTAAAACAACAAAATTTTAGTTTCAGTTAAACTTCTAAATTAAACATTTTTACAAAAATAAAGAGACCACAGACACAATTTGTGTATTTTTTTAGCTTCATTCCTGTACAAATGTAAAAAATATGATAAATGTTAGATTTGTTAACATTAAATTGTTTTTGAGAAAAAAGGTATATAAATCTAAAAAAAAAAAATAAATAAAAACAAATAAAAACAAAATAAAATAATATAAAATAAAATAAATAAATAAAATAAAATAAATAAAAATAAAATAAAATAAAATAAAATAAAATAAAATAAAACAAATAAAATAAAATAAATAAAATAAATAAAAATAATAAAATAAAATGAAATAAAATTAAATTAAATAAAATTAAATAAATAAAAAAATAAAAAAATAAATGAATGAATGAATGAATGAATGAATGAATGAATAAATAAAATAAAATAAAATAAAATAAAATAAAATAAAATAAAATAAAATAAAATGTCATTAATGCCTGAGGTGGGAAAATATGATTTTTTGAGGTTTGATATGTGCATAACTATGTGGGGTATTTAAAAATGAATCATATGTAGTTAAAATATATATATTTCAAGTTGAAATGTGACCGAATCCCAGGAATGAGCCATGAGGTAATAAACACTGTAGTGTTATTGTGCGACTGTGACACGTTTGTGCATTTAGACAACAACACAAAGCATCTGTGATGAGTCAAACGTGCAGCTCTGGACCGTTGTGTTTGGAGCGTCACATGACCCTGCAGGGCTCCGTTTCGGGGCGCGACGTTTGCGTTTTGCCCTGTTTTCCCGAGAAGATGCCTGCGCCGAGGCCGAGGCTCTGGAAGGCGCTGATCAGACTGAAGCTGTCGTCTTTAGCGGGGGCTTCGGGACCAACCATCTTGGCCAGATCTCGGGGGAGGCACACTTTCCCCCCCGCCGCGCGCAGCTGCTCCGCGTCCTTGGCATTCTGGGACGGATTAACGAGAGCAGACTAATGAGCTGGAGGACACTGATGAATGCACATCACGACAAACACAACTCATTCAAATCAGGAGGACTTTCAAATAAACACGGGTTTATTTTTCTCATTTTGCAAAAGTGTATACGAGTTATTTACATTTATGCATTTGGCTGAAGCTTTTATTCAAAGCGTCTTGCATTGCATTCAAGGTACACATGAAGGCAGTTTAATTGATTACTGAATAAACAACTTTTATTCACATTTGTGACCCTGGAGCACAAAACCAGTCTTAAGTCGCTGGGGTATATTTGTAGCAAAAGCCAAAAATACATTGCATGGGTCAAAATTATCAAAAACATTTTTATGCCAAAAATCATGAGGATATTAAGTAAAGATCATGATCCATTAACATATTTTGCAAATTTTGTACTGTAAATGTATCAAAACTTAATTTTTGATTAGTAATATGCATTGCTAAGATCTTAATTTGGACAACTTTAAAGACGATTTTCTCAGTGTTTTTATTTTTTTGCACCCTCAGATTACAGTTTTTCAAATAGTTGTATATCAGCCAAATATTGTCCGATCCTAACAAACCACACATCAACGGAAAGCTTATTTATTCAACTTTCAGAAGATATACAAATCTCAATTTTGAAAAATTGACACTTAAGACTGGTTTCGTGGTCGAAGCCAAATGTCAAATTCCCTGACTTTCTCTGACTAAAAAGCTGAATTTCCACGACTTACAATGAACAGATCCATCCATTTGCAAGCTTTCTTTACTTGTTGACAGATGTTTTTAGTACAAACCACACATATACACTACTTTTTTTTGCTTTTACCCATTATTAATGCACTTTGATATTTTTCTCTACTATTTCTACAGAAATTCATTTATGGTTTTTATGCTTTCATAACCATAACAATAGGCAAAACGCGTGAAACAACGTGATAAAACAAAATACGGTGTAGAACAATTACATTTTGATAAATGGAAACAAAAAATTTAAAGCAACAAACTAAAATCCCTGATATTCCGTGACTTGGACAAAATAAATATAAAATTCCCTGACTTTCAATGTCTGGAATAGACCTTTGAAAATTCCATGACCCCTGCTTTTATGTCAAAAATCATTAGGATATTATTAAAGATCATGTTCCATGAAGATATTTAGTAAAATTCCTACTGTAAATATATAAAACTTAATTTTTGATTAGTAATTTGAACAACTTTAAAAGTGATTTTCTCAATATTTAGATTTTTTTGTACCCTCAGATTTTAGATTTTCAAATTGTTTCTCAGCCAAATATTGTCTGATCCTAACAAACCATACATCAGTGGATACATTTTAATTTCACAAATACTGCGAACCTGGACCACAAATCTAGTCATAAGGTGTTCTTATGACTAGATTTGTGGTCCAGGTTTGCACATGACTTCTGAATGTTTTCAATGCCATGTTTTCTGCATGTGTTTAAGTCTCTAACGTTCATAATAGTTCACACAGTGTCATTTCCCTTACAGAAAAACCACATCAGTTTCACATGTGCAGTTATTAGTGTGTGTTGACCTTGGTCAGCTGGTATTTCCTCCTGAAATGCGCTCTCATCGCAGCTCTCTCTGCGTTCTTCTGTGCGTTCATCGCCTCACGCAGCTTCCTAAAGATTGTGCGAGATAGAACATTATTGTACTGCTGAAACATCACAAAAACTCTGAAAACACAGAAACACTCCAGTTCATTTAACATCAACCTTTAAGATGAAGAAATGTTTAAAAAAAAGTAGTAAAGAAGCACTAAAAGATGTTCTGACGCTGGGTCAACAGACCAGGCTTAATTGAAATAAAGTTGGAATAACATAACATAAAATATTCATATTAGTTGAAATGACAATTAAACCTAAATAGTTATAGTATAGGATATATACACACTGCTGCCCAAAAGTTTGGGATCAGTAAAATTTGTAATGCTTTTTAAAGGAGACTTTTCTGCTCATCAAGGCTGTTTATCTGATTAAAAATGCAGAAAAAAATGTAATATTGTGAAATGTTAATGCAATTTAAAATAGTGGTTTTCTATTTGAATATACTTTAAAATATTATTTATTTCTGTGATGCAAAGCTGAATTTTCAGCATCAGTGTCACATGATCCTTCAGAAATCATTCTAATATACTGATTTATTTTCAATGTTGGAAACAGTTGTGCTGCTTAATATTTCTTTTGCAACCTGTGATACTTTTTTCAGGATTCTTTGATGAATAAAAAGTTAAAAAGAATAGCATTTGTTTAAAATAGAAATATTTTCTAATAATATACACTACTGTACAAAAGTTTGAGGTCAGTACATTTTTGTTCCTTCTTTTTTTTTTTTTTTTTTTTGAAAGAACAAGAAATAAATTATTACTTTTATTCAGCAAGGATGTGTTCAACTGTTAAAAATTAATAGCAAAGAATTATTTTTTTGGAAAAGATTTTTATTTTGAAGAACTTGTTATTCATCAAAGAATCCTGAACAAAAGCATCACAGGTTCCAACAAAATATTTGTCAGCACGATTGTTTCCAACATTGATAATAAAAGTAATAAATCAGTATATTAGAATGATCTCTGAAGGATCATGTGACACTGAAGAGTAATGATGCTGAAAATTCAGCTTTGCATCACAGGAGTAAATTATATTTTAAAGTATATTTATATAAAAAACCTGTTATTTTGAATTGCAATAACATTTTGGAGTATTATTGTTTTGTTTTTTGTTTTTTTGCATTTTTGATCAAATAACAGCAGTCTTGATGAGCAGAAGAGACCATTAAAAATTTAGACCATTACAAGTCTTAGATATTTAATGCATTTTTATCAGGCTCTGATTGTAGGATTAGAAAATAATAAATAATAAAAATGACAAAAGCACACAACAAAATGACAAAACTAAAATTAAACTGAAAAGTGAAAGAAGAATAAACAATTAAAAAAAAAAAAAATATATATATATATATATAAAAACACAAGCAAATAAATGATACTAAAATAACACCAGCAATAAAATGTACAGTAGCAATAAAAAGCATATAGATCACATTTTTTTTTCTCTGATTGTTTCACAAACAACACAAACATTTTTAACTAAATCTATTGCTTTATCAAATCAAAACAGAACCTTCTAATGTTCTAACCCTAACCGCAGCCTCTTTCTTCACATTAAATGTGAGCCTGGAGCACAAAACCAGTCTTAAGGGTCAATGTTTGAGACATACACATCATCTGAATAAATAATCTTTCCATTGATGCATGGTTTGTCAGGACAGGACAATATTTGGCTGAGATGCAACTATTTGAAAATCTTAAATCTGGGGGTGCAAAAACATTTTTACATCGAGAAAATCACCTTTAATATTGTCCAAATGAAGCTCTTAGCAATGCATATTAATAATCAAAAAATAACCTTTGATATATTTACGGTAGGAAATGTACAAAATATCTTCATGGAGCATGATCTTTAATTAATATCCTAATGATTTATGGTATAAAAGAAAAATTTATAATTTTGACCTGGCTATTGCTACAAATATACCCATGCAACTTAAGACTGGTTTAGTGCTCCAGGGTCACAAGTGTCTCTCAGGTGAGCATCAGAGGGTCATGTGACGCGTCTCACCTCTCTCTCTCCAGGTCGGCCTGATAGGATCGCAGCAGATGTGGGTCTGGTGCGCAGCTCCTGCCCTTTGACCCGTGGCGTTTGGACCCTCTTCTGGCCCTGTGTTTATTCCAGCCGCACTGCTGATTCTCTCCGCTCACGCAGAACTTGAGCGTCTTTATGGGCGCCAACAGAGACTTCTTCAACGCAGACTCCATGACGCTGTGACTGTCCTTATGATCAAACCTATAGAGCACTATCTGTGTGAGTGGAGGCGCTCCGGATGGAGCATGATCAGCGTTCTAGATCTGATGGTGCTTTAATCACACAGGACAGATGGACAGATCTGTAGGGAGAACACCATCAGTTATATCCACACACATTACAACTAGTCAGTCCAGTGTCCTAAATATCAGCCAACATGCTCAGAAAAACACGCTTTTTTGCAGACCCCTTAGGCACATATTTGCAGTGATGGGAGTAATGCATTACCAGCAGTGTTGGGGAAAGTTACTTTTAAAAGTAGTGTGTTACAATATTGCGTTACTCCCTAAAAAATAACTAATTACGTTACTTAGTTACTTTTTATGGAAAGTAATGCGTTACGTTACTTTTGTGTTACTTTTTAAATCTGGGCAGGGCTTGTTTGTTTTTAATATAACAACATTTGATTCTTATCAGATGTAAAAGCCCTTTCACACCAAAATGAAATGAAGTGAATAAGCCTAAGGCTAAAGGATAATTAAATTCCTGTCTTTACAGTGGAACTGTAGGCAAAGAAAGTTCTCTTCAGCAATGAGAAAAAAAAGCACAAATGTTAGTTCATCTAAAGTAAGTTTTGCTTATTGGTACACTGCAAAAAAAAAAAAAAGCTTTTCTTTTTTTAGATTTTTTTGTCTCGTTTCTAGCCAAAATATCTCTTAATAATATATTTATAATATATATATTTCTTAAATAAAGAAGGTTTTAAAAAGTCTTGTCAAAATGTAAGTGTTTTTGCTTGAAACAAGCTAAATAATCTCCCAAATGGGGAAAGCTAAATAATCTTGTTTTCTGTTTGAAATAATATTTTTTGCTTACCCCATTGGCAGATTATTTTGCTTGTTCTTAGCAAAAAAATCACTTATTTTGACCTTGTTTTTTTCTGAAAACAAAAAAATAATTATTAAATTATTATTATTTTTTTTTTTGATATTTTGGCTGTAAACAAGACAAAAAAATCTAAGTAAGAAAAGTATTTTTGCAGTGTACTGATGTATTGGATCATCTAATGTCAGCAGCAAAGTCATTGGTTAATAAAATGGGATTAAATACATAAGAAAAACAAAAAGTAACTGGCGTTCATTTTTGGTAAAAGTAACTCAGACATTTTCTTGGAAATGAAAAAGTAATGCGTTACTTTACTAGTTACTTGAAAAAAGTAATATTCTTACGTAACTTGAGTTACCCCCAACACTGATTACCAGTAATGTGAGTTACGTAATCAGATTACTTTTTAAAAAAAAAACTAGTAAAGTAATGCATTACTTTTGAATTTACAAGAAGAGTTATTTAGAGTTGTTTAGAGAAATCGGGAGTAAAGTGTTACTTAGATGCATTAATTCAACTCGCTCACAAAAACAGATTCAGTATTCCTCAAAACGAATAAAAACTGAAATGCACCTCAGAATATGATGCAAACCTGAAATAATATGTTAAATAATACTAATTTTGCATTTAATCCCATTTTATTAACCAGTGTCTTTAATGCTGACCTTCAGTGATCAAATGCAACCATAATAATAAGCAAAAATCAAGATAAACTAACATTTGTTTTTCTTTTATTGCTGAAGAGTGCTGATCTTCCTTTTCCTACAGTTCTGTACAGACGTCAATTTAATTTTCCTTCAGCCTGAGGATTTTGGTGTGAAAGGGCTTTTACATTTGACAAAAATCGAACTTTTTATATTAAAAACAAACAAGCAAGCCCTGCCCAGATTTAAAAAGTAATGCAAAAGTAACATAATTAGTTACTTTTTAAGGAAGTAACTCAATATTGTAATGCATTACTTTTGAAAGTAACTTTTCCCAACACTGCATATTTGTTCTTGTTTTAATTAGAAACTCTGATATGTTACTCTAACGATGAATCGCGATTAATCACATCCAAAATAAAAGTTTATGTTTACATTTTAAGTGTGTTTACTTTGTATATTTATTATGTACATATAAATACACACACATGCATGTATATATTAAAACTAAATATTTATATTTATATATATATTTATATCTGTATACAATTTAGATTATAAATAAATATAAATGTTTTAGATATAAATCTAAAATATTTTTCCTTCATATATACATGTATGTGTGTGTATTTCTATATACATAATAAATATACACAGTACACAAATATATAGTATGTAAACATAAACTTTTATTTTGGATTAGTTGTGATTAATCATTTGACAGCCCTATACTCAGTAAACAAGACCTCTAATCACAATTTAGCATCTCTAGTAAATCCATCTTGATTAAAGATATTATGATGTTTGTACTGGAATACAAGTCAGAAATATTCAGAAAGAATTACTTTTTGTAGTGCACTAATTTGAGACAACAATCAGTTACTCATTAGATATTAATATACAAGCACAGAATGACCAATCAGAATCTAGTAATGCATAGAGAGTTCAGATAAAGCATTTACAGATAGACTCTTGTTCAGCAAACTCCAGCTGATCCTGTACCTGCACACAGACAGGTGTCTCTCTTCTTTATCCAATAACAGACATCTGTGTCGCTCTGCTCTCTCAGGGCCGGCTGAACTCCACGACTGCTGTTCTTCCTCAGAGAAAGTGGCACAGTCAGAATATTCCTGTTCTTCTGAACTGATCTGCTGCTCTGCTGTCTGTATCTGCGGTGTTTCTGCACAGATCTCGGGTCGTATGTGTGCAGGTCCAGATTACTACACTAAAGACTTTAACGAGGGGAAGCTCATTAGACGCCACAGGAGCAGAAGCACGTGCCGAACACACACACACACACACACACACACACACACACACACACACACACACACACACACACACACACACACACCTCTGTATAGCTCTCTTTTTGTGACATGCATTGACACAATGCAATCTCTAGCTCCTTACCTTAAACCTACCCATTAGAACTAAGTGCCTCACCCAAACCCTTACCCTAAACCTAACCTTTACCCAATTATAACCTGACCCCTAAAACCAAGTCCTGACCCTCAAACAGGCCTTTAAAGGGGTCTCAGAGAGTGAGGACCGGCCAAAATGTCCTGACTCCGATGGACTAAAACTCAAACTAGCCTTCACAAAGATAGCTGTACAAGTGCACACACACACACACACACACACACACACACACACACACACACACACACACACACACACACGCGCACGCACACACACGCACGCACACACACGCGCACACACACACACACACGCACACGCACACGCACACACACACACACACACACACACGCACGCACACACATGCATGTATTGCATGAGTTTTCCTTTAGGCTTTATAGGATTTTGGGTAAATTTGGACAGGCCCCTTTTCTAAACAAGCCTTTTATAGCCTCTCAAAGGGTACATTTCAAAAATTTTTGTTAATTATTGGCCTAGAGAACTGACTTATATTTTTTCCAGACCCCTCTTATAGCACCACAAAGTGGCCAAGCTCTGCGTTTCCCCTGTAACCTCAGATTGAGCTCTTGCATATGTGTTCTGAGTTTGGTGAATATATCTCATTCCCTTCAGGAGCTATAGGCATTTTACTAAAAGTGTCCCTGTCCCTTTTCAACGTTTGGGGGCCCTTTGCGACGGTGAGCCGAAAGTTAAACTTTTTTTTTGATAATTATTGATAATCGCTCTCCAGAGAATCTTTCTGCACTGGTTTGGTTCCGATCGGTCGAAAAACCTAGGACTAGTACGCACATTTTTTTTTTTTTACATTTTCTCAATCATTTAACAAATGATTTGACTGACAGCAGTGGTTATAGAGGCAAAGTTGTCCGCAATGAGGAGTTCTATCATATGATATGAATATTGTGAATATGCAAATGCCCACCAAGTTTCGTTCCGATTGGCCTCTGTTAACCATGTAATAAGTCTAATAAGTGCTCAAACTTCATCACCCATTGGTGGCCATGTATTTTGAGATACGCAAATGTCCTTGTAGACACTTGTAGCTCTGCATTTTCCCTGTAACCTCAGATTGAGCTCTTGCATAAGTGTTCTGAGTTTGGTGAATATATCTCATTCCCTTCAGGAGCTATAGGCATTTTACTAAAAGTGGCCTTGTCCCTTTCCAACGTTTGGGGGCCCTTTGCGACAGTGAGCCAAAAGTCTAACTCTTTTTTAATAAGTATTGATAATTGCTCTCCAGAGAATCTTTCTGCACTGGTTTGGTTCCAATCGGTCGAAAAACCTAGGACTAGTATGCAAAATATATTATTTTTTTACATCTTCTCAATCTTTTTACAAATGATTTGACTAACAGCAGTGGTTCTAGAGGCAAAGTTGTCCGCAATGAGGAGTTCAATCGTATGATGTGAGTATTGTGAACCCTGCGATGCACAATCGTATATGTATTTAAAAAATGCAATATCACCCCTCAGTGGACGATTTCTTGCAGATACTCACCGAGTTTTATTCTGATCTCCGTTAACCATTTCTAATAAGTGCTCAAACCTCAGCTAATGGTGGCCATGTATTTTGAGGTACGCAAATGTCCTTATAGACACTTGTGGCACTCTCATTGCCTTCAGAAGCTATAGGCATTTTACTAAAAGTGGTTTGTTTCCGATCGGTCGAAAAACCTAGGACTAGTATGCAAAAAAAACAAAAAAAAACGGCTGTGTTGATTCTTACAACAAATGAACAAATTAATGAAGCAAATCAAAGCAGAAGTGCCTCACTCTCAGTCAGACAGACTCATCCGTGTCTCCACATGAATCAGTGTTTGTTCTGCAGGAAGAGAGCAACTCAACGGCGATCAATCACAGAGAAAACATTGAATAAAATGGCAGGACAGAAGAATGTGAGGAGGAGAGGAAGGTCATTCATGAAGGAAAACAGACAATCTGCAGTGTTATCAGTGACCCTGAAGAGGCCTTGAGGAACTGACAGGTGAGGACACCATTCATTAAAGACAACAGAGAGAGTGTGAACATAGAGAGAGGAGAAAACACTGAGTGAATGTGTGTGTGTGATTGAGAGAGAGAGAGAAAGAGTGTGTGTGTGTGTGTGTGTGTGTGTGTGTCTGAGCATCTGAGCAGCTTAAAAGATTGAGAGGAGATCAGTGACCACACGTGAAGCAGACGAGGAACATACAGACAGACAGACAAATACACAGACAGACAGACAGGCGGACAGTGGTGTTAGAGAATGGTTGAGGTTGAGGTCATTACTCATCACAAACACTTACACAACCAGAACACAATACAACACACACCAGTGTTGGGGGTAACGCATTACAAGTAACTCAAGTTACATAATAATATGACTTTTTTCAAGTAACATTACTTTTTCATTTCCAAGAAAACATTTGTAGTTACTTTTTCAAAAAACTAACGCCAGTTACTCTTGCTTCCTTTATGTATTTAATCCCATTTTATTAACCAATGACTTTGCTGCTGACCTTTGATCCAATTCAACCGTACACTGCAAAAATACTGTTCTTACTTACTCGTTTCCAGCCAAAATATAGGAAAATAACTTAAATTAAGAAGGATTTTCTATTATTTTCTATTATTAAGTAAATAATTATTTTCTTGTTTTCAGAAAAAAACAAGACAAAATTAAGTGAGTTTTTGCTCAACAAGCAAAATAATCTGCCAGTGGAGTAAGCAATACAATATTATTTCAAACAGAAGCCAATATTATTTTTCTCACCCCATTGGGAGATTATTTCACTTGTTTCAAGCAAAAACACTTAATTTGGACTTGCTTTCAGAAAAAAAAAGAAAATGTTTTACTTGTCTAGAAAATCCTTCTTGATTTAAATTTTTTTTTAGATATTTTGGCTGGCAACAAGACAAAAAATCTAAGTAAGAAAAGCATTTATTTTTATTTTAACCAACATTTGTGTTTCCTTTTTTTTTGTGTTTTTTGTGTTTCTTTCTTTTCCTACAGTTCTACTGCACAGACGTCAGTTTAATTTTCCTTTATCCTTAGCCTTATTTCACTTCATTTCATTTTGGTGTGAAAGGGCTTTTACATTTGCTAAGAATCACTTTTTTATTAAAAACAAACAAGATGATATGAAGCACGTTTTATTACAGAGAAACAAGGATATTTATCTCATACAAAACAACTGGTAAAATAAATACTGAAAAAGTGTTCATCTGCTGAGAACCACCACATGTGCAATATTTGAAATCCTAGGCATCTGCGATGATCCCAAAACAACCGTAAGACGTCCCGCCCCCCGAAGCTGTCCGTCAAGCGAAGGCTGACCAATCGGGGAGCTTGTGAAGGTGTCTGTCTAATTCTACTGGCTGTCGCACCTCTCTGTGCTCAGCTCCACCAATCAGCGGCGAGCAGAGAGCTCAGCCAATCGTCCGCAGTCTCGTCGTCGTAAGACTTAATGACCAACCCGCTCGTGTGGATCAGAACCACCGGCTCAGAAACAGGACGTCCTGGAGTGGAAGCATAGGGTTAAAGGAGAGGTCAGAGGTCACCGGCTGATGTCACGGGCGCCACTGAAGTGCTCAGCATCTCGGACGGAACTGAAGAAGGGATGACGCAGCGCAGCGGAGAGAGACAAGCGCCGATCCGGTTCATATTCCAACAATCCCTCCAACAAATCGAAGAAGAGATGATGCTCCTCTGTCTCGCACAACACATACCTCTGAAAGAGAGAGAGACGGGCCATTTGTCTATATGTCTATAGGGCCAGAGCTCAAGGCAAAGGATTTTTACTTGCCCTGCCAACATTTTCAGTGGCCAGCAAAATAAAATAGTTGTTGTTTTCACTATTTCTGATAAATGTAACCTTTACAAATAAGGTTATGACCCCAAAAACTATGAAACTTTAACAACTGAACATAAATTTTAAATATTGTTAGGCAAGCGAACAATATTGCATCAGGGCTCTATGCTTACTTTTCTTATTAGGAGTACTTGTGCTCATAACTTAAAAAATTTAGGAGCACAGTCAAAAATTTAGAAGCACAATCTAAATCAACAACAACAATAATAAAATCTGATGAAAAATTAGCCTTTAATTACAAGATTTTCATGTTGTTGTTTTTTTTTTTACCTTTATAATGGCATTTTTATTAAAAGTATGTAATCTATTGAGTTAAAATTGAAAAATATATATTTATAATCTCTGTGTCTAACTAAAACAGCAGAATCAAAACAAGTAGAATAAGCACAAGTTACTAATCAAATTAAATCAGTATTAACTAAATGTATTTGCACTACAGAGGTGGCTCAGAAGAACACAAAAGTGGCTTGTAGGTGTATTTTCAGATGTTTAATGAGGCGCAGAAGTGCCATGAGGGCGATCAAATTCATAAATTCATGTTGAGATTAATGTTTTAAATATGCCGTTTTGAATGCAGAAATATTTAAATACCTGAAAATATGCTTTAAAATTGAAACAACTGCTGGTAAATCACTGATTTAATTACTGAATCATATTCATTCGATTCGTTTGAACAGCTGATTCATTCAGCAATTCTGACTTTTTTCTCAGAATTGTGAGAGAAAGAAATACTGATGTTCTCAGAATTGCGAGTTTATATCTCGTGACTTTATAACTTGCAAATGTGCATTTATACCAATCAATTCTGAGTTTATAACTCACAATTGCGACTTTTTATTTCACAATTTTGACTTTTTTCCTCAGAGTTGCGTGATATAAACTCGCAATTGCGAGAAAAAAGTCAGAATTGTGAGATATACATTTATTTTTTTAATTTAGTGGCTTCCAGAGAACACACTACATAGTGTCCATAATATAAACATGGATTTAACCCTTATTAAAGTTGCTCAGTAAAGAGCAATTACAAATGCAAAAAAAAAGTTGATGTTTTCAAACATGAAAATAGGGCTGGGTGATATGGAAAAAATGTAATCTTGATCATTTTTTCCCCATATTGATCGATAATGATATATATTTCGATATATAAACTGTTAATGCTGCCAGCTTTAAAGCTTTAAAGAGTATCCCAGCTATGACTAAAGCCACAAAAATGTGAGGGTTCATTAATTACATTTTAAAGTACAGCTTATTATCAAAAGCAGATGACACATTTGGCCTTTCAAAATTAAGTCAACTTACTAAAATAAATTAAAAACTAAAAGTTGTGACAAAAGAAGGTAAATGAGTGTAAATGTGCAAAATGTAAACATAAAACACTTGCAAACATCATTTGTAAGTAACACAATTACAGTTTTTTCATAAAACTATACAACTAGAAACTGCACACAATTTGTCAAACATTTACTTTTTTTGTCAGGAAGCCTAGTCTGTCAGCAGTGTCTGGCTTTAAGAGGTAGATCAAATGTGCAAAATAAAACTAGAACATAAAACTATACAATTTCTAGCCAGTGCACTAATGTGTAAAACGTTTACGACATATTTTACAGATCAATTTAATCTGCCTTGCCGCTTTCCAAATAACCAAACCACTTCCATTAACTGAATTCGTTCTACCTTTTTTGTCGACACTTTCATCATTTTTGGATAATAACTCAAGGTTAGTTTCACTTTCTTCGCTGCTTCCACTCATTTTTATTTTGTTTTGCAAAGTGCCATAGGAAATTGACTCTGTTCTTTGGCGTGAATGTTAAACGCTGATTGGCTGTTGTCGCATATTTCTGCTTTTTGATTAGCTCTTACATTAATCCATATAGAGTAAAAATGCCTAGGGCTTATCATTAACATATATTTTATCACGATTCGATATGATATTGTTTATCGGCACAGCCCTACATGAAATTTTGAATATTAATTTTTAAAATTATTAAAAAAGAAGACACTTTAAATGTGAAATTAAAACCACCAGTAGGTGGCAGCAGGTCACTGTTAATAAATGACTCATTGAGATTCAACTGATTCATTCAAAAAGATGATTCATTCAGTAGTGGCATGTAGCTCTGAAATGCAAAACATGGTCTTTATCTTTGTGTAGAGGTATTTTCATTGGCAAAATAGAACAAAAATGGACAATATGGCATCTAAAATGCCATAGTCTCTTAATATTAACAGAGCTGGGTAGATTACTTACAAATTGTGATCTGGTACAGATTCGAGATTCCATGACAAAAATTGTAGTCAGTTAATAATGTAATCAGTTACATTAAATATTTTATGTAATCTAATCAGATTACTTTTGGATTACTTTTAGATTACTTTTAACTTGACTTGTTTATCACATTGATTTAAATGGGATTATCTTGCACCATAATGCTGTAAAAAATGCAAAGAGTAAGAAAACATGTTCCATTCTTGGTCATTTACAACATGAAGTGCATTAAACACTACATTACATCCAGGTTTGCCAAACTAGGGTTCGTAAAGGAACTGCAGGGGGTTTGTGAGTTTAATGAAAGCTAACAAATAATTACATCATAAAAAAATGAAATAAAATAAATCATTTGAAAACAAAGTCCCTTTCAAAGATAGTCTGTACACTACATCTGCAACGCCTCTGGGTAACTTATGCACGACCAAGCCTTAATAAATGGGTGAATCCTGACATCTCAAAACCTGCTTGCTCACAATTAAATTACATGCCAAATGAAAAAGTTTCTTATGCTCAAATAGCAATTAAAAAGCTTATTTTTCAGGGGTCTCAGGGGTAAAGAAAAAAAATCAGGCGTAGTTATAATAAATACAGGTGCATCTCAATAAATTAGAATGTCATGGAAAAGTTCATTTATTTCAGTAATTTGTTCAAATGTAAGCCAAAATCATCACAATTTGAGTTGAATTACTAAAATAAATCAACTTTTCCACAACATTCTAATGTATTGAGATGCAGCTGTATGTTTGGCATATAAGGTTTAGATGATGAAGTGCCTGCATGACATGTCAATAAGAAATAATGTAAATGTAACGCAAATAAAAACTAATTTTTAGTGGTCAAATGCTGTGTCTCCACCTGTGGTGTGAATGTCCACAAAACTGGACTTTCTGAATGTATAGGCCTATAATTGGTAGACTGTTTTAGAAATGAAAATTGAAAAGATAAAAAAGAGAAATTAGGGGGAAATCAATGAATTATCAATAACTTATCGCTATTGCGTGAATAATATGTAATCATGTAATCCATCAAAAAGTAACTGTAGTCTGATTACGAGTATTTTAAAATGTAACTTGTAGATTACAAGTACTTCATTTCTGGAATCTGATTACGTAACCCACATTACATCTGATCACTTACTACCCAGCTCTGATTATTAACTTCCTGTTTATTGAACTGTTGTCTAAAATGAATATCAATATATGTGATATTGCTGATATTTGGATAAAAACAGCACTCTTTGTGTGATTCAGTCTTGAGGGGTGTAAAAGTGTGGAGCTATCATACTGAAGCTGAAGTCACTCACTCTCAGAGGTCTGCAGTTCTCTCTGACGTATCGTCCCGCTGATGTGCTCTCGTCCCAGTCCAGACGGCCTCTGTAAAAGTACTTCTGCTTCCTGAGTGCACAGATCAAGTCATTTTCACACTGAACACTTACACTGACATCATCAATCGATCAATCAACGCTCAGTGTTTGCTGACCTCGTTTTCCGGATCATTCTGGAAGGAACAGGTCCGTGTACTCGCTCCATCATGGCCAGATGCTCCCGGTTATCATGAGTCTAAAACACACACATACTGTACATGAGAAAGAGCACATATGTGACCCTGGACCACTAAACCAGTCATAAGGCTCAATTTTTTAAACTGAGATTTATACATCACCTGAAAGCTGAATGAATAATTTGCTATGATATGACAATATTTCAGAGAGATACAACTAATCTAATCTGAGGGTGCAAAAAAATTTAAATATTGAGAAAATCGCCTTTAAAGATGTCCAAATGAAGTTCTTAGCAATGCATATTTTCAAAAATTAAGTTTTGATATATTTACAGTAGGGAATTTACAAAATAATATCCTAAAGATTTTTGGCATTAAAGAAAAATCAATAATTTTAACCCATACAATGTATTTTTGACTATTGCTACAAATGTACCCCAGTGACTATAACACTTTATTTACGGCCCTATGATAACCTCAAAGTGGAAAATGTGGACAGAATCATGGGATCCAGTCATAAAAACTGAATTTGCCATATAATCATGGAATTTGAACATTTAAATATGAATCCTGCATGTTCTGTGCATCTCTGCATAAATGAATGGCGCAGACGCGTGGTTTTGTTTACTACATACATACTGAAGCACACATGAGTACATGAAAACACCAACATCATCTCTAGAACTGCTCTGAAAGTCACTTTATGAGCATTTTACTGTTACTTTTGAGAAAAAACATTGTCATATCATATGCAAACAAACACCCAAAGGTCAAACAGCAACCCGTCAAAATAATAAAGTTCGATTTAACTTGACAGAAATATTACTTAAAGTAATGACAGTGCTACTACTAATAATAAAATCATATTTAAGGAATATTTACCAAAAAAAAAAATTATTTATTTACTAGAAAATTGTAAATCCACAACACAGTATATCTGAGAGAAAAAAATATAATAAATGTATTCTTTATAAAATCTAATTAATCTTTATTAATTAAGTAATTAAGCTATCAAAATTGGAATCCAGACAATATTGGAATGATTAACAGAATTTGATTAAAAATAAAACTGAATTTTAATAAAATTTATTTCATATTATAATAAAAAGCTGTTAAATTGTGTAAGATTCATTATTTCAATTAGTTAAACATGCTTTTTGATTAATATTTTTAATGTAACCATTAAAAGAGTCCAGAAAAATTACAACAGAAAAACAGAATCCTGAAAAAATTAAAATGCAATTTAATAAATTTTGTTTTGTCGTGTATTTGTCTTTATTTTTATTTTTTTTACCAAAACTAAAGATCGTGAAGAAGTAAAGATCGTGTTCCATAAAGATATTTTGCAAATTTCCTACTGTAAATATATCAAAACTTACATTTTGCTTAGTAATATGCATTGCTTAGATCTTCATTTGGACAACTATAAAAGCGATTTTCTCAATATTTTGCTTTTTTTGCACCCTCAGATTACTGATTTTCAAATAGTTGTATCTCTGCCAAATACTGTCCTATCCTAACAAACCATACATCAACAAAAAGCTATTTATTTAGCTCTCATATGATGTATAAATCTCAATTTAAAAAATTGACCCTTATGACTGGTTTTGTGGTCCAGGGTCAAATATGGATCTGATTTAGGAACAGCATCATTACTCCAGTCTTCAGTCTCACATGATTTTTCAGAAATCATTCTAATATACTGATGTGCAGCTCTACAAACATTTATAATTATTATCTATGTTGAAAACAGTTGTGCTGCTCAATATTTCTGTGGAAACCATGATATACTACATTTCAAAAGTGTTGGGTGTGAGTGTTTAAAAATTAAGGATCCATTAAATTAAACAAAAGTGACAGTAAAGACATTTATAATGTAACATTTCTATTTATTCTATGAATAATCTATTCATCTGCGAATCCTGAAAAATAAAATGTATGACAGCTTCCACAAAAACTGTTTTCAACATTGATAATAATCAGAAATGCTTGTTAAGCGGTAAATCAGTATATTAGAATGATTTCTGAAGGATCATGTGACACTGAAGACTGGAGTAATGATGCTGAAAATTCAGCTTTGATCACAAAAATGTGAAAACCCTATCAGTGCTCTACAGTGCGATCATTTTACTCGCATTTGCGACTGAAAACTACTGCGCGCGACTATGAAAATATATTGAAAAATTGACACTTAAGACTGGTTTCGTGATCCTGGGTCACATATAAAGAGTATAAATATATACATTTTTAAATTTAACATTAAAGATCACATATTTTTAATAAAAAATGCCATTATAAAGGTAAAAACAAAACGCCCCTGAAAATCTATAATTAGAAGACTAATTAATTTTTTTATAGTTGATTAGATGGTGCTTCTAAATTATTTAAGTTAGGATCACAAGTACTCCTAAAAAAAGTAAGCGTAGAGCCCTGCCTATTGATGCTCATAAATATGAAAAGCGAGCTGTAAAGTCGTGTGAATGAAATGCAATATATTCACACACACTCTCTGTCAAAGTCAAGCACACACCTGGAAGAGCGTGTCTCCGCGGTAGAACTCAAACAGAATACAGCCGATACTCCAGACGTCACACGGCTGACTCCAGCCCAGCTCTACGGAGACACAGTTAGAAAATCACACACACACACAGCTGTTAGAAGGTCAAACTGACACACTCTCTTACCCAGAATCACCTCTGGCGCTCTGTAGTGTCGAGTGGAAACGATGGTGCTGTGATGCTCGTGGTCAAAGGTGGCGCTGCCGAAATCCACAATCCTCACAGCGGTGTTCAGCACACAGCGCTCGTCCTGCTTCTGACACACACACAGTATACGCTTATATAACCGACCACAATACTCATGCTTGACAAATAACAGCACATCCAAAAGTTAAGAAAAAAAAACCTCTTAATAATATACAAATAGGATAAGAGAGATTTATCTTCATTGTTAGACACTTATTTTCATATAGTGTTATTTCTTTAATATGAAATTATAATGAACATCATTTTTTTCCCCATGACTTTTTGGACAATTTCAAGACAAACTTTGCTGTCATCTGTTCAAAACTTATGAAAATTATTAGGGCTGTCAAACGATTAATCGCGATTAATCGCATCCAAAATAAAAGTTTATGTTTAGATACTAGATGTGTGTTTACTTTGTATATTTATTATGTACATATAAATACATACACATACATGTATATATTAAAGCAAAATATTTATACGTATATATATTTATACCTGTATACAATTTAGATTATAAATAAATATAAATATTTTAGATATAAATCTAAAATATTTTTCCTTAATATATACATGCACGTGTATGTGTTTATACATACATAATAAATATATACAGTGCACAGACATATAGTATGCAAACATAAACGTTTATTTTGCATGCGATTAATCACGATGAATCGTTTGACAGCCCTATTTTAAATAACGACAATATTAATTATATTAATTTTTGCGTTGTGGGACAGTGAAAATGCCATGTGACGTCAAAATCCCACATATCCAGTGATGAGTGCGTCTCACCTTTTCTGTGTTATAGGTGACAGTATAATCAGAGTTCACAAACAGGATGTTCTCAGGCTTGAGGTCTGTGTGTGTCAGACTGTTGTCATGGAGAACTGTCAGAGAAACAGACCATAATCACAAATGACCCAGCGGGAACGACAGGAAGACAACATTCATCAGTGCATGCAGCGCCCCCGTCTGCTCACAGTCACACACAGCATGAGGCTTTGATTCACATATGGAGCAATAAGTGTGTGTGTGTGTGTGTGTGTGTGCTCACACTTGACGGCGAGGCAGATCTGGTAGGCCATGTGTCGGACCTGACTGATGGAGTAGGGCAGATAATGGTTCTCCTTCATGAAGTCAAAGGTACTGAGGGCTAACAGCTCAAAGCTGATGCACATGTGACCATGATAGTCGAACCAGTCCAGCATCTGCACACACAGACTGACACACACAGGAGAATATCATTTATCTGGATGATAGAAAAGTAAAAAGTTATCATCAGACATTAATAGAAGTGTGTATATTCAGACTGTAGATGTAAAACGAATAAAAGCAGCAGTTGTCTTCTTATATTGTATTGGTCTCAAGCATTTCAATGGAAAAGAGCAACATAACAGTACAGAAATAAACGTAAATCACTCGCAAACATAAAAGGCAGACTGCGATATTTAATTGTTTGATTAAAATTATTGCTAGGGTCAGTTTAGTGGTGTGTGATATTGGTAGGGACATGTCATAGCCTCTCTACTAAATTCACCCTTGAAAATCATAACAAACGATGTCCGACTTTGGAAACTAGTTCTCTAGTTTTCTCTTTAAAGATGAGGAGATTAAACAACAGATTCACGAGTTTGAACTTCTAACCATTTAGCCATGACTGCCCCCGTTTAACAAAAATCGGTCTCTAAATTCCTCTAATCTAAAAAAAAAAATTTTTGTATTGTTAACCTGGCAACACATCCCTTACACCGTATAAAACAAAACAAATGGTTACTATGTTTTGCAATGGTTTGATATTTTCTACTGTTTAATAAAAAAAAGAAATCAGAAAAGAACTTTTTTTTTTAAAAAATCGAACCCGCACCGAAGTCCCGATCTGAATTAAATGATTTGCAATCCGTGCTCCAAATCTTAAACTGAATCAAATGATTCAAATGATTCAAATGATTCACGAACCCCCACTGACGTCCTGATCCGAATCAAATGATTTACGATCCGTGCTCCAAATCCCGAACTCACTCACGCTGAAGTCCTGATTTACATCAAATAATTTGCTGCCTGCACTCTGAATCCCGAAATGATCCAATGATTCGCGAACCCCCACAGAAGTTCCGATCCAAATCAAATGATTCACGATCTGAATCCTGATCTGAATCAAATGATTTGCAATCCGTGCTCCGAATCCGAAGTAAAATCAACTGCTTTGCGATCCGCGCTCCGAATCCCAAACTGAATCAAATGATTCACAAATCACCTGATCTGAATTAAATGATTCATGATCTGCACTCCGTGTCCTGAATTTAATCAAATAATTTGCGAACCCGCGCCGAAGTCCTGATTTGAATTAAATAACTTGCAATCTGTTCTCCGAATCCCAAACTGAATAAAAAATGATACGCAATTCACACTCCAAATCCCGAACTGAATCAAAAGATTTGCGAACCCCCAAAGAAGTCCCGATCTGAATCAAATGATATGCACTCCATGCTCCGAATCCGAAACTGAATCAAATCATTTGCGAACCCCCACCAAAGTCCCGATCTGAATCAAATGATTCGCGATCAGTGCTCAGAATCCCAAACTAAATCAAATGATTCACGAACCCACATCAAAGTCCCAATCTGAGTCAATATATTTGCGCTCCGAATCCAGAACTGAATCAAATGATTTGCAATCTGCGAATTTTGGATCTTCAAGGGTTTTTCAGGCTTTACATTTGCAAAAGTCAAACTCAAGTACTTCAAGTGCTTTAAGCACCTTGTACAAACCCTGCTTTCAGATAAAAACATCATCATTACAACATAATAGTATATAATACTCAAACAAGCACAACAACTTAACATTTTGTCAGTCTGTGCAGAAGTCTAGATCAGAGATAATGACACTCACTTCTTGTTTTCTGGATCTTTCTGGTTGATTTTCTCCAGGACGTTGATTTCCAGACGAGCTGCTTCTTTGTATTTCTCCACGTTCTTAATGATCTTCAGAGCGATGTGAGAGCCTCCCCTGTAACACACACACACACAATGAAAAACACATGTGACAATCAGCTGAGAACGGCCAGGTGTGTGTGTGTGTGTGTGTGTGTGTGAGATTCACCTGTGATGGTCAATACACTCCACCACTTTCCCAAAGGTTCCCTCTCCAAGTGTCCCCACGATCTCATCTGCACAGTAAGCACAAGCGTCACACAAACACACAGTGCACACTACAACAGAGTCTAGTATGCAGTGAAGGGAGACGCACATCTGTCCTGTAACACGTCTCCTGTCCGATAGATCAGATGACCCTCCTCGTCATCCTTAACGGCCCACGCTCGCACTCGACCGTTACTCTGCTGACGAGAAAAGCACAAACATCAGGGCTCTACGCTTACTTTTCTTATTAGGAGTACTTGTGCTCATAAAAAAAAAAAATTAGGAGCACAATCTAAATCAACAACAAAAATAATAAAATCTTCTAATTACAAGATTTTCGGGTGCATTTTGTTTTTACCTTTATAATGGCATTTTTTATTAAAAGTATGTAATCTGCGACATTTAATTGTTTGATTAAAATTATTGCTAGGGTCAGTTTAGTGGTGTGTGATATTGGTAGGGACATGTCATAGCCTCTCTACTAAATTCACCCTTGAAAATCATAACAAACGATGTCCGACTTTGGAAACTAGTTCTCTAGTTCTCTCCTTAAATATGAGGAGATCGAACAACAGATTCATGAGTTACAAGTTCAACCTTCTAACCATTAGGCCATGACTGCCCCTGTTTTCACACACATTAACAAAAATCTGCAATCCGCACTCCGAATCCTGAACTGAATCAAACGATTCACTAACTCCCATCGAAGCCCAGATTCAAATTTAATTATTTGCAATCGCCCTCCGAATCCCAAACTGAATCAAATGTTTTGTGAACCTCCACCGAAGTCCCGATTCGAATTAAATGATTCACAATCCGCCCTCTGAATCCCAAACTGAATCAAATTATTTGCAAACCTCTACCGAAGTCCTGAACTGAATTAAATGATTCATGATCCACACTCCAAATCCCGTACTGAATCAAATGATTCGCGAACCCGCAAAAAAGTCCTGATTCAAATTAAATGATTTGCGATCCATGCTCCGAATCCTGAACTGAATCAAATGATTTGTGAACCTCCACAGAAGTCCCGATTCCGAATCCCAAACTGAATCAAATGATTTGCAAACCTCTACCGAAGTCCCGAATTGAATTAAATGATTCATGATCCGCCCTCCGAATCCCAAACTGAATCAAATGATTTGCAAACCTCTATCTAAGTCCCGAATTGAATTAAATGATTCACGATCCACCCTCCGAATCCCAAACTGAATCAAATGATTTGCAAACCTCTACCGAAGTCCCGAACTGAATTAAATGATTCATAATCCGCACTCCAAATCCCATACTGAATCAAATGATTTGCGAACCCGCACCAAAGTCCCGATTCAAAGTAAATGATTTGCGATCCACACTCCGACTCCCGAACTGAATCAAATGATTTGTGAACCTCCACCAAAGTCCCGATTCAAATTAAATGATCTGCGATCCATGCTCCGAATCCCAAACTGAATCAAATGATTTGCAAACCTCTATCTAAGTCCCGAATTGAATTAAATGATTCACGATCCACCCTCCGAATCCCGAACTGAATCAAATGATTTGCAAACCTCTACCGAAGTCCCGAACTGAATTAAATGATTCATAATCCGCACTCCAAATCCCATACTGAATCAAATGATTTGCGAACCCGCACCAAAGTCCCGATTCAAAGTAAATGATTTGCGATCCACACTCCGACTCCCGAACTGAATCAAATGATTTGTGAACCTCCACCAAAGTCCCGATTCAAATTAAATGATCTGCGATCCATGCTCCGAATCCCAAACTGAATCAAATGATTTGCAAACCTCTACCGAAGTCCCGAATTGAATTAAATGATTCACGATCCGCCCTCCGAATCCCAAACTGAATCAAATGATTTGTGAACCCCGATCGAAGTCCTGATCTGGAGTAACATGATTTGCGATCCACGCTCTGTCACGGATTTAATTACTGAATCATATTAATTTGATTCATTCGAACTGCTGATTCATTCAGCAAATGATGCAAGTGACTGTCTTTATGAATGGAAATCATCTCTGGATCATTTTTGATTATGAAATAGAGCAAATCAGGCAATGCTGTTAGACAATAGTCAGTGTAAGTCACTTAATATTAACTTCTTGTTTGTTTAACTGTTTTATTAAATAATATCTCATTTACAAGCTCGCTTAAAAATCATTAAAAGCTGTTCATCGCAATCTCACAAAGTTTCATTATAATTAACACATCTCTCAACACTGCACAATCAATCTCTCATTTACACTCATTTTGTTTATGAAAGGAAAGGATTGGTCAAAGGAAAGAGTGTGCTTGTGTTACAATTGTTTAGTTCATACGCTATTTAAATTCCCCCATGATCTGCATTTGATTTATTAATAGACCTGCTGTTAGAAGATTTCTCCATGAATTCAAGTCTCATTTGCTTCAGAAAAAGGCCTGAAACCTCTGAACATGATGGAAGTGTCATCACACTGACTCTGTAAGATGTCTGGCACCTGCAAACACACCTGCACTCCAGAAAACACACTGCGTTCTGAGGAAAGCGGATGCTTTAACTAAAGTAAGAATCCCTCAGAAACCACAAGCACATTTACAGAACCACATTCACTCAGGTCTCTCAGCAGTGTGTTCACAGAATGTAAACATGAGGCCTTCCTGACAGTGGCTTTAATATAAATGTGAACCACTATGATCACAAATGTTACATTTATCAGCGTTAATTCTGACAGCAAATTTAGATTTTGTTTTATTCACAGTCTTTTAAATAAAATGCCATTTAGTTTTAGTCATATTTTAGTCATCTGAATTGTTTTTAGTTTTAGTCGACTAAATCTACAGTAAATGTAGTCTGCTAAAATGTAATGGGTTTAGTTACAGTGCAATGCATTTATTGAGCATTTCTCAAAAATTTCTAAACTCTTTATATAGGTTTGATATTAAGGTTTAATCATGGTAAACACAATTTAACATGGTCACAATTTAATTTTGTATTGCTTGTTTGCTTTTAATATAAATTCTTAGCAAATGTAAAAGCCCTTTCACACCAAAATGAAATTAATGTGAATAAGGCTAAGGATAAAGGAAAATTAAATTGACGTCTGTACAGCAGAACTGTGGGAAATTAAGGTTTAACACTCTTCAGCAATGAGAAAAAAACAGAAATGTTAGTTCATCTAAAGTAAGTTTTGCTTATTAGTACACTGCAAAAAATGCTTCTCTTACTTAGATTTTTTTGTCGTTGCCAAATTATCTAAAAATTCTTAAATCAAGAAGGATTTTCTAGACAAGTAAAAATTATTGTCTTGTTTTTTTCTGAAAACAAGTCCAAATTAAGTGTGTTTTTGCTTGAAACGAGCGACATAATCTTCCAATGGGGTAAACAATATAATCTTGTTTTCTATTTAAAATAAGATTTTTTGCTTACCCCGTTGGCAGATTATTGTGCTTGTTCTAAGCAAAAACTCACTTAATTCTGATTGTTTTTTTTCTGCAAACAAGAAAATAATTATTTACTTTTCTAGAAAAACCTTCTTGATTTAAGAATTTTTTGATATTTTGGCTGGAAACAAGACAAAAAATCTAAGTAAGAACAGTATTTTTGCAGTGTACGGTTGAATTGGATCAAAGGTCAGCAGCAAAGTCATTGGTTAATAAAATGGGATTAAATACATAAAGGAAGCAAAAAGTAACTCAGATATTTGCTGGGAAATGAAAAATGCGTTACTTTACTAGTTACTTGAAAAAAGTAATAGTTGGAAACTTGCATTACCCCCAACACTGCTGCTGACATTTGCTGATCCAGTTCACCAATACTAATAAACAAAAATTACTCAAGATAATCTAACATTTGTTCTTTTGTTAATTGCTGATGAGTGTTGAACTTTCTTCTGCATTCTACTGTACAGATGGCTTTAGGTGTGAAAGGGCTTTTACATTTGCAAAAAATATAACTTTTTATATAAAAACAAACAAGCAAGCCCTGCCCAGATTTAAAAAGTAACGCAAAAGTAACGTAACGCATTACTTTCCACAAAATGCAAATATGTAGCATAATTAGTTACTTTTTTAGGGAGAAACGCAATATTGTAATGCATTACTTTTAAAAGTAACACTGCTTATACAGTGTATAAGCTGTTGCACACTTATAGGTTCATTACTGTGAACTAAGCATTTGTTATGAGCTGTGATGAAGATATGAAGCTGCGTGTTTCTCTTTAATTGGACACATCGTCTGTCCTCATCAAGAACACAGTGACTTCCAGACGGACACACAAACATGACGATCCCAGCAGACACTTGAGAACCAGGTCAGAGAAACACACACACACACACACACACACACACACACACACACACACACACACACACACACACAGAACACCAAACACATCTCACAGACTTTTGCTGTTTCATATAGTTCATAATGAGTGGCTACCACAAAAATGATCAGAAAACACCAAAAAAGTTGACTTGAATCATTTTCACCTTTGAGGGCGTCACTAAAGATGGTTTGATCAGATGTGCTCACTGCGGACAAACTTTTGAACTAAAAACACAGACGGAGCGAGCAGGATACTCACACACAGGCAGAGGCAGTCCAGGAAGCTCTTGAACACAGAGTAAAACTCTGTTTTACCCATAACTACTGGAAAACACACACATTTAGACCAGAGAGACGAGAAAGTGCAGGTACAGGAGAAAGTCTTGAAGAAGGAGAGACGGTGTGTGTGTGTGTGTGTGTGTGTGAGAAAGAGAGATGAGACTCAGGCTAATTTTAAACGTTCCTCACGGGCCCCTGGGAAAATCCTGAGACCCCAATCGAACAGTCTGAGGAGCCAAGAGCAAGAGATCTCATTACACACACACACACACACACACACACACACACACTCTGTTAGAAACATGATTGATGGCTCATTTAATCTTAAAAACCCTCATGTTAACACCTCAACTGAACCTAGGGGTGCTCCGATCAGGATTTTTGAAGCCGATCACCGATCACAGGAAGCAGTATCTGCCGATCCGATCACCGATACCGATCTTTTTAAAGCCTCCTTTTTAATCATGTAGAATTATTTATAGTGATACTCTCCAATCAGGATTTTTAGACATTTATTCAGGGCCAATTGTTTTTTTGTTTTTTTTCTCTGAAAATAGGAATTCGCCCTTTTAGTTGGCTCTTGTGAGAGCAGAGTTATTAATTTGAGGGATGAAGGAGAGCTTTTTTTTTTTTTTCTAAAATATTTATTTATCTCGACTAAATGTTTGATCATGCAGTGCATTTGTTTTTAGAATTGTGCAACTATTGCACTAGAGCTTACACACAGCACAAGCCTGATCTCCACAAACACAAGAAACATTTAACAAACATTGTTACTGAAAAGGCTTTTTCAGCATTGTGATTCTTTTATTACACAGTACAGTCATCTTTCATGTTTAAATGCAATAAATATAAGCAACACATGTAACAGTGCTTTTTACTTTTGCATTTACTTTTAGATTTATATAATAAGTTGCTCAAGCAAGTGGCAAAACATTTAAACTACTTTTTTTTTTTGTTCTTTTCTTTGTTTTCCTACCTAGTGCCATCTATGATTGCCTTGCTGATCTAAAAGTGCTCCTTTCCTTTAAACCTAGCCAAAAACCAACATGTGTTAACTGTGAAACACAGCGGACTTTATTTATATGCATTTATGGTGTAAATATGACGCTTTCGTGTCAACTCTCGTTCATATTTACAGCAAACAATGCGCTGTCGCTTTAATTCAGACTCTGCGAAAAAGATCTCTGACGCACCGCTCCTTAAACGCACTGCCATACCGCACGGTTAATAGTTAAACGCTGGAAATAATTAAAAAGAAATGCAATTTATAAACTTTAGCGACGATGCAACACTACCTCTATTGTGCAAGCAACAATTCCTGTGTCAGCTGCGCAGCGTTATAGACAGCGATGTGGTGATTGGAAGCTATTTGCGCACTTTGAGAGAGAAAGAGAAAGAGAAATTACAGCTTATATAAGGTTTTTATTTAAGCTATTTAATGAAGAAATATGAATTGTACCTCACCGTCAGCATTATAATTGTTTTACCCGCGCCTGACAGAGACTGAGACGGTCCGCTGAATGTCGTGCCAAACCTCTCATGGCATCAGCTGTAGATCGGTTTATTTGATCGGCCTTTTTAGAGACCGCCGATCAAACATCCCAAAGCTATTATCGGCCGATAGTGATCGGTAGCCGATCAATCGGAGCACCCCTGACTGAACCGTTTATTTTCAATTTAAATTTTTACCAATTACTTGCTGAAAAAGCTCTTTTATCAGCGTTCTTTTCAGATATGTCAACAAGGCAAAAACAAGACTCATACAATCTGAAATTAGCTTGCATTCATCTGGACTAGGGGTGTGCGACATGACGATATTTGATCGTGGGCGATTAAAATGTCTCCGCGATCTGCTTTTGAAAAAATATCGGTAACACTTTAGAATAGGGAACACTTATTGACTATTAACAATGACTTTTCTCTCAATATATTCCTAATTTTCTGCTTATTAATAGTTAGTAAGGTAGTTGTTAAGTTTAGGTATTGGGTAGGATTAGGGATGTAGAATAAGGCATTAATATGTGCTTAATTAGTACTAATAAATGGCTAATATTCTAGTAATATGCATGCTAATAAGCAACTAGTTAAGAAACCGTAAAATAAAGTGTTACCAGCTACATACAGTTGAAGACAAAAATATTAGCCCCCCTCCTGTGAAATTTTACTTTTTTTTTTTTTTCCCCAAGTGATGTTAAACGGAGCAAGAGAATGTTTTCACATTATTTCCTATTATTTTTTCTTCTAGAGAAAGTCTGATTTCTTATAGTTGCTTGAATAAAATAATTAACAAATAAATGTTAAGAAGTTATTAGTTTGATTAGCTATAGAACAAACCAATGACTTGCCAAATTAACCTAATTAACCTAGTTAAGCCTTTAAATTGCTCTTTAAGCTGAGGATTAGTATCTTGCAAAACAACTAGTAAAATAATATGCACTCATCATGGCAAAGACAAAAGAAATGAGTTTGGACTTGAGAGAAAGAATTGTTAATGCTCATAAAGATGGAGAAGGATACACACCTTTATCAAAGCGTTTTCAAGAGTCCAGAACCTCAGTGAGATGCATTATCAAGAAGTTTAAAGAGACCAACACAGTGGAGAACAACATGGGCGAAAGATTTCAGAAACTTTGGAAAGAAAACTAGTGAGAGAGGTTTCTAAAGGTTTCTAATCACAAAAGCACATTATTTGCATGTGCTTAAAGCCTTGCCGGTTAAAAAAACGTGCTGTTCTGCCATGCCATGTTCTTCATGAGCGCATATGCGCTAAAAGCCTGTCAAACAGCGTCTGATTACTGGACTGGAAACTATGTTCTGCGTCTGATTCGCTAATACTGTCGAAAACACTGTCTAAAGTGAAAGTAAACGGATGCACGCCTGTATATTAAATGCGTGCAGCTCTTAAAGGAACACTCCACTTTTTTTGAAAATAGGCTCATTTTCCAACTTCCATAGAGAAGAGCAGATTTTTCCCACTTTCAAAGTAATTGGGGACCAGCTACTATTATCCACATTCTTCAAAATATCTTCTTTTGTGTTCAGCACAAGAAAAAAACAATGGAGGTTTGGGACAACATGTGAGTGAGTACATTTTTGGGTGAATTGTCCCTATTATGACAATCAGCATTATGTTTAGTTCTGCCACTTTTTTTGGAAATAGGCTCATTTTCCAACTCCCGTTTGATGAGTTTTACCGTTTTTGAATCCATTCAGGCAATCTCCGGGTCTGCCGTTAGCACTTTTAGCATAGCTTAGCATACATCATTGAATCTGATTAGACCATTAGCATCTCATTCAAAAATGACCAAAGATTTTCAATATTTTTCCTATTTAAAACTTGACTCTTTTGTAGTTACATTGTATACTAAGACCAACAGAAAATGAAAAGTTGCAACTGCAAAATGTAACTTAAAATAAAATATTAAGAGGTTTTTTGCTATTGCAGAAGTTAGAGGTCCATCGGTGCTGGATATATGTCATAATGACTGGCCAAACATTCATGCATTTAAGGGTTAATGTAAACTTCTCAAAAGTATAGCTTAATTAAATAAAACCATGCACATTTTCACAAAAATAAGATATTTTAAACATTTTGTCCAAACAAACACGGACATTTATGCAGGATGGAACTCTTTTGAAAAAAAAAACTGGATATAAAATTGTCGTTCAAACTTAAACCAATAATTTTTTTTCTTTTGTTAGCGGAAAATCTGCAAACTGTTCTCAGAGAGCATGTGTTCTCAAGTCCACACACTTATTTATTTAATATAATCACAACATTTTCCCGTCATATAATTGCACAGGCTGACATCGCGACCGCGATAAGATTAATTGTGCACTATCCCTGAAAGTTAAAGCGCTGTTTGTTTTATTCGTATATTATGCGTATTTGTAACAGGTAGCCTCTTTTTGTTCATATTTTTGAATAATGACAAAGATTTTTATCTTTGCCCACTTTGGCCTAAACATCTGCCATCCTTTTTATTTTATATTTAGTAAGGCTTTGGTTTTGAAATAGGGAAATTAGTTTGGCTGTAGCTCAGACAACATGCAAAACAGTAAAACCAACATGACAAAAGAATCATGGTAAAATCGTGAAATGTGTGCGTTTGCGTTGATGTCAGTGCAGTTGTACTCACTGATGATAAAGAGCGGCTCTGGCTGTACGAGCGCGTTCTGCGGCGTCTGCGTCTGCGTCGGCTGCTCCTCTCCTCGGCTCCGGCGTCCCGCTCCGCACAGAAGTCACGTCTGAAGAAGCCGTCTGCGAGCGGGCCGCGCTCCTCAAACTCCTCTCGCTCGCCGCGATAGTTTCGTCTGCTGCTCAGTCTGCGCTCGCCGGAGGGCTTCTCATAGCTGCAAACAGAAAGATAAAGACAGATGTGCTTCAAATGACTGCAGTGAATCTCTGAACAGGGCTTCTGCAGGTCTTATGAAAGTAAATTAAGACCTTTTAGGACCAAGTAGAGAAAATCTAATAATAATATACTACCAGTCCAAAGTTTTTGGACAGTACGAGTCACGAAGCCTGCATTTATTTGATCCAAAGTACAGCAAAAAAGTACAATATTTTTACTATTTAAAATAACTGCATTGTCTTTGAATATATTCTAAAATGTAATTTATTTCTGTGATGCGCAGCTGAATTTTCAGCATCATTACTCCAGTCTTCAGTGTCACATGATCCTTCAGAAATCACTCTAATATACTGACTTGCTGCTTTAAAAACATTTATTATTATTATGTTCAAAACAGCAGGGTAGATTTTTTTCAGGTTTCCTTGATGAATCAAAAGTTCAGAAAAACAGCATTTATCTGAAATAGAAATCTTTTGTAACATCTTTTTCATCGCTTTTGATCAATTTAAAGCATCCTTGATAAATAAAAGTATTAATTTTGATAATTTCTTTCCCAGAAAAAAAAGATGATAGTGACTCCAAGCTTTTAAATGGTATATTATATAATGTTAAAACAGGTTATTATTATTTCAGATAAATGATGATCTTTGGATATTTCTATTAATCAAAGATTGCTGAAAAATGCTCTCTGCAATCATTTAAATATTGATAATAATAATAATCAGAAATGTTTCCTGAGCAGCAAATCAGCGTATTAGAATGATTTCTAAAGGATCATGTGACACTGGAGTAATGATGCTGAAAATTCAGCTTTGATCACAGGAATAAATAATATTTAACAGATATTCACATAGAAAACTGCTATTTTAAATGGGAAAAAATTGTGAGCAGAAAAGAAAAAAAAAAAACATTAAAAATCTTACTGTCCAAAACCTTTTGATTGGTAGTGTATATTCTCTAAATTTAAACTAGGGAGCAGACAATTAGTTGAATAAGCCACACTTCAACAATTCTGTTTATTGAATTTAATTCTGTTAATTAATTTACAAACATCAACACAAAAAATATTTATTTTCATATCATTTTTGTATCATCATTAAAACTCTAAAATTTAGTTTTTATATTTCATGTTTTCATTTTTGTTACAATTTTAGTAAATTTGTTTTGATGTGTTATCTGTATTAATTTGGACTAATTCGTTTTAGTTTATTTAATTTTAGTTATTTTAGTGCTTTAAGTTAAACTAAAAGAAAATGAGAAATAGCGCCGAGCCAACTAGCAAAAACAAATATATATATATATTTATTTAAATTATTAACTAGTTAACTATAACAACCATGCTACTAGAACAGAGTATTTGTGTCTTGTTTTACAGTGCAAATATTTTTAAAGTGAGACACATTTAATTAAGATTCAAAATGACATAAGAACTCTAGTTTTCCAGGAACCTGATTAAAATAAAGTGAGTTTATTATTAAAAAATATATATATATCTTTGGGCTCAGTAAATCGGCTTAATCCAAAGAAAAACTAGTTTTATTCCCCATTTACCCCACTTAATTTCATTACATTTTTTAGAAAACAAGACCTCGTATTTTCATTTTGCATCTCAAGTAAATGCATCTTTTTTGGTATTTTGTATTTTTGTATTGGAAAACAAGACCTGAAACTCTGACAGATGTACATTTTTGCAGTTTAATGCCTCAATTTAAGATGTTTTAAGGCCTTTATTTGAAGGACTAAGAATCAGAAGCCCTGTCTGGAGATCACACAGATGTGAATGATCGATCAAACTGCCTTTCTCCATATCATTTTTGTATCATCATTAATACTCTTTCATAGCTTTTGCTTAAATTAAATTTTTATTGTTTATATTTTTTGTTACAATTTTGGCACGTTCGTTTTGTGTTATTTTTATTAATAAATATTAGCTTATTTAATTTGAGTTATTTTAGAACTAAAAGAAAATGAGAAATAAAAATAAAATATGTATTTTTTTCAACATTTATTAAAATTATTAACTAGTTAACTATAACAGCCATAGCTTTCACTGTACCTTTTGGGGGGAAAATGCCATTCCTCCTCAGTATTTGTGTCTTGTTTTACAGTGCAAATATTTTTAAAGTGAGACACATTTAATTAAGATTCAAAATGACATAAGAACTCTAGTTTTCCAGGAACCTGATTAAAATAAAGTGAGTTTATTATTAAAACAAATATATATCTTTGGGCTCAGTAAATCGGCTTAATCCAAAGAAAAACTAGTTTTATTCCCCATTTACCCCACTTAATTTCATTACATTTTTTAGAAAACAAGACCTCGTATTTTCATTTTGCATCTCAAGTAAATGCATCTTGATTTTTGTATTGGAAAACAAGACCTGAAACACTGACAGATGTACATTTTTGTAGTTTAATGCCACAACTTCATCAATTTAAGATGTTTTAAGGCCTTTATTTGAAGGACTAATAATCAGAAGCCCTGTCTGGAGATCACACAGATGTGAATGGAGGATCAGTACCTTCTGGAGCGCTGGAAACTGCCTTTCTCAGTTACTTATTAATTTACTTATAAAGAAAACAAACAGCTTGAACCACTGGAGAGAGTTATTTTCATATCATTTTTGTATCATCATTAATACTCTACCACAGTTTTTGATTAAATGAAATTTTTATTGTTTATATTTTTTGTTCCAATTTTAGCACATTCATTTTGTCGTGTTATTTTTATTAATTAGTATTAGCTTATTTAATTTTAGTTATTTTAGTACTTTAAGTTAAACTAAAAGAAAATGAGAAATAGTGCTGAGCCAACTAGCAAAAACAAATATATTTATTTATATTTATAAATATTTATTCAAATTATTAACTAGTTAACTATAACAACCATAGATTTTACTGTACCTTTTGGGGGGAAAAATGCCGTTCCTCCTCAGTATTTGTGTCTTGTTTTACAGTGCAAATATTTTTAAAGTGAGACTCATTTAATTAAGATTCAAAATGACATAAGAAGTTTGTTTTCCAGGAACCTGATTAAAATAAAGTGAGTTTATTATTAAAACAAATATATATCTTTGGGCTCAGTAAATCGGCTTAATCCAAAGAAAAACTAGTTTTATTCCCCATTTACATTTCCCATTTTCATTACATTTTTTAGAAAACAAGACCTCGTATTTTCATTTTGCATCTCAAGTAAATGCATCTTGATTTTTGTATTGGAAAACAAGACCTAAAACACTGACAGATGTACATTTTTGTAGTTTAATTCCACAACTTCATCAATTTAAGACGTTTGAAGGACTAAGAATCAGAAGCCCTGTCTGGAGATCACACAGATGTGAACGGTGGATCATTACCTTCTGGAGCGCTGGAAGCTGCCGTCTCTCCTGCGTCTGTCTCTGTGGCGTCTCCTGCTGCTGGACGATGAGGAGCGGCTGCGGGTTCGGCGTCTCCGCCGGCGTCTGCGACTGTCGTACCGAACGCGATGGTTCCTGCTGCGGCTTCGCTCCGACGAAGGGTACCGCCGCGAGTGAGGCATCTGCAGACCACAAACACCATCACTAACTCAACAAGGGCTTTTCCACAACACACACAATGTTAGTATTTCCCTGTAGTCTGTTGACTGTAATGATGTGCAACAAACAGAAAACTAAGAGTCACACACATATGGAGGCAGCTGCATAAACTGCTTAAACTAGTCTTGCAAGTTAGTCACCTAATGTTTTCCTTTAACACTGCTCACAACACACAGACAGCTGCATAAAACTTTTGAGAATGAAAAAATGTGTTATCCCTTTTCTAACAGTCAGTAGCCAGTGTTTTGTTATTTATAAAATGCATCAATATATGACTCTGGAGCACAAAAAAAGTCTTAAGTTGCATGGGTGTATTTGTAGCCATAGCCAAAAAAACATTGTATGGGTTAAAATGATCAATTTTTCTTTTATGCCAAAAATAGATATCTTGTAAATATATCAAAACTTAATTTTTGATTAGTAATATGTATTGCTAAGAACTTCATTTTGGCAACTTTGAAGGCAATTTTCTTAATATTTAGACTTATTTATATAATATTATATAATTTTTTTTTTTTTTTTTTTTGCACCATCAGATTCTACATTTTCAAATAGTTTGTATCTCAGTATCTCAGCCAAATATTGTCCTATCCTAACAAACCATACATCAGTGGAAGGCGTATTTATTCAGGTTTCAAAAAAGGTTTTGTGGTCCAGGGTCACATATAATAAATGAAGCAAAACAACAATCTGCACATCAGAAAGTAGAAGATATTATATGACAACATTACATACAGAACTTTAAATTAAAAAAATAAATCAAAATAAAATCAAAAACAACAAACAAATCAAAAGAAATCACCAAAATCTCAGATATATATATATATATATATATATTTTTTTTTTTTTTAAAAACATTTAATAAATATATTTATAAATAAACTTTTTTAATTCATAAACGTGCAAAAACATAGATCATCATTACTGGATAAATCAAAATAAAATCAAAAACAACAAACAAATCAAAAGAAATCACCCAAATCTCAGATATATAACATATTTTAAACTTTGTGGATTTGTGTGTATATATATATATATATGACAAAAAATTTTTTATAAATATGTTTATAAATATAAATAATCTTTTTTTTAAACATGTCTAAAAAACATAGATCATCATTATTTCCAACAATAATAATAATTTTTTTAAATTCACATATGTGACCCGGGACCACAAAGCCAGTCATAAGGGTCAATTTTTTTTAAAATCGAGATTTATACATCAACTGAAAGATTAATAAATAAGCTTTATAATAAGACAATATTTGGCTGAAATACAAAAATCTGGAACCTGAGGGTGCCAAAAAATTTAAATATTGATAAAATTGCCTTCGAAGTTGTCCAAATGAAGTTCTTAGCAATGCATATTACTAATCAAAAATTACATTTTAATACATTTTTGGCATAAAAGAAAAAATAATAATTTTGACCCATTCAAAGTATTTTTGGCTACTGCTACAAACATACCTGTGCTGCTAAAAAGATGAGTTTTTTTTGCTCCAGGGTCATAACAACTTATAAGAATATTTTGAGAGGTTGGGACTTAATAAATTTGGCTTTATGTATACATAAGTATTAATAGTTTGCAGGCACAGTCTGTGTTTATGGAAGAGAGACCCTGGGTAAACCTAGATTACAGTGTGTTTACTGTCATTTACACAACTAAAACATGGCAGTGAAATGCTTATGACAATGAACCAAATATAAGAATATCTCCATTTGTGTTCCACAGTCATCAAGTCTGAACGAGAAGTGGGAGAATATATGATGACAGAATGATGTGATTTAGTTAAATGACTGAAACAACACAAAAAACAAAGACACAGCCGAGAAAAAGCAGAGAAGAGGAGCAAAATATCAGACAGACAGAAAACGAGGAACAGATAAACACAGATAATAGCAAATAAACATAAACACAAGAGTATCAGTTCTGTTTATGAGCCAGTGTGACGCTGCTACTCTCTGTTTACTTCTGTCATTATAATATAGCATTTGATAATTTGTCTATATTCAAATATCCGCATATTAATCCCATACAGTGTATTCTAGGTCATGTGTTTGTAAGTAATTCGAGTAACGTTATGTTTCTCCTCGTAGTAAATTAGCGGTTAGCGCATCAAGCTAACAGCGCCTCATCCGAACACAAACCGGGCATTCTGAACCCCGAGTCTGTTCAACCGGCCACAACAGCGATATAACGACAACATTTACCGCTTTAGCAGCGACGCCGGTGCGTTTATCCCACAGAAAATCCGTTCTGTCGTTATTTTAGCGCTCCGTAAACTCTCTCGCACAACTTCCGGTGATGAGGTCCGAGCGCGCTCCCGTCATTCTCCCGCTGTGACCCCCAAAAGTGCGCGTTCATGCGACGAGACAAATCGTAAGTTATTCAAAGTGTGTTGTTTTTTTATTTATTTATTATCCAATAATAAAACATTCTTAAAATACGAAATACAAAAATTTAAATTTGTAAATAAACATGAAATATTATTGGAGCACCTTCTGCACAAAAATACAATTTCAGCTTCAATTTCATTTTTTGAAATTTTCAAAATTTCACATTTCATTTGTTGATTATTGTGTGTGTGTGTGTGTGTGTGTGTGTGTGTGTGTGTGTGTCATGTATGTCAAACAATAAGTAAATATTTTATAATAATATATTTATAATATATCTATATAAAATGTATAAATATATAGCCAAAATAAATAAAAACTAGATTGAAAAGTTTGTAAACAAACTTTAAGTTGGCTTGAAAAAGCCTAGCCAGAAAGTTTGAAGGTTGATCATTTTAAAATAGCTTGAAATTTAATATGGTTTTAAAGATTAAAGTTTAAATGTCTTGAAGGCAATACAGTCTGTCAGAAGAAACATATTGCTAGGGTACCTGAGATCGTTGCTAGGGTGTTGCTATGGGGTTGCTAAGGTACTCCCGGTGGATGATAAGTTGTTGCTATGTGGTTGCTAGGCTAGGGTACTTGTGGTGGCTGCTAAGGCGGTTGTTAGGGTACCTGGGCTGGTTGCTAGGCTGTTGCTATGCGGGTGCTAAGGTACTTAGTGTGGTTGATAAGTTATTGCTATGTGATTGCTAGGCTAGGGTACTTGTGGTGGCTGCTAAGGCGGCTGTTAGGGTACCTGGGCTGGTTGCTAGGGTGCTGCTATGCGGGTGCTTAGTGTGGTTGATAAGTTGTTGCTATGTGATTGCTAGGGTACTCACAGTGGTTGCTAAGGTACTCCAGGTGGTTGATAAATTGTTGCTATGTGGTTGTAAGGGTACTCACGGTTTTTGCTAAGGTGTTGCTATGCGGTTGCTATGGTACTGGGCTGGTTGCTAAGGTGTTCCTAGCATGACTAGCATGTTGCTAACATGTTTCTAGCATGATTATCATTTTTACTAGCATGTTAGTATGATTAGTAAGATACTAGCATGTTGCTAGCATGGTTAGCATGTTAATAGCATGTTTTAACATGATTAGTATGTTACTAGCATATTGCTAGCATGGCTAGCATGTTAATAGCATGTTCTAGCACGATTAGTATGCTACTAGCAGGTTGCTAACAAGATTACCGTGTTACTAGCAGGTTGCTAGAATAATTAACATGTTGCTAGCATGGTTAGCATGCTACTAGCAGGTTGGAGGAATGATTAACATGTTGCTAGCATGATTAGCATGTTACAAGCATGTTGCTAGCATGCTTATCATTTTACTAGCATGGTTAGCACGCTACTAGCAGGTTGCTAGCATGATTAGCATGTTGATAGCATGAATAACATGCTACAAGCATGTTGGTAGCATGATTAGCATGTTGCAAACATGTTGCTAGCATGATTGTCATGTTACTAGCATGGTGTTAGCATGATTAGCATGTTGCAAACATGTTGCTAGCATGATTGTCATGTTACTAGCATGTTGCTAGCATGATAGTATGATTAGTATGTTGTTAGCATTGGTTAGCATTCTACTAGCAGATTGCTAACATGATTAACATGTTACTGACATGTCTTAGCACAATTAGTATTTTGCTAGCATGACCAGCAAGATATTAACATGGTTCTAGCATGATTAGCACGTTACCAGCATGTTGCTAGCATGGTTAGCACACTACTAGCAGGTTGCTAACATGATTAGCATGTTGATAGCATGAATAACATGCTACAAGCATGTTGCTAGCATGATTAGCATGTTGCAAACATGTTGCTAGCATGATTATCATGTTACTAGCATGGTGTTAGTATGATTACAAGTTACTAGCATGTTGCTAGCATGATAGTATGATTAGTATGTTGTTAGCATGGTTAGCATGCCACTAGCAGGTTGCTACTATTATTAACATGTTTGTAACATGATTATCATGTTGCTAGCATGTTGTTATGATTTGCATGCCAATATAAATAAAAATAACTGTTCAAAAACTCCTACAATTTCCAAAAAGTCCTAATAATAAAACAGCATTCTGGTGTTTCATTAATCTTAATGTACTAACATATAAACTACAGTTTACTCAAGAATGTTTAGGAAATGTCCTTTCTTTGAGAAGCAGCAGCAGCAGCAGCAGGAGTGACTCCTGATTGCGTTCACACTGGCGGAGCGCTGAAGCGGATTGACGCGTTGATCTGATTGGTTATCTAACACCGGAGACGCGTCACGGGAAAATCCCGCTTCTGACGTGAAGACGCTGAAGAACTTATTAAAGAACCTAAATAAAGTGCAGATTAGACAGAAACAGACTCACTGAGGAAGAGTAAACATGAGGAAGACTCTGCTGCTTGTAGCGGTGCTCTGGGTCTCGCTCTTCATCTTCAGCAGAACGCAGTCTGGAAACGCGAATGAAGATCTCTCCATCGATGGAAAACAAGAAATGGTGAGGAAACATTTAAAGTAGTGGACACCGGGGCAAGTTGTCACACACACACTCCACTGAACATTTATTTATTAACGGTTCGGGAAGCTGTTATTTAATAAGCTATTTTCAGTAAAAGAGTAACATACAACCAAAGCATTATTGTGACCAACGTTAATAAAAAAAATATTAAATTATATTATGTACACAAACGCGTGTGACAACTTGCCCCGACCTTGTCATTTATAAAAATACTCTTAAGAACACAGTTGAATCTCACAGCTCAAACTATGTTCATACAGTAATTCTTGTCTTAATGAACATCAGTGTGTTTTACTGTGTTCATTCGTTTCAAATATCAAAAATAAGACAAATAAGACAAATATATAAACTAAGCATGTGTAATATGGCAAGCCGTTTTGGCTTTTATTCATTCGCAGGATATGAATTCTTGATATCAACAATTCAGTTTTCACGAGTTAAAATGCTAATTCTTGATATCAGAAATTGGATTTTTACTAGTAACAATGACAATCTTTGATATCAGGAATTACATTTCCACTAGTAAAAAGGTTAATTATTGATATAAACAATTGAATTTCAACTAGTAAAAACTATAATTGTATTTCACTAGTTAAATGTCACCATAGACTCCCATTCAAATTTAATTGTTGATATCAAGAACAGATTTCTTACTAGTTAAAATGTCAATTTCACATATCAGAAATACAATTCTCACTAGTAAAAACGTTATTTTTGATATCAATAATGACAATATTACTAGTGCAAATGTCCATTCTTGATATCAATTCAATCGCTACTAGTGACAATGTTCATTTCTGATATCATGAATGCGATTGTTACTAGTAAGAATGCATTTTGGATATCTGAAATTACTCTCCTAATTATTGATAACACAAATATATTTTCAGATATCAGAAATAAGAGATGTAACATGCTGAAATACATTTACAGATATCAACAATTGACATTTCAACTAGTGACAACTGAAATCTTGATATCAGGAATGGACATTTTTACTAGTAACAATGTAATTGTTTTTACTAGTGAGAATTATTTCTGATATGTGAAATTAGCATTTTAACTAGTAAGAAATTAATTCTTGATATCAACAATTAAATTTGAATGGGAGTCTATGGTGACATTTAACTAGTGAAAATACAATTCTTGATATCAACAATTATAGTTTTTACTAGTTGAAATTCAATTGTTGATATCAATAATTAACCTTTTTACTAGTGGAAATGTAATTCCTGATATCAACAATTGTAATTGTTACTAGTAAAAATCCAATTTCTGATATCAAGAATTAGCATTTTAACTAGTGAAAACTGAATTGTTGATATCAAGAATTCATATCCTGCAAATGAATAAAAGCCAAAACGGCTTGCCATATTTTCAGATATCAGAAATTAGAAATGTAACATGTTGAAATACATTTACAGATATCAACAATTGACATTTCAACTAGTGACAATTGAAATCTTGATATGAACAATTATAGTTTTTAGTTGAAATTCAGTTGTTGACATCAATAATTCACCTTTTTACTAGAGGAAATGTAATTCCTGATATCAAAAATTGCCATTGTTACTAGTAAAAATCCAATTTTAACTAGTGAAAATATTGTTGACATCAAGAATTCATATCCTGCGAATGAATAAAGGCTAAAACGGCTTGCCATATGTGTTATGGCTGTACAGCGGTGTCTGTGCTCTGAATGGCGTTTGCTGTTCTGCAGCTGCAGGTTCTCCAGAGAGTCTTAGAGCAGCTCCAGCAGAGGAGGACGAGCTCATGGATGATGAGGAACCACAGCCGAATCCCCAGAGTATGTGCCATCACTATGATCACTGATTATTGATGACTGATTGATCTGATCTGATCTGCTGTGTTCTCCAGTGTTCGGTCGGTGATGTCTGTGTGCTGAAGAAAGGCTCTCGTGTGGGTCAGCTCTGCGAATGTCCTCAGTCCTCCAGATGCAGCATGTTCTTCCACAAATGCCTCCCGACGGGATTCTGATGCGTCATTATTGATCAGAAAACATCTCAAGTGTTCCTTCATCATCCAACTTCAACACTGTTTGTGCTTCTGTATGTATAGAGTATATGTGACCCTGGACCACAAAACCATAAGGGGCAAATTTGGTTGAAATCGAGATTTATACATCATCTGAAAGCTAAATAAATAAGCATTGATTTATAGGACAATATTTGACAGAGATACAACTATTTGAAAATCCATAATCTGAGGGTGCAAAAAATCTAAATATTGAGAAAATCGCCTTTAAAGTTGTTCAAAGTTCTTAGCAATGCATATTACTAATCAAAAAATACGTTTTGATATATTTACTACACATCTTCATGCAACATGATCTTTACTTAATATCCTAATGATTTTTTGGCAAAAAAGGGATTATTTTGACCCATACAAAGTATTGTTGGCTATTGCTACAAATATACCTGTGATACTTCAGACTGGTTTTGTGCTCCAGGGTCACATATATACTTTAGCAAACTATTTTTGTATAAATAAATGTGTATATTAAAGATGTATGTGATGAGCTTATATATATATATATATATATATATATATATATATATATATATATATGAAATTATTAATATATATGTTTTATGAAAAATGCATTAAAATAAAGTGTTTATGATCAAAACAAGAACATTTGCCAGTGGAGTCAGAATGTTTTTTCATGTGCCCAATTTGTTCTGGTTTTATGTAAGTTATGTAATAATATTACTTTTTCCAAGTAACTAGTAAAGTAAAGCATTACTTTTTCATTTCCAAGAAAATATCTGAGTTACTTTTTCAAAAAAGCAACATCAGTTACTTTTTGTTTCCTTTATGTATTTAATCCCATTTTATTAACCAAAGACTTTGCTGCTGACCTTTGATCCAATTCAACCGTACACTGCAAAAATACTGTTCTTACTTACATTTTTGGCTTGTTTCCAGACAAAATATAGAAAAAAGCTTAAATCAAGACGGACTTTCTAGACAAGTAAATAACAATTTTCTTGTTTTCAGAAAAAAAAAGTATTTTTGCTTAGAGAATTATTTTTGCTTATTTCAAACAGAAGGTTTTAGGTTACTACATGCAGAGGTTTTAGGTCTAATAATCAACACCTCTGTTTTTTCTGAATTTAGCAGTAAGAAAACTTTGTATGTTTCGCCGGGCCATGAAGAAATATAGAGCTGAGTATCATCAGCATAACAGTGAAAGCTAACTCCATGTTTCCTGATGATATCTCCTAAGGTTAATACGTAAAGTGTAAAATATAACGGCCCTAATACTGAGCCTTGAGGTACTCCATTCTGCCTCTTTAAATACTGTCACGAGACACTGCAGAAAAATGAAGTAATAATTATGGCCTTACCCAGCTGATTACTTGCATTGATAATTGCAAACATTGTTTTTTTGTATTACAAGTAATATGTAATACGCAAACGAATCATTATTTAATGAAATGCACTTATTTGCATTCATTTCTAATACAAAAATCTAAACACCAAAAGTCAGTTTTAAAATTCTTGTTTAATTTTTGACATATTAGAGTCAAATGTTTTTACAGAGGGCATTTTTTGTCACTCCATAATTCAGAAATATACTTAGAACGGACAGAAAACTATATATTTTCACTATTTTTGAGAGGAATAAAATTTTGTATATAATCAAGCAAATTCTATGTGAACAAATCCCTCTGTAAAAACCTTCAGACAGGAATACAAATGTAAAGTTTGGTGTGTGTAAGTGCTACTGAAGTGGACATTTAAGGCTCAATACATAAAAATATGTATTGTAATTGAAATCTATTGACACAAATAGATAAAGTGCTATAAAAGAAACACTTTATCACTTTATGAAAAACAAAAAAGCCCAAAATCTCAATCTTGACAGGTGCATGAAAAAAAAAGAAAGTTTTTTTGTCTGCAGCGTCTCACATTAATTGTTAGTGGCTCAAATGAACAAAACAACAACAACAAAACATGTTATAAATGTCTTTTTTTATTCAGAAGACAATAAAATAAGAATAGAGACCCAATCCGTTCACCCTCAGACAACCTGAAGCATTAAAACATCGTGTATCAAAGTCACGTCAGTATCTACAAGCCAAAGTCTTTCGGTGAACACCAGCGGTTTTGCTCAGGTCTCTGGTTTTCAACACAAAAGCACAGATGTGGCCTTTAACCCTGTCGACTCGTATCTGATCTCTGTTTATATTAAACTCCCATCCAGTATGACTGCACAGTAATTCAGCTCCTCAATTAAATACAAAAAGCAAAAGCAACAGCCATCTCTGCTTACAAACGAAAAATGTATGCGAGCATTTAGACGCATGTATAGTAGTGTTTCAAAGTTTGGGATGAGTAAGATTTATGTTTCTGCTCACCAAGGCTGCATTTATTTGAACAAAAATGCAGTAAAAATGGTAAAAATGTGAAATATTATTATAGTTCATAACAGCTGTTTTCTATGTGAATATCTAGCAAACTGGAATTTATTCCTGTGATGCGCAGCTGAATTTTCAGCATCATTACTCCAGACGTCAAGAGTCACATGATCCTTCAGAAATCTGAAGGATCTGAAGCTGATTTTAAACCACCGTTTACACTTGTGCAATGATATCTATGGAAGTCTGTTTCCCCCACCAAACAAAAAATAAAAAAAAGTAATTGCAACTTGACCTTTTTCTCAAAATTGCATGATATAAACTTCTGAAATTCTTTATTTTTCTGTAATTCTGAAAAATAAAGTTGCAATTGTGAGCTATAAAGTCAGAATTCTGTGAACATATCAGTTTTTTTCTTTCTCCTCAGAACTGGACTTTATATCTCACAATTCTGACTTTTTTATATAAACTCAAAATTACAAGTTATGAAATCAGAATTGCATGATATAAACTTGCAATTCTGAGAAATAAAGTCACAATTGCATGATATAAAGTCATAATTGTGAGTTATAAAGTCAGAATTCCACGATATAAACTCACAATTTTGAGTTATAGTCACAATTGTGTTATAAAGTCAGACTTCTGAGATATAAACTTGAAATTCGGAGAAATAGTCACAATTGCATGATATAAACTTGCAATTTCAAATGATAAAGTCAGTATTGTGTGATACAAAGTCGCAATTCTGAGAAATAAAGTCGCAATTGTGAATTCTAAAGTCATTTATTTATTTTTCCTCCTTTATATCTCACAATTCTGATTTTTTTATATAAACTCACAATTATGAGTTATAAAGTCAGAATTCTGAGAAATAAAGTCACAATTGTGAGTTATGAGTAGGAATTGCATGATATAAACTCACAATTGTGTTCTAAAGTCAGAATTGCATTATATAAACTTGCAATTCTGAGAAATAAAGTTGCAATTGCATGATATAAACCTGCAATATTGAATTATAAAGTCAGTATTGCATGATACAAAGTCGCAATTGTGAGTTATAGTCATTATTTTGTGAACATTTAATTTTTTTCCTCCTTTATATCTCACAATTCTGACTTTTTTATATAAACTCACAATTTCGAATTATAAAGTCAGTATTGTGATATAAACTCGCAATTCTGAGAAATAAAGTCACAATTGTGAGTTATAAAGTCATTATTCTGTGAACATTTATTTTTTTGTCCTCCTTTATATCTCACAATTCTGACTTTTTTATAGAAACTCACAATTACGAGTTATAAAGTCAGAATTCTGAGAAATAAACTCGCAATTCTAAATATTCTAAAGAAATAAAGTCATAATTGCATGATATAAACTTGCAGTTTCGAATGATAAAGTCAGTATTGTGTGATACAAAGTCACAATTCTGAGAAATAAAGTCATAATTGTGAGTTATAAAGTCAGAATTACATGATATAAACATGCAATATTGAATTATAAAGTCAGTATTGTGATACAAAGTCGCAATTCTGAGAAATAAAGTCACAATTGTGAGTTATAAAGTCATTATTCTGTGAACATTAAATTTTTTTTCCTCCTTTATATCTCACAATTCTGACTTTTTTATTTAAACTCACAATTGTGTTATAAAGTCAGAATGCTGAGATATAAACTCGCAATTCTGAGAAATAAAGTCGCAATTTTGAGTTATAAGTAGGAATTGCATGATATAAACTTACAATTGTGTTATAAAGTCAGAATTGCATGATATAAACTTGCAATTTCGAATTTTGAAGTCAGTATTGTGTGATACAAAGTCGCAATTGTGAGTTATAAAGTCAGAATGGAGATATAAACTCGCAATTCTGTGAACATTCGAGTCTCTTTTTTTCTCTCTCCGAACTGGACTTAATAACTCACAATTGTTTATATCTCAGTTCTGAGAAAAAAAGTCAGAATTGCAAGATGTAAATTTACCTTTTTACTTTTATTGAGTGACGAAACCTGCCTTCCACTGATACCTGATCCCTATCAGATGTGAGTAAAAATCACTAAATAAAAACCCCCAAAACAGCAGTAAACATGTGTCTAATGCTGATTGTTTTGGTGCTGTGCCTGACTGAACTAAAGCACATAATGATTATCGTCTGACGATGATGAGAATAAATAAAAGGCATTCAGAGAAAGTCTCCTCTTGGCTTTGTTTCAGAAATGCAGAGGATCTGCCACACCTGCGGCCAAACCCTTCAGCGTTAAACAGGTCGAGTCGCCTCACATTTCATCAGCATGCGGCGATTTGGCTGCGTCTGCGGCTGCATTTCCTGCACCTACCGGAGCCGTTAAACTCACAGGCAGCGCGGCTGTGTTTTTTCCGCTCGCGCTCGAGCCGTTCCTCTGTTCTTGACTCGAATCCTGTGTGAGCTCCCCATCCTCCGGCTGCTGTGGCCCGTCTGCGCCTGCGACTGCGTCTGCGTCTGCAGGTTTGTGTTCTGCTGGGAGCGACAGAGACTCCGAAGACGTCGGATCATCTTCTCCAGGATCCTCCAGAAGCGGAAGAGACTCCACATCATTCAGGATGTTTCTGGAAATCACTGCACAGAATCAGATCAGACATCAGTCACAAAAAGACTAAAAGCACAATAATAAAGCTCATGTGCTCAAACCAGTATTACTTGTACTGGCACTGGCTGCCCTTTAGGAGCTCATACAAAACTTTCATTTACAAGCATTACGTTTTTAAAAATGTATTTGAACTAGTTTAATTGTCAACTTTTAATATTATTTATTTTAGTGCTGGACAACGATTAATCTCATCCAAAATAAAAGTTGTCGTCTATATAATATATTTACGTATGTATAAAGGCACACACATACAGTATATATTTTGAAAATATTTACATGTGTATAGTTATGTTAATAAATAAACCTTTAATATATAATTTTTTTCTTTAATATACACATGCATGTGTGTGTATTTATATATTCACATAATAAATATATATACACACACACAAACTTTTATTTTGGATGCAATTAATCGCTGCCCAGCATAATTTTTATTTTTTTTTATTTTATCTAGGTTAATGCAAAGCTCTTAATTATACATTTTTTTTAACTAGTTTAATTCTAAACACTGAATTTCTTTTTTATTTATAGTTTAAATTCGAAACGTATTTGTATTAATTACTCTAAACTTTACATTTTATTTATTTTAACTATAAGCTAAATATTCAATTTTTTATTTAACTAGTTTAATTATACATTTATAATTTTATTTTTTAATTTTCTAAACTTTTAATTCTGAGTTCAGTTTATTTTAGCTAGTTTAATTGCATTAAACTAAATACTGAATTTTATTTTTTTTTACTTATATTTTAATTCGAAACGTATTTGTATTTAATTAGTTTAAACTTCCAATTGTTTTCTTCATTTATTTGAACTAGCTTAACTATAAGCTTTTATTTAAAATTTTATTTAACTAGTTTAATTATACATTTATTTTTCATTTTCTAAACTTTTAATTTTGAGTTCAGTTTATTTTAGCGAGTTTAATTGTAAGCTTTTAACTAGATTTTTAACTAGTTTAATTCTAAACACTGAATTTTATTTTTTATTTATAGTTTAACTCTAAATGTATTTGTATTTAATTAGTTTAAACTTTCAATTGTATTTTTTATTTATTTGAACTAGCTTAACTATACGTTTTTAATTCAATTTTTATTTAACTAGTTTAATTATACATTTATTTTTCATTTTCTAAACGTTTAATTGAGTTCAATTTATTGTAGCTAGTTTAATTGCAAGCTTTTAATTAGATTTTTAACTAGTTCAATTCTAAACACTGTATTTTTTTTATTTTATTTATAGGTTTAATTCAAAATGTATTTATATTTAATTACTCATAAAATTAACTTTACATTTTATTTATTTTAACTAGCTGAACTATAAGCTTTTAATTGTTATTTAATTTTTACTTTTAAATGTTTATTTAACTAGTTTAATTATACATTTATAATTAAATTATTTATTTTTGAAACTTTTATTTTTGTGTTCAATTTATTTTAACAAGTTTAATAGTAAGCTTTTAATTTTAGTTTTAACTAGTTTAATTCTTAGCTTTTTTCATTTTAACTGAAATTAATATTTAATAAGCAAATTAAACTATTTTAGTTGATCCAAAAATTGAAGAAAATGATCCAAAAATAAAAAATTAAATAAAAAATTATTATATATATTACAAATATAAAAAAATATATAATAATAATAATAATAATAATATTAATATATATATATATATATATATATATGCTGCTAAATTTCCTCATTATATTCTGAATATTTAATGATGCAGAATATTTCACTCACTATCACAAAAAGGCATTATTATTTGTATTATAGCTACTACTTTTTAATGCACCTCTCCTGAACTAGTACTTGAGTATCTAAACACATGAGACATTGCAAGAAAAGCAAAACAATGACTTCCATACTATTTTTTTGATAATGTGGAAGTCAATGGGAACAGCAACTGTTTGGTTACCAATGTTCTACTTTTGCATTTGACACAAGAAAGGATCTCATACAAGTTTGGAATGACATGATTCATCTCTCATATTGCGTATTAGTGTATACTACAGTTAGTGTGTAGAAAATGTGTCACCGGCGGACGGAGCGTAACTGTCCTCCACGGACGACGGACGGCGGCTGAACGGACTGTAACTGGGGAAGATGAGCAGAGCCAGAGAGAAGATGATGATCTGTGAGGAGGAAGAACACACTTGTGAGACCCACAGCTGCATGACCGTCTGCTGTCTGCGTTCATGATCAGTGAGAGGCGGATCGCACCATGATGCATGTGCTCGTCTGCGCAGCTTTAGTGGCCGTCTGCTTGATCAAAGCCTGCAGTTTGTGCAGCTGAGCCACAAGAGACCTGAAACACAGATCTCTGGAGCATGAATATGAGGAACACCATCACCTCCTGCATCACATCTGATCGATCAAACCGCTGGCCATTACAGAAAAAGTGTCTGTTTTGCTCTTTAAATGTCACACTTTCACTCTAAATGTGATGCATTTTGCAGCATTGTTGTTTTTGGGAATCACTTTTGTGGTGAAAACACCACAAACACATGCATCTGAGCCAGATTACAATCTGATCAATTCTTATCTCATTTTTACAGACAGCATTTGATGCCTAATCCTAAATTCCAAGGTCAGGTTTAAGATTCACTGACAGGAGAAAATGCAAACATCCAAACAAACAAAAAAACATAAATAATAAAAATCGCAGATTATGTGGGAAAAAAAGTAATTTGCATGAATAATAGATGCAAATTACAGTCTGAACATTAACACTGCACAGCGCTTACAAACAGGTAAATAAACTTAAATAATGATTCAATTAAAATGTGTTGTACCTAAAAGGTACTGTACTGTACATATAAATGTAAAAAAATACATAAAAAATAAAAACTTTACTCAAAAAATTTAATTAAAATAATTTATTAAATTGTTTTGTGTTTTAACATTAATTTATATTTAATTTAGTGATTCCTCTATGTACCATGCATTGAGAACCACTGAAATGGAGTTTAAACTAATTTTTCACTCCTTTCCAGATTAAATTACATTTTGAATGCTACCTTTTGTTATTAAAACTGAGAATTTTGACATTTAATTATTTTATTTTGATGCATTAAAGCTGATACAGCACATGTATAGTGCTGTCAAATGATTAATCGCGATTAATCGCATCCAAAATAAAAGTTTATGTTTACATGCTATATATTTGTGTACTGTGTATATTTATTTTGCATATATAAATACACACACATGCATGTATATATTAAGGAAAAATATTTTAGATTTATATCTAAAATAGTTATGTTTATTTATAATCTAAATTGTATACAGGTATAAATATATATATACACATACAACTTTTATTTTGGATGCAATTAATCGTTTGACAGCACTAATATATATATATATATATATATATATAAAATAAAAAATAAAAACTTTACTCAAAAAAAAATTTTTTTTATTTAATTGTACTGCGTTTTAACATTCATTTATATTTAATTTAGTGATTCCTCAACGTACCAAACTAATTTCAGATTAAATTACATTTTGAATACTATTTTTTTGTTATTACAACTGAGAATTTTGACATTTCATTATTTTATTTTGATGCATTAAAGCTGATATAGTACATACATAATTTTTGCACGTCTCCTAAAATCATTTCTCCTCAGTCTCGTCCCAGGTCAGGAATCTTGGTGTCATTTTTATCAGTTTTAGGAGAATTTTTTTAACGTGGCACTAAAACGCTGTCGTACAAAATGCTACGTCTTAACTTTATTTTAACTAAAGTTTAAATGAAACTGAAATTGTAATATTTAATAAACAAATGAAAAAATTATTTCACTCAAAAAAAAAAAAGAAGAAAATTATCTAAAATAAGCAAAAGTGTATATAATATACACTGCTGCTAAATTTCCTCATTATATTCGGAAAATTTAATGATGCAGAATATTTTCACTTGCTTTCACAAACAGGCATTACTGTTTGTTATTATGGCAAATGTTTGTGTGCCCACGTTAAATGCACTTCCCCTGAACTAGTACCTGAGTATCTGAACACTAATTTTTCACTCCTTTCAAGATTAAACTATACATTTGGAATACTACATTTTGTTATTAAAAATGTAATTAATTTTGCCATTTAATTATTTAAATTTGATGCATTAACGCTGATACAGACTAAGCAAATAAATACAGTTGTCAAGAACAGTTTTTATCAGATTTAGGAAAAAATTTTAACGTGCCACTAAAACGCTGTCCTACAAAATGCTACATCTTTATTAACAATATAGCTATGGCTTTATTCTCGTAATTTAGATTTTATTCTAAAATATTATCACGTAATCTTTTTTTTCTCTTTATTAATTTTTTTTTTATTTTACGAGGCACTAAAATGCTATTGTAAATCTTGTCTGGGTGTTTAATTGCAATTTGCGTGTTGTCACAAGGAAAAAAAACATACATTCTTAATTGCCACAGCTGTAAGAAAGTATATATGTGACCCTGGAGCACAAAACCAGTCATAAGTGTCAATTTTTCAAAATTGAGATTTATATATCATCTGAAAGATGAATAAATAATATTTTCATTGATGTATGGTTTGTTAGGATAGGACAATATTTGGCAGAGATACACCCATTTGAAATCTGGAATCTGTGCAAAAAAAATAAAAATATTGAGAAAATCACCTTTGAAGTTGTCCAAACTAAGTTCTTAGCAATGAGTATTACTTATCAAAAATTAAGTTTTGATTGCTGAACCATGACCATTTACAAAAACATGATTTATACCTAATATTTTTTTTTTTTTGATAATTTTGACCCATACAATGTATTTTTGGCTATTGCTACAAATATACCCCAGCGAATTAAGACCTCCAGGGTCACATATTTAATACATAAAAGGCAATATTTTTCACTTTTGTTTAGCCTATTTAAGGGACTTAAATAGCTAAATATACTAAAACTAACAAATAAATATAAAAATATACACATACTAATAAACTAATAAAATGAAAAATTACCATAACCTTAACAAAAATGTATATTTTGCTTATTAAGTGTATAAGATGGCAAGTTTTGATTTGATATTTCTGAACTAGGAATCATCAGAATAGATAATATTAGAGTTCAGTTCACTCACATGTTGTTTCTCTCCAGCTGGTCAACAGTTCTCTGCAGCTCTTTATTCTGAGCTGAACATGCTGCCACCCTAAAAGACGAAAAAGGGAAAACATAGTCAACACTAGCAGTCAAATGTTTTTGAACAGTCTTTTTTTTTTAGTTGATTACATTTTTTCAGTATTCTTGCATGAAAAGAAAGATCCAAAGATTATTTCAAAACATCAGAGTTTTTGCTGTACTTTGGATCAAATAAATGCAGGCTTGGTGAGCAGAAGAGACTTCTTTAAAAAAAAAATATTACAAATCTTACTGTTCAAAAACATGTTTTTAAAGAAGTCTCTTCTGCTCACCAAGCCTGCATTTATTTGATCCAAAGTACAGCAAAAACAGTAAAAATGTGAAATAGTTTTACTATTTAAAATAACTGCTTTCTATTTGAATACATTTTAAAATGTAATTTATTCCTGTGATCAAATCTGAATTTTCAGCATCTTTACTGCAGTCTTCAGTGTCACATGATCCTTCAGAAATCATTCTAATATACTGATTTACCACTCAACAAACATTCCTGATTATTAACAATATTTAAAAGATGAAAGATGAAAATCCAAGATCAGCATTTATCTGAAATAAAAAGCTTTTTGTAACATTATACACTATACCATTTAAAAGCTTGGAGCAGTTTAATTTTAGAAATGAATACTTTCATTTAATTAGGATGCTTTAAATTGATCAAAAGTGATTCTAAAGACATTTATTATGTCACAAAAGATTTCCATTTCAGATAAATGCATAAACTTTCTATTCAAAGAAACCTGAAAAGAAAAATGGATCACATGAAATCTGGAATCTGTGCAAAAAAAATAAAAATATTGAGAAAATCACCTTTGAAGTTGTCCAAACTAAGTTCTTAGCAATGAGTATTACTTATCAAAAATTACGTTTTGATTGCTGAACCATGACTATTTACAAAAACATGATTTTTACTTTATATATTTTTTTTTTTTGATAATTTTGACCCATACAATGTATTTTTGGCTATTGCTACAAATATACCCCAGCGACTTAAGACCTCCAGGGTCACATATTTAATACATAAAAGGCAATATCCAGATCATGTGACACTGAAGATTGGAAAAATGATGCTAAAAATTCAGCTTTGAAATCACATAAATGAATTACATTTTAAAATATATTAAAATACAAAACAGTTGTTTTAAATAGTACAAATATTTCAAAATGTTACAGTTTTTGCTATACTTTGGATCAAATAAATGCAGGCTTGGTGAGCAGAACAAAACATCTTACTGTTCAAAAACATTTGACAGCTAGTGTATTATGTAAACACATACTAGGACAGGTGTTAGGAAAGGGAACAGGTGTATTTTAGTGTCTCACCTGCTCTCCAGACCGTCTATGTACTCCTTCTTCCTCCTGCGGCTGTCCTGCGCCGAGAGTTTATTCCGGATCTTCCGTCTCACTTTCTTCAGGATTCTCTCCTCAGACTGAGAGAGATCATCAGTTAGAGCTAGGGCTGTGAATCTTTGGCTAAACCGCAAATCGATTCGATTCACGATTCATAGAAGAACGATTCTTGCACATTCAGAACGATTCGATTCGAGACGATTCACAATAAAATTCGATGCGATTCTAATTTAGATTCCCTAAATTCTTTATATGCTTAGTCAGGGAGCAAATTAATGGAGTCAGAGAGTGAATGCACAAAATAAATCAATTAAAACATGTTTGTCCACTGTTAGATGTTAGTTTAATGATGCTATGGGATGAAATATAGCCTATGTAGAAATTTACCCTAGTGAAAAGTAAAATACATTTATTTCAAACCAGGTATCGTTCAAATCTATTAATATTTAGTAATATATCCCTCAAGGCTTTGATATAAAAATGATAAACTTTATTTGAATTTCTTAATATTAAGCCTAAAATGTGTTTTAATGTCACTATTGCTGAGGATTGCATTATCTTTGAATAAAAGGTCTTTAAATGCAAGATTTAAATTGTATCTGAAATATAGTTCCACTTTAGCAATCAAATATACTTCAGTTCATCTTTAGTTGGACTTCAGCACTATACTTTAGTATACCAGTTTAGTATAGGATACTAAAAGTACAATTGCAAGGCATTTTTTTATTAAGAACATAAATATGTACATTTATACATAGCATGAAATAAATATAGAATATAAGAACAATATAAAGAAATATAGTGTTTTTTATTAGCCTGTAAGCCAAGATTTTAAAAATGCTTTAAAAGTAGGCATTTTATTTCGCACCTTTGCATGATGTCAGCTTCTTTATTTTATTTTCATAAAATAAAATGCAACTTTCATGCATGTGACAGATAACATTAAACCTCGGGCTCTTATTTTAAGGTTGCTGTGGTTATTTTGGCCATTTCCCTTGTACTTTCAGTTTAACTACATTAAATTAAAACGTCATTTATGTTCAATTTATATATTCTGAAATCACTGAATCGCTATAGAGATCACGATTCATTAGATTCTTAGTGTTTTAAATCGATTAATAGCTGAAATCAATGATTCACATTTCAAAAATCCATTCTCAAGATCGATGCATATGCATCGTCAGGTTTTGCAATCGATGCATATTTTCAAAAATAGTGTGCTGTTTCTTTAATTGATGGCATACCTATCTGTTCATTAGGGGTTCAAGTGTGTAGCGCTGAACAGTGTTACTTTTAAAAGTAATGCGTTACAATATTGTGTTACTCACTAAAGTAACTAATAACGTTAATTTGTTATTTTTTATGGAAAGTAATGCGTTACAATATTGCGTTACTCACTAAAAAAGTAACTAATAACGTTAATTTGTTACTTTTTATGGAAAGTGATGCGTTACAATATTGCGTTACTCACTAAAAAAAGTAACTAATAACGTTAATTTGTTACTTTTTATGGAAAGTAATGCGCTACAATATTGCGTTACTCGCTAAAAAAAGTAACTAATAACGTTATTTTGTTACTTTTTATGGAAAGTAATGCGTTACAATATTGCGTTACTCACTAAAAAAAGTAACTAATAACGTTAATTTGTTACTTTTTATGGAAAGTAATGCGTTACAATATTGCGTTACTCGCTAAAAAAGTAACTAATAACGTTAATTTGTTACTTTTTATGGAAAGTGATGCGTTACTCACTAAAAAAAGTAACTAATAACGTTAATTTGTTACTTTTTATAGAAAGTAATGCGTTACAATATTGCGTTACTAAAAAAAGTAACTAATAACGTTAATTTGTTACTTTTTATGGAAAGTAATGCGTTACTCTCTAAAAAAGTAACTAATAACGTGAATTTGTTACTTTTTATGGAAAGTAATGCGTTACAATATTGCGTTACTCACTAAAAAAGTAACTAATAACGTTAATTTGTTACTTTTTATGGAAAGTAATGCGTTACAATATTGCGTTACTAAAAAAAGTAACTAATAACGTTAATTTGTTACTTTTTATGGAAAGTAATGCGTTACTCTCTAAAAAAAGTAACTAATAACGTTAATTTGTTACTTTTTATGGAAAGTAATGTGTTACAATATTGCGTTACTCACTAAAAAAGTAACTAATAACGTTAATTTGTTACTTTTTATGGAAAGTAATGCGTTACTCTCTAAAAAAAGTAACTAATAACGTTAATTTGTTACTTTTTATGGAAAGTAATGCGTTACAATATTGCGTTACTCACTAAAAAAAGTAACTAATAACGTTAATTTGTTACTTTTTATGGAAAGTAATGCGTTACTCTCTAAAAAAGTAACTAATAACGTTAATTTGTTACTTTTTATGGAAAGTAATGCGTTACTCTCTAAAAAAAGTAACTAATAACGTGAATTTGTTACTTTTTATGGAAAGTAATGCGTTACAATATTGCGTTACTCACTAAAAAAAGTAACTAATAACGTTAATTTGTTACTTTTTATGGAAAGTAATGCATTACCTTACATTTGAGTTACTTTTGTGTTACTTTTTAAATCTGGGCAGGGCTTGCTTGTTTGTTTTTAATATTAAAAAAAATTGATTCTTAGCAAATGCAAAATCGTCAGGTTTTGTAATCGATGCATGGAGAAAACCAGTGAACTGTTACAGCTCTAGTTACAGCTGAATTCATCAGACACACAGAAACACACATGCTCACCTTTGTTAGGGGCAGGTTATTGGGCAGCGAGATTCCCTCCTGATCCAGCAGCTTCTGCTCCTCCTCTGTGAGCTGGAGTTCAGGATAAACCTGAGGAGAGTTTATCATCAGCAGCAGCAGCTAAAGCCTCACATTCACCTGAACGCCATCAGAACACACACGTACCAAAAAGCCGTCGGGGTTGTGAATGTTTTGCACGTCGTGAGCAGAAACGCCCTCCATTTTGACCGGCGACACCAGCTCGTTGACCACACACGAGTCCGCCAGCAGCATCTGAGAGCTCCACTCGTCTGAACAGAGAACATCAATGACTCACAAACATTTAAAGCTACAAAGTTGTTAAAGGAACACACCACTATTTTTAAAATCGGCTCATTTTGCAACTCCCCTAAAACTCAACTGTTTAACTCTAGGGGAGTATTTTCAAAAATAGTGTGCTGTTTCTTTAACTGATAGTATACCTATCTGTTCATTAGGGGTTCAAGTGTGTTCCTCCCTAAAATGTAACTAATTACGTTACTTAGCGACTTTTTATGGAAAGTAATGCGTTACATTACATTTTAGTTACTTTTGCGTTACTTTTTAAATCTGGGCAGGGCTTGTTCGTTTTTAATATAAAAAAGTTTGGTTCTTAGCAAATGTAAAAGCCCTTTCACACCAAACTGAAATGAAGTGAATAAGCCTAAGGCTGAAGGAAAAATAAATTGACGTCTGTACAGTAGAACTGTGGGAAAAGAAAGTTCAACACTCTTCAGCAATGAGAAGAAAAGCCCAAATGTTAGTTCATCTAAAGTATGTTTTGCTTATTAGTTCACTGCAAACAATGCTTTTCTTACTTAGATCTTTTGTTGTTTCCAGCCAAAATATCTAAAAATTACAAGTACAATTCTCTAGTCTCTCTAGGTCAATAATTATCCAAAAATCGATGGTAAAAAACTACATTACCCATGATGCTGCGGACTCACCCAGCTCTATGGAGATCACGTCCATATGGGGCGCTTCCTGCTCCAGGGCTCCGCCCCCACCGCTGATGTCATACACCACCTGATAGACGGCGTTACTGAGGTTCTGCTCATGGGCTCCGTCTGAGGACTGATCTTCAGACAGACCGCTGTCGCTCTCGGACACCGCTGACGTGTACATCTCGTTCGGGTTTATGGCGTTCAGAACCTCCTCGGATTCACTATCATTCAAGCTCTGGAACACAGAGAGTGACGCTTCAGGACAGACGGAGACACGAACCGGAATATCTGACAGAACCAATCCAAACAGCTGATTACAAACAAGCAATCCACACCCCTCCAGTCCATCGGTTAACATCTTGAGAAGACATTTTAAACTAAAATACATTGAGTCCATAATCAATAATAACACTTCCTCCAGTGAAAAAGTCTATCTCCTGTTGTCTCTCACATCAAAATCCAGCCACATATTTGTTTAGAGCTGTTTTGGCTTGTAAATGGTGCTTGATCTGTGCAGATTTCCTCCTAAATTCAGACCACACCACTTTTTCACTGGAGGAAGCGTTATTATGGATTATGGACTTTTAGTTAAAATGTCTTAATGATAGATTTGTTTCAGCTTTTGTCTTCTCGAGATGTTAACTGATGGACTGGAGTGCTGTGGATTACTGTGATGTTTTTATCAGCTGTTTGGACTCTCATTCTGACGGCACCCATTCACTGCAGAGGATCCTTTGGTGAGACTCTGATGCAATGACACATTTATACAAATCTGATCTCACATTAAAAGATTTCATCTAATCTCCATTTTTGGTTGGAATAATCCTTTAATGACTCACACAGTGCGGCTCGACGCTCCATTCCTCTGTGTGTCGGTCCAATCCTGTGTACAGTATTCCAGAGCAGGACTCTTCCAGAAGCAGACCGCTCTCCAGAACCTCCTCAGCATCCTACAACAGACACAACACATAACTTATAGGATTACTCCACTTACAAAATAAAAATTTCCTGTATTTACTCACCCCCATGTCATCCAAGATCAGTGTTGGCATTACAAGTAACGCAAGTTACGTAATAATATTACTGTTTTCAAGTTACTAGTAAAGTAACACATTACTTTTTCATTTCCAAGAAAATATCTGAGTTACTTTTTCAAAAAAGCTGCTGACCTTTGTTGATCCAATTCAACTGTACACTGCAAAAATACTTGTCTTACATTTTTTGTCTTGTTTCCAGCCAAATTATCAAAAAATTCTTAAATCAAGAAGGATTTTCTGGACAAGTAAATATTTTTTTTTGTTTTCAGAAAAAAGAAGTCGTCAAAATTAAGTGAGTTTTTGCTTAGAACAAGCAAAAAAAAAAAATAAAATTCTTATTTCAAACAGAAAACAAGATTATTTTGCTTACCCCATTGGGAGATTATTTTGCTCGTTTCAAGCAAAAACACACTTAATTTGGACTTGTTTTCAGAAAAAACAAGACAATAATTGTTACTTGTCGAGAAAATCCTTCTTGATTTAAGAATTTTTAGATATTTTGTCTGGAAACAAGACAAAAAAAGCATTTTTTGCAGTGCATTAATAAGCAAAACTTACTTTATATTATCTAACATTTGTGCTTTTTTTTTCTCATTGCTGAAGAGTGTTGAACTTTCTTTTCCTACAGTTCTACTGTACAGACGACAATTTAATTTTCCTTCAGCCTTAGCCTTATTCACTTCATTTCATTTTGGTGTGAAAGGGCTTTTACATTTGCTCGAACAATTTTATACTAAAAAACAAACAAGGAAGCCCTGCCCAGATTTAAAAAGTGACGCAAAAGTAACACAAAAGTAATGTAACACATTATTTCCCATAAAAAGTAACTAAGTAACGTAATTAGTTAATTTTTTAGGAAGTAATGCAATATTGTAATGCATTACTTTAAAAAAAAGTAACTTTCCCCAACACTGTCCAAGATATTCATGTCTTTCTTTCTTCAGTCGCAAAAAAATTAAGTTTTTGAGGAAAACATTCCAGGATTTTTCTCAATATAGTGGACTTCAGTGGTGCTCAACACATGGATGGTTAAAAATGCAGTTTAAATGCAGCTTCAAAGGGCTCTAAATGATCCCAGCCGAGGAATAAGAGTCTTATCTAGCAAAACAATCTAAATGTTTTTTTTTTTGTTTTTTTAAATACTTTTAAACCTCAAACGCTGGTCTTGTCTAGCTCTGTGATGCACATGTAATTTGTGAACTCTGGTTCAATACAGTTAGGGTATGTCGAAAAACTCACATCTAATTTTCTCCTCCAACTTCAAATCGTCCTTCATCACTGCAGAAGTACCGACCCAGTGTTTACAAAGTATATTTACAAATATATATACATATTTTTAAAAAGTAACCAATCGTTTCACTAGATAAGACCCTTATTCCTCAGCTGGGATTGTTTAGAGCCCTTTTGAAGCTGCACTAAACTGCATTTTTAACCTTCAATCCATCGAGCCCCAATGAAATTCACTATATTTGTACATTTAATGATTTACTCCCAGAGCCATATTCAAATTTCAATATCTCTGGACCCAAATCTCACAAGGCATTACAAATAAAGATGGCAAAAGAAAAGTTTGTCAAGACCCAATATCTAAAAGGGCATTAAAATGTCTTTAATACTTCTTGAGTTACAGGCATGCAAACTTCGGAGAAAAACTTGAAAAAGTGCCGTTTCCCCATTTCTGAATGGTCACCATTGGCACATAATGCAACAAGGATTGCTGAAGTCAGCAGATTTTACAAATAGACTTACCAATCTCTGTGTAAAAAAAAAGATAATGATGTTACCATCTTTCTGAAGTCATTTTAACCCTCTGTAACTTTACTCTGAATCTAAGGTGAAAATTGCCATTTTGATCTCCCTCTACAAAACAGTGGCTTACTCAGTAACAGTGTTGGGGAAAGTTACTTTTAAAAGTAATGCGTTACAATATTGCGTTACTCCCTAAAAAAGTGACTAATTATGTTACTTTTTATGGAAAGTAATGCATTACGTTACTTTTGCATTACTTTTTAAATCTGGGCAGGGCTTGCTTGTTTGTTTTTAATATAAAAACATTAAATTCTTATCAAATGTAAAAGCCCTTTCACACCAAAATGAAATTAAGTGAATAAACCTAAGACTAAAGGAAAATTAAATTGATGTCTGTACAGTAGAACTGTAGGAAAAGAAAGTTCAACACTCTTCAGCAATGAGAAAAATGAAGCACAAATGTTAATATAAAATAAGTTTTGCTTATTAGTTCACTGCAAAAAAATGCTTTTCTTACTTTGATTTTTTGTCTTGGTTCTAGTCAAAATATCTAAAAATTCTTAAATCAAGAAGGATTTTCTTTTCTCTTTTTTTTCTGAAAACAAGTCAAAATTAAGTGTGTTTTTGCTTGAAACAAGCAAAATAATCTCCCAATGGGGTAAGCAAAATAATCTTGTTTTCTGTTTGAAATAAAAAAAATGCTTACCCCACTGGCAGATTATTTAGCTTGTTCTAAGCAAAAACTCACTTAATTTTGACTTGTTTTTTCTGAAAACAAGAAAATAATTATTTACTTGTCTAGAAAATCCTTCTTGATTTAAGAATTTTTTTGATATTTTGGCTGGAAACAAGACACAAAATCTAAGTAAGAAAAGTATTTTTGCAGTGTACCTTTGGATCAAAGGTCAGCAGCAAAGTCACTGGTTAATAAAATGGGATTAAATGCATAAAGGAAACAAAAAGTAACTGGCGTAACCATTTTTTCTCTGAATGAAAAAGTAATGTGTTACTTTACTAGTTACTTGATAAAAGTAAATATTCTCAGTAAATATTCATCCACGACATTTAATATTTTGGCTTTCATCACTATACATGTCTATCTTTCCTCAGAAAAAAATATGAGCAAAATCAAAATCAAGTTTTTGAAATTTGCTTGAATTGACACATAATGACCCTATAGTGTCTCTCTATTTTTTACAGTATTTTCCTGTCAAAAAGACAAACATATTTCTGTCTCAGGTTCAGTAACAAGAGGAGGAGCTCTGATCCTTCAACAACTCTCTCTCTCTCTCTCTCTCTCTCTCTTTTGTTTCTCTGTGGGAGGATCTGAACATCCTGGTAAGGGTTTGGACTTATTGTTGCATACAGGAATAAGAAACACTGCTCCAGTTTGCACCACACTCACTTCACAATGACAGATAATCACTTATAAAGTTGTCACAGCAGATTCTTTGGTTATTTACGCACTTAGCTTCGCTTTAAGTGAATACATGCAATACCAGCATGGGTTATTACACACATAATGAAGAATAGATCAGATTACAGCAACAGCAGCAGCATAAATAACATCTGATCCGCGTGACGCTCAACCTATAGGCAATGTCTGAGCTGTCAATCAATGTAAACAAACCGAGCTTATGCTCTTTTCTGCACGTTTTACTCACTCTCTCGGTGGATTTGACGTCCCCGGAGGTTGTATCTGCTTCTCGCATCCTTTACACACCAGCGTTCGGTTTATTCTGCGAACAAACACGGATATTTTTCCGTGTGGATCCGGATCTTCTGGTTCATTTGATTCAGTGTAATTCACATCCGCGTTGAGCGTGTGGGCGGGGCTTACGTAGAGACGCTGACCAATAGCGCGTCACGCGCCTCCGCTCAAGTACGAAGAGATTAAAAAACAAAAACACATTCCGTTTTAACTCTCGACTGTTTGTTTTAACTTTAGTGTGTATTAAAAGTATTAAAGTAGTCCCAGTGTCGCTATTCAAGCGTAAATTAAGCAGACGTTTTCAGACACGTGATAGGTGTTACTTTTCTCCGCGCTTCTACGTTTGGACCAATCACGTTCGTTTGTAATGTAAACATTTTGAAATAATTTTATAGCGATTGAAGGGACGATTTGTAGTACAAATCATGAGTAAAACCACGGAAAAGCGACTATTTATGTGTTATATACGAGCTTCTCAACTATTCATTATTTTTATGAAATTCTGTCCCTCGGATTGCTTACATAACGCTTCGTGTCAAACATCTATTATATTATATTATATTCAGCAACAGTACTAGGATGTAATGCTCTATATCACAGTATAGTGCACATAATTATCTCCTGCAGACATTTAATTAACGTTTATAACGTTCCCTGTGCTTGTTTAGACAAGTTGTGGACAGCTGTGACTCATATTGACATCCGATTCGCACGAATCGGATCTTTTTAACGAATCGTTTGAGTTGCCTTGTTGAATTCGGAAGCGCATATCAGCATATTACTGCTTCTGTTCTTTCCAAAGAAAGATATGATAAAAGTAGTAAAAACAGTACGCTAGTGTGCGGTTCCGAATGCGTTCTGAACGAGTCGGAGAACTGAGTCGTTCACTGAAATGAATCAGATTCGGATGAGGTGACTCACCGTCAGTTTCCCGAAAACAGGAAAAGAAGTGGAGCAGATACTGGAAAAAACCTCAGCAAAACGCCACGATGTTCCTCTGAAATACTGAATACTTACAAAACACCGGTTTTGTAGAACATAAGCTCGTGAATGTAGTAGTTAGTGTGGGAATAACGGTCTTGTTCAGTTTAACGTTAGTTATAGCGCGTTTGTTCGTTTGTTTGCACATATGAACAGAAGTTTGAACTAGAGGAGATTCAACAACACAGAAGTCTGCTTTAGTCTGTGTATTGGTAAGTCCTGCTGGACTATGGTGAAGTGTTTGTTGTGGTTTTGTGGATTTACTGGTTCTGGATGTTCTCAGGTGATGAAGGTGAGCTCCTGATGATGGACTCAGATGTTTCTCCTGGGCTTCACATCAAGCTCCTCACACTGGTGCTGATGCTGTGCTTCAGTCTGCTGTGTGGATTCAGTCCTGTGTGTGTCATGAGACGAGCCTCTCGCTTCAGCTCAGATCCAGGTCTCCAGGAACTTTCTAATGAAAGCTGTCCAGCTCAGAAACAATGATTTGTTATGCTTTAAAAGTAGACGTTCATCTGTTTCTGGGTGTTTTCAGGCTCTCGGCACAGGGTTTTGAGCTTGGCGTCGTGTTTGGCCTGTGGCGTTTTTCTGGCCTCCTGTTTGCTGGAGCTTCTGCCTGATTATCTCAACCACATGAGAGACACGTTCAGCCATCTGCGCATCACCGTGAGTCTCTCTAAAGACTAAAAAATATAGCCTTAAAGGGTACCAAGTTTCATTTTAATCGATCAAAGTTTGGCCGAGTTATAGCCTCTGAAATAATTTTGGGTCAACCTTGTTAAATATGCAACATCATCATAACTTCGGTCTTTCCTGATGATATCCAGCGCATTCTGGAATACGGTCCCCAAAAAAGTTTTTTTTTCTCTTCTGCACGCCTAGTCTGCATTTGTTTGATCAAAAATACTGTAAAAATAGTGAAATATTATTATAATGTAAAATAATGTTTTCTATGCGAATATCTGTTAAAATGTAATTTATTTGTGTGATGCAAAGCTGAATTCTTCAGTCTTCAGTGTCACATGATGCTTCAGAAATCATTCTAACATACTGATTTGCTGCTCAAGAAACATTTCTGATTATTATCAGTGTTGAAACAGATTGTGGAAACGGTCACATATTTTATTTTTCAGGATTCACAGATGAATAGAAAGTTCAAAAGAACAGCTTTTGTGTGATATGGAAATTAAATTAGAAATATATTCACAGTTTCCACAAAAATATGATATGACACAAATGTTTTGTAAAATTGTTAATATTAATATTTCACAATATTACTTTTTTTTACTGTGATTTTTTTAAATCAAATAAAAGCAGAACATTTTGAGCAGAAGAGACTAGTTTTAAAAACATTTTAAAGATCTAAATGTGACCCAGGACCACAAAAACAGTCATAAGGGTAATGTTTTTGAAATTAAGATTATAAATCATCTGAAAGCTGAGTAAATATGTTTTCCATTGATGTATGGTTTGTTAGGATAGGACAATATTTGGCTGAGATAAAACTATTTGAAAATCTGTAATCTGATGGTGCAAAAAAATCTAAATATTGAGAAAATCACCTTTAAAGTTGTCCAAATGAAGTACTTAGCAATGCATATTACTAATCAAAAATTAAGTTTTGATATATTTACGGTAGAACTGTTACAAAATCTCTTCATGGAACATTATCTTGACTTAATATCTGAATTTTTGGCATAAAAGAAAAATCAATAATTTTGACCTATACAATGTATTTTTGGCTTTTGTCGCAATTGTGAGATTAAAAGTCGCAATTGTGAGATTAAAAGTCGCAATTGTGAAATTAAAAGTCGCAATTGTGAAATTAAAAGTCGCAATTGTGAGATTAAAAGTCGCAATTGTGAAATTAAAAGTCGCAATTGTGAGATTAAAAGTCGCAATTGTGAGATATAAAGTCGCAATTGTGAGATTAAAAATCAGAATTGTGAGATTAAAAGTCGCAATTGTGAGAGTAAAAGTCAGAATTGTGAGATTAAAAGTCGCAATTGTGAGAGTAAAAGTCGCAATTGTGAGAGTAAAAGTCAGAATTGTGAGATTAAAAGTCGCAATTGTGAGAGTAAAAGTCGCAATTGTGAGATTAAAAGTCGCAATTGTGAGATTAAAAGTCGCAATTGTGAGATTAAAAGTCGCAATTGTGAGACATAAAGTCGCAATTGTGAGATTAAAAGTCGCAATTGTGAGATATAAAGTCAGAATTGTGAGATATAAAGTCAGAATTGTGAGATTAAAAGTCGCAATTGTGAGATATAAAGTCGCAATTGTGAGATATAAAGTCAGAATTGTGAGATATAAAGTCAGAATTGTGAGATATAAAGTCAGAATTGTGAGATTAAAAGTCGCAATTGTGAGATATAAAGTCAGAATTGTGAGATATAAAGTCAGAATTGTGAGATTAAAAGTCGCAATTGTGAGATATAAAGTCGCAATTGTGAGATTAAAAGTCGCAATTGTGAGATTAAAAGTCGCAATTGTGAGAGTAAAAGTCGCAATTGTGAGATTAAAAGTCGCGATTGTGAGATATAAAGTCAGAATTGTGAGAGTAAAAGTCGCAATTGTGAGAGTAAATTCGCAATTGTGAGATTAAAAGTCGCAATTGTGAGATATAAAGTCAGAATTGTGAGATTAAGAGTCGCAATTGTGAGATATAAAGTCGCAATTGTGAGAGTAAAAGTCAGAATTGTGAGATTAAAAGTCGCAATTGTGAGAGTAAAAGTCGCAATTGTGAGATTAAAAGTCGCAATTGTGAGATTAAAAGTCGCAATTGTGAGACATAAAGTCGCAATTGTGAGATTAAAAGTCGCAATTGTGAGATATAAAGTCAGAATTGTGAGATATAAAGTCAGAATTGTGAGATTAAAAGTCGCAATTGTGAGATATAAAGTCGCAATTGTGAGATATAAAGTCAGAATTGTGAGATATAAAGTCAGAATTGTGAGATATAAAGTCAGAATTGTGAGATTAAAAGTCGCAATTGTGAGATATAAAGTCAGAATTGTGAGATATAAAGTCAGAATTGTGAGATTAAAAGTCGCAATTGTGAGATATAAAGTCGCAATTGTGAGATTAAAAGTCGCAATTGTGAGATTAAAAGTCGCAATTGTGAGAGTAAAAGTCGCAATTGTGAGATTAAAAGTCGCGATTGTGAGATATAAAGTCAGAATTGTGAGAGTAAAAGTCGCAATTGTGAGAGTAAATTCGCAATTGTGAGATTAAAAGTCGCAATTGTGAGATATAAAGTCAGAATTGTGAGATTAAAAGTCGCAATTGTGAGATATAAAGTCGCAATTGTGAGATTAAAAGTCGCAATTGTGAGATTAAAAGTCGCAATTGTGAGATTAAAAGTCGCAATTGTGAGATTAAAAGTCGCAATTGTGAGATATAAAGTCAGAATTGTGAGAGTAAAAGTCGCAATTGTGAGATTAAAAGTCGCAATTGTGAGATTAAAAGTCGCAATTGTGAGATTAAAAGTCGCAATTGTGAGATTAAAAGTCGCAATTGTGAGATATAAAGTCGCAATTGTGAGATTAAAAATCAGAATTGTGAGATTAAAAGTCGCAATTGTGAGAGTAAAAGTCAGAATTGTGAGATTAAAAGTCGCAATTGTGAGAGTAAAAGTCAGAATTGTGAGATTAAAAGTCGCAATTGTGAGAGTAAAAGTAGCAATTGTGAGAGTAAAAGTCAGAATTGTGAGATTAAAAGTCGCAATTGTGAGAGTAAAAGTCAGAATTGTGAGATTAAAAGTCGCAATTGTGAGAGTAAAAGTAGCAATTGTGAGAGTAAAAGTCGCAATTGTGAGATTAAAAGTCGCAATTGTGAGATTAAAAGTCAGAATTGTGAGATTAAAAGTCGCAATTGTGAGAGTAAAAGTCAGAATTGTGAGATTAAAAGTCGCAATTGTGAGAGTAAAAGTCGCAATTGTGAGAGTAAAAGTCGCAATTGTGAGATTAAAAGTCGCAATTGTGAGATTAAAAGTCGCAATTGTGAGATTAAAAGTCGCAATTGTGAGATTAAAAGTCGCAATTGTGAGAGTAAAAGTCGCAATTGTGAGATATAAAGTCGCAATTGTGAGAGTAAAAGTCGCAATTGTGAGATTAAAAGTCGCAATTGTGAGAGTAAAAGTCGCAATTGTGAGAGTAAAAGTCGCAATTGTGAGATATAAAGTCGCAATTGTGAGATATAAAGTCGCAATTGTGAGAGTAAAAGTCGCAATTGTGAGATTAAAAGTCGCAATTGTGAGAGTAAAAGTCGCAATTGTGAGAGTAAAAGTCGCAATTGTGAGATATAAAGTCGCAATTGTGAGAGTAAAAGTCGCAATTGTGAGATTAAAAGTCGCAATTGTGAGATTAAAAGTCGCAATTGTGAGATTAAAAGTCGCAATTGTGAAATTAAAAGTTGCAATTGTGAAATTAAAAGTCAGAATTGTGAGATTAAAAGTCGCAATTGTGAGATATAAAGTCAGAATTGTAAGAGATGTTTTTTTAAACTTTTACATTTTTTTCAGTGCCAGAAACAGGCTTTTATAAATATCTAATAACAACATTAAAAAGGTCTTTTTAAAAAGCCTTTCAATAAACAAAGTTGTCTTATATACGTATTATTTTTTTGAGCACGCCTTTTGAAATGTTTTCCTCCAGTTTTATCCGCACAGATGCTGCACAAACGAGTCCAGCTTATTCATTCATCCACGCCTGACTCTCTTTCTCCGTCTGCTTTCAGCTCCACTTCCCGTTATCCGAGTTCATCCTGGCCATGGGTTTCCTGGTGGTGTTTGTGGTGGAGCAGATGCTGCTGGCGTTCAGAGAGCAGACGAGCGACGCGCCTCACGAGAAGCAGGCGCTGATGGACAGTCAGGACCGAGACGCCGCTCCCAATCGGCGCAGAAGGAGCGTCTCCTGGTCGGACGGATCGCCCTCGGCGGACGACGGCCGCTCTCACGTGGGTCTGCGCGTCTTCCTGCTGCTCTTCTGTCTGTGCGTGCGAGCGTTTCTGGAGGGTCTGAGCGCGGGCTCTCGTCGTGAGCGTGTGCTGGAGTCGTGTGTGACGCTGCTGCTCTATGAGGGACTGGTGGCCTTCAGTCTGGCTGTGCGTCTGACCCATCACGCTCTCCGCCGGACGCTGCTGGCCGGAGCTCTGCCGCTGTTCGCCGTGGCCTGTCCGGCCGGGATCGGGACGGGTCTGGCGCTGGACGGGGCGACGGCCGGTCCGCAGGTGCAGCTGGTGCGCTGCGCGGTAGAGGGTCTGACGGCCGGGATCTTCATCAACGTGTGCGTTCTGGGATCCGTGTGGCAGGAGCTGGGCTCCCCGAAGCATCGCATCCATAAAGTGGCTTTCCTCCTCACTGGCTTCGCTCTGGTCACTGCCATCCTGTTTAGTAAAGTCTGAACTCGCTTGGATTCATCATTTTTGAGTGCTTAAAGGATTACTCCACTTCCAGAAGAAAAATTACTCACCCAGTGTTGCCAAGTCTTGCATACTGGCTTTTATTCATTTGCAGGATATGAACTCTTGATATCAACTATTTAATTTTCACTAGTTAAAATGCTAATTCTTGATATCAGAAGTCGGATTTTTACGAGTAACAATGACAATCTTTGATATCAGGAATTACATTTCCACTAGTAAAAAGGTTCATTATTGATATCAACAATTGAATTTCAACTAGTGAAAACTATAATTGTTATCAAGAATTGAATTTCCACTAGTAAAAACTATAATTGTTGATATCAAGAATTGATTTCTTACTAGTAGAAATATAATTTTTGATATCAAAAATTACATTGTTACTAGTAAAAATGCCAATTCCTATGGCAAGCCGTTTTGATTTTTATTCATTCGCAGGATATGAATTCTTGATATCAACAATTCAATTTTCACTAGATAAAATGCTAATTCTTGATATCAGAAATTGGATTTTTACGAGTAACAATGACAATTGTTGATATCAGGAATTACATTTCCACTAGTAAAAAGGTTCATTATTGATATCAACAATTGAATTTCAACTAGTAAAAACTATAATAATATGAAGCTATATGAAAACTATAATTGATATGAAGAATTGTATTTTCACTAGTTAAATGTCACCATAGACTCCCATTCAAATTTAATAGTTGATATCAAGAATTGATTTCTTACTAGTTAAAATGTCAATTTCACACATCAGAAATAATTCTCACTAGTAAAAACCTTTATTTTTGATATCAATAATTACATTGTTACTAGTGCAAATGTCCATTCTTGATATCAATTCAATCGCTACTAGTGACAATGTTCATTTCTGATATCATGAATGGGATTGTTACTAGTAAGAATGCATTTTAGATATCTGAAATTACTCTCCTAATTACTGATAAAGGAAAAATATTTTCAGATATCAGAAATAAGAAATGTAACATGCTGAAATACATTTACAGATATCAACAATTGACATTTCAACTAGTGACAACTGAAATCTTGATATCAGGAATTGCCATTTAAACTAGTAACAATGTAATTTTTGATATGAAAAATTATATTTAACTAGTAAGAAATTAGTTACTGATATCAACAATTAAATTTGAATCCAGTATCTCAAAATATTAGAATATTTCCTAAGATCAATCACAAGATGGATTTGCAAAACAGAAAAGTTCAAGTTCTTTAAAGTATGTTCATTTATGCACTCAATACTTGGTTGGCAGCACATATTACAGCAAATGACGTTGCACTTTTAAAAAAAATAAAGGTGCTTCACGATGCCATAGAAGAACCTTTTTTTGTCTAAATGGTTTCATAAAGAAGCTTTAACATCTGAAGAACCTTTCTCTTTCACAAAAGGCTCTTTGTGGTTCTTCTGATTATAAAAAGGTAAGAAAGACTAAATGGTTGTTTGTGGAACCAAAAATGGTTCTTCTATGGCATCGCTGTAAAGAAACTTTTAAAGCACCTTTATTTTTAAGAGTGTACTATAGATCTAGACTAAATGTGACCATGCGTTTACTCTTCTCGCGCGCAAAAAACAGATTCAGTGTTATTGAAAAGGAATAAAAAAACAAATACACAATAATGCAAATGCAATAATTAAATGTCTTAACACAAATATCCTTTATGTATTTAATCCCATTTTATTAACCAATGTCTTTGCTGCTGACCTTTGATGATCCAGTTCAACCATAATAATAAGCAAAAATGACTTTTGTGCCCCTTTTTTTATTATTATTGATGTACAGACATGAGTTTACTTTCTTTTTTGGTGTGAAAGTGCTTTTACGACTTTAAATATTAAAAACAAACAAGCCCTGCCCAGATTTAAACAGTAATGCAAAAGTAACATAACACTTTCCATAAAACGTTCTAAGTAATGCATTTAGTTCACGCAGAGCTAGACAAGATGAGGTTAAATGTATATAAATTGTCAATTTTTGGGGAAAATAGCTGATGGTTTTGCTAGATGAGACCCTTGTTCCTCGTTTAGAGCCCTTTGAAGCTCATTTTTAACTTTCAATCTGTTGAGCACCATTGAATTCCACTATATGGAGAAAAATCCTGGAACTTTTTCCTCAAAAAGCTCAATGAAATTTATTTGCGTCGGAAGAAAGAAAGACGTGTACATCAAGGATGACATGGGGGTGAGTAAATTATCAGGAAATTTTTATTTTGGAAGTGATGCAATCCTTTGAAATCGGAGGTTCGTGAGCTCAGGTTATGAATCAGCTCTAAAAAAAAATATACGAAAAAGGAAAATAAGCTGAGAGAAACATTAAATGCAGGATTTGGTGATGATACAGCATAATGAGAGAGTTCCTGGCCATTTTTTTAAAGGTTGCTCATTTTTTGAGCAGGAACACAAGGCATGAGGATTAAGATGTAAAGAATCATTTAAAGAGAACATATGTGCTGTAAATGTACATTTCTGTGGAGAACACGAGTTCAATTGGCAATACTTCAGAGTTTAAAAACTACTAACAGATCCAAACATAGAAAATAAAAACTCAGTGAAAAGCTTGAATAGAAAATGGGAAAAAACTGTCACTGCATCTTCTGGGAAATATCTTCCTCAGTATTTTTGTCTTGTTTTCCAGTTCAAATATCTAAAGATTCTTAAAGCCAAATGCATTGAGAAGTAAAATTATGTCATTTGTGTTGTTTTTCTGAGAAAATGATCAAAACTTCTGATTAAAACGAGAACAAATATCTGCCAACAGGCTTAGAAAAATCATCTTAATTAAAAGAGAAAATAGTTTTTATTCTCCAATAACAGATATTTGTCTCACTTCTGTTCAGTTTCTCAGAAAACAACTTTATTTTGCATTTCAGTTAGTGCTTTCAATCGATTAATCGTGATTAATCGCATCCAAAATAAAAGTTTTTGTTTACATAATATATGTGTGTGTACTGTGTATATTTATTATATATAAATAAATAAATACACATGCATACAGTATGTATTTTGAAAATATTTACATGTATTCACATGTATATATTTACGTATAATTCATACTATATATAAATATATTTAATATATAAACAATATATTTTTTCTTAAATATATACATGCATGTGTTTGTATTTATATATACATAATAAATATTCATAGTACAAATATATATATTAACTAAACGTATAAATGTATCTAATCATAGTATAAATATATATTATCTATACAAAAAAATGATTTGGGATGCGATGAATCATTTGACAGCACTATTATCAAGCAACTGTATCTTGATTTAACAATCCTAAGAGATATTTGTTCTTAAAAAATAAAAATAAATAAAAAGTAAGCAAAATAATCTAGTCTTCTGCTTGAAATAAGATTATTTTGCTTATTTTTGACTTCTTTTTTCTGAAAACAAGACAATAATTTTTACTTGTCTAGAAAATCCTTCTTGATTTAAGAATTTTTAGATATTTTGTCTAGAAACAAGACAAAAAATCTTAGCTAGAAAAGCATTTTTTTGCAGTACGAGATATTGTATTGTTTGACTTTATGAATTTAACCCTATTTTTTTAGGTGTTCATTTGTGAAAGGAAGAATGAACATTTGTAGTGAGATACAGCTGATCCTGGATCAGCACTGGATTGACCAATCACAACACAGCAAGCTGCTTCATGATGTCACATGATGCAAACATGAACGCTTTTGTTACAATCTAGTTTCTGCGTAGTTTGTAGTTTGCTTATTTATGTTTTGAAACATATCTGCAGTGTAAACGGTCAGATAATCAATCATTCGGTCACTTTTACTGCTGTTTTTCTTCTTATTTTGATTTATAGCACACTAGCAGCTCATGAGGAGAATATAAACTACTATAGTGTTTAAAATGTTTGCTGTTTTAGTTCAAATATCCTGCATTTTATAATATATATATATAATATATATCTGTATTCTTGTGCGAAATGATATGTCCAACATATTATCAGAAAAACATCTGTCATGAGAACTGATTCCATGTTTGGTACGTTCACAACTGAAGTGTTTACGACAGTATTTGACCACAATAAACGGCTGAAGACGTCACTTACTGTGTTTGACACACACATTACTCATCAGATACTCCATTACTCAGTATTTGACCCTCCGAATATCTGCTGTAATGACTAAGCTGCTCATTTTCACACACGCAATGCGACTTATGTAATCAGATTACTTTTATTAAGTAACTAGTAAAGTAACTCACTACTTTTTCATTTAGTTACTTTAATAAGTAACAATTAAGTTTATTAGAATTGACTGACAGCTCTGTGTTGCCATGTTGTTGTTTTTTTTTTTCACTTTTGTCATAAAAGGGTGTTTAAATTAGCCAAAAACATAACTTTTTACATATATATATATATATATATTTTTTTTCCTCACTTTTGTCATAAAAGGGTGTTTAAATTAGCCAAAAACATAACTTTTTACATATATATATATATATATATATACATTTATTTATTTATTTATTTATTTTCACTTGTCATAAAAGGGTGTTTAAATTAGCCAAAAACATAACTTTTTACATATATATATATATATATATATATATACATTTATTTATTTATTTATTTTTTTTCACTTGTCATAAAAGGGTGTTTAAATTAGCCAAAAACATAACTTTTTACACACACACATATATATATATATATATATTATTTTTTTCACTTCTGTCATAAAAGGGTGTTTAAATTAGCAAAAACATAACTTTTTACATATATATACACATATACATTTATTTATTTTTTTTTTTTTTCACTTGTCATAAAAGGGTGTTTAAATTAGCCAAAAACATAACTTTTTACACACACATATATATATATATATATATATATATATATATATATATTATTTTTTTCACTTCTGTCATAAAAGGGTGTTTAAATTAGCCAAAAACAGAGCTTTTTACATATATATTTATTTTATTTTATTTTTTTCACTTTTGTCATAAAAGGGTGTTTAAATTAGCCAAAAACATAACTTTTTACATATATATTTATTTTATTATTTTTTTTTTCACTTTTGTCATAAAAGGGTGTTTAAATTAGCCAAAAACATAACTTTTTACATATATATACATATATATATATATTTATTTTATTTATTTATTTATTTTTTCACTTTTGTCATAAAAGGGTGTTTAAATTAGCCAAAAACATAACTTTTTACATATATATACATATATATATATTTATTTTATTTATTTATTTATTTCTTCACTTTTGTCATAAAAGGGTGTTTAAATTAGCCAAAAACATAACTTTTTACACACACATATATATATATATATATTATTTTTTTCACTTCTGTCATAAAAGGGTGTTTAAATTAGCAAAAACATAACTTTTTACATATATATACACATATACATTTATTTATTTTTTATTTTTTTCACTTTTGTCATAAAAGGGTGTTTAAATTAGCCAAAAACAGAGCTTTTTACATATATATTTATTTTATTTTATTTTTTTCACTTTTGTCATAAAAGGGTGTTTAAATTAGCCAAAAACAGAACTTTTTACATATATATACATATATATATATATATTTATTTTATTTATTTATTTTTTCACTTTTGTCATAAAAGGGTGTTTAAATTAGCCAAAAACAGAACCTTATATATATATATATATATATATATATTTTTTTTTTTTTTTTTTTTTTTTCCACTTTTGTCATAAAAGGGTGTTTAAATTAGCCAAAAACAGAACCTTATATATATATATAAATATATATATATATAATTTTTTTTCTCACTTTTGTCATAAAAGGGTGTTTAAATTAGCCAACAACAGAACTTTATATATATTAAAAAACAAAGTAGATTACATACAAATTGTAATCCGTTACTGATTCCAAATTACATTATACATTTTAGTTAATATAACCAGACTACTTTTACATTACTTTTGATCTAACTTATCACATTGATTTAAATAGGATAATCTTGTACCATATTGTACACATAAAATACAAAGAGTAAGAAAATATATTCCATTTGTTGTTATTCACAGGGGGTTTATGAGTCATTTTAAAATCAATCAAAATAAAAAATGTACTAAAAAGTGAAATATTTTATTTGTTTACATAAATGTCATGTGACCACAAGAACCAATAAACATGCAAATGTGATACTTAATTATTAAAATATTCGTTTTAAAATCTCAGGGGCACTTCAAGCAAATATAAAAGAGGATCAGATGACAAAAACGTTTTGAATTTGTGCATTTTAATGTGATTAAATGACAAAAGTCTTCCAAAGACATAGTAATATTATGCTTAAATGACCAAAAGAGTGATAATTACAAAAAAAGTCAAAACGCTGTGTCACCACCTGAATAATGACTAGTCTTTGTGTGAATGTCCACAAAACTTAAAGACATTCTGAGTGTGTACAAGCAGTAGGCTATTTTAGAAATATATATAAAAGATGAAAAAGAAGAATAAGGGAGAATCAACAAATTCTGAATAATTTATAGCTATTTTGTAAATAATGTGTAATCATGTAATCCATAAAAAAGTAACTGTAGTTGTATTTTTAAATGTAATTTAATCTAATTACAAGTAGTTCATTTTTGTAATCTGAGTATGTAATCCAGATTAGATGTAATCAGTTACTACCCAGCTCTGTTAAAAACATACAAGCCCAGCCCAGACAAGAGAAAGTTAAGTGAAATATACATAACGCACTACTTTTCATAAAAGTAACGGCAGTTCATTACTTTTTTAGGAAATAATGCAATATTGTATTCTCCAATACTGGTACTGATCAGTGTTGGGGGTAATGCATTACAAGTAACATGAGTTATGTAATCAGATTACTGTTTTCAAGTAACTAGTAAAGTAATGCATTACTTTTTAATTTACAAGAAAATATCAGAGTTAGTTTTTCAAATAAGTAACACCGGTTAGTTGTTTTTCCCAATTATTGTTCGAAAGCACTGTTGAGTCAACTTAAAATATTTTGCCTTAAAAATTGAAGTTCAGTCAACTCAAAAAAAGTTTAGTCAACTTGAAATGTTACATTAAGTGACAACTTAGATATTTGAGTTGATTCAACTTAAAATTTTAAGGCAGCCGAGTAACAAACACAGCTGCTAAGTTTAACAAACATTTTTTTAGTTTAGCCAACTTAGTCGCTTAGTACAACTTAACATTTCAATTCGAATGAACCTATTTGAGTAAACTTAAAATTTTAAGGCAGCAGGGTAACAAATTATTTTACGTTGACTCAACAAATTTTGTTTTTTACAGTGTTGATAGAAATCGGGAGTAAGATGTTACTTTAATTCTAGAATAAATGTGAACATGCCTTAATTCATCTCAGTCACAAAAACAGATTCAGCATTCTTAAAAATGAATAAAAACATTGAAATGCAACTCAGAATATGACGCAAACCTGCAATAATTAAATGTAATGTATTTAATCCTATTTTATTCACCAATGTTTTTGCTGCTGACCTTTGATGATTCAATTAATCCATACTAATAAGCAAAAATGACTCAAGATAATCTAACATTTGTTCGTTTCTTTATTGCTGAAGAGTGTTGAACTTTCTTATTCTTTGTTCTACTGTACAGACATCAATTTACTTTTCCCTCACTCTTAGACTTTTGGTGTCAATTTGACAAAAATAGTGCTTTTTAAATTTAAAACAAACAAATAAGCCCAGCCCAGACAAGAGAAAGTTCTGGAAATGAACGTAACACGCTACTTTTAATAAAAGTAATGGTAGTTTGTTACTTTTTAGTGAGTAACACAATATTGTAATGCATTAAAAGTAACATGAGTTACATAATATTATTTTTTTTTTTCAAGTAACTAGTAAAGTAATGCATAACTTTTTAATTTACATGAAAATATCTGAGTTACTTTTTCTGAGTTACTAGAAAAATGTTTTTCTTACTTAGAGAAATTACTTAGATTTTGTCTTGTTTTCAGCCAACATATCTAAAAATTCTTAAATCTAGGATTTTCTAGACAAGTAAAAATTATTGTCTTGTTTTTTCTGACAAGAAGTCAAAATTAAGTGCGTTTTTGTTTGAAACAAGCAAAATAATCTCCCAATGGTGTAAGCAAAATAATCTTGTTTTCTGTTTGAAATAAGATTTTTTTTTCTTATTTAGCTTGTTCTAGTTTTTTTTTCTGAAAACAAGGCAATAATTACTTGTTTAGAAAATCCTTCTTGATTTAAGATTTTTTTTATATTTTGGCTGGAAACAAGACAAAAAAATCTAAGTAAGAAAAGTATTTTTGCAGTGTACGGTTAAATTGTATCAACAAAGGTCAGCAGCAAAGTCATTGGTTAATAAAATGGGATTAAATACATATTACTTTTTTTGAAAAAGTAACTCAGATGTTTTCTTGGAAATTAAAAAGTAATGCGTTACTTTACTAGTTACTTGAAAAAGTTACATTATTATGTAACTTGCTTTACCCCCAACACGGCTAATAAGAAAAAATGACTCAAGATAATCTAACATTTGTTCTTTTTTAATGCTGAAGTGTCAATTTGACAAAATAGTAGGCTACTTTTTAAATATAAAAAAGCAAACCCTACCCAGATTTTAAAAGTAACGTAACGCGTTACTTTTCATAAAAAGTAACTAGGTAACGGAATTAGTTACTTTTTTAATAAGTAACGCAATATTGTAACGCATTACTTGTAAAAGTAACGTTCCACATTACAAGAAACATGAGTTACGTAGTCAGATTACTTTTTTTAAGTAACTAGTAAAGTAACGCATTACTTTTTCACTTACAAGAAAATATCTGAATTACGTTTTCAAATAAATAACGCTTACCCATTTATTGATTGATAGTTAATATAAATTAAGTTTTGCTTATTACTACACTGCAAAAAAATGCTTTTCTTACTTTGATTTTTTGTTTTGTTTCCAGCCAAAATATCTAAAAATTCTTAAATCAAGTAAAAATCCACATTGGGAAATTATTTTGCTCGTTTCAAGCAAAAACACACTTCATTTTGACTTGTTTTCAGAAAAAAAAACAAGACAATTTTTTCTTTCTAATCTTTTGTTCTACTGTAAAGACATGCATTTACTTTTCCTTCATAATTAGGCTTTCAGTTTGTCAATTTGACAAAAATAGTAGGCTACTTTTTAAAACAATTGTAAAAGTAACGAAAAAGTAACGTAACGCATTACTTTCCATAAAAAGTAACTAGGTAACGTAATTTGTAACTTTTACTGCGTAACGTAATATTGTAACGCTTTACTTTTTAAAGTAAGGTGTGTACAGTGTCTTGGAGTGTGTTCATGTGTCAAGAGAGTGTGTGTGTGTTTATGTGTAAGTCTCGCTCGTGCCCCTAGAGGGCTCGTGTCCGTGTCTCTCACTAGTCTCTCAGTCTGTCAGTGTGTGTCCGTCCGTCGGTCGGTTCTTCGGTCTGTATGTGAGTTCGGGGCTCGCTCATCATGTCCTCCGCGGGTGCTGCTGCGGGAGCTTGCGGGCCGGGACCGAATCACGGCGGTTCTGCTCCCGTGCCCGGCGCCTCCAACCCGCGAAAGTTCAGCGAGAAGATCGCGCTGCACACGCAGAGACAGGCGGAGGAGACGGCGGCGTTCCAGGAGGTCATGATGGACCTCACCTCCACCCGGGTAACGCACACTCACACGGTACCGACCCGCGGGTCTCACTTTCCCGCTGGAGACTGTCAAATCCGTGTTTTTCTCTCGCCTCGTGAGCGCGCGCGGCGGCTGGCAGGAGCGCGCCCGAGCAGGTAGTAGCGCGCAAGCTAACGGAAGCTAATAAAAATATCGCGGGTATCGCGAAAACGGAAGCAGCGAAAGACGTTAAAGGCGCTCGGATTACGTGACAGGGGTTCTTAGAGTCGCACCGACGGCAAACGACAGTAAAAGCGCGTTTAGTCCGTGCGTGAGTTTGAGGAGACTCTCAGACAGGAAGCGGTTAGCGGCAGATTAGCATGAGCTCCTCAGACACTTCACTCACATTAAATCAAACGATATTCTGGATTTGTGGGGTTCGTCTCACTGTGTCCGTCTGAAACATCACACGTGAATGCTGTTCTGTCAGTCTGATGTACTTTATGTGCTGTCAAACTCTGTACCGTGGCATTTTGTGGATATGCACCTTTTGTGTGACCGATTAATAGCTAACTGATGTCAGACTCAGAGCTGGTTTAAGTTCATGTCTGTGGTCTGTCTCAAACCCCTTGACCTTTACTAGCATTAGTCTTGCTCATATGAGATGAGCTTTACACTTTCACCTCAGCACTGACATTGATCGTCAATAACTGAGTCTGAATCAGTGGCATTCAGCTAAACAAATAAAGCACTTACTATAAATACTATTATATATTTGACAGTATATTTTTTCCATATAGTTCAGTCTAATTAGTTAAGGGGAGACACTGCAGTTTTTTTATGCACCTATCAAGTTTGAGGCTTTGGGTTAGAGGAAAGAAAAGATCTAAAAGACACTGTTAATTGTTTCTTTTATAGCGCTTTATCTATTTGTGTCAATAGAGTTCAATTGCAATACATATTTTTAAAGGCAGTTTTCTCAAAATGAGATTTTTCTCCTACACTGAGCCATAAATCTTGCACTTACACACACACACACCAAACTTTACATTTTTATTCCTGTCTATATCCTGAAGGGTTTTACAGAGGGATTTGTTCATATATAACTTGCTTGAATATATACATTTTATTTCCCCCCAAATTGTGAAAATATATTGTTTTCTATTGTTTTTATATTGTCTAAGTATTTCTAAATTTGACTCAAAAAAAAAAAAAAATCATATTTTTGTACTAGAATTTTTTGCACATTAGCACATATTTCGTTAAATAGTGCCTCGTTTGCATATTTAAACCTTTTAGAAAACTTGTAATACAAAAAATGTCCGCAATTATCAGTGTAATCAATTAACTGGTAAGGCAATAACTATTAATTATTTTATTTTTTTACCCTATTCGCTTGCAGTGTCTAACTGTAGATTCAGTTTGATTTAAAATTTTTTGTAAGCTGTATTTACATTTTTAAATTTTACATTATTTTCATTTAGCTTCTTATGATTTGATAATGTTTAAGTGTTTTATTTACATAATTTTCAAATACAATCAAAATATACCACTTACTAAAACTTAAATATTTGTTTAATATTAATACTTACTCAGTGATTTGATTTGTTTGTTTTATTTATTTTAATTTAGAATTTATTTTGATTGTTTTTATTTGAAAAATATAAAAATACCCCACCTACTGACACTTTGTCAAATTATAAAATGCAAAATTTAATTGCGTTTTATTTTCATTTTGGAATTTAAAAGTCAATTACATTTTACTGTTTTATTTAGATAAGTTATTTTTGCATTAATTATACATTTTAGATGTAATAATTAATTTATAGTAAGTGTTTTATTATTATTATTTTATTTATTTCAAATTATGAATCCTAATCAGTGACATTAAGCCAAATATAACATATGACCCTGGACCACAAAACCTGAATAAATAAATAAATAAAAGCTGAATAAATCATCTTTCCATTGATGTATGGTTTGTTAGGATAGGACAATATATTTGGCAGAGATACTACTGAAAATCTAGATTCTGAGGGTGCAAAAAATTCTAAATATTGAGAAAATCACCTTTAAAGTTGTCCAAATTAAGTTTTTAGCAATGCATATTACTAATCAAAACAGTGTTGATATGATATAATTTAGAAAATATCTTCAAGAAACGTGATCTTTTCTTAATATCCTAATGATTTCTGGCATAAAAGAAAAAAATATAATTTTGACAAATGCAATGTATTGTTGTCTATTGCTACAAATATATACCTGTGCTACTTAAGACTGGTTTTGTGCTCCAGAGTCACACTTATTTACATTATTTGTTTGATTTAATTCAGTATAACTTATTAAATTCAATTAGATTTTAGTAAGTGGTATTTTGATTTTTACATTTTAAATTATTTTAATTTGCATGTTATGATTTAGTATTTTATTTAGATTATTGTAAAATAAAAACAATAATAATAAAAAAAATTTAAATTTTGCATCCTATCATTACATTAATATTTACCAAGGGGTTTATTTTGATTTGTTTGTTTTATTATTTATTTTAATTTAGCATTTATTTTGTTTGTGTGTAGTTTAAAAATATCAAAATAAACCACTAATAATTAAAAGATGCAATTTAACATTACATTTTACTTTTTTATTTAGTTTTTCCAAGTCATTTTTGCAGCAACTATACATTTTAGGTGTGATTAATTTAGAGTAAGTGCTTTAGTTTTTTTTGCATTTCTAATTATTTATTAATTTTAGCATTAAATTATTTAAAATAAATGATTATGATGTTGAGCAGGTGTGTGTTTGATTCAGTGATGAACTGTCGTGTGTTGTCCAGTTCAATAGCGTGTGAGGGTCAAAGGTCACGCTCAGATCTGCATCAGGTCTCATTGCCTTAGTCTTCATGAGTTTGTTTGTGTGTCTTATGTCTGTGGGTCTCCATCAGAGCGTAATACATGTGTAAGCCACAATGAGGGACGGTCAGAGCGGTTAACCTTGATCAGTTTGACCTCTGACCCTGAAACACACTCTTAGACTCAATAAGGGAATCAAGGTTTTCCAGCATGAGCTATGGTTTGAATATAAACATCATCTTGCTGTGTGTATATATTCATCATGACAGCACTAGACAGGTTATGGTCACTTTCTGAACAGCACTCAGTAGTAAATGTGTATATTATTTTTGTATTTTGGCCGTCTGTGTAGGTAAACAAATAAAATATTGCATCTTTTGTTTTAGTAAGTGGAATATTTAATTTTATTATTATTTTTTTTAAGTTTAATTAAATTTTATTGATTTAATGACTTTTTAATAAGTGGTTTTAGATTTTTTTTTATATTTTAAAATGATTTGTATTTGACTTTTTGTGAGTTTATGCACTTTTAGTAAAAATATTTTAATTTTGTTTTTGAATGTTTAGATTTTACATTAAATTTTTTGACATTTAATTTAGTTTTTTATTTCAAAATTGTTTTAATTTAAACTTTTTATTATTATTTTAATATTTTTTAGCAAATTATTTATATTGATTTGTTATTGCAAAATAAAAAAAAACAGTAACAACTGTGAACAACTGTTCAATTGTGAATATTTATAATTTATTATAATTTGTGATTTTATTTAAAAAAATATTATTTATCATTTATTATTTTTATTCATTTAAACGTCATGTTTATGGTTTAATACTTTTTAGTAAGTGCTTTATTTGGAAGGTTTAAAAAGAAATATATTGGTTTTGACTTGACATTTTTATGCTTTATTTTCAGTATCTTTATTCTTTTATTTTGATGCTTTTTTTAAAAAACTTGATTATGAATTATTTTACATTTATATAATAAATAATTGAATAATTATATAATATAATATTATTATAAATATATTTTTATTATTATTATTAATATATATTATTATAAAATTAATTATTCAGTATTGTCATCACATCACAAACGCTCCAAGGCTGTATAAAATATCTTAAGTTTGTAAGTCAGATGATGAGTCAGGTGAATGTCAGAGCTGATAATGACTTCCTGTTCATTTGTCATACTGGAAAAGAAGGTCAAGCACATTGCATTGTGGGATGTCACACATGTGCAGGATCTGAACTTGTCTTGTGTTTCAGATTCAGGCGCAGAAGGTCCGCTTGGCCAGAACTCAGGGCCCGTATTACGGCGGATCTCTGCCCAACGTCAACCAGATCGGCAGGAACGCCTCAGAGCTGCAGGTGTGTGTGTGTGTGTGTGTGTGTGTGTGAGTGTGAGTGTGTAAGTGAGTAAGTGAGCTAATTACACCTTGTTTAAACCTGTTTGTGTGTCTCTCAGAGCTCGTTTCACTCTCCGTTGGACTCGAGTCGCTCCACGCGGCATCATGGTCTGGTGGAGCGGGTTCACAGAGACCGGCGCTTCATCTCTCCCAGCAGACCCTACAGCAGACAAGTATCCTTGAAATAAAAAAAATAAAACAAACATTAAACATCTTACTGATCCCAAACTTTTGGCTGGCTGTGTAGGTAAACAACTAAAATATTGCTTCTTTTTTTAGTAAGTGGAATATTTAATTTTATTATTATTATTTTTTTATGCTTAATTTTTTTTTGATTGAATGACTTTTTAATAAGTGGTTTATTTAGATTTTTTATATTTTAAAATTCTTTTTATTCAACACTTTTGTGAGTTCATGCACTTTTAGTAAAAGTTTACAGTTTTAAAAAGTGTATAAAATAATAAAAATGTTTAAAACAATTTTTGTTTTTGAATATTTAGTTTTTTTTGACATTTTATTTACAGTAGACAAGTATCCTTCCCCATCCATCTCTTCTGCATGCTTTATCTGTCAATAGAGTTACTAATTTTATAATTATTTTTTTAAGCTTAATTTTTTTTTGATTGAATGACTTTTTAATAAGTGGTTTATTTAGATTTTTTATATTTTAAAATATTTTTTTTGACACTTTTGTGAGTTTATGCACTTTTAGTAAAAGTTTACAATTTTAAAAAGTGTATAAAATAATACAAATGTTACAAATGTCAATAGAGTTACTAATTTTATAATTATTTTTTTAAGCTTAATTTTTTTTTGATTGAATGACTTTTTAATAAGTGGTTTATTTAGATTTTTTATATTTTAAAATTATTTTTATTTGACACTTTTGTGAGTTTGTGCACTTTTAGTAAAAGATTATAATTTTAAAAAGTGTATTTTGTTTAAAAAATATTTAGATTTTTTTTACATTTTATTTAGTTTTTTTTTTTATTTCAAAATTGTTTTAATTTTAACTTTTTTATTATTTTAATATTTTTTACCAAAGGTTTTATATTGATTTGTTATTGTAAATAACAGACCCTACAACAGACAAGTATCCTTCCCCATCCATCTCTCCTGCTTTATCTGTCAATAGAGTTATTATGAGGATGTATTTTCTCTATTTTTGATCAAATAAATGGAACTTTGATGAGCTTATGAGACTTAAAAAAAAAAAAAAAAACATTAAACATCTTACTGATCCCAAACTTTTGGCTGGCTATGTAGGTAAACAAATAAAATATTGCATCTTTTTTTTAGTAAGTGGAATATTTAATTTTATTATTATTTTTTTAAGCTTAATTCATTTTTTTTTGATTGAATGACTTTTTAATAAGTGGTTTATTTCGATTTTTTTATATTTTAAAATATTTTTTTTGACACTTTTGTGAGTTTATGCACTTTTAGTAAAAGTTTACAATTTTAAAAAGTGTATAAAATAATACAAATGTTAAAAAAAAAATGTTTTTGAATATTTAGATTTTTTTAATTTAATTTTTTTTTTTTTTTCAAAATTGTTTTAATTTTAACTTTTTAATAATTTCATATTTTTTAGCAAATGTTTTATATTGATTTGTTATTGTAAATAACAGACCCTACAGTAGACAAGTATCCTTCCCCATCCATCTCTTCTGCATGCTTTATCTGTCAATAGAGTTACTAATTTTATTATTATTATTTTTAAGCTTACTTATTTATTTATTGTTTTTTTATTAAAGGACTTTTTAATAAGTGGTTTATTTAGATTTTTTAATATTTTAAAATTCTTTTTATTCGACGCTTTTGTGAGTTTATGCACTTTTAGTAAGAGTTTATAATTTTAAAAAGTGTTTAAAAAATTTTTTTTTGTTTTTGAATATTTAGATTTTTTTGACATTTTTAATTTTTTTATTATTTTAATATTTTTTACCAAAGGTTTTATATTGATTTGTTATTGTACATAACAGACCCTACAGTAGACAAGTGTCTTTCCCCATGCATCTCTCCTGCATGCTTTGTGTCAATAGAGTTATTATGAGGATGCCGTCAATGTCCTTGACCTCTGACCTCAGACGGACAGCTCTCACAGCAGCTCTGTGTATCTGTCTCCGCCCCCTGACCCCAGCTGGAGAAGGTAAGGTGCTCATTGGCTCAGACTCCTGTCAATCACAGTCACTTACTGAAAGTGAGGCGGGGCTTTCCACTAAAAGTGTTCAGATCAGAGCTGAATGCTGCATGACTCATGGAAAAGCTGTGACATTTTAACATTTGAAAATAAAAGACAGCTGGAAATATTAGTATTGCAGTTTTACAGATCATGTTCCATGAAGATATTTTGTGAATTTCCTAAATTTGCTTAGTAATATGCATTGCTAAGAACTTAATTTGGACAACTTTCTCAATATTTAGATTTTTTTTGCACCTTTAGATTGCAGATTTTTCAATAGTTGTATCTCGGCCAAATATTTTCCTGTCCTAACAAACCATACATAAGTGGAAAGCCTTTTTATTCAGCTTATGACTGGTTTTGTGGTCCAGGGTTAAAAAAAAAGGCCTTTTTATATTTCTTATTTACTGAAATTACTAAAATTAAACCTGAAAATAAATAAATAAAACACAAATATACAAAAAAAAAACCCTACTAAAACCATAGCTAAAATTTAAATAAACATGGAAAATATGTAAATAAAAACTCAAATATGTAAATATAGAAAATTCAAAATAGTAATAAAAAATGTAACATTATACTAAATTACACTAAAATAATATTTATACTAATAATAATTACACTAAAATAATAATAATTTTGTGTTCCAGGGTCACATATATTATATTTCTTAAATTCTATTTTTTTAATCTTACATAATATTTTCTTGTTTTTTATTTATTAATAATAATAATAATAATAATAATTAGTTTTGTTGATTTTTCTGCAAATATATTAATAAATAATATAATTTATTTTTGTGATGTGAGATTTGCAATTTTTGCAACATTATTACTCAAATTCAAGACTAATCAATACTGTTTATATACACAATAAATATATAAAATAATTAATAATAATGATCAAAAAAATTATAGAATGGACAAAAGAGTAAAACTAACATTATTAATTTGTGACATAACATAATAAATCCAATATTCTCTGATATTTTAATATATTAACACAAAATATAGTTCATGTGACATATAGATAAACAAATAAAATATTACATCTGGATTAAGTAGAGTATTTAAAATGTTTTTTAAAGATGTATGTAGTTTTATGATTTAATGAGTTTTTTTTATTATGTTTTAGTAAAAGTTTATAATTTGGATGATTTTTGAAAAACAAATACCAAATAAAATCAGAATCATTTATTGAACCTTTAGAACTTTTTTAAAATCTAGAAAATGTGTTTTATAGCAAATTTTTGTGACTCATCTGATAAACTGAAGATATTTTGGAAAACCAGCTCAGATTTTATGCAGAAAATGCTGACATGTACATGATGACATTGTGATGCTTGTGATGTAAATCAATGAGATGTCAGTGATGTCACTTCCTGACCCCTATAAGGTCATAGGTCATGATTTGTGAACACTATAAAACTCTCTCTTGCATCTCCTGCTGTTCCTCTCTTTCTGCTTGTGATTTCGCGGACTCTTGTTCTGGAGATCTCTCTTTGCTTCTCGTCTCTTTGTTGACTGATTCTGATCTTCTGGACCGATCCTTGCGTCCTGCTGGATTTTGACGATCGTAGACGTGACGCAGACTGAGCGTGGGTGTGTTAGATTGATGGGTCTGTGTTTAGCTCTTCCTGCTCTCGATCTGTCCTTCGCTTCCTCTGGTTCTTTGGCAAAGCTGCTCGTCTCTTGAGTTTGCTCTTCTTCTCTTCTGGAAGTAACAGAGGTTTCTCTGTCCATCACGAAGGAACTGGAACAGTAACTTTCCGACGGACAAGAGCCAGATATTCCAGCAGCTGCCGACCACAGCGCTCAACAGGTGATCAGACGCCTCTCCGAAAACAGCGGCTCCTCCTTCTGCTGATGACTTCAACACTATTATTTATTTAGTCAAATAATTTTAATGGTTTCTTTTTTTTAATTATTTTTCTAATTTGTAGGAGGTGCTCTTTTATTTATTTTTATTGTAAATTATTTATTCATTTTATTTTAACATTTTTTAGGTATAAAAGGCTCGTTCTGCTGATGACTTCAACACTATTATTTATTTAGTCAAATAATTTTAATGGTTTCTTTTTTTTTATTATTTTCTAATTTGTAGGAGGTGCTCTTTTATTTATTTTTATTGTAAAATTATTTGTTCATTTTATTTTAAAATTTTTAAGGTATAAAAGGCTCCTTCTGCTGATGACTTTAACACTATTATTTATTTAGTAAAATTAATTGTAATGGTTTCTATTTTTTTTATTATTTTCTAATTTGTAGGAGGTGCTCTATTTTATTTATTTTTATTGTAAAATTATTTCTTCATTTTATTTTAACATTTTTAAGGTATAAAAGGCTCCTTCTGCTGATGATTTTAACACTATTATTTATTTAGTAAAATTAATTTTAGTGGTTTCTATTTTTTAATTATTTTTCTAATTTGTAGGAGGTGCTCTATTTTATTTATTTTTATTGTAAAATTATTTCTTCATTTTATTTTAACATTTTTAAGGTATAAAAGGCTCCTTCTGCTGATGATTTTAACACTATTATTTATTTAGTAAAATTAATTTTAGTGGTTTCTATTTTTTTAATTATTTTTCTAATTTGTAAGAGGTGCTCTATTTTATTTATTTTTATTGTAAAATTATTTATTCATTTTATTTTAACATTTTTTAGGTATAAAAGGCTCGTTCTGCTGATGACTTCAACACTATTATTTATTTAGTCAAATAATTTTAATGGTTTCTTTTTTTTTAATTATTTTTCTCATTTGTAGGAGGTGCTCTATTTTATTTATTTTTATTGTAAAATTATTTATTCATTTTATTTTAACATTTTTTAGGTATAAAAGGCTCCTTCTGCTGATGATTTTAACACTATTATTTATTTAGTCAAATAATTTTAATGGTTTCTTTTTTTTAATTATTTTTCTAATTTGTAGGAGGTGCTCTATTTTATTTATTTTTATTGTAAAATTATTTATTCATTTTATTTTAACATTTTTTAGGTATAAAAGGCTCGTTCTGCTGATGACTTCAACACTATTATTTATTTAGTCAAATAATTTTAATGGTTTCTTTTTTTTTTATTATTTTTCTCATTTGTAGGAGGTGCTCTATTTTATTTATTTTTATTGTAAAATTATTTATTCATTTTATTTTAACATTTTTTAGGTATAAAAGGCTCCTTCTGCTGATGATTTTAACACTATTATTTATTTAGTCAAATAATTTTAATGGTTTCTTTTTTTTAATTATTTTTCTAATTTGTAGGAGGTGCTCTATTTTATTTATTTTTATTGTAAAATTATTTATTCATTTTATTTTAACATTTTTTAGGTATAAAAGGCTCGTTCTGCTGATGACTTCAACACTATTATTTATTTAGTCAAATAATTTTAATGGTTTCTTTTTTTAAATTATTTTTCTAATTTGTAGGAGGTGCTCTATTTTATTTATTTTTGTAAAATTATTTATTCATTTTATTTTAAAATTTTTAAGGTATAAAAGGCTCGTTCTGCTGATGACTTCAACACTATTATTTATTTAGTCAAATAATTTTAATGGTTTCTTTTTTTAAATTATTTTTCTAATTTGTAGGAGGTGCTCTATTTTATTTATTTTTATTGTAAAATTATTTATTCATTTTATTTTAACATTTTTTAGGTATAAAAGGCTCGTTCTGCTGATGACTTCAACACTATTATTTATTTAGTCAAATAATTTTAATGGTTTCTTTTTTTTAATTATTTTTCGCATTTGTAGGAGGTGCTCTATTTTATTTATTTTTGTAAAATTATTTATTCATTTTATTTTAAAATTTTTAAGGTATAAAAGGCTCGTTCTGCTGATGACTTCAACACTATTATTTATTTAGTCAAATAATTTTAATGGTTTCTTTTTTTAAATTATTTTTCTAATTTGTAGGAGGTGCTCTATTTTATTTATTTTTATTGTAAAATTATTTATTCATTTTATTTTAACATTTTTTAGGTATAAAAGGCTCGTTCTGCTGATGACTTCAACACTATTATTTATTTAGTCAAATAATTTTAATGGTTTCTATTTTTTTAATTATTTTTCTAATTTGTAGGAGGTGCTCTATTTTATTTATTTTTATTGTAAAATTATTTATTCATTTTATTTTAACATTTTTTAGGTATAAAAGGCTCGTTCTGCTGATGACTTCAACACTATTATTTATTTAGTCAAATAATTTTAATGGTTTCTTTTTTTTTATTATTTTTCTAATTTGTAGGAGGTGCTCTATTTTATTTATTTTTATTGTAAAATTATTTGTTCATTTTATTTTAAAATTTTTAAGGTATAAAAGGCTCGTTCTGCTGATGACTTCAACACTATTATTTATTTAGTCAGATAATTTTAATGGTTTCTTTTTTTTTAATTATTTTTCTAATTTGTAGGAGGTGCTCTATTTTATTTATTTTTATTGTAAAATTATTTATTCATTTTATTTTAACATTTTTTAGGTATAAAAGGCTTGTTCTGCTGATGACTTCAACACTATTATTTATTTAGTCAAATAATTTTAATGGTTTCTTTTTTTAAATTATTTTTCTAATTTGTAGGAGGTGCTCTTTTATTTATTTTTATTGTAAAATTATTTGTTCATTTTATTTTTAAATTTTTAAGGTATAAAAGGCTCGTTCTGCTGATGACTTCAACACTATTTATTTAGTCAGATAATTTTAATGGTTTCTATTTTTTTTATTATTTTCTAATTTGTAGGAGGTGCTCTATTTTATTTATTTTTATTGTAAAATTATTTATTCATTTTATTTTAACATTTTTTAGGTATAAAGGCTCGTTCTGCTGATGATTTTAACACTATTATTTATTTAGTAAAATTAATTTTAATGGTTTCTATTTTTTTAATTATTTTTCTAATTTGTAAGAGGTGCTCTATTTTATTTATTTTTATTGTAAAATTATTTCTTCATTTTATTTTAACATTTTTAAGGTATAAAAGGCTCGTTCTGCTGATGACTTCAACACTATTATTTATTTAGTCAAATAATTTTAATGGTTTCTTTTTTTAATTATTTTTCTAATTTGTAGGAGGTGCTCTATTTTATTTATTTTTATTGTAAAATTATTTCTTCATTTTATTTTAACATTTTTAAGGTATAAAAGGCTCGTTCTGCTGATGACTTCAACACTATTATTTATTTAGTCAAATAATTTTAATGGTTTCTATTTTTTTAATTATTTTTCTAATTTGTAGGAGGTGCTCTATTTTATTTATTTTTATTGTAAAATTATTTCTTCATTTTATTTTAACATTTTTAAGGTATAAAAGGCTCGTTCTGCTGATGACTTCAACACTATTATTTATTTAGTCAAATAATTTTAATGGTTTCTTTTTTTTAATTATTTTTCTAATTTGTAGGAGGTGCTCTATTTTATTTATTTTTATTGTAAAATTATTTCTTCATTTTATTTTAACATTTTTAAGGTATAAAAGGCTCCTTCTGCTGATGATTTTAACACTATTATTTATTTAGTAAAATTAATTTTAATGGTTTCTATTTTTTAAATTATTTTTCTAATTTGTAAGAGGTGCTCTATTTTATTTATTTTTATTGTAAAATTATTTCTTCATTTTATTTTAACATTTTTAAGGTATAAAAGGCTCGTTCTGCTGATGATTTTAACACTATTTATTTATTTAGTAGTAAAATGTATCTATTTTTTATTATTTCTCGAATTTGTAGTAGGTGCTTTATTTTGTTTTTTGAATATTTTTATTGTAAAGATATTCAGTTTATTTTAACATTTTTATGGCTTAATTACTTTATAGGGTTAGGTTGCGTTTTTTAATTAAATTTTTTTGTAAAAAATGTTTTATTGTAAAAATATTCATTTTATTTTAACATTTTTATGGTTTAATTACTTTATAGGGTTAGGTTGCGTTTTTTTATTTTATTTATTTATTTATTTATTTTTTTATTGTAAAAGTATTCATTTTATTTTAACATTTTTATGGTTTAATTACTTTATAGGGTTAGGTTGCGTTTTTTTATTTTATTTATTTATTTATTTTTTTATTGTAAAAATATTCATTTTATTTTAACATTTTTATGGTTTAATTACTTTATAGGGTTAAGTTGCGTTTTTTAATTAAATTTTTTTTGTAATTTTTTTTTTTTGTAAAAATATTCATTTTATTTTAACATTTTTATGGTTTAATTGCTTTATAGGGTTAGGTTGCGTTTTTTAATTTTTTTTTTTTTTTTAAACAGTGTTTTATTTTGATGTTTATTAAGTTAATAGTTTTTGATTTTATATATTTTTGTCATTTACTTTTAGTGATTTTTTTTGATGTTTTCATTTTTTAAATAATTTATTTCACTAATTGTAATTTTTTAAATTTAATTTTCAGTAGCTTGGTTTCTTTTATTGTCAGATTATTCATTTTAAAATTTTGCACGCATTTTATTTTGGTGATTTATTTATGTATATATTTATTTATTTTATTTTTTTTAGAAGTTCATTAAGTTTAACGCCTTAATGATTTATTTTCAGTGACTTTTTATTGGAAGACACTGCAGGCAAAAACAGTTTTTACATGCATCTGTCAAGTTTGAGATTTTGGGCTTTTTGGTTTTTCATAAAGTGTTTTTCCAGACTAGTGGAAACAAAGAAAACATCCAACTCCAGCACTTTGTCTATTTGTGTCAATAGATTTCAATCACAATACATATTTTTAAAAGCCGTTTTCTATTACATTTTCATTCCTGTCTATATCCTGAAGGTTTTTACAGAGGAATTTATTCATATATAATTTGCTTGAATATATACAGCATTTTATTCCCCCCGAAATAGTAAAAATATTTTGTTTTTAGTCTGTTCTAAGTATTTTCTGAATTATGGAGTGACAAAAATGACAACAAATCCCCTCTGAAAAAACATTTGACTCTAATATGTCAAAAAATAATAATAATAATAATTAAACCGAGTTTAATGTACTAGAAATTGATGCAAATCAGCACATATTTCATTAAATAATACCTCATTTGATTATTATAATACAAAAAATGTTTTTACTGTTAGTTAATTTTTTTACCCTATTCACCTGCAGTGTCTCGCCTTAAATAGTTTTATTTGGATGTTTATTAAGTTAGTAATTTTTGTTTTATTTTTAGTGACTTTTGATGTTTTCTTTTTAAAAGTATTTATTATTTAATTTTTATTTAATTTTCAGTTGGTTTCTTGTATTTTTAGATCATTTATTAATTTTAATTTGACATTTCTATGGTTTAATTTTTAGTATGTGTTGTTTTTTGGTGATTTTTATTTATTTATTTATTTATTTTTGAATTTCCTGAATTTAGATTTTATTTATTTATTTATTTATTTTTATTTATAAGGGACAATGCACATTAATCAACATAAGTAAACCAGTCTACTATGTCAGTATGACAGATTTAGCCGCAGTCATGTGCCAGATTTTATCTGCAATCCCTGGCAGGTTGATGGTAAAAACCAAAATCCACAAATACAAGATGGTTTATTTTTAGTAACTTTTTTCTGATGTTAATTTTACATTTGATGGTTTAATTCATTATTGACTATTTTCATCAAATCTCAAAGCCCTGCATTGGACAGATGATCTCTCTCTCGGGTCAGAAAGCACTAGATTGATGGATTTTGTTGGAAGAGTATGACGCCATTTTACTGCCATTAACAACCGAGCGCACATTATACTAATAAATAGATGATATATAAATATAAATGCATAGATTTTATAAAACTTAAACTTTATTTAGATTTTTGTTTAATGCCAAAATACTATTTATTTATTTTTATTATTTAACAATATTTATAAAGGTACTCCTATATGTATGTGTGTATTTTAGATAAAATACATTAAAGTCTATATTTATCTATATTATAAATATCTTTATTTATCTTTTAGCAATAAATAAAAACCTAAATAAAACATTAAAATTTTATAAAATATATGCTTTTGCATTAAAATTATATTATAGATAATATATAAATATAAATGCATAGATTTTATAAAACTAAAACTTTATTTAGATTTTTATTTAATGCCAAAATACTATTTATTTATTTATTTTTATTATTTAACAATATTTATAAAGGTACTCCTATATGTATGTGTGTATTTTAGATAAAATACATTAAAGACTATATTTATCTATATTATAAATATCTTTATATTTTAGCAATAAATAAAACATTAAAATGTTATAAAATATATGCATTTGCGTTAAAATTATATTATAGATAATATATATAATTTAACGTAATGCTGCTCGAAAGTTTGAGCTCAGTGTGATTTTTAATATTTTTAACGACGTTTCTTATCAAGGCTGCATTTATTTGACCAAAAATACAGGAAGAAAAAATTTTGAAATATTCTTTAAATTTAAAATAATGTATTCCTATGTGAATATATTTTAAAATGTCATTTATTCCTGTGATCCAAAGCTGAATTTTCAGCATCGTTAAGCATTCTAATATGCTGATTTAATTTGTGCTGCTTAATATATATATATATATATATTTTTTTTAGGATTCTTTAACAAAAAGTTGAAAAGAACAGCATTTATTTAAAATAGAAGTCTTGGATTTATTTTTTATTTATTTTGGCATTGAGTAAAAATCTAAATAAAGTTTAAGCTCCTGTTATTTTTAGTGACTTTTGATGTTTTCATTTTAAAAGTATTTATTATTTTCTATTTAATTTTCAGTTGGTTTCTTGAATTTTTAGATTATTTATGAATTTTAATTAGACATTTTTATGGTTTAATATTTAGTGTGTGTTGTATTTTGGTGATTTTCATTTATTTATTTATTTATTTATTTATTTTTAGAATTTCCTTAATTTAGATTTTCTTTTCTATACAGAAAGAAAAAATTGTGAAATATTATTTACATTTTAAATAATGTACTTCTATGTGAATATATTTTAAAATGTCATTTATTCCTGTGATCCAAAGCTGAATTTTCAGCATCGTTAAGCATTTTAATATGCTGATTTAATTTGTGCTGCTTAATTTTTTTTTTATTCTTTAACAAAAAGTTGAAAAGAACAGCATTTATTTAAAATAGAAGACTTGGATTTATTTATTTATTTATTTTGGCATTGAATAAAAATCTAAATAAAGTTTAAGCTCCTGTTTCCTTGCGTCTAGATCTGTTTTCCTCTCGCGGAAGTGATTTATTTGCGCTCGGTTATTAATGGCAGTAAAATGGCATTATAGAAGAGTTCTTCTCGTTCTGCAGTCAGGACCGGTTCTTCAGTAAATCACACGTGTCTGAGCGTGTCTCGTGTGTTTTGTGCAGGACTAACTCTGATTCGGCGCTGCACACGAGTGTGATGAATCCTCCGGCTGGAGATCCGTTCGCCGCTGGACTCAGTGCTCCGGGCCGAAGAGCCGGTCAGTGACTCTCGTGTGTGTGTTTGTGACGCTCGTTAGATGTGTGTTTGACTCTCTTCTGACCAAAATCTGTTCCTCCTGCAGTCTTCTCCTATCCTGTTCCTCCCATCGAGGAGAACGGACCCGACGACGGACGCCTCCTCAAACCCTGGGACTCCAGAAAGGTGCGACCGCATCTCGTGTTATCAGTGCTTCTGTGTGTTTGTTAGGGATGCGCGGTATACCGGTAATAATGGGAAAATACCGGTATATAATATATTTCAAACAGTTCGATATCATAATTTTGCCCAGTTCGGTATTTCATAAGCTGCAGTTCCAATGTTCACCTGTAGGCGGCAGTGCTGCCCAAATTGCTGCAAAACCGGTAAACGTGACAAAAGAAAAACGCGATGGATCGTCAAACAGATGAAACTCCATCAACGCGCTCAAAACTAGTAAATAAAGACCGTAGAAGTGAAATATGGCTATATTTTAAATACAAAACTGATGATAAAGGTGAACAAACTGACCTTAGATCAGTATGCAAGCATTGCTATAAATCACCAAGCATTTGTCATTTGCTCATCCTGATCTTTTCCACCAATTTAGAGATCGACAGATGAGTGCATCAAATCAAAAATTCAGATTTTAATAACTTTTATTCACAAATGATAGTGGACAGTAGTGAAGTATTTTTACTTTACTCAAGTAAATTTAAAAAGCATCTGTAGTTTATCAGAGTGCTTTTCTTTGGAAAATGTTCACTCCGTTCCAAAGCATAATGTCAGACTTTTTTCTAAACTACATTTCAGAAATAAAAGTTGTTTGTTTTACCTTTTGATAATTAAGAATATTAACAATGTGGAATTTTCTTGCACTCAAGTGAATTTTAGAATTACTTTTATTTGAGTAAATGTAAGAATGTAATATAATTCTAATGTAATAAAGTATTAAATATTTAATATGAAAGAGTGAATTAAAAAGTACAATATTCTGCTTTGGAATGTGGTGAAGCAAAGTTTTCTAAAGAAAACACTAATAAAGTACAAACACTTAAAGTATTTTCAAAGCAGAGTAAAAACTTTCAGTCTGAAATCTAAAAACAATCAGAGACAGAGACTTAATAACGTGATTTTGAATATTTTGACTGTTAGAATAACACTTTACAGTAAAGAAACCTTGACAGTATTACAGCACTTATTAATCTAGCTCAATACTTATTTATAAATTATAAATAAACGAATACATTTTTAGTTTATTAACATTACTTACTACAGTATCGATTTAGTGTCCATACCGAAGTATTACATTCTGGTATCGTACCGAAGTCAAAATTATGGTATCGAGCCATCCCTAGTGTTTGTGATTTAAAATATCATCACAGAGACGGCGAAAGAGGCTTAAAGGATTATTCCACTTCCAGAATGAATATTTCCTGATCATTTAGCATTTCCAAGATGTTCATGTCTTTCTTTCTTCAGTCGCAAACAAAGTTTTTTTTTGAGGAAAACATTCCAGGATTTTTCTCCATATAGTGGACTTCAATGGTGCTCAACAGATTGAAGGTTAAAAATGCAGTTTCAAAGGCTCTAAACGATCCCAGCTGAGGAATACGGGTCTTATCTAGCCAAACGAATGGTTATTTTCTGCAAAAACATACAATTTACACACTTTTTAACCTCAAATGCTCATCTTGTCTAGTGCATGTGTACTCTGTGTACTCTGGTTCAATACAGTTAAGGCCCGTTCACACCAAGAATGATAAATATAACTATAAAGATATAGTTATAAAAAGAGTTTTTTTTACAGCTGATGAACGATTAAAAACACTGACAGCTAATCAGACTTTATTTAAATTCAGAGGCGCATTTGAAGAGAAGCAATCAGACATCGCACAGCAAACAGAGTAACATAAAACATCAAATTACCTCAGGAATTCAGCGCTCCTTTGAAGTTGCAATAGAAAAGAGTCTGTATTGTTTTAATTTTCACTACATTGACTACATTATAGATCAGATAGTTTACGCTAGATCCACTGTTTAGATGCGCTCCAAACGTGTGTGCTGAGGACATCTACTGGTTGAAGTTGTGTAAGTGCAACAAAAACAAACTTGTGATTAAAATATCATCACAGAGACGGTGAAAGAGGCTTAAAGGATTATTCCACTTCCAGAATGAATATTTCCTGATCATTTAGCATTTCCAAGATGTTCATGTCTTTCTTTCTTCAGTCGCAAACAAAGTCTTTTTGAGGAAAACATTCCAGGATTTTTCTCCATATAGTGGACTTCAATGGTGCTCAACAGATTGAAGGTTAAAAATGCAGTTTCAAAGGCTCTAAACGATCCCAGCTGAGGAATACGGGTCTTATCTAGCCAAACGAATGGTTATTTTCTACCAAAAATTACAATTTGCATACTTTTTAACTTTAAATGCTCGTTTTGTCTAGCTCTGTGATGCACATGTGTACTCTGTATATATCGGTTCAAAACAGTTAAGGCCCGTTCACACCAAGAACGATAAATATAACTAGAAAGATAACGCTCAAAAAATCGTTTCATGTTTAAGAGAATAGCAGAGTTCACATCAGGACTATAACGATAATGATACAAGCAACGATATCGTTGGGATCACAAACATTTCTCATCATTATCAATGTTAAAAACAGTTTTGCTGCTTAATGTTTTTTTGGAAACAATATAGCTACCACTCAAACATTTGTGTTAGATTTAAAAAAGAGAGAGAATTAATAATTGTATTCATCATGCATGAAAGTGAGGAAAGTGAGTGACAGGCATTTAATTCTGTTTAATAAATGCATTAACACATTTAATTCATAAATTTGATGCAAATAAATGTTGCGCATTAACTTTATATTTATCAAAACATCCTTGAAAAATAAAGTGCATCACAAATGATGATTTCTAAAAGATCATGTGACACTGAAAACTGGAGTAATGATGAAGAAAATTCTGTTTTGCGTCACAGGAATAACATTACATTTTATAATATATTAAAATTGAATTATTTATTTTTTTATTTGTAATAATATTTCACAATATTGCTGTTTTTTTTTACTTTATTTTGATCAAATAATTTCTCAGATATTTATAGATATACAATATATTTATTTCAAAATCATTGATAATTGTTTTTTTTTCTTTTGGCAGGTACTTTAATAATAATAATAATAATAATAATAAAATAATAATAATAACAATCCTATATGCTTTAATATATTTTAGTACTTCATTATTTTGTATTATATTGTTATCATGGTTATTAAATGATGCTTTTTATTTTTTACAGGACAATAGTATGTATTATTACAATATAATATATATATAATTTAATGTGATATAAAACAAGTGCAGGGGGCGTGGCGTGTGGGCGTGGTCAGATTTTCTTTCTTTTTTGTCTCTAGCTGATCACATGCCTGATAATTTCATTGGGGGTGAAAAAAAAGCTCTCCTGAGGCCAAAAGAGGGGCATCAAGCAAAATATTACTAATGCACATTTATTCAAAGCAATGAAATACCATGACAGTGCAAAATGTTTCAAATCTTTATAAACCAATTATAATTAATTAAGTTGCTTAAACGACTATAAACAAAAATAAATAAAATAACCAAAATGAAAATAACCAATCGTTTGGCTAGATAAGACCCTTATTCCTTAGCTAGGATTAGTTTAGAGACCTTTAACCCTTGCGCATTCACACAAAAAAAAACTGTCATAAAAATATGATTTATTAATATTTTTTTTCCACTTTCACTGATGTCGATTTTTTTTTTTAACCAGCATCTGTTCTATCCATAGATACCAAACATTCAATAATTTTCAGAATTGAAACCCTTTAAATGCTGGTTTGTTTACATAATGCCACAGGTGTTTTTTTATGAAAAAAATGAAAAATAGTAGTTAATTTCCATATACTAAATGCAAAGCAGAATTGTTTTCTTTGCATGTTAGATTCTTGGGTGTGTCAGTGAATAACAACATTAATTTTGAGGCATTTATATTTTTTATGTAGTGTCAGATTTAAAAAAAAAACTAACACTTAGGTCCATAATGGACAAAAGCGTCCATGTCAAAAAACTGTCATTGAAATGTTATATATTAATATTTTTTTCCACTTTCACTGACTGTTTTTTTTTAATCAGCATCAGAATGAATGCCTATTAGCAAATATTGCATCATTTCATAGTCATGGTCCTGGGTTTAAAAATTGCAGTTTTAATGGTTTTCAATGTGGACATTTTTGTCCTTAAGGCCCTGAGTGTGAGTATTTTTTTGTACAAAGGGTAAAAGTTTTTTTTTTAAGGAAATGAGGGTGAAATATTAAACTTTCAATAAAAATACACACCTGAGCCAAAATATATGCAGTTGACATTAACACAGGTACACTTATAACAAAAAACAAAAGTGAAATGGACAAAAATGTCCATAAGGTCGCACAAAGGTTAAAGCTGCATTTTTAACCTTCAATCTGTTGAGCACCATTGAAGTCCACTATATGAAAACATACTTTCTTTGCATTTGAAGAAGGAAAGACATGAACATCTTGGATGACATGGGGGTGAGTAAATTATTAGGAAATGTTTATTTTGTAAGTGGAGTAATCCTTTAATAAACACTGAATGCTGTCCTAATGTTCAGTCTCATCATAAATCAACACACAGTGTGTTTCTTCCTCTCTTCAGCTGCCGCTGCTCTCTTCACGACCAAAGTCCTGTGAGGTGCCAGGAATCACGTGAGTCCAACCGGCCAATCACACGCCTCCTCACACCATCAGTCAATCATTCACGTGTGTCTCTTCCTGTGTGTGTGTGTGTGTGTGTGTGTGTGTGTGTGTGTGTGTCTCATCTATTACTCAAACTAACCTCAGCACTGCTGATGAATCCAGATGAAAATGATTGCATGAAACTGAAAATGCTGGGCCAAAGATCAAAAACCAAAACCAAAAATGATCACTTATTAAACTATTTCGAGTAATTTGAATTAAATATATATTATATATAGGTGCTTAATTATCCATTATAGAAAAAATTAAAATGTAATCACATACGATTGATTATAATTATTTATAGTATAATTATTTAGTAATATATTATATGTGACCCTGGAGCACAAAACCAGTCTTAAATCACTGGGGTATATTTGTTGCAATAGCCAAAAATACATTGTATGGGTCAAAATTATTGATTTTTCTTTTATGCCAAAAATCATTAGGATATTAAGATCATGTTTCATGAAGATATTTTGTCAATTTCCTACTGTAAATATATCAAAACTTAATTTTTGATAAGTCATATGCATTGCTAATAACTTCAATTCGCTTTAAACGTGATTTCTCAGTATTTAGATTTTTTGCACCCTCAGATTACAGATTTTCAAATAGTTTTATCTCAGCCAAATATTGTCCTGTCATAACAAACCATACATCAATGGAAATCTTATTTATTCAGCTTTCAGGTGATGTATACATTTATTTTTCACATATATTTGAAAAATTGACCCTTACGCGTGGTTTTGTGGTCCAGGGTCACATATAAAAAGTTCAGATGCAAAAGCCTCTAAATTCATCTGACATTTTTCTTTATAAAACGCATTTTTATCAGGCTCCAATGTATAGGTTTCTGTGTAAGTACTGGTACTTCTGTTTGGGATAAGATTTTAGCAAGTTTGAAGTAAAAGTATTTGATGGACGTATAATAATATAATATGTGTCTTTTATGTGGGTTTTGCATCTGAACTCTTCACATATAAAATTTGTATTTTTTTTTATATTATAGAAATATGTAGCAAAATATAAAATGACTATAACATTGTTATATAAATATGTAACAATTTAAAATATTGTTAACATGTCTGTTCTGATCAGTATAAGGTCAAGAACTTCTGTCTGTGGTTTTGTTTCACAGCATGTTTAGAGATTTCAGTGCATCTCTACTCAACACTAATTCACTGTGATAAAACACACACACACACACACTTGGTTAGAGTGGTTTATTTCCTGGTTGTATTTTTATTCTGAAGGGGTTTTCTACTGCAGTGCTGATTGTGTGCGTCAGTATTTAAGTCTCACTCTTAGTTTCAGAACATAAACGTTCAATTAAGTCAGCGCTTCTGCAGGCTGAAATATAAGCTACAGCAGTCAGATGTTATTTAAGCACTTAACAAATAAATTATGGTTGTCTGTGCTGCTCTGAGAGTCAGTGATTGCAGTGACAGATAATGTGTTTTCTTGTATTGAAAGTGTCTGTGGTGATGATATTATCTCCGTCCGCTGAAGACTGGTTCCTGTTTTAAGCACTGTTGGGGAAAGTTACTTTTAAAAGTAATGCATTACAATATTGCGTTACTCCCTAAAAAGTAGCTAATTACGTTACTTAGTCACTTTTTATGGAAAGTAATGCGTTACAATATTGCGTTACTCCCTAAAAAAGTAGCTAATTACGTTACTTAGTCACTTTTTATGGAAAGTAATGCGTTACAATATTGCGTTACTCCCTAAAAAAGTAGCTAATTACGTTACTTAGTCACTTTTTATGGAAAGTAATGCGTTACAATATTGCGTTACTCCCTAAAAAAGTAGCTAATTACGTTACTTAGTCACTTTTTATGGAAAGTAATGCGTTACAATATTGCGTTCCTCCCTAAAATGTAACTAATTACGTTACTTAGTCACTTTTTATGGAAAGTAATGCGTTACAATATTGCGTTCCTCCCTAAAAAAGTAACTCATTACGTTACTTAGTCACTTTTTATGCAAAGTAATGTTACAATATTGCGTTACTCCCTAAAAAAGTAACTAATTACGTTACTTAGTCACTTTTTATGGAAAGTAATGCGTTACAATATTGCGTTCCTCCCTAAAAAAGTAGCTCATTACGTTACTTAGTCACTTTTTATGGAAAGTAATGCGTTACAATATTGCGTTCCTCCCTAAAAAAGTAGCTCATTACGTTACTTAGTCACTTTTTATGGAAAGTAATGCGTTACAATATTGCGTTACTCCCTAAAAAGTAGCTAATTACGTTACTTAGTCACTTTTTATGGAAAGTAATGCGTTACAATATTGCGTTCCTCCCTAAAAAAGTAGCTAATTACGTTACTTAGTCACTTTTTATGGAAAGTAATGCGTTACAATATTGCGTTCCTCCCTAAAATGTAACTAATTACGTTACTTAGTCACTTTTTATGGAAAGTAATGCGTTACAATATTGCGTTACTCCCTAAAAAGTAGCTAATTACGTTACTTAGTCACTTTTTATGGAAAGTAATGCGTTACAATATTGCGTTCCTCCCTAAAAAAGTAGCTAATTACGTTACTTAGTCACTTTTTATGGAAAGTAATGCGTTACAATATTGCGTTCCTCCCTAAAAAAGTAGCTAATTACGTTACTTAGTCACTTTTTATGGAAAGTAATGCGTTACAATATTGCGTTCCTCCCTAAAAAGTAGCTAATTACGTTACTTAGTCACTTTTTATGGAAAGTAATGCGTTACAATATTGCGTTCCTCCCTAAAAAAGTAGCTAATTACGTTACTTAGTCACTTTTTATGGAAAGTAATGCGTTACAATATTGCGTTCCTCCCTAAAAAAGTAGCTAATTACGTTACTTAGTCACTTTTTATGGAAAGTAATGCGTTACAATATTGCGTTACTCCCTAAAAAAGTAGCTCATTACGTTACTTAGTCACTTTTTATGGAAAGTAATGCGTTACAATATTGCGTTCCTCCCTAAAATGTAACTAATTACGTTACTTAGTCACTTTTTATGGAAAGTAATGCGTTACAATATTGCGTTCCTCCCTAAAAAAGTAACTCATTACGTTACTTAGTCACTTTTTATGCAAAGTAATGTTACAATATTGCGTTCCTCCCTAAAATGTAACTAATTACGTTACTTAGTCACTTTTTATGGAAAGTAATGCGTTACAATATTGCGTTCCTCCCTAAAATGTAACTAATTACGTTACTTAGTCACTTTTTATGGAAAGTAATGTTACAATATTGCGTTCCTCCCTAAAAAAGTAGCTCATTACGTTACTTAGTCACTTTTTATGGAAAGTAATGCGTTACAATATTGCGTTACTCCCTAAAAAAGTAGCTCATTACGTTACTTAGTCACTTTTTATGGAAAGTAATGCGTTACAATATTGCGTTCCTCCCTAAAATGTAACTAATTACGTTACTTAGTCACTTTTTATGGAAAGTAATGCGTTACAATATTGCGTTCCTCCCTAAAAAAGTAACTCATTACGTTACTTAGTCACTTTTTATGCAAAGTAATGTTACAATATTGCGTTACTCCCTAAAAAAGTAACTAATTACGTTACTTAGTCACTTTTTATGGAAAGTAATGCGTTACAATATTGCGTTACTCCCTAAAAAGTAACTAATTACGTTACTTAGTCACTTTTTATGGAAAGTAATGCGTTACAATATTGCGTTCCTCCCTAAAAAAGTAGCTCATTACGTTACTTAGTCACTTTTTATGCAAAGTAATGTTACAATATTGCGTTCCTCCCTAAAACAGTAACTAATAACGTTACTTAGTTGCTTTTTATGGAAAGTAATGTTACAATACTTTTGCGCTACTTTTTAAATCTGGGCAGGGCTTGCTTGTTTGTTTTTAATATAAAAAGATTTATTCTTATCAAATGTAAAAGCCCTTTCACACCAAAATGAAATGAAGTGAATAAGGCTAAAGGCAAAATAAATTCCCGTCTTTACAGTGGAACTGTAGGAAAAGAAAGTTCAACACTCTTCAGCAATGAGAGAAAAAAAAAACACAAATGTTAGTTCATCTAAAGTAAGTTTTGCTTATTAGTACACTGCAAAAAATGCTTTTCTTTTTTAGATTTTTTGTCTCATTTCTAGCCAAAATATCTCTTAATAATATATTTATAATATATATTTAAGGTTTTTCTAGAGAATTAAAAATTCTTGTCAAAATTGTGTTTTTGCTTGAAACAAGCAAAATAATCTCCCAAATGGGGTAAGCTAAATTATCTTGTTTTCTGTTTGAAATAAGATTTTTTGCTTACCCCATTGGCAGATTATTTTGCTTGTTCTAAGCAAAAACTCATTTTGACTTGTTTTTTTTTTTTTTTTAAATATTTACTTTTTGAAAAAGTAACTCAGATATTTTCTTGTAAATGAAAAAGTAATGCATTACTTTACTAGTTACTTGAAAAAAGTTATTATTTATATTTACAAGTATATTTACAAGTTATATTACGTAACTTGAGTTACCGCCAACACTGGTTTTAAGTCACATCTGTTTCTTGTTTTCAGCATCAGTATGTGACTCCTGTGTTTGTGTTTAGTGTGTTTCCGTCTCCGGACCAGCAGGGCGGCGCTCCTCACGGCCCGACGATCTTAAACACAGGCGGCTCTCTGCCGGATCTGTCCAGCCTGCACTTCCCGTCCCCGCTGCCGACCCCGCTGGACCCGGACGAACCCGGATACTCGTCTCTGAGCGGCGGCAGCAGCACGGGGAACCTGACCTGCACCCTCACGCATCTGGGAATCCACAGCCCCAGCGCCTTCCACTCCAGCAGTGAGTCATCAACTCTAAACCTCAAACATTTACTCAAAACATTCATCAGCCATAATTCATGCTTCTATCACTGCATGATATATCAAAATGATCGAAATATCACAAATGTTAATATTGCGATATGCGTATTGCAACGACATGCGATATCTGAGTCATTTTAATAATGGGCTACTTCCAAGCGTTTCAAAAAGTGTCTATATGTCACTAATGTTAATCACACAACAAAGCAGCTTTAACGAAGATTCATCTACATTTAAATCATACAGTGAACACTATGCAGGGTTATTTTACACTTAACTAGATAAAGACAAAACTTTGACTTTAAGAAAGCCTGACCAGAAAGTTTAAAAAGTTTTAAAACGTTTTAAGTTTGATAGTTTTCAGTCTGAATTAGTTTTAAAGCTTAAAGCGTGAATGTTTTGAAGAAAATACAGTCAGATAGATGGATAGATAGATATATAGATTAGGATGTTACTAGCATGTTGTTAGCATGATTAGCATGTTACTAGTATGTTATTAACATAATTAGCAAGTTGATAAAATATTTCTAACATGATTAGCATGTTTCTAGCATGATTAGCAAGTTGTTAGCATGTTTCTAACATGATTCTAGCATGAGTTTCATGTTACTAGCAAGTTGCTAGCATGTTTCTAGCATGATTTGCAAGTTGTTAGCATGTTTCTAGCATGATTAGCAAGTTGTTCGCGTGTTTCTAACATGATTCACAAGTTGTTAGCGTGTTTCTAGCATGATTAGCAAGGTGTTGGCATGTTTCTAACACGATTCTAGCATGATTATCATGTTACTAGCAAGTTGTTAGCATGTTTCTAACATGATTCTAGCATGATTTTCATGTTACTAGCAAGTTGCTAGCATGTTTCTAGCATGATTCGCAAGTTGTTAGCATGTTTCTAGCATGATTAGCAAGTTGTTAGCATGTTTCTAGCATGATTAGCAAGTTGTTAGCATGTTTCTAACATGATTCACGAGTTGTTAGCGTGTTTCTAGCATGATTAGCAAGGTGTTGGCATGTTTCTAACACGATTCTAGCATGATTATCATGTTACTAGCAAGTTGTTAGCATGTTTCTAGCATGATTAGCAAGTTGTTAGCGTGTTTCTAGCATGATTAGCAAGTTGTTAGCGTGTTTCTAACATGATTCACAAGTTGTTAGCGTGTTTCTAGCATGATTAGCAAGGTGTTGGCATGTTTCTAACACGATTCTAGCATGATTATCATGTTACTAGCAAGTTGTTAGCATGTTTCTAGCATGATTAGCAAGTTGTTAGCGTGTTTCTAGCATGATTAGCAAGTTGTTAGCGTGTTTCTAGCATGATTAGCAAGTTGTTAGCGTGTTTCTAGCATGATTGGCGAGTTGTTAGCATGTTTCTAGCATGATTATCATGTTACTAGCAAGTTGTTAGCATGTTTCTAGCATGATTAGCAAGTTGTTAGCGTGTTTCTAGCATGATTAGCAAGTTGTTAGCGTGTTTCTAGCATGATTAGCAAGTTGTTAGTGTGTTTCTAGCATGATTGGCGAGTTGTTAGCATGTTTCTAGCATGATTGTCATGTTACTAGCAAGTTGCTAGCATGTTTCTAGCATGCTTAGCTAGTTGTTAGCATGTTAATAACATGATTCTAGCATGAATATCATGTTACTAGCAAGTTGCTAGCATGCTTCTAGTATGATTAGCAAGTTGTTGGCATGTTTCTAACATGATTATCATGTTACTAGCAAGTTGCTAGCATGCTTAGCTAGTTGTTAGCATGTTAATAACATGATTCTAGCATGATTATCATGTTACTAGCAAGTTGTTAGCATGCTTAGCTAGTTGTTAGCATGTTAATAACATGATTCTTGCATGATTATCATGTTACTAGCAAGTTGCTAGCATGCTTAGCTAGTTGTTAGCATGCTAATAACATGATTCTGACATGCTTATGTTACTAGCAAGTTGTTAGCATGTTTCTAGCATGCTTAGCTAGTTACCATGTTAATAACATGATTCTAGCATGATTATCATGTTACTAACAAGTTGCTAGCATGTTTCTAGCATGCTTAGCTAGTTAGCATGTTAATAACATGATTCTAGCATGAATGTCATGTTACTAGCAAGTTGCTAGCATGCTTCTAGTATGATTAGCAAGTTGTTGGCATGTTTCTAACATGATTATCATGTTACTAGCATGCTTTTAGCATGCTTAGCTAGTTGTTAGCATGTTAATAACATGATTCTAGCATGATTATCATGTTACTAGCAAGTTGTTAGCATGCTTAGCTAGTTGTTAGCATGTTAATAACATGATTCTAGCATGATTATCATGTTACTAGCAAGTTGTTAGCATGCTTAGCTAGTTGTTAGCATGTTAATAACATGATTCTAGCATGATTATCATGTTACTAGCAAGTTGCTAGCATGCTTAGCTAGTTGTTAGCATGTTAATAACATGATTCTGACATGCTTATGTTATTAGCAAGTTGTTAGCATGTTTCTAGCATGCTTAGCTAGTTACCATGTTAATAACATGATTCTAGCATGATTATCATGTTACTAGCAAATTGCTAGCATGCTTAGCTAGTTGTTATCATGTTAATAACATGATTTTGACCTGCTTATCATGTTACTAGCAAGTTGTTAGCATGTTTCTAGCATGCTTAGCTAGTTAGCATGTTAATAACATGATTCTAGCATGATTATCATGTTACTAGCAAGTTGCTAGCATGATTCGCAAGTTAGCGTGTTTCTAGCATGATTGGCAAAGTGTTGGCATGTTTCTAACATGATTCTAGCATGATTATCATGTTACTAGCAAGTTGCTAACATGTTTCTAGCATGATTAACACATTACTAGCATATTGCTGGCATGATTAGCATGTTATTAACATGATTAACAAGTTGTTAACATGTTTCTGACATGATTATCATGTTACTAGAAAGATGCTAGTATGTTTTTAGCATGCTTAGCAAGTTGCTAGCATGTTTCCGACATGAATATCATGTTACTAGCAAGTTGCTAGCATGTTTCTAGCATGATTAACACATTACTAGCATTTTGTTAGCATGATTAGCATGTTGTTAGCATGTTAATAACATGATTGTAGCATGAATATCATGTTACTAGCAAGTTGCTAGCATGCTTCTAGTATGATTAGCAAGTTGTTGACATGTTTCTAACATGATTATCATGTTACTAGCATTTTGTTAGCATGATTAGCATGTTGTTAGCATGTTAATAACATGATTCTAGCATGATTATCATGTTACTAGCAAGTTGTTAGCATGCTTAGCTAGTTGTTAGCATGTTAATAACATGATTCTTGCATGATTATCATGTTACTAGCAAGTTGCTAGCATGCTTAGCTAGTTGTTAGCATGCTAATAACATGATTCTGACATGCTTATGTTACTAGCAAGTTGTTAGCATGTTTCTAGCATGCTTAGCTAGTTACCATGTTAATAACATGATTCTAGCATGATTATCATGTTACTAACAAGTTGCTAGCATGTTTCTAGCATGCTTAGCTAGTTAGCATGTTAATAACATGATTCTAGCATGAATGTCATGTTACTAGCAAGTTGCTAGCATGCTTCTAGTATGATTAGCAAGTTGTTGGCATGTTTCTAACATGATTATCATGTTACTAGCATGCTTTTAGCATGCTTAGCTAGTTGTTAGCATGTTAATAACATGATTCTAGCATGATTATCATGTTACTAGCAAGTTGTTAGCATGCTTAGCTAGTTGTTAGCATGTTAATAACATGATTCTAGCATGATTATCATGTTACTAGCAAGTTGTTAGCATGCTTAGCTAGTTGTTAGCATGTTAATAACATGATTCTAGCATGATTATCATGTTACTAGCAAGTTGCTAGCATGCTTAGCTAGTTGTTAGCATGTTAATAACATGATTCTGACATGCTTATGTTATTAGCAAGTTGTTAGCATGTTTCTAGCATGCTTAGCTAGTTACCATGTTAATAACATGATTCTAGCATGATTATCATGTTACTAGCAAATTGCTAGCATGCTTAGCTAGTTGTTATCATGTTAATAACATGATTTTGACCTGCTTATCATGTTACTAGCAAGTTGTTAGCATGTTTCTAGCATGCTTAGCTAGTTAGCATGTTAATAACATGATTCTAGCATGATTATCATGTTACTAGCAAGTTGCTAGCATGATTCGCAAGTTAGCGTGTTTCTAGCATGATTGGCAAAGTGTTGGCATGTTTCTAACATGATTCTAGCATGATTATCATGTTACTAGCAAGTTGCTAACATGTTTCTAGCATGATTAACACATTACTAGCATATTGCTGGCATGATTAGCATGTTATTAACATGATTAACAAGTTGTTAACATGTTTCTGACATGATTATCATGTTACTAGAAAGATGCTAGTATGTTTTTAGCATGCTTAGCAAGTTGCTAGCATGTTTCCGACATGAATATCATGTTACTAGCAAGTTGCTAGCATGTTTCTAGCATGATTAACACATTACTAGCATTTTGTTAGCATGATTAGCATGTTGTTAGCATGTTAATAACATGATTGTAGCATGAATATCATGTTACTAGCAAGTTGCTAGCATGCTTCTAGTATGATTAGCAAGTTGTTGACATGTTTCTAACATGATTATCATGTTACTAGCATTTTGTTAGCATGATTAGCATGTTGTTAGCATGTTAATAACATGATTCTAGCATGATTATCATGTTACTAGCAAGTTGTTAGCATGCTTAGCTAGTTGTTAGCATGTTAATAACATGATTCTTGCATGATTATCATGTTACTAGCAAGTTGCTAGCATGCTTAGCTAGTTGTTAGCATGCTAATAACATGATTCTGACATGCTTATGTTACTAGCAAGTTGTTAGCATGTTTCTAGCATGCTTAGCTAGTTACCATGTTAATAACATGATTCTAGCATGATTATCATGTTACTAGCAAGTTGTTAGCATGTTTCTAGCATGCTTAGCTAGTTAGCATGTTAATATGATTCTAGCGTGATTATCATGTTACTAGCAAGTTGCTAGCATGGTTTTAGTATGATTAGCACGTTGGCGTGTTTCTAACATGTTTCTAGCATGCTTAACAAGTTACTAGCATATTGCTAGTATGATTAGCATGTTACTAGCATGTTATTAACATGATTAGCATGTTGTCAATTGATTCATTTACGCTGGAACCGCTTCAGTTGATTCAAACTCGTGACAAACTCCATCGTTCATTAATTTGTGTGTGGTGTAATGTGATCTGAGATGTTACGGAGAGGAAAAAGAGTCTCTCCTTAGTTTATTTTTTTTTTAGAAAAGACTGTATTCTGAAATAAGTGTTGTTATTGTCAAAAAGTGTGATGTCATGAATGTGTGTGTGTGTGTGTGTGTGTGTGTGTGTGTGTGTGTGTGTGTGTGTGTGTGTGTGTGTTTGCGCAGGTCTGCTGCAGTCTCTGCAGGGCACGTCCAGTAACCCCTCCCTCCAGTCGTCGCTTAGCAACCCCAACATCCGCTCGTCTCTCAGCAGCCACTCGTTCCCCAACTCGCTGAGCTCCGCCTCCCTGCACTCGTCCCTGAGCAACCCCTCCCTTCAGTCGTCGTTAAGCTCCTCCCCCTCGCTGAGGTCGTCGCTCAGCGGCCAGTCGCTGCAGTCGTCCCTCAGTAACTCCTCCCTCAGCGGTCAGTCGCTGCAGTCGGGCTCCTTCGCGGCGCTCGCACACGGACAGGCGCAGCCGCAGATGAGCACGTCCCCGCGCAGGCGAGCGCAGCTGACCCCCGTGATCCTGCCCTCGGACACGCGCAGACATCACCCCAAACAGTTCTCGCCAACCTCCTCGACCCTCGGCTCCATCACACAGGTAAACACACACACCTCCACGCTTAGCTCATCACAAACAGACGAAAACGAAACGATAACGAACTAAAATTCTTCTTGAATGACAAAAACTATGACAAAAATCTACTGGCATTTTCGCCAATGAATAAAAATGAGATAAATGTTAGGGAGAGATGATTTGGAAAGAGATTCTTTCAGAAAAATCTGTTGTGTAGTAGGAGGTTAGATGTGTACAAACCGGCGGGACACAAGCTGAAATACACTTGCTGCACGTCTAATAAAACACTCAGAAATGTGAATATGTGGGAGAAGTGCAGACATATGGATAAATTTGACGACGCAAGAGAGAACTCAATTGGGTCTTGTTTTCTGAAGCAGACACTGAAGCAAACACACAGAAAACACGTCTCACTCTTTCACGCTGCTGAACTGAGAAATACACACAAACTGATCTCGAATTGTCCGTTTTGATGAGTATTTACATAAACACAGCCGATTAGGTCTTAAATGAACATAAACAGTAGAGAGAAAGTGTATCAGTGCATTGCATCCATTGCATTGGGTTTTAAAGGGACAGCAGCCACATTTAGTGTCTATTGTCCGAGTCACTGATGTTCATCAAGCAACAAAAGAAAGACAGAAAACCACTCACTGCTCTTGACTGAATCACTTACGCAGCCCTAAAGATGAATCTAAATTAATTTATAGAAATAAACATGTCTGTTTGAAAGAATGAAGAATATGGTAAACAAGTGACTATAAAGAATGCATCATTAGCCGATATAACCATTGATATTACATTCAGAAGAGGACCATGTTCTTTATGAGAAGTGGTTTTATTTCATTTTAATATTAAGGCATGTTGTGTATCACCGCAGTTAAATCATGATTAAACCTTAATATCAAACCTTTATAATGAGTTTGGAAATTTTAGAGAAATGCTTAATAAATGAATTGCACTGTAACTAAACCCATTAAGTTTTAGCTGACTACATTTACTGTAGATTTAGTCGACTAAAACTAAAAACAAGTCAGATGACTAAAATATGACTAAAACTAAATGGCATTTTAGTCAAAAGACTATGACTAAACTTCAATTAAAATTTACTGTCAAAATTAACACTGCTATTAACACGAAACGAGATTGGAAAAAATAGCATGCAAATGGTGTAAATGGCAAAAAAACGCAAGCAAAGTCAGCCATCTGTCATTTTTCTTTTCTCATATATAAAAATGTCTATAACTCCAAAACAATATGTGACCCTGGAGCACAAAACCAGTCTTAAGTCGCTGGGGTATATTTGTAGCAATAGCCAAAAATACATCGTATGGGTCAAAATTATAGATTTTTCTTTTATGGCAAAAATCATTAGGATATTAAGTAAAGATCATGTTCCATGAAGATATTTTGTAAATTTCCTACCGTAAATGTATCAAACTTAATTTTTGATTAGTAATATGCATCGCTAAGAACTTCATTTGGACAACTTTAAAGGTGATTTTCTCAATATTTAGATTTTTTTGTACCCTCAGATTGCATATTTTCAAATAGTTGTATCTCAGACAAATATTGTCCGATCCTAACAAACCACACATCAATGGAAAGCTTATTTATTCAGCTTTCAGATAATGTATAAATCTTAATTTTGATTATTATCTTCACCAAATTTGGCACACACATGTATGGGCACACTCTAATGACACATACAAAATGAGGTGGGATTGTGCCTCTTGATGCCGCTATAATTGAACAAAACTTGAAATTGCCATTGACTACAATAGAGTATTATGATATAAAATGGTACATTTTACAAATGCATTGGTTTACCATTACAAAACTGTGTATGGTCCATCTAGACCATGACCTGAAAGTGCTCAAAGTTTTGACAGTGCCACCTTGTGGTCAAAAGTTAAATTGAGATTTCAAATAAATGCTCATAGCTTTCTGTGAATTGTGCCTATTGTAATGAGAGTCCCTCAGTTTTATGAAATCTTAAATATCTTAAATTTGAAAACAAATGTGACCCTGGACCACAAAATTGAGATTTATACATCATGTATAAATGAAAGTTAAATAAATATTTTTCCATTGATGTATGGTTTGTTAGGATAGGACAATATTTGAGAGAGAGACAACTATTTGAAAATCTGTAATCTGCATACTAAACAAGCAAATAAATAAATAAATAATGAGAAAATCACCTTTAAAGTGGTTAGCAATGCATATTACTAATCAAAATTATGTTTTAATATATTTACAGTGGAAATGTACAAAATATCTTCATTGGACATCCTGAACATCACTGAATATCCTAATGATTTTTGGCATAAAAGGAAAATCTATAATTTAGACCCATACAATGTATTTTTGGCTATTGCTACAAATATACCTGTGCTACTTAAGACTGGTTTTGTGCTCCAGGGTCACAAATGTCTTTTCAGAGTAAAAAAGCAGTGTTGTTGCATGTTTAACAGCCTCGTAGTTTCACAGCAGTATGCAATTAGGGATTTTTTGAATCACATTTATTCCCAGTGATTGCTTTCGATCTGCTCTTAATGAATTATGACGGATATTTCAAAATAAGAGTCCCAGTGTATTTAGGTGTTGTTAATAATTAAAAGTCCTGCAATATGAATTAGTGTATTATTCATTTAGTTAATTAAAGTCAAATGAGAAAATGGCTCTTTTTTTGCTTGCTTTTTTTCAAAAAATAACAAAAAAAGGGGTGGTAAAATTAATAAACTGCTTAAATATTTGATTTCTGTACCCCTTTCTGCTGATTGGTCAGCCAACATCAAGATGCGGCCAAAATTATGGTTTGATATGATTGCTAGAGACAATTTAGTAGTCGCTGGATTTGGTAGGGATGTTTTAACTTTAGAAATGACTTTAGATGCTTGTTTTCCATCTTTCTGTGTCTCTGTGTCAGGGGGTGGCTCTGGACACCAGTAAGCTGCAGGTGGATCAGAGGTTGTCTCAGTATTCGTTCGGGCCGCAGCAGCAGGTTCAGAAAGGTCTGCTTCACCTGCACAACATGCAGAACCTGCACAAGACGCAGAATTTCCAGATTCAGCCTCTGAAGCGGCCCAACCCTGCGAGTTACGGGCCCGCAGACGCGTCGCAGACGGATGCGCAGACGGAGCTGCAGACGGGACTGAAGCGGTCCGACCGGCAGAACCATCCTCTCTCTTCCCTTCAGCAGATCAGTCCGGCTCTCAGCGGAGATCTGGACCTGTACAACGTGAGTTTTTCCATATAAATACGGATTTCCGCATTTTCCGACATCTGAGGGACGACCCATGTGATTTGCATATATCTTTGGCCTTAAGCAATTACATAAATAAACTGCTTTCTAAATCAATATGGATGGAATGGTCCTGAGAGACATGTCTGCTTTTACAATTCTGTTTTTAGTTTTGATTCACTCTGTGCTGCGCTTGGTTTGATCCGCTTTAATTTGCATTTATGAAGGCATCATTTGTCATTAGATATGTTTATAAATCTGTTGTTTACAAAGAGAGGTTTCAGCATCACATGATCCTTCAGAAATCATTCTGATATGCTGATTTGCTGCTCAAGAAACATTTTTGAAATGTTCAGTTTTGTTGCTTAATATTTTAGTGGAAACAATGATACTGAATCATGCATGACGTTTAAAATGATTTCTATTTAGTGAATGCATTAACACATTTAATTAATATATTTGATAAATGCAAATAAATGCTGTTTCACCATTTGCACGCAAAATATGAAGCGGTAAAATTGTTTTCAACATCGATGATGATCAGAAATGTTTCTTAAGAGTCAAATCAATCGTAATTATTTCTAAAAGATCATGTGACAATGACAACTGGAGTAATGGTGAAGAAAATTTTGCTTTGCATCTCAGGAATATTACATTTTTTATAAATATATACATATTTTTATATCAATTTGTAATAATATTTTACAATATTGCTGTTTTTTTATTTTACTTTGATCAAATAAATTCAGCTTTAATGAGCAGATGTTGTTTATTTCAAAATCATTAATAATTGTAATGTTTCCACATTTTTGCCAGGTACTTTAATAATAATATCCAGAATGCTGACTCCCTGATTTTCAAGTGAAAAAAAAAAACTATTTTCTTATTCTTCCCTTTTTAGCTTGTACTTATCTAAACAATGCCTGTTAAATGGTATTATGAGCATTTCTCATGTCGATTTGCCTCTTTTAGCTTGTTGTATTCCCCACTTGTAAGTCGCTTTGGATAAAAGCGTCTGCTAGATGAATAAATGTAAATAATACAAATTTTATTAATACTTCATTACTATATATAGGGGATGGCTCGATACCATAATTTTGTCTTCAGTACGATACCAGAATGTAATTTCTCAATAGAATATAGAATATTGAATATATTCAAAATCACGTCTCTGATTGTTTTTAGATTTCAGACTCTGAAAGTATTTTTTACTCAGCTTTAAAGTACTTTTCAAGAGTGTTTTCTTTAGAAAACTTTGTTGCACAGCATTCCAAAGCATAATATTGTTTTTTTTTTGTTTTTTTAATACTTTATTACATTCAAAATATATTACTTTCTTACTTTTACTCAAGTAAAAGTAATTCTAAAATTCACTTGAGTGCAAGAAAATACCACATTGTTAATATTCTTAATTATCAAAGGTAAAACAAACAACTTTTATTTCTGAAATGTAGAAAAAAGTCTGACATTATGCTTTGGAATGGAGTAAAGATTTTCCAAAGAAAAACACTCTGATAAACTACAGATGCTTTTTAAATTTACTTGATTAAAGTAAAAATACTTCTACTGTCCACTATCATTTGTGAATAAAAGTTATTAAAATCTCAATTTTTGATTGATGAATGATGCACTCATCTGTCAATCTCTAAATTGGTGGAAAAGATCAGGATGAGCAAATGACAAATGATTGGTGATTTATAGCAACGCTTGCACACAGCTGATCAAAGGTCAGTTTGTTCATCTTTATCATCAGTTTTGTATGCAAAATAATGCCATGTTTCACTTCTGCTGTCTTTATTTACTAGTTTCCAGCACGTTGATGGAGTTTCATCATGTTTTTCTGTTGTCACATTTACCGATTTTGCAGCAATTTGGGAAGCACTGCAGATGAACATCAGAACAGCAGTGAATGAAACACCGAACTGGGCAAAATGATGAAATCAAACCATTTGAAATATAATATATACCACTATTTTTCCATTAGCGGTATATTGCGCATCCCTACTATGTGTTATATTATATTGTTATCATGATTATATGTTGCTTTATGTTTTTCACAGGACAATAATATGTATTATTACAACATGAGGTATATCTTTTAATGTGCTAAAATATATATTTTGAATAATGAGTGCTGGGGCATGATTAGTCTCTAGCTGATCACATGCCTGATTAATGAATGTTATAATATGATATAAACACTAGTAAAACTGCACTGGTCCAGACGTGGACCTTCCACTGTTAACAGATGAGTGTCTCTTTTGTCTCATTTAGGACTCAATGTTCCTGAGCACACTGCTGGACGACCCATACCTGGGCATGCAGTTAACTACCCGCCAGAACCAGAACCTAAACCAGCAGGTTAGACACACACGCACACACACACACACACACACACACTAGGGGTTGGGGGGTCCTTTGAGTTTTACTTTTACTTTCTAATTGGCAGCAATTCAGTGTTTTCCTTTGAGTTTCCCCTCTTTTCCTCGCTTACACTGTGCACACACACGCACATACACACACATACACACATATACACACACACACACACACACACACACACACACACACACACACAGACATACCAGAACCAGAACCTAAACCAGCAGGTTAGACACACACACACACACTAGGGGTTGGGGGTCCTATGAGTTTTCCTTTTACTTTCTAATTTGCAGCAATTAAGTGTATAGCAACTATTTGTCTTTAGTTCCTTTGAGTTTTCCCTCTTTTCATACACGCACACATACACACACGCGAGCACACACATATACACGCGCACGCACGCACACACACACACTGATTTCCTCACATTAACCCTGTCCATTTCTGTGGTGTGCAGTTCAGTCTGGACTCTCATCTGGAGGCTCTGAATCACGAGGGCGGCTCTTCTGCGGTTCTGAAGGCTCAGAGCGGCTCGTATCACGGTCAGTCGGAGCTCCTGGACTCCTCTGAACAACAGATGAGCAATCAGAACCAGAGTCAGAGCTACACAGACGGCCGACACACTGTGCCCAACATCATCCTGACCGGTGAGACTCACTGATCACTGACCTGACACCTGTGTGTGTGTGTGTGTGTGTGTGTGTGTGTGTGTGTGTGTGTGTGTGTGTGTGTGTGTGTGTGTGTGTGGGTATTTGAGTGAGATTTAGGAATGTAACAATAGTATCAATATTGATTGGATATTATGGCTGCATGATTTGAGAAAATATTCATATTGCGATTATTGAGGTCAATATTGCGATATGCGATTTATAATAAATGGTATCGTTAATGCACACACAGGTTGGTAATAAACCTGAATTTTTTTTCATGTTTGACATCAACTTTCTTAGTATTCCTCAATCTATTCATTATAAACAATATAACAAGAAAAAATAACACAATATAAAAGAATGTCTGTTTTCTGATTGATTTTTGGTAAAAAGTGTAACGGGTCGCTAGAGACCTGAGGTGTGTAATAGTGTACGTTTATTTTTCGTGTGCAAAAATATGTAAATATCTGATGACTAAATGCATGCGATTCACCTTTATTCCTGGAGGAGGCACTGTTTAATTGACAATAATTAGATGAAGTTTGATGTTTGACTATCGCAGGCATAAAACTAAAGAATATCTTCAGCAAAAATGTAACTGATTTGAATGGCTTTACTGCAGAGCAATTACTGTACGCAATAAAACATGAACGTCACTTTTATTTGATGGTGGATGTGCTGAATAAGCTGCCAGCGATCAAAATATTGACTTTAAAGTCATTGAAAACAAAAGCTTTGAGAATATAGTTGAGATGGCCAATATGAGCCAGATGCTGAATATATGACGGCGATCGTTAAATCATCTGCTCAGATTGAATCCTTCTAAGATCCAAAAGGTAACGAAATATGCCTTGTTTTATTCTTCTGTAATTGTTCTTAAAATATTAAGAGGTTTTTTGCTATTGCAGAAGTTAGAGGTCCATCGGTGCTGGATATACGTCATAATGACTGGCCAAACATTCATGCATTTAAGGGTTAATGTAAACTTCTCAAAAGTATAGCTAAATTAAATAAAACAATAAATAAAAACATGCACATTTTCACAAAAATAAGACATATTAAACATTTTGTCCAAACAAACAGGGACATTTATGCAGGATGGAACATACTCCTGAAATCTTTTGGGGAAAAAAACAAAAAAACTGGATATAAAATTGTTGTTCAAACTTAAACCAATAAATATATATATTTTTTTTGTTAGTGGAAAATCTGCAAACTGTTTTAAAAAAAGCATGTGTTCTCAAGTCCACACACTTATTTATTTAATATAATCACAATATTTTCCCGTCATATAATTGCACAGGCTGACATCGCAATTGCAATACAATTAATGCACTACAGTATTGAGTTACTCCCTATAAAAGTAACTAATTACATTAGTACTTTTACGTTTCTTTTGTGTTACTTTTTAAATCTGGGCAGGGCTTGCTTGTTTGTTTTTAATATAAAAAAGTTTGATTCTTAGCAAATGTAAAAGCCCTTTCACACAAATGAAATGAAGTGAATAAACCTAAGGCTGAAGGAAAAGTAAATTGACGTCTGTACAGTAGAACTGTAGGAAAAGAAAGTTCAACACTCTTCAGCAATGAGAAAAAAGCACAAATGTTAGATTTACTTAGATTTTTTGGTCTTGTTTCTAGCCAAAATATCTAAAAATTCTTAAATCAAGAAGGATTTTCTAGACAAGTAAATATTATCGTCTTTTTTTTCTGAAAACAAGTCAAAATTAAGTGTGTTTTTGTTTGAAACAAGCAAAATAATCTTATTTTCTGTTTGAAATGTGATTTTTTTTTTTCTTACTCCATTGGCAGATTATTTAGCTTGTTCTAAGCAGAAACTCACTTAATTTTGACTAGTTTTTCTGAAAACAAGAAAATAATTATATACTTGTCTAGAAAATCCTTCTTGATTTAAGAATTTTTAGATATTTTGGCTGGAAACAAGAAAAAATCCAAGTAAGAAAAGCATTTGTGCAGTGTACGGTTGAATTGGATCAAACAAAGCTAAGCAGCAAAGTCATTATTTAATGAAACGGGATTAAATGCATAAAGAAAACAAAAAGTAACTCTTGGAAATGAAAAAGTAATGCGTTACTTTACTAGTTACTATATTATTACGTAACTTGCGTTACCCCCAACACTGATTATTCCTAACCTGTGTGTGCAATTTCCTTAAAAACCCATCAAGTTGACTAACGATAACGATTTATTATAATCGCATATCGCACTATTGACCTCAATAATCACAATATGAACATTTTCTCAAATCGTGCATTAATGACACTGAACCTCTCTTGTGTCTCTTCTGCTGTGTGTCTCAGGAGATTCTCCATCAGGACTGTCTAAGGAGATCACGAGCGCGCTGTCGGCCGTCCCGGGGTTCGAGATGGACCCGTTCTCGTCGGACGACCCGCTGGCGCTGGAGGGTCTGGGCATGCTGACGGACGGAGACCTGATGCTGGCCGACCCCGCCGTGGAGGACTCCTTCCGCTCCGATCACCTCAAATGACTCTCAGAGAGTCTGCGAGCGCTGGAACGCGAGCGGAGAGAGGCGCACGCGGCACTTCGGGTCGAGCGCCGGCGGGTCACGTGACTCGAGCCTTAGCCGCATGCTAACGAACGCTTCAACCGTGAGCTTCTGCCCTTTAACTCTGCGCTTCTCGGACGATCAAAAGCCGCACGATACACTTCCTGTTACAGTGCCTCCACCCGACGCTGCTCAGGTGCTTCAGTCCCAGCATGCACTGCACCGCACCGCACCTGGTTAACGCAGAACCCACACACGCACTTAAAGGTGATGTGAGATGTGAAAAGTCTTTGAAGGCTTCAGCCAATCATGTGAGTTTGGGGCGGGGCTATCAGTCTGATTGACCAATGACAGATGGGGAAATACTCAGGAGAGCGGTTTGATGTAATGCGGCTGTGTTCAGAACAGCATACTCTCATACTGCAGTATACAGCGTATCCCAAAATGCAATGTGCTCCACTTTCTCCTGACAATGCAAAATAAATTTAGTTTTTTATTTCAGTACATGAATTTGACTTTTTGCAATTTAAGGCCTGGAAATTATCAAATGGCAATATGAATTATTGAAAGACAATGAATCTTTAAACCAAGTGTTTAATTTTGTCAAAAAACACTTTTTTTTTTTACACAAAATTCACGCAATTCGCAATTCATAAAATATCATAGCTTTTTTTTTTTTTTTTTTTTTGCATTTAGTAGCGTATCCCAAAATGCGATGTGCTTAACTTTCTCCTGACAATGCAAAGTAAATTTAGTTTTTATTTCGGGTAAAAACTATGTAGGGTTCATACAAGATGCTTAAAATACTTTGAATTTGACTTTTTGCAATAAAAAGCCTGGAAAATATCAAATAGCAATATGAATTATTGAAAGACAATGTATCTATAAACCAAGTGTTTAATTTTGTCAAAAAGCACATATCTTTTCACACAAAATTCACGCAATTCAAAAAACATCTTTTTTGCTTATTTCAGTTAGTGAGCTAAGGACACGAAAAGAGGAACAAATGAACCGAATCAATTGAGTGAGTCATTTACGCTGGAACTGCTCTGATTGATTCAAACTTGTGACTTTGATTCACTAGCAAAAAACAGATCAAATTAAAAGCCGTTCGTTTTAAATTTTAACATAGCTTGTAATGATTTTAAAAAGCATGTAGTGGTGTGTGAAATGAAGCTTTTTGAAACTCCAAATCAATTGAACCTTTACAACGCAAAATGATTCACTGTTTCGAAGCGCTCCAATCGGATTCTGTATCACGAATCATTTGATTTAGATTGGAACGGATTTGCGGAATCATTTTGCGAACTGAATGATTCAAATCAAATGATTCGCAATGCGCGATTTGAAGTCCTGATCGCAAAGTTACGATCAAATGATTCACAAATTATTATTCAGATCAGGACTTCAGAGCGTGGATCACGAATCATTTGATTTAGACTGGAACTTCAGAGCCGGTTCGCAAATCTTTTGCTTTAGATTGGATCTGTGAAGCGGATTGCGAATCATTTTATTCAAATTGGGACTTCAGTGTGGGTTCGTGAATCATTTCATTTATATTGGAACTTTGGAGTGCAAAGTTTTTTCTCCAACAGTAGAAAACATCAAACCATTAAGGCAGTGCAGTTATAAAAACAAAACAAGGAAAAGGAAAGAAAGTGTACACACATACCATGGTTTTACTATAGTAAAAGTGTAGAATTTGAAATAGAATCTCTAATTGAAGTCTTTGAATGACTACGAACCCTGCAACGATGCATACTGTCGTTTGAAACACTTATTGTGGAATGACTTGTACAGAATATGATTTATGCAATATATTTATTTTTTTAATATATGTTACTATGAAAAAGTAATTCATTGCTATTAATTCCATCTTCAACAGTGTAATTACCTAAAAATATATTATTCATAATATATAAATTATTCATGAAAGTATTTAAAGGGAGAAGGTTACATTAAAAACATGCAAATGTTAAATTTTGATGTTTTAAATAGAATTGTTCTATAATCTATACAGTATTTAATGCAATTACATCTGAAGTAACTATAATTAAAATACAGAAAAAATAAGAGTTATTTTTTTAAGTAATTAGTGTGTAGGGTTAGGGTTATATGTGACCCTGGACCACAAAACCAGTCATTTTTGGAAATTGAGATTTATACAACCTGAATAAATACGCTTTCCATTGATGTGTGGTTTGTTAGGATAGGACAATATTTGGCTGAGATACAACTATTTGAAAATCTGCATTCTGAGGGTGCAAAAAAATAAAAATATTGAAAAAATTGCATTTAAAGTTGTCCAAATGAAGTTCTAGCAATGCACATTACTTATAAAAAAAAAATAGTTTTGATACATTTACGGTTGGAAATGTACAAAATATCTTCATGGAACATGATCTTTAATTAATATCCTAATGATTTTTGCCATAAAATTCCATAATTTTGACCCATACAGTGTATTTTAGACTATTGCTACTTATGACTGGTTTTGTGCTCCAGGGTCACACACATTTATTTATATATATCTCAAATATGAGAATTCAGATATAAAGCAGACAGTAGTGTCATTATCAGCTGAAGTTTTTTACAGATTAGTATGCAGTATGTAGTGTGCACTGTGCAGTATGCAGTGAGCTGGTAATCCGTTCTGAACACAGCCGCTATCTTTAGACCTGCATCACCTTTAATGAGAACAGACGTTGTTTTGTCCGTTCTGGATGATCTCTGATTCAGACTAGTTTGCAGTGTACTAGTTAAAGCAGCAGTGTGTGTGTTTTGCTGCATGTGCTGAATCACTCAAACAGTGTGGTAAATGACCAAGTGCGTGTGCGTGTGTCAGGTTTACTGCGATCCGCTCGTCTGCACTCTCTTCTGCCTGTATTTGCACGATTATTCTCCTGAGCAAGGCCATATTCAGAGGAACACGTATTTTTATGTACCTAAATAATGCGTACTATGAGATTTATTTTTAAAATAAAGTTGCTATAGATGTTTATGCACATAAATGTATATTTGTATATGAAACAAATTATTTCGCATTGAGAAACGTGTCAGTCGCCAGATGGATTATGGATGTTTTCAGAATCTCACAACCCCAAAAAAATTATGCATGTTTATTTTTATCCCAAATTCCTATGACATGCAGTCATTTTAGTTGGAAAATGGGCTGAACTCTCTTTAGAAAGTATCACAAGCAAAAGTAAAAGAGTTTTTATGCAGCCTTTGATGCAAGTCTATAATCTTATAGGCATTTTATCACATTATAACATGAATTTTGCCGTGAAATAGTCAGAAGCATATAGAAGCCTGTTTCTGCAACAGAATAAAAGATTAAAGAGGTTTGCGAATTTTTGTCTTACAATTCTGACTTTTTCTCACAAATCAGAATTGCAAGAAAAAGTCAGAATTGTGATATAAATGTAGAATTGTTCATAAAAACAGAATTCCAAGATTTAAACAGAATTTTGAGATAAAAAGTTGCAGTTGCATATATTTTTTATGCTGTGGCAGAAACAGGCTTTTATAGGAGCTGAAGTATTAAACAACAGACAAATCATCTGACCTTCATTTTATTCAAGACAAACATACGCTGTGTTCAGAATTATTAGATGCTCATATATTTTTTTCCAAGCACATTTTACCAATTCCAAACCACATCAATCTTAATAACTACTATTCATGTAGTATTTAATCATTTATAAGTGATATATAATTGTCCATGAAGGCTGAAAGTGAAAAACTCCTTACATTCAGGTGTTCAGAAATATTAGGCAGGTTTTCTTTTACAGATAAAATGTGCCAAAAAAGATTTAACTCAGACTGAAGGTCAAAAATTATTAAATGCCCATCAGAATATGGAGAAGAAAAGACACATTAACTGCAAAAGAATGAAGAATTAGGTGTAAAACCATCAGGGGTTTTCAGAAGTTCTCAGAGACTTTGCTTGGGTAAAAAAACAAGCAAAAAAAAATGACCCTCACTTCATAAGAATAACACGCTGAAGTGTTGTGAAATACATGAAGACTATTTTTTATAGGCCTTATAGACGGATAAGTTAAGAGTGACTCTTGAAGGACCAGTATCACATCCTCTTATACCACTTTTTCAAGAATGAATCTTCCAGAATCTGGCAGTAAGTTTTGGGAGTTTACTTTTAGTATGTCTTGCAGAGATGGACTAAAAATGAACTCCCAAAACACTTCAGCATATTATTCGTATGAAGTGAGGGTCATTTTTTTTTTTTTTTTTTTAAAAAGCAAAGTCTCTGAGAACCTGACACACTGCACTTCTGAAAACACCAGGTAGGTTGCAGATTTGTTTGTGAATCATTTCATTCAGATCGGAACTGTGATGCAGATCGCGAATCATTTGATTCGGATTGGGACTTTCTTTGCAGGTTCACAAATCATTTGATTTAGATTGTAACTTTGGAGCAGGTTTGTGAATCTTTGGCTTTAGATTGGAACTTTGAAATGCAGAGCGCAAATCGTTTGATTCAGATCAGCACTTCAGTGCGGGTTGGGAATCATTTGTTTCACATCAGGGTTTCGGAGCAGGTTTGTGAATCTTTTGCTTTAGATTGGAACTTTGAAGTGTGGATCGCAAATCATTTGATTCAGATCGGGACTTTGGTGTGGGTTCGTGAATCATTTATTTCATATCAGGATTTCGGAGCAGTTTCATGAATCCCTTGCTTTAGATCAGAACTTTGGAGCTCAGAGTGCAAATCGTTAGATTCAGATTGGAATTATGTAGTGGATTGCGAATCATTTGATTCAGATCGGGACTTCAGCGTGGGTTGGTTTCATATCAGGATTTTGGAGCAGGTTCGTGAATCTTTTGCTTTAGATTGTAACTTTGGAGCTCAGAGTGGGAAATGTAAGATTCAGATCAGAACTGTGAAGCAAATCCTGAATCATTTGATTCAGATCGGGACTTCAGTGCGGGTTGGACGAATCATTTGTTTCACATCAGGATTTCAGAGAAATTTCACAAATCTTTTGCTTTAAATTGGAACTTTGGAGTGCGGATCGCGAATCATTTGTTGCGGGTTCGTGAATCAGTTTTTTCATATCAGGACTTCGGAGCAATTTCGTGAATGCTTCGCTTTAGATTGGAACTTTGAAGTGCAGAGTGCGAATCGTTAGATTTGGATCGGAACTCTGAAGTGGATTGCGAATCATTTGATTCAGGTCAGACTTCAGTGCGGGTTGGACAAATGATTTGTTTCATATCAGGATTTTGGGGCAGGTTTGTGAATCTTTTGATTCAGATCGGGACTTTGGAGTGCAGATCGCAAATCATTTGTTTCATATCAGGATTTCGGAGCGATTTCGTGAATCTTTTGCTTTAGATCGGAACTGGACCACGGAGTGTGAATCGTTAGATTCAGATCGGAACTGAAGCCGATTGCGAATCATTTGATTCAGATTGGAACTTCAGTGCGGGTTGGACGAATCATTGGTTTCACATCAGGATTTTGGGGCAGGTTCGTGAATCGTTTAATTCAGATTGGGATTTTGGAGCAGATTGTGAATCATTTGTTTCATATCAGGATTTTGTAGCAGGTTCGTGAATCTTTTGATTCAGATCGGGACTTTGGAGCAGATCGTGAATCATTAGTTTCAAATCAGGATTTTGGAGCAGGTTCGTGAATCTTTTGCTTTAGATTGGAACTTTGAAGTGTGGATCGCAAATCATTTGATTCAGATCGGGACTTTGGAGCAGGTTGTGAATCATTTGATTCATATCAGGATTTCGGAGCAGGTTCGTGAATCTTTTTAATGAGCATTTCACTGTCTAATGATCATGCCTTCATTTAGCAAATTCTAGCATTGCATTAGTATTGCATCCTTCTCATGTTTTTGACGTTTAATCCAAGTCAAATCTCTTTTTTGGCTCATTATATCTAATTCTGCACACCTGAGTATAAGGAGTTTTTCACTTCCAGCCTTCATGGACTATTATATATCACTTATAAACGATTAAATACAAAATAGTTATTAAGATTGATGTGGTTTGGAACTGGTAAATATATGAGCAGTGCCTAATAATTGTGCACACAGTATAAATTGTGGCTTGTCTTGCTGTTTCTCTGAGAGATCAGAGACGTTTGGATGATGTTTTTTCTGAGCGAGCGACACGTTTCTCTGCTGTGAAGTGAAATGAGAGATCATTGTGGTCCGCTGCCGCTGTGTGTTTGTGAGACGGGTTTGATGTTGGACTCGGCGCCGGACGCTGCTAGTGAAACATTGAGCCTGGTTACTGTTTGCTGGTAAACGAGTGTTAGTTAAGCTTCATCAGCAGCGCTTCATTTACACGACAGGAGCAGAGCCCATCAATAATTCAAGTACTTTGGGCATCCGTGTGTTTATTTTTAATACAGATGAGACGTGAATCTGTGTTTGTTTGAAATATTATTGTATTTTAATGTTACAGAAGTGTGATGTTCATGCTGTTTCGCATCTGCCGCTATATTGCACTGTAAAATCAGCTGTTGAGCAGCTCGGGTTTGATAGAAATATAAAAGGACTTTCACGTTGTCTGTGTCATGTTTGAGCTCTTCACCATGTTAACTAGTCCTAGCTTTTGTCTAGGTCGAGTGTGGAAAGAAACAAAATAGCTGCGTTTTGTTTTGAGATGTACTTTTACGGTTGTTGCTCTTAATTTTTTGTTCTTTTGATAACCAGGGAATCTATGTATGTTGTAAATAATGTCCTGAAAGCATAGGTGCTTCTGACGGAACATTTTTTAAGACTGTACCCTCACATTATTTTACAGAAAAATAAAGAATTTAAGTGAACATGTGCATCTCTGACTCTGTGACATCATTTCTATATTTTATTTATTCATATATATATATATATATATATATATATATATATGCACATACATACACTGGCACTCAAAAGTTTGGGATCAGTAAAATATTTATTTATTTTGCTTTTCTGCTCATCAAGGCTGCATTTATTTGATTTAAAATACAGAAAAAACTGTAATATTGTGAAATGTTAATGCAATTTAAAATAGTGTTTTTCTATTTTAATATACTTTAAAATATAATTAATTTCTGTGATGCAAAGCTGAATTTTCAGCATCATTACTCCAGTCTTCAGTGTCACACGATCCTTTAGAAATCATTCTAATAATATACTGATTTATTACTATTATTATCAATGTTGGAAACAGTTGTGCTGCTATGATACATTTTTCAGGATTCTTTGATAAATAAAACCTTAAAAAGAACAGAATTTATTTAAAATGGAAAACTTTTGTAACAATAAACATCTCGTTTAAAGTTTGGGGGCAGGAATTTGTTTTCTTTCTTTCTCTTTTTGAAAGAAATTATTACTTTTATTCAGCAAGGATGTGTTCAATTGATACAAAGTGATATTAAAGACTTTGTTTATTGCTAGAAAAAAATTCTATTTTGATTCACTGCTGTTCTTTTTAACTTTTTATTCATCAAATAATCCTAAAAAAAGGATACAAAGGTTCCAAAAAACATTAAGCAGCACAGAAAATTCAGCTTTGCATGATATATAATATGTATGCAATATAATAATATATTACACACGCAGCATAAAAGTATAGAAACATGATTTTTAAATGTTTAAAATGGTCTTCTGCTCACCACAGTTGCAAGTATATAATCTAAAAAAAAAGACAGAAGAAATTAGGAAATATTATTGCAATTTAAAACAATTGGTTTCTATGTGAATATCTGTTAAAATGTTTTTTATTTCTGTGATGCAAAGCTGAATTTTCAGCATCATTACTCAAGTCTTCAGTGTCACATGATCCTTCTGAAGTCATTCTAATATATTGATTTGCTGCTCAATTATTATTGATGCTCAGTTACTATTATTTTTTTACTTTTATTATAAATGTTCAAACTAGTTTTTGCTGCATAATGTTTTGTGGACATTTTATGGCTTCATATATGAATAGAAAATTCAAATGAACAGCAGTGATGCTAAACATTAAGCTATACAGGAATAATTTATATATATATATATATATATATATATATATGTAAACTATTTCACAAAATTTGATTTACATTACGTTTTGTCTTATTGGAGACATTTGTGCTCGTTAAATCATAAGATATAAAAATATTATTACTTAAATAACCTATACCTGATATACTAATGGACTGGCACTTGGACAAATATATTAAATGAATTTTAACATTCTTGTCAACTAATCATAAACAACGATGATTGATGGGTCTCCAGTCGCGCTGAGAAAAGTAACACGTGTCACGTGACAGCGTCATGCGTCACTTCAGAAGCGCGCCAGAATCTTAATAAAGACGCTGAATGAACTCACTAATAATAGACACGGAAGAAAACGATCAAGCATGAATATTAAATCATTTAGACTTATCAGAAGCCGCATCTGTCAGTCGGGCTGCCGCGTTTTCCTGTTCCAGTTCCAGTCAGTGCGGTTGTTGTAATGCGGCTCCGCGCCGCTGGGCGTCACTCCGCGCGTCGCTTCTGCAGCTGTTCGGAGCCTCTGTTAGCTTTCTGTCCGTGATGGCGGAGCGCAGCGGCGACGGTCGTTCCGCGCAGTGAAACTAGAGCCCGAACGCGCCCCGGTACCGGCCGGACCTAGTGACAGCCGAGTGCGTGGGTATGAGCCGAAGCTTTGGGATGAGATGAGAGCCGAACTGAGCCGAGCCGCACTGCTGCTGCTGCTGAGGTGAGTGCCGAACCGAACCGAACTGAGCCGAACCGAGCCGAGCCGACGCGCGTTCGTGACAGCAGCGCAAATCGCGTTGTTTTTATTAATAATGACAGCTGTACTAGACGAATGTGATTCAAACATGAGGATTCCTCACGAGATCAACCGAGCCAGGTGTGTGTTGTGTGTTTGTGTCGTGCTGTTTTGTGGATCGTCAGTCGTTCTGAAGCGGTTCTGAACCGGTTTGGCTTCAAGACTCGGATTGTACATTAGCGAATCAAAACACACGCAGAATTACTCTTCGATCACGAATAACCTAATAGATTAGCATTTATTCATATAATATTGAACTGCAAATGTCCCTAAATGTGGAATTTGTCTAAATATATACAATGTATTTAGTAGATTTTGATTAAATTATTGTAGAGCAGCATTGTATCAGTCATCTGCTCTAGTGAATATGATATATTGAATTATTTATTGATATAATAACAGATATCATCAGCTGTCAGAAAGCCAAGGTAGTATCATATAGTGTTTTCAGCTGCCAAACCCAAGATCATTCTGTACTGGCATCCTAACCTGACCTCTAACCTCTGACCTCCAGCAGGTCTCAGATCAGAGGAATTAAACACAGCCATTTAATCAATAACACACTTGATCTGGTCTTGTGTTATATAGTGAATAATGACATCTGAAGTTGTGCTGGACTATTAATTAAATGGTTTTTTTCATTATGATTAATGATAATATTATTGTGGTGCGTTCTGTTTTACAGTAAGGCCTGTTTATAAATTAGGGCTGTCAAATGATTAATCACAATTAATCGCATCCAAAATAAAAGTTTATGTTTACATGCTATTATGTACATATAAATACACACACATACATGTGTATAATAAAACAAAATATTTATATGTGTATATATATTTATACCTGTATACAATTTAGATTATAAATAAATATTTTAGATATAAATCTAAAATATTTTTCCTTAATATATACATGCATGTGTATTTATATATACATAATAAATATACACAGTACACAAACATATAGCATGTAAACATAAACTTTTGTTTTGGATGTGATTAATCATTCGACAGCACTAGTATAAATCCAGCATCAAAAATATATTTTTTATTTAGTTATTTTATTTTGGAAATGAACTCTGGAAACTGAATATAAATGTGACCCTGAGCACAAAACCAGTCTTAAGTTGCTGGGGTGTATTTGTAGCAATAGCTAAAAATGCATTGAATGGGTCAAAATTATAGATTTATTTATTAAGTAAAGATCATGTTCCATTGAGATATTTTGCAAGTTTCCTACTGTAAGTATATCAAAACTTAATTTTTAATAAGTAATATGTATTGATAAGAACTTATTTTGACAATTTTAAAGGCGATTTTTCTCAATATTTTTATTTTTTTTGCACAATCAGATAAATATTGTCGTATCATAACAGACCACACATCAATGGAAAGCTTATTTATTCAACTTTCAGATGATTTATAAATCTCAATTTCAGAATTTGACACTTATGACTGGTTTTGTGGTCCAGGGTCACAAATTACATTTTTAAAAATGAAGCTGAGTGTGAAATTTACACAAAATAGTTATACAACAATGTTGAATTTCAGCCTCCAAAAATGCACTCTTTGAAAATACAATGCATTATAATTACTGCAGTGCAATTTGTACATTTTTTTCAGTGCATTTGTTTTTTTCATTTTTTGCAAGTGTGCATTTTTTGGTTTCAATTTGAATTCTATATAAAGTTCAAATGCACTGAAAAAAGAGCAGCTTTTTAAAGGTCAATAAATGTGTGATGTTTCCTAAATGAGTAGTGGTGTTAAATCATGACCTCAGTTTTGACTAAAATAAGTGTGCTAGAGCAGCACTAGTGTTTGGGTGTGTGTCTGAGTGACTGTAATCTCTCTGTAACTCCAGCGTGAGCGTCTGGCGGTGTTAATAACACACATACATGGTATTCCACCCAGATTAAGATGAACTGATGTGAACGAGGGAAACTCTTGTGTTGTGCAGCTGACACGTTTGAGGAAGCGAGTGTTGAAAGTGCTTAGAAAGAGCTAAAAGCAGCGCGGACAGGAAACGCATTCTCAGCTTAAAGATGAGTCGAAACAGGAAGTGGAGTTTTCTAATCAAGACACCTGAGGTTGTGTGTGTCAGCCACCGAAACGTGCAGCTCAGCCCAACTCCTCTGAAACTATTCATCTGACCAATACGGTTCATTCAGGGTGAGTGTTCATGTGCTGCAGCATCAGGCTGTGTTTGCATACTGCTCATACTACACACACTACTCATGCTATACACACTGTACTACTACTACTACACACTACTCTACACTTTACTTCTACTATTAACACTATACTTCTACTCCCTACACACAACACTCCTCATACTATACACACTATACTACTCACACTACTCATACTACACACACTACTCATACTATACACACACACACACACACACACACACACACACACACACACACACACACACACACACTGCACTACACACTTTACTTCTACTATAAACACTATACTTCTACTCAATACACACAATACTCCTCATACTATACACACACTATACTACTCACACTACTCATACTACACACACTACCATACGATACACACTGCTCATACTATACACACTGTACTACTACTTCTACACACCACACTCCACACTTTACTTATACTATAAACACTATACTTCTCACTACACACAACACTCCTCATACTATACACACTATACTATTCACACTACTCATACTACACACACTACTCATACTATACACACTGTAGCACTACTACTACTACTACTACTACTACTACTACTACACACTACTCTACACTTTACTTCTACAATAAACACTATACTTCTACTCACTGCACACAACACTCCTCATACTATACACACTATACTATTCACACTACTCATACTACACACACTACTCATACTATACACACTGTAGCACTACTACTACTACTACTACTACTACTACTACTACTACTACTACACACTACTCTACACTTTACTTCTACAATAAACACTATACTTCTACTCACTACACACAACACTCCTCATACTATACACACTATACTATTCACACTACTCATACTACACACACTACTCATACTATACACACTGTAGCACTACTACTACTACTACTACTACTACTACTACTACTACACACTACTTTACACTTTACTTCTACAATAAACACTATACTTCTACTCACTGCACACAACACTCCTCATACTATACACACTATACTACTCATACTATACACACTACACATACTATACACACTGTACTATTAGTACTAGTACTACTACTATTACTACTACACACTGCACTGCACACTTTACTTCTACTATAAACACTATACTTCTACTCACTACACACAACACTCCTCATAGTATACACACTATACTATTCACACTACTCATAGTACACACACTACTCACACTATACACACACACACACACACACACACACACACACACACACACACACACACACACACACACACACACACTGTACTACTACATACTCCAGTCCTCACACTCCACACACTACTCTTACTATATAGTATATTACTACACACTACACTACTCCCATTACTCTTAGTATACACACTACACTTCTCACAGTCCACACACTACTTATACTATACACACTATACTACTACACACCACACTACTTTTAGTATACACATTACACTTCTCACACTCCACACACTACTCATACTATACACAATATACTACTACAAACTACTTGTACTATACACACTACACATATACTACACAAACTTGACATTCTATACTGCCCACACTACATATACTACACATTCACATACTACACAAACTATACACAATGCTTCTCAAACTGCTTAACAAAGCATACTATACACACACTGTATTACAAACACTGCTCATATTATACACACTATAGTATACTACTACTCTTAGTATACACACTACACTTCTCACACTTCACACGCTACTCATAGTATACACACTACACTACTCTTAGTATGCACACTGCACTTTTCACACTCCACACACTACTCATACTATACACACTACACATATTACACATATACTACACAAACTTGACATTCTATACTGCCCACACTACATATACTACACATTCACATACTACACAAACTATACACAATGCTTCTCAAACTGCTTAACAAAGCATACTATACACACTGTATTACAAACACTGCTCATACTATACATACTAGACTCACTCTTCACACTTAACTTCTCCCACTGCTTACACTACACATATTGATACAACTATACTAATACTACACATACTACTGAGACTACTCACACTGCTTACACTACACATACTTATACTATTACACTAATACTACACACAATACTCAGACTATTCCCACTACACATTCTACTTATACCTAGGGTTGGGAATCGAAAATCGATTCCGATTCTGGAATCGGATACTTAAGATTAAGAATCGGATACTTGTTATATAATAAAATTTTCGATTCCTCTTATCGATTCCTGTGCGCATTTTTTTTCAACTGGCAATCTGCCAGGACCTTCCGCGAGTCCAATCTGCCAGGACTTTATGGTAACCTAAACATCAGTTTACATAATGGACCGCGGGAAGCGCTCAAAAGTGTGGCTACACTTTGTAAAAACTGAAGACAAAGCTAAGTGTAATTTCTGTAATAAACTAATATGTTGCAAGCGAGGTGTCACGACCAACATGACTAAGCATCTGCGGTTGGTCCACTATGTGGAAATAAAAGAATGCGCCGTGTTTGATTCATTGCGCATCCCGAGTGCCCTTCATTAGCCGGCACTAGTACGGCGACAACGCTTGTAGCTACTACTGTTTCAGCTATTAAAATAGTTACAAACGTTTGGCGCATTTTTTGTTCGTTAAATATAAGTTTCTGCAGCCAGCGGAAGACTGTTCATAGTCTGTTTGATCAAATTACCTTCTCAAATCATCACGACTTGTCTAAAATAAAACCTATAGATCTAAAACGGTTAAAGTAGCTATAAAACAATGTTAGTTTAAATGTTAAACCAAGAAAAATGCGCGCTATTAGGCGCATATCCAACTGTTTTTGTGGAGGGGGAAGCTGAAGCGGCTTTGCAGAAATTGGAGGCGCCAGCGAGATCGTTTGCATTTTTTCAGTGGAAACGATTTTATATTATCTGTCAGTTTTGCTCACAAAGGTAAGAGTAATACATCATTCGAAATGTAGAGGGTCTACTTTTATTTGTGTGCATTCACAATATCAAAAAAAAACAAAGGCAAGAAAACAAACAGCTTTCTGGCATCTTGTACTTGAATGGGAGCGCAAAACTAAAATGAACAAACATGATACATATATAAATAGAAAGCTTTAAATTATTATTTAACGAAATAAAACAAATAAATACACTTTTTCATATTGTAATCTAAAGATGCATTTCTCTCTGTGCGTCCAAAGATAGATTGCAAATCAGGGTCTTTGCAACACAGAATACACTAGTTCATTAATGAATCATTCAGATATTTTCTTAATGTTTCCCCGAAACGTTCATTGTAATTACTATTACCGGTGCTTTGTGGCAAGATGGTGTTGTGTTGCGTCTTTCAGATGTGCGGTGTGGCCGTCTTGCTTATATGCTGTTCTTATCATTATGTTCTGCTTATAATGACATACAGGCTTATGATTTGATTAAACGGAGGCACAGAAAATAAACATGTTTGATATATTAATGTTTGACTTTTGTTATTGTTGTTTACCACATCGGAATCGATAAGAATCGGAATCGATAAGCGGAATCGGAATTGGAATCGGAATCGATAAAATTCAAATGATACCCAACCCTACTTATACCATTCTCACTATACATACTACTCATACTTCTCACACTGTTACTACTCATAGTATCATGCTACACATCTCATACTATTCCTCTGCATCTGCTATACTAAGCAGAACAACAGAGCACACTGCATGAGGGGGACTGGGACTGTATCCCACAATGCAATGCACTTGACTAGACTCTTCATTTCTAGCTGTTATTTTTAGCATCTCTTTCCTGACTCATTAATCAGTCAGGCTGACCAAAGGTTTTAGCTTGAAGTAAATCTCATCGTAAGTCGTATTTACTTAACATTAAATATGCAGTACAATGAGGTCTGTACTAGTTTAAAGCTAGTCCCCAGTATACGGTATATCTAGACTAGAGAATGCATCTATTGTGTCACTGTGCATCGACCTGCGGCTGGTTCAGTGTTTGTGGTTGAAGCTCCAGCTCAGATCTTAAGTCGTGGCTGTTCTGGGGTCAGTGAGGAGTGCTCAGTTCTGCTGTGTGTCCTGCATCAGTCCCTCAGTCACTATAAATCAATCCTCTCGCTCTCTCTTCCTGCCGCAGTGTCTCTCTTCCTGTTTTCTGTGTCAGCGATCTGTCGGCGGTGTTTGGATGGATTGTAGTTCACGTTCTGTGAGTGAGTTTGATGTGGAACAGGTTTCAGCACAGAGTAGAGAGTCACAGTTCTCATGTGCTTAAGGTGTTTGCATGCACATCAGAGTCTGTTTCCGCTCCATATCCGGATTGCAGACATATTCTGAATATGTTTTTATGTAAGCACAGCATTGGAAATATATTCCTGTACACATGAGAGTGTTGATCTGCAGATGTGTGTTTCCTTTCTTGCTGTTATAGCCCAGGAAGTAGGTTATACAGTATGTAGTGTTGTAGTCAAGACCACCTAAACCGAGACCAAGACAAGACCAGCGGCGTTGCGAGGGGGGGCTTTTGGGGGCTTAAGCCCCTGATGTTTTGCCAAAAGCCCCTGATCTTTTTAAAGATGGACCATTCACTTCACAAATGAAATACATTTTATATTTTTTTTTATTTGCTCTCCAAGTACTAGAAATCCAACTGTCCATGATTAAAAGCAGTCTTAAGTTGGTAGTTTACCGCTTACCTTATGTTTTCATTCCACTAAAAGCTTTGAAAGCCCTCGTTTTATGTTTTTCAATATTTAAATAAATAGCCAGGTCAGAGAGATTCAATCACCCATTCAATCATGTAATGGAAACAAATAAATGACTTTAAATTTAGATAAAACATCAAAGATCTAGTCAGTGAGGTTCAGCATCCAGAACACACATATATATATATATATATATATATATATATATATATATATATATATATATTAGGGCTGTCAAACGATTAATCGTGATTAATCGCATCCAGAATAAAAGTTTATGTTTACATACTATATGTGTGTTTACTTATAACTTATAATATATTATATGTATATTAATTATGTACATATAAATACACACACATACATGTATATATTAAAACAAAATATTTATATGTATATATATTTATACCTGTATACAATTTAGATTATAAATAAATATATATATTTTATATATAAATCTAAAATATTTTTCCTTAATATATACATGCATGTGTTTGTATTTATGTATACATAATAAATATACACAGTACACAAATATATATTATGTAAACATAAACTTTTATTTTGGATGCGATTAATCGCGATTAATCGTTTGACAGCACTAATATATATATATATATATATATATATATATATATATATATATACAGGGTTCCCACAGATCATGGAATTTCTGGAATATCATGGTCATTGAAAATCAGGGACTTTCATTTTTTTTTTTGTAGCTTTGGCTACAAAATGACCACTTCAAAGACTGGGTGTGAAAAGTAGATGATAGAAAAACAAAAACTAAATGTGGAGAAATAAAAAAAAAACTGTAGGATGAACTTGATTGCAAACAGAGTGTGTTTAACCTCTAAGATCATAAAAAAAATACATTAATTTCTGTAGAAACGGTACAGAAAAAGCCTGTTTCTGCCACTAAATAAAAAATTAAAAAAGGTAATTGAGACTTATATTTTCTCACAATTGTGTGATACAAAAAAGTCGCAATTCTGTGAACATATCAGTATTTTTTTCTCCTCAGAAATGAGTTTATATCTCACAGTTCTGAAAAAAAAGTCTGAATTGCAAGAAAAAAAGTCAGAATTGCAAGTTTTATCTTTATCTTTTTTTCATTTAGTGTCAGAAATGGGCATCCATAGTTTTGTAGTGAAAATGTCTGTAAACAAGTAATTAAAGTTAAATGGATGGGTCCGTTCATTATAGGTCATGGAAATTCAGCTTTTTAGTCAGTGAAAGTCAGGGAAAAGTCAGGGAATTTGACTTTTGGCTTAGCGTGGGAACCCTGTGTATATATATATATATATATATATATATATAGATAGATTTATTTTGTGCTAAATATTCTACAAATACATTTACAATGTCCCAATTATAACAATAATTTACAATTATTTAAATGTTATTAATAATAAAAATACCCTGCAGTTGTTATTTTGGCATACTAAACTGATATACCTAAAGTGTGATAAATCGTAACAACTAATTTTGTGCTGAATGCACTTTCATTTAATTAAATTTAAATGCAATTTAATTGAAATAATTGTGTGGAAGTAGTGCTGAAGTCCAACTAAAGACATAGCTACTGTTTATTTGATTGTGTTAAAGTCGAACTATTGCAAGTATACTTCAGGTACACTTTAAATATCTTGCATTTAAAGACAGAGACCATACAATATTTATTAAAAGTGATATTATAACACATATTAGGCATAATATTAAGAAATGTGCATTGTGCAATAACAAAATACTCCAAATGAAGCTAAGTTATAATTTTATATCAGTATGTGATATGTCAGTAAATATGTTAATGATTTCAAATTTTATTTAGATTTGAACAAAATGTAAATAAATTATGGTAGAGTTTTTTATTTTTAATGGGGCTAAGCCTCTTATCTCTCCCAACCCTAGCAATGCCCCTAGACAAGACCAAGACCGACCAGCACTCCTCAAATGAATTTGAAAGATCCACATTTATCCATTATTTATCATTTTATAGGAATGTTTCCTTTTAAATTGGCAAACATATACATGTCCAAGCTAAAAACAACTCAGCCATCTTTATTCAACACTTATTGTCTGTTTTATCATAAGACTAACATATTACTATTTTGCTGTAAGAAAAAAAGCAAAACATTAAAAATTTAAAATGTAGAAAATTATACCCAAGATATACACTGGGTGTCAAATGTTTAAAATAATTAAGATTTTTTAGTGTTTTTAATGTTTCTTTTGCTCACCAAAACAGCATTGGTTCAATAAAAACCAGTAAGACATTAATACCGTACAATTTTATTACAATTTAAAATAATTCTAAATTATTCAGTATTTAATAATAATTGAGCTCTAAATCAGCATATTAGAATGATTTCTGAAGGATTGTGTGACTGGAGTTATGATGCTTTGATAACAGCAATAAATTACATTTTAAAATTTATTAAAAGAGAAACCATTTGTTTAAATTGTAATAATGTGTCATAATACAATATTTACTGTATTCCTGATCAAATAAATACAGCCTTGGTGAGCAAGAGACCCCTTTCATAATCTTCATTTTTGTCAAATTGTTATATAATTAAATAAAGTAACAGCAAAATAATCTTTGCACTGCAGTCTAACACAGAGGTTGCATCTGAATTGGTACAATTACAAATGCATTTATTCAACGGATTCATTCAAAGCAGCTTATATGTTCTGATACGGATTTCTTTGAAACTATTTTCATGGCAGAAATAAAAGTTGTATTTAAAATATAGTAACTTAATATTACTTCTTGTTTATTGAATGCTAGTATAAATATAACATTTGCAATTGTGCACATTTATGAAAACTGCTCTCTTTCTTTTGTATTGCTTAATTATGTAACATTATAGAAATATGATCACAAACAGTAGCTTAACAATAGAAATCAGTATAGAAATATGTTATTCAGGCTATTGCATTTGTAAGATTTAGATGCAATCTCATGATTTTCACAAAGACAATGCACTTTTGCAATGCAGTTTAGTGATATCCACACAGTTGTGGTCTTGATCGGTCTTGAAGTAAAATCCAGAGTCCTCTTAATCTGAGACCAAGACAAGACCGAGTCCAAATGCAGTCGAGACCAAGACAAAACCAAGACCGGTCTCAAGTACTATAACACTAACAGTATGTGCTCAATTATTAGTTTAATTGATGTGCATCATAAACAGAGTTATTGAGATGAGACCTTTCAAGTGTTTCAAACGCTCTTCTGCTGTTCAGGAATCAGTCTCTGTCCTGCTTCCTCCTCATGAGCATATTTATAATTTAAACAATACATCTCATTTTACAACATTAATTAGGGTTTTGATCATACATTCGCATTAAATCATAAAACATAGAATGTATTTCATTGAGTGCTATTGATCTGGATAAATTATTAAATGGGGAAAGTTGAATGAATTTAATTGTTTAATCATTCTTTTTGGTTGTTAAAATGGAATTAAACCACTGAAATGAAATCTAGGGAAAAAAAGAAACTGAAATATAGAATTTGGGTAAGGAAAAACAGTTATGGCACTGTTATTGTTAAATTTGTAAAAAAAAAATAAATAAAATGTTATAGATTGTTCAAATTGATTTAAATTGATTAGACATCAATTTTTATTATTAAAATTGTATTAAACCATTAAAAAATAAAATGTAGAATCGAATGAAGAAAATAAAACGCATTTCATTTGCCACTGTTATTGTTACAATTATTAAATGGGGAAAGTTTAATGAATTGAATCATTCGATTTTGTTATTAAAATGGAATCCATAAACAATTTATATCTCTTAAATATGTTTAAAATAATATATTAAGTTTAACTTTTTTTTTTCAATTTGCAAATTGATTTCAATTGATTAGACATCCATTTTCAACATTCAAATTTATTAAACCTTTAAAACAAAATCCAAAAAATAAAAAGTAATTTAAAAATAAAACATTTCATTTGCTACTATTATTGTTACTATTATAATAAATTATTTTATGGAGAAAGTTTTATGAGTTGTTTATTCATCCTTTCTGATTATCAAAACTGAATTAAACCATTAAAATGGAATTCAGAAAAAAAAAATGATAGTATTATGGTTAAAATTGTAATGAATTGATAAATTCTTAAAGATTTACAAATTCAATTGATTAGACATCCTTATTGCAATTTATTTGAACCATTTAAACAGAATCTAGAAAACGCAAAACACTGAATTTGAGAAAAAAATGAAAGTATATTTGTTACAATTTTAACTAATTAATAAATGGCTAATGTTTAATAAATTCAGTTGATTATACATTTGATTGCACTGCAGAAATGTTCATCTTACTTGTATTTTGTCGTGTTTCTAATGAAAATATCTAAAAAAAAAAAAAAAAATTAAAGTAAGATGCATTTACTAGATAAGAAAAAATGACAAGGTATTTAGTCTTGTTTTAAGCAAAATGCACTTAATTTCAAGTAAGATTCCCGCTGTTATAGCCCAGGATGTAGGTTAGGAGCTCAATTATTAGTTTAATTGATGTGCATCATAAACACAGTTATTGAGATGAGACCTTTCAACGCTCTTCTGCTGTTCAGGAATCAGTCTCTGTTCTGCTTCCTCCTCATGAGCTCAGAGCGGAGGACAGATGAGTTTCTGATCACTCAATAGGCGTCAGTGTGGATGTGAGCAGTCATGTGATGATGCTCATCTGTGTGTGTGTCACTGTGTCTCACTCTGAATGAGTGTCAGTCTCCGAGTGTCTTTGGGAGGATAAAGGCTCTTGGTTTGTCATTCTGCAGAGTCTCGTGTAGATCAGCGGTTCTCAGCCTCATTGATCACAGCTATATCTATGTATTGAGCAGTGTTAATTTCGTTGACGAATAATTTTCGTCATTAACTTCGTCAACTACATTTTTTCACGGACGAAAACGAAACAATAACGAACTAAAATTCTTCTTGAATGACAAAAACTATGACAAAAATCTACTGCCATTTTCGTCAACGAATAAAAAGGAGACGCAAAAGTTAGTGAGGGACGATTTGGAAAGAGATTCATTCAGAAAAATCTGTTGCGTAGCAGGAGGTTAGATGCGTACAAACCGGCGGGACACAAGCTAAAATACACTTGCTGCACGTCTTATAAAACGTTCAGAAATGTGAATATGTGGGAGAAGTGCAGACATATGGATAAATTTGACGACACAAGAGAGAACTCAATTGGGTCTTGTTTTCTGATGCAGACACTGAAGCAAACACACAGAAAACACACCTCACACTCTTTCGCTTTGCATGAACTGAGAAATACACACAAACTGATCTGGAATTGTCCGTTTAGATGAGTATTCACGTAAACACAGCCGATTATGTCTTAAATGAACATAAACAGTAGAGAGAAAGTGCATCAGTGCATTGCATCCATTGCATTGGGTTTTAAAGGGACAGCAGCTGCATTTAGTGTCTATTGTCCGAGTCACTGATAGATGTTAACTAAGCATCAAAAGAAAGACAGAAAACCACTCACTGCTCTTGACTGAATCACTTACACAGCCCTAAAGATGAATCTAAATTCATTTATAGACATAAACATGTCTGTTTGAAAGAATGAAGAATATGGTAAACAAGTGACTATAAAGAATGCATCATTAGCCGATATAACCATTGATATTACATTCAGAAGAAGACCATGTTCTTTATGAGAAGTGGGTTTATTTCATTTTAATATTAAGGCATGTTGTGTATCACCGCAGTTAAATCATGATTAAACCTTAATATCAAACCTATAATGAGTTTGGAAATTTTAGAGAAATTCTTAATAAATGAATTGCACTGTAACTAAACCCATTAAGTTTTAGCCGACTACATTTATTGTAGATTTAGTCGACATAAATCTTCTGATATTTCGTCGACTAAAACTAGACTAAAACTAAAAACAATTCAGATGACTAAAATATGACTAAAACTAAATGGCATTTTAGTCAAAAGACTATGACTAAAACTAAATTAAAATTTGCTGTCAAAATGAACAGTGGTGACGAGATATTTCAGGTGTTTGTTGTAATGACAAAGCTGCTCACGCACAAAAATTAAATGTACCCCATTTTATAAATGCATGCTATTGATTCTATTGTAAACATTCATGCATATGCAGTGTTTCCCCTTTTTATGGCCTTGGGGGAGCGGGGTAGACTATATAAAGATGTGCCTTATTTTGTACAAAAGTAATACAAGAGCAACATATTTTTGTTGCATGTTAAACCGTACTTTTATTTTGACAGGTTGCTGTAAGGCAGGGTTCCTTAATTAGTTTTCACCGAGGGCCAAATTCTGCCAACAATACCAAGCTGAGGGCCACCGGCCATGTTATGACCAAAATGTTTGCTCTTGTTGTTGTTGCTGCTGTTTTTGTTTTTATTGTTGTTTTTTTTGTTAAGAGTCAGAAGATAAGACTTTTTTTTTTCTCACAGAAGTCTGTTTTATTCAAACAATTATGAACATTTTTGTATTCAGATACAGAAAACTAAATAACTTTCCCGGTTGAATATTAAAAACAAAAGAACAAACCAAAAATCTGGATTTCCATGTCAACTGTTCCTGCTCACACTGGGTCTGCACTTTCCCTAATTGCAAATTAATTATTAGATCTATCAGCATTAATATTTTTAGATTTTTGTGTGATCAAACTGTGGGTCACCATAAACTGTGGGTGACGTGACACGATAAAAGCCATCTTTTCCATGTAGTTTTTGTCCTAACCATGCGCGCAGTGACAAGCGAAAGAGATTTTATTTTTCAAAATGGTTTCAATTTCTGCGACGTCGCGGCTGGAACAACATACAAACTATGGCAGCGATAATCCCAGGTATTGATTACATGCTTTATTCATTGCTAAAATAGTCTAATGTGAGTTTGAATATCATATTGCGTGACATTTATAGCCATACTGAAAGCAACAACAGATTACATCAGATCTAAAAATATAATAAAACAAACATTAAAACTGCGGACCAACAAGTGTTTTCCATGACAGAGAAGGTATCAGTCACTCAGTATGTAGTTTTAATAATGTTAAATATTTAAATAGCTATTTATATAGGTTTAATATTTATTAATTAGATTACAAACTTGTCCATTTCATTCTGAGTACAGTGTGCTTCTCGCTTTTGAATGGGTATGATGCAGCCCCCTGGACATGATCACAAGCGAACTAACTATTGAGAACAAAAAACATTAATTTGTTGTGATCTAGCAAATCATTCAGCTCAGAAATCTCTACAATATGAAGCTAATAACTCAGTGTTTCCATACCTATTTTTATGCACATTTTGGAATATTGCATAAAAAACGCAGGATGTGCATAAATTCTAAAAATGCATGTAAAAAAATTTTACGCTCAACTATGTTAAATTTTTATCCAGTAAGAAAATGTGTGCATAAACTACAATGGAAACACCTTGATGCACATAAAAAAATAAATGTGACTTATGTGATGCATAACAAACAGCGTAACTGGACTAACCAACAAACCGATCTTTTTGCACAGCATCTGAAATGCTAGTTTTGTCATACTAAAATGCTTAAGCAAAGTCTCATCGAAGTGCTTCGTTATAATTAACTCCCAGATATGCGTTCCCAAACAGCAGACTCTGAAAATAAGAAAACATGACCGCGTTTCATCTGCACGCTCTGAACCATTTACAGTTCAGAATAAAGTCTTATTCTTATCTATATGCCCAAAAATGACATGGTATTTTAAGTTGTTTCTGTTACTATAAGGAAAAAAATTCTAAGCGCTCGCGCCGGAGACTGTCATGGGAAATATTTGTATTCGTGCCGAATGAGAGATGCATCAGTGCGTTTCAGTTTCTCGTTAAATTCATTTTGGTTAGACTTTTGTATGTTGTTATAACGAATGCCTTTATAATTTGTCTGTTTCTTAAATTAGTTTTGGTTAGACTTATATATGTTGTTTAGAACGAATGGCATTAATAATTGTATATATAAATATATGTACTATAATTTTATAGCTGCTCATAATTGTGCCCCCCTATGAAAACAAATTGCCCCCCAATTGAAGATTTTCTGGCGACGGCCCTGGTGTGATGCTAGACTAGTTTTCTCAAATGAAACAGAAAAATGATCATGAAGTGAGCTCTGGAGATTAAGTTCATGTGTTAATGTTGTCATATAGTGAGAGGCGAGCATCACGCATGCTTTAGCGTAAAAAATAATGATAATGAAATAAAATAATGACGGGAAACACTGATATGTTTATTTTTTGCACTTTCTTTACTTTTGGTGATGTATGTTGGTCTTCTTCAGTCATTTTTGCACCTAAACCCCGCCTCTTTCTTACAATCCACTGTAAGATCACATTTAGGCCCGCCTCCATTTGAAGAGCCACGCCCACATTTCAACATCCAATCAACAAATGATGCACAATTTGTTTCTTTTTCTGGTCATTCGAAGCATGACACAATACAAAAGAAAATATCTGTCACTATTTCCACTGTATTGTGACTTTAATTAAATATTTAACTGTTTATATAAAAAGTTATTATAATGATTTATTAAAATAAATTTCAGAAGCTTCAAAAAGCCTGATGCACAATCACCCTTTTAGATCAACTAACTGTATTACTGAAAAAAGATTTTCATTCAATCCGAAAGCATGAATCTAGGCTGTCGCTGTTGTTTTCAATGCATAACTAACCTTTCATTCACTGACATGCTTCACTCAGCAGTGCTAAAACCAACAGTGCATACACCCACTTCCTGGAAATCCACCAGAATAATAGCTGGCTGATTTTAGCTTTTAAAATGTTGAAAATTCATTTAAAATAATAATAAAGTAAAAAACACAAAACATGAAAATGTAAATATTAGCACTGTGTTTGTATTAAGTGTATTATACAGTAATTGTATTCTTATTTAATACTCATTTTAAAATATAAAAGTATTTTTACGTAGTATTTTATTTATTTTTTTACTATTTATTTTATGTTTTATTGTTGTATTGTACAATGCCACTCAAAAGTTTGGGATTAGTAAGATATTTAAAAAAAATTTTAATGCTCATCCAAAAAAAATAAATAAATAATAATATTGTGAAATATTATTACAATGTAAAATTATATTTTTCTATATTAATATATTCAAATGTAATTTATATCTGTAATGAAAGTTACATTTTCAGCATCATTACTCCAGTCTTCAGTGTCACATGATTATTCAGAAATCATTCTAATATACTGATTTATTATCAATGTTGGAAACAGTTGTGCTGCTTAATATTTTTGCAACCTGTGATACTTTTTTCCAGGTTTCTTTGATCACTAAATGGTTAAAAAGATGTATTTAAATTAACAGCATTTATTTAAATGAGAAAAGTGTTCTAAGAATATACACTACTGTTCAAAAGCTTGGGGTCAGTACATTTTTATTATTATTTTTTTCTTTTATTTACAAAGGATAAATTAAATAAGTTAATAAAAAGTGATAGCATAGATTTACATTGTTAGAAACAATTAATATTTTTAATAAATGCTGTTCTATTTAACCTTTTATTCATTAAGAAACCATTAAAAAAAGAATCACAGATTTCAAAAAAATATTTGTCAGCACAACTGTTTCCAACATTGATAATAAAAGTAATAAATCAGCATATTACAATGATTTCTGAAGAATCATGTGACACTTAAGACTGGAGTAACAGCTGATGAAAATTCAGCTTTGCATCACAGAAATAAATTATATTTTAAAGTATATTAAAATAAAAACCATTATTTTATATTCTAATAACATTTTGCAATATTATATTTTTTTTTGTTTTTTTAATCAAATAAATGAAGCCTTGATGAGCAGAAGAGACTTCTTTAATAAACATTTTGAGCAGTAGTCTATAAACTCATATATATTTATATAGGTTTTCCAAGACTGTGTGAATCCAGATTCTGAAATAAATCAACAAATTAAAGTAAGAAATATGATATGTCTTGATTTGAGCTGTTTTAAACTCTGTGTAGTTTTATTTGAAGACATTAGCCAGACAGCGCTGTGTGTTTTTATGAGCTGTACTGTATGACATCTGTCTGATTCAACCGGAAACACATTTCTCTGCTTTGATTTCTGAACGAGTGAGCGATGAGGGGAAGTGAAGTGAAACGGCTGTTATTTCCTCTGATAGTTTCCTGCATGTGCGCCGTCAGCGATCGCTCGTGTTCGATGAGAAAGCGAGCGTTCGTCCTCTTCCTGTTTGTTTCTTGCCTTTAACCGCAGATTAGACTGGTGTTCTGCTCGTCATTCATTCGTGGTCTGATCTGATAACAGACGTCCATCAGACTGGACTGATCCGATCTGATGTGGTTGAGTCTCGTCTAACGCTCCGGCGGTGAGTTAACCTGGTTACCTTCCAGCACAGGATGTCCGGTCCTGAGGCGGTCGCCATGGCGACAGGTGCGTTTGTAGATGTGAGTCGTGAGTGTGACGGATGCAGGGAGTCTGTTATCACCTATCACCTGCACACTGACCTTTGACCCCATCTGGGGGACATATCAGACAGATGTGTGTGTGTGTGTGTGTGTGTGTGTGTGTGAGTGAGTGATGAGCAGGAAATGCGCTGACAGTGTGCACTTCCTGTCGTGAAATGTCACTGAAATTAGCAAATTTTGGATGAATGAATCAAAAGTACAACTGTACACTGATATGCAATGTGGGAATTTTCTTTTTTCTTCCGTTTTTAATTTAAACAGTACATCTCATTTTACTAAATTAATTAGGGTTTTTAGAATGCATTTGTGTTAAATCATAAAACAGAATGAATTTCATTGAGCGCTATTGTTAGTCAAATCTTGATAAATTATAAAATGGGGAAGTTCAGATTTAATTGTTTATTTAATTTATAATTATTGTTTGTTATTCTTTTTGGTTAATTAAATGAAAATGAAAGTAAACCATTGAAATTAAATCCGGGAAAAAAAACAAAAAACTGAAAATATAGAATTTGGGTAAAAAAAAACACTTTATGGCACTATTATTGTTTATTTGTAAAAAAAAAAAAAAAGTTATAGATTGTTCAAACTGACTTCATGACATAATTTTTTTATTATTAATATTGTATTAAACCATTAAAACAAAATCCAAAATTAAGTAAATAAATAATAAAAAAAAAAGTTTTATTTGCCACTATTATTGTTACAATTATAATAAATTATTAAATGGGGAAAGTTTAATGAATTTAATCATTCTTTTTTCATTAAAATGGAAACTAATTAAACAGAAAACATAGAATTAGGGTAAGAAAAAAACCCTTATGGCACTGTTATTGTTAAATTTGTAAAAACACACACACACACACACACAAAAACAAAAAACAAACAAACAACAACAAAAAAAAGGTTAATTTGAATTGATTAGACATCAATGTTCATTATTAAATTTTAATTAAATCATTAAAACTAAATCCCCCAAAAAGTTACATTTGCCACTATTATTATTACAATTATAATAAATGGTTAAATGGGGAAAGTTTTACGAGAGGTTTATTCATCCTTTCTGATGATCAAAATTGAATTAAATCATTAGAATGAAATTCAGAAAAAAATTAAAACTGCAAACACAGAATTGCACTATTAATGTTAAAATTGTAATTAAATTCTTAATGATTTACAAACTCAGTTATCACATTTAATTTGATTTAAACAGAATCAAGCAAAAACAAAACACTGAATTTGAGAAAAAATAAAACACTTGTGATTTGCAATTGTTACAATTGTAATGAATTCACTTCTATTTGATTGCACTGCAAAAAGGCTTATCTTACTTAGACTTTTTGTCTTGTTTCTAGTCAAAATATCTAACAATTCTTAAATTAAGATGCATTCATAGATAAGCAAAATGACAATTTTTGACAAGATATTTAGTCTTGTTTTAAGCAAAATGCAGTTAATTTAGTTTTTTTTTTTCACCCTGGAATCAAGTAAAATTATTCACCAGTGGGTTAAGTAAAATATTCTTAAAACAAAAGTATACTTACCCCACTGCCAGATCATTTAACTTATTTTGAGCAAACTGCACTTCATTTAGTTTTTATTCTCCCCCTGGAAACAAGAATAAATATCTTACATCATCTTGCTTATTTAGTAAATGCATCTTAATTCAAGAATTTTTAGACGTTTTGACTAGAAGCTAGACAAAAATACTAAGTAAGATAAACCTTTTTTTTTTTACAGTGTGATAAGAGAATCCTGAAAATTAAACCATTAAAATTAAATCCAGAAAACTGAAAATATAGAATTTGGGTAAAAAACACGTATCACACTATTATTGTTAAATTTGTTTAAAAAAAAAAAAATTAGATAATAAGTTCTAGATTGTTCAAATTGATTTGAATTGTTTAGACATTTTTTATTATTATTAATATTGTATTAAACCATTAAAACTAAACTAAAAAAAAAAAAAGTAAAACAGAATTTGAAAGAAATAAAACACGTTTCATTTGCCACTATTATTGTTGCAATTATAACAAATTATTAAATGGGTAAAGTTTGATGAATTTAATGCTTAATCATTCTTTTTGGTTAATAAAATATAATTAAACCATTTAAATGAAATCCAGGAAAATTAAACAGAAAACATAGAATTTGGGTAAGAAAAAACACTGGCAGATTATTTGAATAATTTTTATATAATAATATATAATAATAATAATAATAATAATAATAATACTAAGTAATGTAAACCTTTTTTTTTTTTACAGTGTGATAAGAGAATCCTGAAAATTAAACCATTACAATTAAATCCAGAAAACTGAAAATACAGAATTTGGGTAAAAAACACTTATCACACTATTATTGTTAAATTTGTTAAAAAAAAAAAAAAAAAATGTAATAAGTTATAGATTGTTCAAATTGATTTGAATTGATTAGACATAGTTTTATATGTATATTACATGTGATTATTGTATATTACAGTATATTAGTATACAGAAAAATATACAGAAAAATTAAAAGAGTTTCCTGAAAAACATATTTCATAGGCACTGCTATTATGAAAATGTCATTCATTTAATACATGAGACATGCTTTTTAAATGAATTTTTAAACATGAAAACAGAGGTGTTTTGGCGTGTCTCTAAACACGTGTGACGTTCAGTTTTGTGTTTGTGTCAGTGGCGTTTAGACCGGCGTGATGACGGAAGAGCGATGTCCTCAGCTGGTGGATTATTTCGTGGTGGCGGGTCTGGCGGGCGACTCGTCTCCGCTGGACGAAGAGGGTCAGCAGAGGGGTGTGCGAGCGGTGCAGCCCGTCACCGATCTGGCCGTGATCGCCCGCGGCCTCGGGGAGGACGTCCCGGAAGGATTCACCTGCATCGAGAAAACGCAAGGAGGCCATCCGGCGGAGCTGAGCGCTGGCCTTCTGAACAACCCACACATGTTCCTGTGCTACCGCAGAGGACACGACAAACCGCCCATCGTGGAGCTCGGGTGAGTGCTTACGGGATTCATGTTGAGTATCGTATTCAAACATCAGGCTTTTATGGCTGAATATAGAGCTCAGTTTTATACAGAGAGTCAAACTGAGCAAAAATATGAATTTGCTGCAGAAGCTGATATTTATATGATGAAATTCTGCTGCTTGTAATGTAAATCAGTCAATCTTAATAACCAGTGTTTGGGGTAACGCATTGCAAGTAACGCGAGTTGCATAACATTACATTACATTACATTTAGGCATTTGGCAGACGCTTTTGTCCAAAGCGACATACAGTTGGGAGAACGTAGAGCGATTCTTCTTAAGGAGACAAACAGACACAGGCAGTGCTATAATACCAGATTTCAAGTGGTGCTTCAGACAAATACAAGCTAGAAAGGGAAGGAATACGAAATGAAAAAGAAAAGTTCTAGCAGCAACTTGCAAAGTACACAACTCTAAATGAAATAAAGTATTACGCAAACACTTACGCTTACTGTGCGTTCACACCGAACGCGGCGAGAGCGTCGAAGCGGGCGGAATTCATTCATTTTCAATGAGAGCCGGCGGCGAAGGGCGGCGCGGTGCGGCGCGGCGAGGAGAGTTGAAATCAGCTCAACTTTATGGTAATGAGCTATGACGCGGATCAGCGGCAAGCGGCGGCAGCCAATCAAAAGTAGAAGTGCTCCGCTTGAGAGGATTCCGGAGAACGCAGCACGGTAAACTTTGGTTCCGACCACATTAGTTCCAAAGCGAAATGGAGGAGAGTTTGATAATTGCTGTTGCGGGTTTCGCAATTATTTATGACGTGTCCCTGTTTGCATACAGCAGGGTTCCTACGGCTCATGGAATTTCTGGAATATCATGGAATTTTAAAAAGTCTATTCCAGACATTGAAAGTCAGGGAATTTTATATTTATTTTGTCCAAGTCATGGAATATCAGGGATTTTTGTTTGCTGCTTTCAATTTTTGTTTACATTTATCAAAATGTAAATTTTGTATACTGTATTTTGTTTTATTTCACGCATTTTGCCTATTGTTATGGTTATGACAACATAAAAATACATTTAAAATAAGTTCTTTTTTGTAGAAGTAGTACAGAAAAATACAGTTCATTTCAAGCGTAAAAAAACAAACAAACAAACAAAAGTAGTAGTGTATATGTGTGTTTTGTACTAAAAAACATCTGTGATTAAGTAAATAAAGCTTGCAAATGGATGGATCTGTTTATTATAGGTTATGGAAATTCAGCTTATTAGTCAGTGAAAGTCAGGGAAAAGTCAGGGAATTTGACGTTTGGCTTGGAGTGGGAACCCTGATACAGGGACAAAAAAAAAAAAAAAAAAGATTAACGATTAACGTTATATATTTTCTGAAAACAAGTGGGAATTTCATGTTAATTTTGGCGCCAGACCATGCAAAAGAGTGTAAAATATTTGTCAAATGCGAAATATTTGTCATATCTACACATATGAAATAAAAAATATAGACTGCTGTAGAAAGAATGTTTATATATATATATATATATATATATATAGGCCTATATATGAAGAGCTCCCAAAACGCGATAAACGCCGTTTTTTTATGAATTAACTTGCGTATTTAGAGTCAATTTCCCATTCATAAAATAAACAGTCACTTGCTTTATTCCTCAATGAATCAGCCGTTCGAACGAATCAAATGAATATGATTCAGTAATTAAATAAGTGACTTGATGCCACCTACTGGCTTGTAGTTTCATTTTTAAAGTATATTTTCAGTGATTTAAATCATTTAATATTTCTACATTCAAAATTTTATAGTTAAAACATTAATCTCAACATTATTTTTTTCCCCTGCTGGATTTATTGCATTTTGGGGGAAAATATTCAGTTTTTTATAATAATTCTTGATGAAAATCAATGAAGATCAACAAGCTTGACTGCGGCCCCTTTAAATACAAGAAAGGAATTTGATCTACGTCAGAGCGGCGAAGAGCGGTGACGAGCGTCGACAAGCCTTCTCGGTGAAAAAAAGTCGCTTCTCCGCATAATCTGATTACCTTTTTTTTTTACTACAATGTAAAAAAAAAATTTGTTGAGTCAACTTACAATAATTTGTTACCCTGCTGCCTTAACATTTTAAGTTCGGTCAACTCAAATAAGTTTATTCAACTTGAAATGTTAGGTTGTACTAAATGACAGCTTAGATATTTGAGTTGACTTAACAGCTGTGTTTGTTACTCGACTGCTTTTAAATTTTAGGTTGAATCAACTCAAATATCTATGTTGTCACTTAGTAAAATGTAACATTTCAAGTTGACTAAACTGTTTTCAAGTCGACTGAATTTACAATTTTAAGGCAGCCATGTAACTATTTTAAGTTGACTCAACAAATTGCATTACTTTTTCATTTACAAGAAAATGGTTACTTTTTCTTTGTTTCTTAGTTACTTTGTTTCCTTTGTGTATTTAATCCAATTGTAACCAGTGTCTTTGCTGTTCAGGGTTAACACGGGTCCTTGAAATCCTTAAAAGTCCTTAAAATGTGAAAAAGACAAAAAAAAAAAAAAAAAAAAAAAAAAAACAATGACCTGGAAAGCTTTTGAAAATGAACACATTTCATCTTGAATTCATTTTGTGCGAGAAGTTTTCTGGAAAAAATTCCATATTATTCCCTCCGGTCCGCTAACGTGTTATTTGTGACCTTGGACCACAAAACCAGTCATAAGTCTCAATTTTTAGAAACTGAAAGTTGAACAAATAAGCTTTTAATTGATGTATGTTTTGTTAGGATAGGGCAATATTTGTCCGAGATACAGCTATTTGAAATCTGTAATCTGAGGGTGCAAAAAAAAAAATATTGAGAAAAACGCCTTTAAAGTTGTCCAAAAGTTCTTAGCAATGCGTATTACTAATCAAAAATTAAGTTTTGACACATTTACGGTAGGAAATTTACCAAATATCTTTATGGAAATGTGTCCCCACATTAAGTCCTTGAATTTAAGGATATTGGACCTAGAAAGTCCTTGAAAGGTCCTTGAATTTAAAGTTAACCAAGGCGTGGGAACCCTGTGCTGACCTTTGTTGAACCAGTTCAGCCGTACTAATAAGCAAAACTTACTTTAGATTAACTAACATGTGTGCTTCATTTTTTTCATTGCAGAAGAATGTTGACCTTCCTTTTCCTTTTTGGTGTGAAAGGGCTTTTACATTTGCTAAAAATCAAACTTTTTATGTTAAAAACAACGCAAAAGTAACAGAAAAGTAACGTAACGCACTACTTTTCATAAAAAGTAACTAAGTAACATAATTAGTTACTTTTTTTAGGGAGTAATGCAATATTGTAACGCAGTACTTTTAAAAGTAACTTTCCCCAACGCTGATTATAACAGTAGAGCAGATACTGACATAAATTGATGTAAATATGAGTGGTCACTCTATATCTCCAATAATATGTCTTAGTAAGGCAAGATTGAAATGATCCAAACATATAATGCAATGCAATCCAAAGATGATTGAGATGTGAGATGTTTTAGAGGCTTGGAGAGATCATTTCTCCACTGAGGAACGGTGAAAGTAAAGCTCCTGGAAACAAAAGTTTCCCAAAAGATCTTGATGATCAAATTTGAGACTAAAAATGATTTGTGGAGAATCAAGTAAAGCCAAGCTGGAATCTGAAAATATTACTCAAGTCATTCTGGCGTTTACCTGATAAAAATCATTCAAGATTTGACAGCAAAAAGACACATGAAGCACAGTTTGTTACAGGTTTGTTTGTTTTTTTTGCTAAAAAGCGCTAAGCTATCGATTAGACAACAGAAGACATGGAGTAGATTTGAGTGTGACATTAAGTTTTAGTCTTTTAAGAGTCCTGTGTCTTATATATGTGACCCTGGAGCACAAAACCAGTCTTAAGTCTGGGGTATATTTGTAGCAATAGCCAAAAATACTTTGTAAGGGTTGAAATGGTTGATTTTTCCAAAAATGCCAAAAATCATTAGGATATTAAGTAAAGATCATGTTCCATGAAGATATTTTGTACTTCTTCCATAAATATTCAAAAAATATTTTTTGATTAGTAATATGCATCACTAAGAGCTTCATATGGACAACTTTAAAGGCTATTTTCTCAACATTTAGATTTTTTTGCACCCTCAGATTGTAGATTTTCAAATAGTTGTATCTCAACCAATTGTTGTTCTATCCTAGCAAACCAAACATCAATTAAAAGCTTATTTATTCAGCTTTAATAATGCCTAAATCTAAATTTACAAAAATTAACTCTTATGACTGGTTTTGTGGTCCAGGGTCACAAATGTTAAAGTGTTTGTTGTTCTCATTGATTGATTCAGTGGTTTGTGTTTGTGTCAGTGTTCTGTATGAGGGCAAGGATCCAGTCCGGTCAGGATGGCAGGTGATTGAGACGACTCCATACAGCCGTTCTGCGAGTCTGAGCTCCGGCGGCCCAGCGACCCACCGCACCTTCCTGATGTTTCGCAGAGCGCCGGACTCACAGGCCTTGAACACGCTGGGCGTCACCGAGATCTCGCTGCTGATGCCTAGCAAGGGCGAGACGGCGCCACACACCTACTGCAGAGTGGACAAGAACCTCAACACTGGCATGGTGATGATTCACTGAGTCACTGACTCACTGATTCACTGATTCACTCTGATGATCGAGCGTTTCTCTCATCTTTATTTATTAAGCTGCTCAGATTTTTTTCTAATACTTTTATTCATCAAGGATGCATTAAATTGTTCAAAAGTGCCAGTAAAGACTTTTTAAAGTTACAAAATATTTCTATTTAGACATTTAGCAGATGCTTTTATCCAAAGGAAAACAGTGGAAGCAATCGAAATCAACAAAAGAGCAACAAAAACTCTTTGGTTAGTGTTAGCTTTGTTAACTGTAAAGAGAGAAAAAAAAAATTATATATTATATTTATTTCAAATAAATGCTTTTGAACTTTATATTCATCTGTGAATCCTGAAAAATAAAATGTATGACGGTTTGCACAAAAATATTGCACAGAAAATGTATAATAATTAGAAAATTTATTTTGAGCAGCAAATCAGAATATTAGAATGATTTCTGAAGGATCATGTGACATTGAAGACTGGAGTAATGATGCTGAAAATTCAGCTTTGCATCACAGAAATAAATTGCATTTTAACAGATATTCACAGCTGTTTTAAATTTCATTTTTAAATTGTATTTACAGTTTATTTGATAGAATAGAATAACAAAATAAAGTAATAAAAAAAATGCTAACAAAACAATTAGAATACATTAAATCAAAATAAAGTTAAAATAAAAACGACTAGTAATGATGCTGAAAATTCAGATTTAATCACAGGAATAAATTACATTTTAACAGATATTCACAGCTGATTTAAATTGTAATAATATTTCACATTTTTAAACTGTATTTACTGTATAGTTGATAACAAAAAAGAATAACAAAATAAAGTAATAAAATTAAAATAACAAAAAAACTAAATATAAATGCAAAAAATACTAACCAACAATTAGAATACGTTAAATTAAAATAAAGTTAAAATAAATATGACTAGTAATGATTCAGCTGCGCATCACAGAAATAAATCACATTAACAGATATTCACATGGAAAACGTCTGTTTTAATTTGTAATCATTTACATTTTTAAACTGTATTTATGGTGTATTTGATGAAATAGAGTAACAAAATAAGTAATAAAATTAAAATAACAAAAACAAATGCTAACAAACAATTAGAATACATTAAAATGCAAAAGGTAAAATAAAAATGACTAGTAATAATGCTGAAAATTCAGCTGTGCATCACAGAAATACATTTATAAATGTTTTTATTTAATTTTTTTTTATTTAAATGTATTAAATTTATTTATTTAATATATTTATTTCGAAAACAGCTGTTTTAAATTGTAATAATATTTACATTTTTAAACTGTATTTACAGTATATTTGATAACAAAATAGGATAACAAAGTAAAAAAATGAAATAATTAAAAATATAACATAAAATGCTAAAAAAATAATTACAATACATTTCAATTAAAATGGAAAAGTTCAAATAAAAATGACAATGATAATGAAAATTCAGCTTTGATCACAAGAATAAATTACATTTTAACAGATATTTACGTAGAAAATGTGAATTGTATTTCACATTTTTTAACTGTATTTACAGTATATTTGATAACAAAATAGAATAACAAAATAATTGCTAAAAATTGCTAACAAAACAATTAGAAAACATTAAAATGCAAAAGTTATAATAAAAATGGCAATTAATGATGATGAAAATTCAGCTTTGATCACAGAAAATAAATGCTTTTTTACAGTGTATTCACAAAAGAGAACTTTTTTTGTTAATTATTTTTACTGTATCTTTGATCAAATAAATGCAGTCTTGGTGAACAGAAGAGACTTGTTTCAAAAACATTAAAGGATTACTCCACTTGCAGAATAAAAATTTCCTGATAATGTACTCACCCCCATGTCTTCCAAGGTGTTCAAGTCTTTCTTTCTTTAAAGAAATTAAGCTTTTTGTGGAAAACATTCCAGGATTTTTCTCTATATAGTGACTTCAGTGGTGCTCAACAGATTGAAGGTTAAAAATGCAGCTTGAAAGGGCTCTAAACGATCCCAGTCAAGGAATAAGGGTCTTATCTAGTGAAATGATCAGTTATTTTCTTAAAAAAAAATTATTATTCTACATAAACTTTTATTTTGGATGCGATTAATCGTGATTAATCATTTGACAGCCCTAATATATATATATATATATATATATATATGTGACCCTGCACCATGAAACCAGTCTTAAGTTGCACAGGTATATTTGTAGCAATAGCCAAAAATACATTGTACGGGTCAAAATTATACATTTTTCTTTTATGCCAAAAATAATTAACATATTAAGTAAAGATCATGTTCCATGAAGATATTTTACAAGTTACCTACCGCAAGTATGTCAAAGCGTAATTTTTGATTAGTCATATGCTTTGGTAAGACCTTAATTTGGACAACTTTAAAGGCGGTTTTCTCAATATTTAGATTTTTTTGCACCCTCAGATTGTAGATTTTCAAATAGTTGTATATCGGCCAAATATTGTCCTATCCTAACAAACCATACATCAATGAAAAGCTTATTTATTCAGCTTTCAGATGTTGTATACAACTCAATTTTGAAAAATGTACACATATGACTGGTTTTGTGGTCCAGGGCCACATATATATATAATATACATACCCTACATACCCCTTTTGAAACTGTTTTTAACCTTCAGTCTGTTGAGCTCCACTATATGGAGAAAAATCCTGGAATGTTTTCCTCAAAAAACTTCTTCTACAATTTCTTTGCTGAAGAAAGAAAGACATAAACATTGTGGACGACATGGGGGTGACTAAATTACCAGGAAATGTTTTGGAAATGGAGTAATCCTTTAATACATTTTTTGTGAACACTGTATGTTAGTATGCAGTGGCTACAAATGTGTCTCAGTGTGTTAAACGAGCGCTGAGCTTGTAATTATGTTCACATCTGCTTCTCCTTCCTCTTAAAACACACTTTAGAAACACCATCAGTTCTGAACTTCCTCTTCTGCTTTATTTGTCCGTTTCTCTAACTCTCGGTTTCTTTTCTGTTGGTTTTGATTGATTGTGTATTGTGTGTGTGTGTGTGCGTGTGTGTGTGTGTTCAGTGGGGTCCAGCGCTGTATCTCTGCTATAAGCGTTCAGTGGCTAAAGCAAACGCTCTGGTGTATGAGGCAGGTGAGTTTCTCACACACTATACATTATATTCTATGTGTGCATCTGCAGTCTGTAAGCATGTGTGTGTGTGTGTGTGTGTGTGTGTGTGTTCAGGGCTGATCAGTCGGTATCCTGAGGAAGATCTGGAGTCGTTTCCGCTGCCGGACTGTGTTCCGGTCTTCTGTCTGCCGATGGGTGTAACGGTGGAGAGCTGGCCGCTCAACACCAAATACCAGCTGCCCATCTTCTCCACATTTGTCCTGACCAGCGCCTCTGGAGACAAGGTCCGTCTGAGAGCCAGTTCAGTGTAAAACTGTCCGCTTAAGACATTTACATTACATTTAGTTATTTAGCAGACGCTTTTATCCAAAGCGACTTACAAATGAGGACAATGGAAGCAATCTTAAATCAAGTGCTATGACAAATCTCAGATTAGTTTAGTGCAGTATACATAGCAAGGTTTTTTAGTAAATAAAAAGAAAAATGGATAGAATAGCAAAGATGGATGACAAAAAGAATTTTTTTTTTTTTAGAAAAGATATAAAGATAGAAGACAAAAAAGAGCTTTTTTTTAGAAAAGATAGAAAAGATAGATGACAAAAAGACCTTTTTTTTTAGAAAAGATAGAAAGATAGAAAAGATAAATTACAAAAAATAGAGCTTTTTTTTTAGAAAAGATAGAAAGATAGAAAAGATAGATGACAAAAATAGAGCTTTTTTTTTAGAAAAGATAGAAAAGATAGATGACAAAAAATAGAACAAAAAATGTGTAAAGATAGAAAAGATAGATGACAAAAATACCTTTTTTTTAGAAAAGATAGAAAGATAGAAAAGATAAATTACAAAAAATAGAGCTTTTTTTTAGAAAAGATAGAAAGATAGAAAAGATAAATTACAAAAAATAGAGCTTTTTTTTAGAAAAGATAGAAAGATAGAAAAGATAGATGACAAAAAATAGAACAAAAAATGTGTAAAGATAGAAAATATAGATGACAAAAATAGAGCTTTTTTATAGAAAAGATAGAAAGATAGAAAAGATAGATGACAAAAAATAAAGCTTTTTTTTAGAAAAGATAGAAAGAAAAAAGAGCATTTTTTTAAGAATAGAAATAGAAATAGAATAGAGAGTGCAAGATTTAGAGGGTCAAATAAAGATGGAAAAGATGTGTTTTTAGCCGTTTCTTGAAGATGGACACGTTTACAGCGGTAACAACTAACAATAACATTCTGTTCATTCTCAGTTACACTACTGTAGATGTTGACTGTCCAACTTCTTAACACTTTTATTCATCAAGGACACACTGAATTGATCAGAAGTGACAATAAAGACATTTATACAGTTGAGGTCAAAAGTTTACATCCCCTTTTAGAATCTGCAATAATAAGCGTGATCATACAGTACAAAATGCATGTTATTGCTCATTTAGCACTGACCTGAAAATAAGATATTTCACATAAAAGATGTTTACATATAGTCCATATTATATAAAAATATATATCCCCTTGATTCTTAATACTGTGTTTTTACCTGAATGATCCACAGCTGTGTTTTTTGAGTCCCTTGTTTGTCCTGAACAGTTAAACTGCCTGCTGTTCTTCAGAAAAATCTTTTAAGTCTCACAAATTCTTTGGTTTTCCAGCATTTTTGTGTATTTGAACGCTTTCCAACAATGACTGTATGATTTAGAGATCCATCTTTTCACACTGAGGACAACTGAGAGACTCATATGCAACTATTACAGAAGGTTCAAACACTCACTGATGCTCCAGAAGGAAAAAAACAGGCATTAAGAGCCGGGGGTGAAAACTTCTGAACAGAATGAAGATGTGCACGTTTTTCTTATTTTGCCTAAATATAATATTTTTTTATTATTTAGCACTGCCCTTCAGAAGCTTCAGAAGATACTTACATGTTTCCCAGAGGATAAAACAAGTTAAATTTACCCTCATCTTCAAATTCCAAAAGTTTTCACCCCCGGCTCTTAATGCAACTTTTTCCTTCTGGAGCATCAGTGAGTGTTTGAACCTTCTGTAATAGTCCCTTAGTTGTCCTCAGTGTGAAAAGATGGATCTCAAAGGGTTCAAATACACAAAAATGCTGGAAAACCGAATAATTTGTGGGAGCTGAAGGATTTTTCTGAAGAACAGCAGGCAGTTTAACGGTTCAGGACAAACAAGGGACTCATGAACAACTATCACTAAACAAAAAACACAGCTGTGGGTCATTCAGGAACAACACAGTGTTAAGAATCAAGAGGATGTAAACTTTATATAAATGCAACTGTTATTTTTCCTTGTGGACTATATGTAAACATCATTTATGTGAAATATCGTATTCAGGTCAGTGAATCCTGAAAAATAAAATCTACCATGGTTTCCACAAATATATTGGGCAGCACAACTGTTTTCAGCATATTAGATTGATTTCTGAAGGAAATTAAATTAAAAAATAAAATAAAATAAAATAATTTTAATTAAGCTAAAATAATCAAAGACAATTAATTTGTGATTCTAGAAGTTTCATGAAGAGAATATTTTCTTAGGGTTCTTGGTCTTTTTAACCAAGTTGACCAATATTCAAATATATCAATGAAAACTCAATTAAAATTTTTTTTTCACTTAAAATAAAAATGAAGAGTTTTCAACCCGTCATAAGGGTCCATTTTTGGAAATTGAGATGTAGGCATCATCTGAAAGCTTAATAAATGAGCTTTGCATTGATGTATGGTTTGTTAGGATAATAACAGGACAATATTTGGATCTTTACTTAATATCCTAATGATTTTTGGCATTGGTCTTGGTCTTTTTAACCAAGTAGACCAATATTCAAAAATATCAATGAAAACTCAATTAAAAAAAGTTTTTTTTTCACTTAAAATAAAAATGAAGAGTTTTATCTACATTATCTGGCTTTAGTAACAAGCCTGAAAAATAAAATCTACCACGGTTTCCACAAATATATTGGGCAGCACAACTGTTTTCAGCATATTAGATTGATTTCTGAAGGAAAAATAATTAAAATTTAAAAAAAGAAAAGAAAAGAAACTAATTTTAATTAAGTTAAAATAATCAAAGACAATTAATTTGTGATTCTAGAAGTTTCATGAAGAGAATATTTTCTTAGGGTTCTTGGTCTTTTTAACCAAGTTGACCAATATTCAAAAATATCAATGAAAACTAAAATAAAAATGAAGCGTTTTCAACCAGTCATAAGGGTCCATTTTTGGAAATTGAGATGTATGCATCATCTGAAAGCTTAATAAACAAGCTTTGCATTGATGCATGGTTTGTTAGGATAATAACAGGACAATATTTGGATTTTTACTTATTATCCTAATGATTTTGGGCATTAAAAAAATCTACAATTTGTCATTTACATTATCTGGCTTTAGTAACAAGCCTAAAAAAAAATCTACCACGGTTTCCACAAATATATTGTGCAGCACAACTGTTTTCAGCATATTAGATTGATTTCTGAAGGAAAAATTATTAAAAAAAAAAAAATTATTAAAAAAAAAAAAAAAAAATTAATTAAGTTAAAATAATTAAAGACAATTAATTTGTGATTCTAGAAGTTTCATGAACAGAATATTTTCTTAGGGTTCTTGGTGTTTATTTTATAATATTCAAAAATATCAATGAAAACTCAATTAAAAAAAGTTTTTTTTCCCTTAAAATAAAAATGAAGAGTTTTATCTACATTATCTGGCTTTAGTAACAAGCCTGAAAAATACAATCTACCACGGTTTCCACAAATATATTGGGCAGCACAACTGTTTTCAGCATATTAGATTGATTTCTGAAGGAAAAATAATTAAAATTTAAAAAAAAATAAAAAATAAACTAATTTTAATTAAGTTAAAATAATCAAAGACAATTAATTTGTGATTCTAGAAGTTTCATGAAGAGAATATTTTCTTAGGGTTCTTGGTCTTTTTAACCAAGTTGACCAGTATTCAAATATATCAATGAAAACTCAATTAAAAAAAGTTTTTTTTTCACTTATAATAAAAATGAAGAGTTTTCAACCCGTCATAAGGGTCCATTTTTGGAAATTGAGATGTAGGCATCATCTGAAAGCTTAATAAATGAGCTTTGCATTGATGTATGGTTTGTTAGGATAATAACAGGACAATATTTGGATCTTTACTTAATATCCTAATGATTTTGGGCATTAAAAAAATCTACAATTTGTCATTTACATTATCTGGCTTTAGTAACAAGCCTGAAAAATAAAATCTACCACGGTTTCCACAAATATATTGGGCAGCACAACTGTTTTCAGCATATTAGATTGATTTCTGAAGGAAAAATAATTCAAATAAAAGAAAATTAAAATAAATTAATTTTAATTAAGTTAAAATAATCAAAGACAATTAATTTGTGATTCTAGAAGTTTCATGAACAGAATATTTTCTTAAGGTTCTTGGTCTTTTTAACCAAGTTGACCAATATTCAAAAATATCAATGAAAACTAAAATAAAAATGAAGCGTTTTCAACCAGTCATAAGGGTCCATTTTTGGAAATTGAGATGTATGCATCATCTGAAAGCTTAATAAACAAGCTTTGCATTGATGCATGGTTTGTTAGGATAATAACAGGACAATATTTGGATTTTTACTTAATATCCTAATGATTTTGGGCATTAAAATCAATAAAATAAAATTATGTGGCATTAGTAACAAGCCTGAAAAATAAAATCTACCACGGTTTCCACAAATATATTGTGCAGTTTTCAGCTTCTGAAGGGTCGTGTGACTCTGAAGACTGGAGTAATGATGAACAAATGTTCTCTCGGTGTAGCAGTGATTGTTTCTGCTGATCTGGCCATGTTTGTGTGTGTTGTTCAGGTGTACGGCGCTGCTATCCAGTTCTACGAGGCGTATCCGCGCGAGTCTCTGTCCGAGCGTCAGTGTGTGCGTCTGGGGCTCCTGAGCGTCGTGGACCGGCGGCCCATCACCAACCGCAGCGTTCAGGTCAAGAAGAGCATCTGCGTCCTCTCGCACTGGCCCTTCTTCAGCGTCTTCCAGAAGTTCCTCACCTTCATCTACAGATACTCCATCTCTGGACCTCATGTGCTGCCGCTGGAGAAGTGAGTGACGTTCACACAAACAAAACACGAATGATCAAGACGCTCAAACCTGTATGACTGCTTTTTTATTTGCTGAGACTTGTTCCTTTGCTGAAAAACTCCAACTAGATTTTTACTGCAGCTGTCTTCTAACATTCAGCCGTTTCCACTCTGTATTAGTGCATTTTTACACTGCAAAAAATGCTTTTCTTACTTAGATTTTTTGTTTCCAGACAAAATATCTAAAAAAAATCAGGAAGGATTTTCTAGACGAGTAAAAATTATTGACTTGTTTTCAGAAAAAATAAGTTAAATTTAGTGAGTTTTTGCTTGAAACAAGCAAAATAATCTTATTTCAAGCTGAAAACTAGATTATTTTGCTTACCCCATTGGCAGATAATTTAGCTTGTTTCAAGCAAAAACTCACTAAATTTAACTTTTTTTTTTTTGAAAACAAGACAATCATTTCATCTTGTCTAGAAAATCCTTCTGGATTTAAGAATTTTTAGATATTTTAGCTGGAAACAAGACAAAAAAAATCTAAGAAAAGCATTTTTAGCATTGTTTTACTAAAACTCTTGAGTTTCTATACGCTAAAAAATTCAGCACAATCAATTTTGTGATTCTAGGGCTGAACGTTCTTCAGGGTTCTTGTTTTTAAAAAATGTTTACTTTTTTTTTGTTACAGTAAGCAAATTATTATTATTATTATTATTATTATTATTATTATTATAAAAAAGCTTCTATGACTTTTTGAGATTTTATTTATTTTAATATTTAATATTATGAGTTTAGAAACCACATTTTTGAATTTTAAAAATGTAAAAAATGTCAAAAATGCACACTAGTGCACAAAAGAAGATATTTTCAAAAATGTCTCTCCAGCCATTAAATAAAAAAATGAAGAGTATAAAAATAAGTTTTTTTGCAGTTCTGAATAACTTTTTTTCTTCTAAATTCTGCATCTCACAATTCTGTTTTATTTGTTTCCACCACAGATTAAAAAATAAAAAAGGTAACTGTGACTTCTTATCTTCCAAATCCAATTTCCAAATATATCTAGCAATTCTGACCTTTTTTCTCATAATTGCAGGATTTTTTTTTTTCATTCTGTGATGGAAACAAGTATTCTATCTATACACAATTATCTTAAAAAATCATAATTCTGTGCCTTGTGTTCAAATTAAATGTTTCAGTATAATAATGTAGTGTCTGCATGGGGTATACTGTAGTTTGCAGCATTATTTGAGAATTTTTTGTCCTTGGAAAAAAAACGTATGTACTGTACGAATCGAGACGAACTGAATCAAGATCTAAATTGAATCAAATCGTAAGCTTGCGAATTAATTATTTTGATGTTTTGTGTGTTCAGATATTCACAACAAAATATATACTAATTAATACCTAAATAGGGACATAGTAGTATACATAAAATATAATGCAAAGTTCACTTAAAGAAAACTTCCAAGTATACTTGCAGTATAAAACTACTAAACTATACTTCAAAGTGTACTAAAAATGCATAAAAAGTGTTCATAAGTTCACTTTTAGTATACTTGCAGTACAAACTGAAAACACTAGTTGTGTACAAAAGTTTACGACTTAAAAGTATACTTTTATATACTAGAAAGTGGGCCAATTTAGTCCCAAGGAGTATTGAAATAGTACACTTAAACATATACTACTAGTACACTGGTATTTGTATACTTGCTACATACTACATACTTAAAAATATACTTGAACTTTATTTAAGTATACTTCAAATAAACTAATAAAATAAACTTTAAGTATACTTGAAGTCATTATTAGAGGAGTTTATTAACCAAACTATGTTTTTTATTATATGTTTTTATTGTTTTTTTTATTGTGTTAGCTTGAGAAGTGGGACAAAACGGTGCAAAGTTGAAAAAAAATAAAACCATGTACTCAGACAAATGAAACCACATTTATGTATCTTATATGTACTAAGCTACTGAGCTGTGCTTTGATACAACCTCCCAACTTTTCTCTTTTTTTTAACAAAATGTGCTTTTTAACTTGTACTGTGTAATATAATTTTATCTTTATCTTTAACAGCATTCTAGATGTATTTAACATTTCAAAACACATTCTCAAGTTAGCAAACAGATTACACTTTCACATGTGACCAACAATTCAACAACAAATATAAAATATAATGAAATATTCATCTGACGGCATTGACACATCTGACAGTGGTCAGCAAAACCTGAATTTGTAGTCATTTTAACTATCAAATGCATTGAATCAATCAATTACTGTATTAAAACAAACAACAAACAGCGAGTATGTTATTGTTTTTGAAGCTTCTATTCAAGAGTCACATTTAAGTAGGGATGCACCGAAATGAAAATTCTGGGCCGAAAACGAAACCGAAAATTTTGGATGCACTTGGCCGAAAACCGATACCGAAACCGAAAATGGCTTCATTAAAAAACATGTTTAAAATATTTTCTTTTTGTTTGTATTAAAAAAACTACAAATTAATTAAGCAATCAAACTTTTATTGATAATAAATAACAGTAATATGGCTGTTTAACAATAACAAAACTAAATAAAATTTCTTTCTGTAACAAAATTGTGCAAAAAAAATGCTAGCTGCTTTTTTACTTCAATTTTAAATTACTGTACCAAACAACAGTGCACAAACAGAAAAAAAATAAATAAATCCAACCTCTTACTGTAAACAACATAACTATACACACTAAATTGGTCTGCTTTTAATTTAAGCAAAAGAAGCAAGTTTATCTTTATGAACAAAAGTTTTTCAGTTTTCTGGCTGAAGACACAGTTCCTCTTCTCATGAAGAACATACTGCACTGAATAAAATCACTCAGTCTGTGCTAGCTTTTAGTGCCTTTACGAATTGTGCAAAATATTACCTGCATTAAACGTTTTACTTCAATTTTAAATTACTGTGCAAAACAACATTGCAATAACAGAAAAAATAAATCAAACCTTTAACTGTAAACAACATCAAATTAGGCTGCTTTTATTTTAGCAAAAGTGGCAGATTTCTCTTTATGAACAAAAGTTGTTCAGCTTTCTGGCTGGAGAGACGATTTCTCTTCTCATCAAGAACATGAGATGCTGCACTGAATAATCTCTCACTGTCTGTGCTGGTGCTTGGGGCAGATAAGTATTTGCGCGCAGTCCATGCAAGCAAAGGAAAGCGATCTTTGTTCGCGCGCCAGTAGTCAAGTGGATTGTCACTTCTGCCAATGGGTAGTTCAGCTAGATAGGTTGCTACTTGTTGTGAGGCTGCGCTTGCTCTTACACCGCTGTGGGTTGGGACGCTTTCCTGTAAAATTTCGTCAAACATATCAGAAAGCAAAGGAATGTGCGCCTCATCACTTGTACGTGACCGTTTCTCAGGCACAGTTTGCTCTGTTCTCCCCGTCGCGGCTTGTGCTTCACCAGAGGTTTCAAGAGCCGTAAGCTCTGTTTGCACCATTTCGCGTACATCCTGCCTTTTCTCATCGTCAAAGTAATGGTCTTTAAAGCGTGGATCTAATATTGTTGCAATGCCGTAAAGAGGGTTGGACTCAATGTCTTGGAAGCGTTTGTTAACAGCCTCCAGTAGAGTTTTTTTAGCTGTTTTTACGCCATGATCTGTTTCCGCCTCTTTTCCAAGCAGGCGCTTCAGTGCTGCGATCAGTGGAATAACTTCAGCAACAGATGCTTGAGCTGAGCTTATTTCCTTGGTTAACTGTTCGAACGGGGCGAGAAGAGAGACAATGTTTTCCACCAACATCCACTGATGTGTCGAACCCCCTCTTGAAACTTTTGCAGAGCAAATGTTGCATATTGCAACTTTGCTGTCCTCATCTGAAACTTTGAAGTGCTTCCAAACCGCCGACATACTCCGTGTTTGATGCGTAATGACAGCACGAATGAGACGGGAGGATGGGAGAGGCGTGGCGACAATTTCGGCTTTTATTTTCGGCGCTTTCTTACGTTTCGGCCAAAACCGATAATGCTATTTCGGCCGAAAATTTTCGGCGGCCGAAATTTCGGTGCATCCCTACATTTAAGTATTTTGATATATCATTGAAACACAAAATCTTATGGTGGTGACATCTGACGGTGTTGACAAATTTGCATTTCTTACACAAAACAACTGGAGTTCATGTAGCAGCCATTTTGTTTTTTTCTGTCGATGCTAGAGGCTACTGGAACCTGCTTCTGGAAAATGAAATGACCTAAATATTTCAAATAATTTCCTCAGAAATTGGAAGATGGTGTTGACATATCACAGGAAATATTAACATTAGAATTTAAAATATTATAAAACTATAAAACTTAGCAGAGCCTGTCTGACACTGATGTACTCTGCAGAGGAGCACTGTGGCAAAGGGGGTTCTTAGAGTGACAGCTGCCCATCATATTTCCTGATTTTATTACATTTTAATTAATTTCTGACGGTGTTGACAAAAAGTGAGGACACCTTATTAAACATGCATGTGTCATTGAAAAACAACCTTGCTTTGATACGATCTATTATTAAGTGTTGTTTTTGATAAAACAAGCTCTCTTTCATCATTAAAAAAACATTTTTATCCATTTTATAGCATATGAATGAATGAACCGCTCTCTGTGGACACACCGTTTTAGATGTAGTGAGAAGACAAGAAGTGTCATAGATTTCACATACTAATGCTAAAATTAAACTGAAGGGGATAATTGTGTTAAATACATTCTATTATTAATCCCCATAACATTTACAATTTGAAAACATTTTTATTTTTAAAACTAATAGCAGTTATAATTGCTGGACATGTTTTGTCCCACCTCTCAAGAATGACTGAGCTGTGTTTTTTAGTTATTTTTACTTGATCGTAATAACCCAACTGCAGTTTGATTGAGATTAACTGGAATGCGCAATGAAAAAAACTGTCACTCCCTATTGTGAACATAGACATGAAAATGCACTATCCAAATGTAGTTTTTCATAATTCATGAACAAAAACAGTTTGTAATATGATTTTCATGTGCAGTTTCCATGATAGTGCAATGTCTGATTTTAAAATGGTTTCCAAAGGATGAATTTTTACATTTTAAGTCTTCAAGTGATATATAATTTCTTATGATTTCTAAAGTGTGATAGAAAAAAAAGGCAACAAAGAAAGTCTTTTTGTGAAAAAGGTCTGAACTCCTGTTATGAAGTAGATTTTTTGAGGTGCACTCTTGTCATAAATTAATCTGTTACTTTTCCTACATCATTCATACTACAAAACAGTGGTAAAATATCAATTTAGGAGTCTTAGACCTTTCCAAACGATATATAGTTTGTCGTGATTAGATTAGGATTTATTTGAAATATGCTGAAGTAAACGCAGGCGTCCCGGTGACGAGACGGTGACAGTTAAAGGGTTAAAAATTAAAAACGCAGTAAATACTCATGTTGAAGATTTTCTGCTGGAGATCTGAGTATTTTCTCTCTCCATATTGACTGATGTTAACTGCGATGTGTTTGTCTGTCTGCAGGCACATCTCGAGCTTCATGCACAACGTGCCGTTCCCGTCGGCTCAGCGTCCTCGTATCCTGGTTCAGGTGAGCCGACAGCCGTGTTTGGTCTCAGATGCGTCTCTCAGTGTCTCAGCATGAGCTTGATGTGTCATTAAACCCTGACGCTTCCCCCGCAGGCGCCGGCCGGCGTGGCGCGCTAGAGACACGTGGGTAATGGGTGATGAAGCTCAATCATCATCCTCCTCTCTGACTGTACAGTAGAGATCCAGAGCTAATCACCTCAATCAATAGTGCAGTGTTTGAAATCAAACTGATTGAGTAATCGATTGATTAAGGGTTAATCTGGTGCTGGGCGGGAAATCAAAGCATGAGGTGGAAGCGGAAATCAATACGAAATGAACTCAGAACAGTGTGTGTGTGTGTGAGTGTGTGTGTGTGTGGGCTGGGCAATATATCCATTTATCTACAATATATTAAATGTTGCTTGATAGTTTTTGATAATAATTTCACCTGGTGAGGAGATTCAGTTCAGTTCTGTGAATCAGTTTTTTCAGAGTGTTCAGTTCAGTGATTCATTTGAATCGGTACGCAGTGTTTTAGAAAAAAAAAACATCTAAAAATCTTTTTTTTTTTTAACTATATTTGACTTCGTGCTTTTTAACATTTTGAATGTGCCTAAGCGTATTAAATGGAAACTTCCATTACTTTTTCACATTTTGTTTATTTTGATATGTATTATTTTAGGCCTACAGACAATATTTTTTAAAAACGTCAAAAAAAAAAAAAAAAAAATTCAGTTGTTGTAAAAATAATGTGACAGATTTATAAATCAGAGCTCATTAAAAATAAGTTAAAACCAATAATTAAAATAGGATAACATTTTGATATTTCTTTGTGCTTTCAGTTGATCAATAAGCAAATTAAAAATAAAATCCATTGACTTTTTTAAATATTTTATTTATTTTGATTTTTACATTTTTAAAAACATCAAGGTTTAGATAAAAATCAACGTTGTTGTTAAAGTAAATGTTTTTTTTAACTAAGAATCAATTAAAGATAAATCTAAAACAAGATTAAATTACATTAGATTTTTCTTTTTTATTGTAGTTGATCATGGTTACTTGATAATGTTTTTTAAAAAAATATTTTTACTTGCAATAAGCAAATTAGCAATAAAATCCATTGACTTTTTAATATTTAGTTTTTTAGATTTTTATTATTTTAGATCTACAAACTACATTTTTAAAAACATCAAGGTTTAAATAAAAATCAATGTTGTTAAAATCAATGAAAAAATATTAAACTAAGAATCAATTTAAAATAAATCTAAAACAAGAATTAAAACAAGATTACATTTAGATTTTTCTGTTTTATCCCAGTTGATCATGATTACTAGATTTTTTTTAAATATTTTTTTGCAATAAGCAAATTAGCAATAAAATCCATTGACTTTTCAATATTTTGTTTATTTTTATTATTTTATAACAAACTACATTTTTAAAAACATGAATTAAAAAAACACTCTCTTGTTGTTAAAATAAAAAAAAATGAAATAAAATCAAACGAAGAATCAATTAAAAATAAACCTAAAACAAGACTATTTTTTTTAAATTTGCAAAAGCAAATAAAAAAAAACTATGACTTTTTACACTGCAAAAAAAAGGTTTATCTTACTTAGTATTTTTATCTTGTTTCTAGTCAAAATGTATTAAAAAATCTTAAATTAATATGCATTTACTAGCTCCGCAAAATGACTTAAAATATTTAATTTTGTTTCAAGCAAACTGCACTTAATTTAGTCCCCCCTGCCTTGGAAACAGGACTAAATATCTTACATATTTTTGCTTATCTAGCAAATGCATCTTAATTTAAGAATTTTTAGGTATTTTAAGTAAGATAACTTTTTTTTTGCAGTGTAATATTTTATTTTGGTGTTTATTATTTCACATTTTAAAAATGTCAAGGTTTAAATAAAAGTCACAGTTGTTAAAGTAAATTAAAAAATAAATAATTAATTTAAAAATAAGTGCAAATTAAAAATGGGTTAAAATAAGAATGTTATTTATTTATTTATTTATTTATTTATTTATTTAACCCTTTAACTGTCACTCCCTATTGTGAACATAGACATGAAAATGCACCATCCAAATGTAATTTTTTATAATTCATGAACAAAAACAGTTTGTAATATGATTTTTAGGTACAATTTCCATGATAGTGCAATGTCTGATTTTAAAATGGTTTCCAAAGGATGAATTTTGAAATTTTAAGTCTTCACGTGATATATAATTTCTTATGATTTCTACAGCGTGATAGAAAAAAGGCAACAAAGAAAGTCTTTTTGTGAAAAAGGTCTGAACTCCTGTTATGAAGTACATTTTTGAGGTGCACTCTTGACATAAATTAATCTATTACTTTTCCTACATCATTTGTAACACAAAACGATGGTAAAATATCAATTTGCCATGATTAGATTAGGATTTATTTGAAATATGGTGAAGTAAACGTAGGCGTCCCGGTGACGAGACGGTGACAGTTAAAGGGTTAAGTTTTTAAGCTTGTTTTCTCTTATTTTAAATGATTTGAAGTCAGCTTGATGCCCCTGGTTGAGAACCGCTGATCTGAAAAAATCCAATCAGTCATTTCCCTGCAAATGCAAACTTATTGATATTTTGGCTGCATTGCCCAGCCCTAGTGTGTGTGTGTGTGTGTGTGTGTGTGTGTGTGTGTGTGTGTGTATATTAACTGTGTGTTTGTGTGTCCTCAGCTGTCTCCGTATGATAACCTGCTGCTCTGTCAGCCTGTGTCATCTCCGCTGCCGCTCAGGTGAGTCAGTTCAGTTCTTATTCTGACGATCTGATTGGCCGCTGCGTCTGCGCTCTGTGTTCTGATTGGCTGCTGCTCTGCTCTGCTCTCAGCGGTGCGAGTTTTGTGAAGCTGCTGCAGAATCTTGGTCCAGAGAACGCGTGTTCGCTGCTGCTGGCCGTCTTGACCGAACACAAGCTGCTGCTGCACTCGCTGCGGCCCGATGTGCTGACGTCCGTCAGTGAGGCGCTCGTCTCCGTGAGTGCAACGCAAATCACATTCATCTCCACACACCGATGCAGAGCAGAACCATGACAGAATCAGAGATGAAACTCTAAAAGACAGTACTGTCATTATTCACATCAACTCAGTTCAGTGTTGATTCAGGGGTCCACAATGAATTATATTTTAACTCTTGAGTCATAATGCTGCTATTTAACCTGAAAGCGAGATACAACTATTTGAAAATCTGCAATCTGAGGGTGCAAAAAAATCTAAATATTGAGAAAATCTCCTTTAAAGTTGTCAAAATGAAGTTCTTAGCAATGCATATTAATTGTAAAAAACTTTTGATATATTTACGGTAGGACATTTACAAAATATCTTCATGGAACATGATCATTACTTAATATCCTAATGATTTTTGGCATTAAAGAAAAATCTATAACTTTGACCCATACAATGTATTGTTGGCTGTTGCTACAAATATATCTGTGTAAATATACTTGCTTATAAAGTAAGTCTAAAGTATTTTTTTAAGGCATAGAGTCAGCATTTTGAGATATGAACCTGCAATTGTGTTATAAAATGACTTTATTTTTCAGAATTGTCTTTATTTCACACAGTTTTGAGGAAAATGTCTGAATTTTGTAGCTAAAAATATATTGTGTGTCAAAATTATCAGTTTTTCTTTTATGCCAAAAATCATTAGGATATTAAGTAAAGATATTGTTCCATGAAGATATTTTGTAAATATATCAAAACTTAATTTTTGATTAGTAATATGCATTGCTAAGAACTTCACTGCAAAAAATGCTTTTCTTACTTAGATTTTTTGTCTTGTCTCCAGCTAAAATATCTAAAAATTCTTAAATCAAGAAGGATTTTCTAGACAAGTAAAAATTATTGTCTTATTTTCCGACAAAATATGTTAAAATTAAGTGAGTTTTTGCTTGAAATAAGCAAGATTTTCTGCCAATGGGGTAAGAAAAAAAAATCTAGCTTTCCACTTGAAATAAGATTATTTTGCTTACCCCACTGGCAGATTATTTTGCTTGTTTTAAGCAAAAAGTCACTTAATTTGGACTTTTCTTTCCTGAAAACAAGACAATAATTGTTACTTGTCTAGAAAATCCTTCTTGATTTAAGATTTTTTAGCTATTTTGGCTGGAAACAAGACAAAAAATCTAAGAAAAGCATTTTTTGCAGTGTTCATTTGGACAACTTTAAAGGTCATTTTCTCAATATTTAGATTTTTTTTGCACCCTCAGATTGCAGATTTTCAAATAGTTGTATCTCGGTCAAATGTTGTCCTATCATAACAAACCATGCATCAATGGAAAGCTTATTTATTCAGCTTTCAGCTTTCAAAAATGGCCCTTAGGGCTGTTTTTGAGGTCCAGGATCACATATGAAAGTGCAGTAATTCTGATGATATTAGAGATCAGTGTACATTTAAAATTTTGATGTGCTTTCGTGTGATTTCCTGTGTGTGGTCCTCATGTTATGTTCGTTTCCTGTGTCAGATGTCGTTTCCTCTGCGCTGGCCCTGCCCGTATATCCCGCTGTGTCCGCTGCGGATGGCAGATGTGCTGTGCGCGCCCATGCCCTTCATCGTGGGCGTCCACTCCAGCTACTTCGACCTGTACGACCCGCCGTCTGACGTGGTGTGTGTGGATCTGGACACCAACACCATTTTCCAGTGAGTCTTCCTGTCGCCTGCCTGTGAAGGCATTTATATTGTCTTTTCTATTCATCTGTGAATCCTGAAAAATAAAATGTGTGAAGGTTTACACAAAAATATTGGGAAGCACGAAAAGCAAATCAGTATATTAGAATGATATATTAGAAGACTGCAGTAATGATGCTGAAAATTCAGCTGTGCATCACCGGAATAAATTACATTTGAACAGAAATTCACATAGAAAATAATTGAATAGGTTAAAAAAAACTAATAGTTATGGCCTTACTTACCCAGTTGTTTGATTACACCTGCAAACATTTATTGTATTAGAAGTTTTCTAAAATGTTAGGGTTAAATATGCAAATGAGCCATTATTTAATTAAATATGTGCTAATTTGCATATACCTAAACACTGGATGAAGTCATATTAGAGATGTTTTTAGAGAGGGAATTTTGAGTATCTAATTTTTGTCACTCCATAATTCAGAAAAACAGACATATATATATATATATATATATATATATATATATATATATATTCATTCTATGTATGTATATATATATATATATATATATATATTCATTCTATGTATGTATATATATATATATATATATATACTGTATGTATGTATATGTATTTATTTATTTATTTATTTTTATTAATATTATTAGTAGTATTTTTTTTTTTTTTTTTACAATTTTGAGGGTAATAAAATGCTGTATATAGTGTATATAGCTGTATATAGTAAATTATACACTGCAAAAAAATGCTGTTTCCAAGCAAAATATCTATAAAATCTTAAATCAAGAAGGATTTTCTAGACTTTTCTTCATAATTTTACTTATCTAGCAAATGCATCTTAATTTAAGAATTTGTAGATATTTTAACTAGAAACAAGACAAAAACACTTAGCAAGATAACTGCAGTGTAATATTTTATTTTGGTGTTTATTATTTCACATTTTAAAAATGACAAACAGAAAATCCTTCAGAGCATTTAACCATGAAAGCATAAAAACCTTAAACAAATTTCAGTAGAAAAAGTGCATTTATTGGGTAAAAGCAAAAAAACTAAACAACAAAAAGTGTTTGTGTGTGTTTTGTACTAAAAATGGCTGTGAACAAGTAAATAAAGCTTGCAAATGGATAAATCTGTTCATTATAGGTCATGGAAATTCAGCTTTTTAGCTTTTATATATATATATATATATATATATATATGTGTGTTTGTTTGTTTGTTTGTTTGTTTGTTTATTTATCTTTATTATTAGTAGTATTTATTTATTTATTTTTTACAATTTTGGGGGTAATAAAATGCTGTATATAGTGTATATATAGCTGTATATAGTAAATTATAAATATAAAATATCTATAAAAGCAAAATATCTATAAAATCTTAAATCAAGAAATTGATTTAAAAGCAAAAAAACTAAACAAAAAAAAAGTGTTTGTGTGTGTTTTGTACTAAAAATATCTGTGAACAAGTAAATAAAGCTTGCAGATGGATAAATCTGTTCATTGTAGGTCATGGAAATTCAGCTTTTTAGTCAGTGATTAGAGACTTGTTTTTGTGTCTCCAGGTCTGAAGATAAGAAGCCTCTGTCCTGGAGGTCTTTGCCGAGGAAACATGGGAAGATCTTGCTGAACTCTCTGACCAACCTGCACAAAACTCTGGAGAAAAGTAAGTGAGCGTCTGACATCACAGACACACTCACTGATGATGTCACTTCCTTTCTTCCTGTCCTCAATCATCTCTCTCTGTCAGTCTATACGCCGGGGCAGGAGGAGGCCACGCTGGAGTTCCTGCTGACGGACTACGATCTGATCTACGGCCGTCAGAAGCAGCTGGAGCTGGAGATCCAGGAGGCGTTCCTGCGCTTCATGAGCTGTCTGCTGAGAGGATACCGATCCTTCCTGCTGCCCATCACACAGGCGCCGTCCGACCGAACCACAGACTGCAGCTCGCTCTTCAACCTGCAGGGTCAATACAACACTACTGCTCATTTACACACACAAAACAACTAATATGTGACCCAGGACCACAAAACCAGTCATAAGGGTCATTTTTTGGAAGCTGACAGCTAATTAAATAAGCTTTTCATTGATGTATGTTTTGTTAGAACAGGACAATATTTGGCCCGAGATACAACTATTTGAAAATTTGCAATCTGAGGGTGCAAAAAAAAAATCTAAACATTGAGAAAATCACCTTTAAATTTGTGCAAATGAAGTTCTTAGCAATGCATATTACTAATCAAAAATTAAGTTTTGATATATTTATGGTAGGAATATTACGAAATATCTTCATGGAACATGATCTTAATATCCTCATGATTTTTGACACTGAAGAAAAATGGATAACAATGTATTGTTGGCTATTGCTGCAAATATATCTGTGCTACTTAACACTGGTTTTGTGCTCTAGGGTCACATGAACTTGTTTGATGATGCCGAGTTCAGAAATATAAGTGGAAAATAAACATTTTATTTCCACTTATTTTATGTGTAATAGTGAGTTATAGTCAGAATTGTGAGATATATGCATATTACTAATCAAAAATTAAGTTTTGATATATTTATGGTAGGAATTCTTAATTCTTAATATCCTAATGATTTTTGGCACTTAAGAATAATTGTTCATTTTGACCCATACAATGTAATGTTGGCTAATGAGTCACATATGAACTCGTTTGATGATGCTGAGTTCAGAAATATAAGTAGAAAATAAACATTTTATTTCTGCTAGTTGCCCAGGCAATATTTTTATTTAGTTTAACTTAACAAACTAAACTGAAACTTATGGAAGTACGTTTCCACCACAGAATAAAAATGTAAATAAGTAATTGTTTTTGTTTTTGTGTGTAATAGTGAGTTATAGAGTCAGAATTGTGAGATATAAACCTGTAATTGTGTTATAAAATGACTTCTCAGAATTCAGAGTTTATGAGTTTACTGTCTAAATTGTGAGATAAAAAGTTGCAATTACCCTTTTTTTTAATTTTCTATTCAATGGCGGTGAAAAAATGGACTTAATTAAAAAAGCTAATAAAAAGTCAAAGTCAAAACAACACAAGTAGTAAAAGTTTAGCTAAAATTAGAATGAAATTATATAAATATATAATATTATATTAATTTAAAGTAATAGTGAAAACTATAATAGTATCTCAGTGATATTAAAATAACTGGTCAGCAGGTTAACATAATTAAAGACAATTTGTAATTCTAGAAGTTTCAGGAACTTAATGTTTTTTTAGGGTTCTTGATCTTTTTGACCAAGTTGACCAATATTCAAAACACTAATGAAAACTCAATCATGTACATTTTACTTATTTTATTTTATTTTATTTTATTTTAGATTTTTCAAATGTGACCCTGCACCACAAAACTAGTCATAATGGTCCATTTTTTTTATTGAAATAATCTTTCCATTGATGTATGGTTTGTTAGGATAGGACAATATTTGGCTGAGATACAACTATTTGAAAATATGAAAACTGAAGGTTCAAAAAAATCTAAATACTGAGAAAATCACCTTTAAAGTTGTCCAAATATAGTTCTAAGCAATGCATATTACTAATCAAAAATTGAGTTTTGATACATTTACAGTGGCACATTTACAAAACATCTTCATAGAACATGATCTTTACTTAATATCCTAATGATTTTTGGCATAAAAGAAAAATCTGTAATTTTGACCCATACAATGTATTTTGGGCTATGGCTACAAAAAAAAAACAAATTATAAATTATAATGAATAAATGACAATTATAAATGACAGCAGTTAAGTTGTGCTTTTAATGATAATAAAGTATTCAAAATGAACAATTTGAGAATTGATCAGACAGTTTGTGGCATTTTTCTGCTGATTAAAAGAGAATGCAAGACTAATTGAGCGCACAAATGATTCCCAAAAACAGAAATGCTATAAAACACATCATATTTTGTGTGAAATTGTAATGTATTTTTGCATCAGCAGCTTATTATTAGTACATTTACATTTAGACATTTAGCAGACGCTTTTATCCGAAGGAGAACAATGGAAATCAACAAAAGAGCAGCAAAACATGCAAGTGCTATGACAAGTCTCATATAGACACACACACACAGATGACGTTTTCTGATGGTTTTCTCTGTGTGTGTTTCTGCAGGGTTCCTAAAGTCTCGTGATCGAGCGCAGCAGAAGTTTTACACCCAGCTCACGAAGACGCAGATGTTCACGCAGTTCATCGAGGAGTGTTCGTTCGTCAGCGATCGGCACGGCTGCCTCGAGTTCTTCGACGAGTGCGTCCAGAAGGTCAGACGCTCACCTGCAGTCACCTGACCACAACAGCCAATCAGATTCCTCCTCTAACCTCTGTGTGTGTGTGTGTGTGTGTGTGTGTGTGTGTGTGTCAGGTGGATGTGGAGAAGCCAGAGGACGTGCGTCTGATCGATCGTGACGAGTATCACAGCGGTGAACACACAGTGTTCATAATGCCTCCGGAGGAGCCGCAGGAAGCGGACGGATCTGAGTGTCCTGCACACTACAGGTGTGTGTTTATCAGACATATTTGTCCATTAGAAACATTCTCTACGTCTCATGTTATCACATGTGACCCTGGACCACAAAACCAGTCTTAAGTCGCTGGGGTGTATTTGTAGCAATAGCCAAAAATACATTGTATGGGTCAAAATTATAGATTATAAATCATTAGGATATTATGTAAATATCATGTTCCATTTGTAAATTTCCTACCGTAAATATATCAAAACTTCATTTTTGATAATAATATGCATTGCTAAGAACTTCATTTGGACAACTTTAAAGGCAATTTTCTCAATATTTTTATTTTTTTGCACACTCAGATTGTAGATATTCAAATAGTTGTATCTCAGAGAAATATTGTCCGATCCTAACAAACCATACATCAACAGAAAGCTTATTTTTAAACTTTGAAATTAAATATAAATCTCAATTTCGAAAAAAAAAATTGACACTTATGACTGGTTTTGTGGTCCAGGGTCACATATATTCATCATCTTCAAGAATCTGCAAAAAACAAATCTTTTCTGTCTTTATTTGACCCTCTAAATCTAGCACTCTTTATTTCTATTTCTATTTTTTTTTTTAATTTTCTACTCTATTATTTTTTTGTCATCTATCTTTTCTATCTTTTCTAAAAAAATAAAAAAAAACTTTTCTAATTTTCCATTTTTTCTTTGTTCTTCTTTTCTAAAACAAACAAACAAAAAAATAGTTTGTCAAAAAAAATCTTGCTCTATTCTTTTTCTATTCTATCTGTTTTGTTTTTATTTACTATATAATTAAAATAAAAAAAAATATAGAAATTATAAAATTATATAATAAAAAAAAACAAAAAAAAACTTGCTACCTTGCACTAAGCTAATCTGAGACTTGTCAGAGCATTGCTCTGTTGTTTTGGATTGCTTCCATTGTCCTCATTTGTAAGTCGGTTTGGATAAAAGCGTCTGCTAAATAACTAAATGTAAATGTAAATATTAGTTCCCTTCTCAGCTGACATCGCTGGTTAACCAGCATTACCAATAGTAACTCTAAGTGGTAATGTTTTGGTTAATATTAACCAGTGATGTCTGAAATAACAAAACCCAACAGAATTTTTTTTTTTTTTAGAAAAAAAACTAATAATTAATTGAAAAAATGTAAATTACAATCATTTGTAAAAAAACAATTATTAAGTCATGAAGATGTCAAATTTAAATAATTGTAAAAGTAAAACAAATACATTTATGTATATATATATATATATATACATACACTGCAAAAAATGTTTTTCTTACTTAGATTTTTTGTCTTATTTCCAGCCAAAAAACTCTAACATTTCTTAAATCAAGAAGGATTTTCTAGATAAGTCAAAATTATTGTTTTCAGAAAAAAGAAGACAAAATGAAGTGAGTTTTTGCTTAAAACAAGCTAAATAATCTGCCAATGGGATAAGAAAAATAATCTTATTTTAAGCAGAAAACTAGATAATTTTGCTTACCCCATTGGCAGATTATTTTTAATTTTAACTTTTTTTTTCTGAAAACTAGACAATAATTTTTACTTGTCTAGAAAATCCTTCTTGATTTAGGAAATTTGAGATATTTTGGTTGGAAATAAGACACATTTTTGCAGTGTGTGTGTATATATATATATATATATATATATATATATATGCATACAGTAAGTTGAGGTCAAAAGTTTACATACATATTGCAGAATCTGCAAAATATGAATTGTTTTACCAAAATAAGAGGGATCATACAAAATGCATGTTATTGTTTATTTAGTACTGCCCTGAATAAGATATTTCACATAAAATACACTTACATATAGTCCACAACTAGTTTCATGTAACAACACAGTATAAAGAATCAAGGAGATGTAAACATTTTTTTTTTATAAATTCAACTATTATTTTCTCTTGTGGACTATATGTAAACATATTTTATGTGAAATACCTTATTCAGTTCAGTACTAAATAAAAAATAACAGGCATTTTGTATAATCCCAATATTTGGTATACAGCTATTTGAAAATCTACAATTTGAGGGTGCAAAAAAAATCTAAATATTAAGGAAATCACCTTTAAAATTGTCCAAATGAAGTTCTTAGCGATGCATATTGCTAATAGAAAATTAAGTTTTGATATATTTATGGTAGGAAATTTACTAAATATCATGGATCCTAATTCCCATAAAATGGATTGTTTTGACCCATACAATGTATTTTTGGCTACTTAAGGCTGGTTTTGTGCTCAAAATACATTGTTGAAGTACAGTGAGTGAATGTACTTTTATGAGTTTAATTATAACTATTACATCAGACACAAACACAGCTCACTTCCTCTTCAAACTAAACTGGGTTTACAGGGGTTTTTGTTCACTAAACTCTAGGGGTGTGACTTAGACGATTATCCCACGAGACGAGGGAACTTTTTTTAAAGAAAAATAGTATTTTATTCAACAGAAAAATGCAAAATATAGGTGCATTTTTATATGAACTTTATGAAAATAAACTTCTATTTGAATGAATTATAAGCAGTAATAAACATTATTAAGTAAACTTATGCTACAGGATTCTGGATAAATTAAAAAACACGATTTAAAAAAAAAAAATTGGAGATCACGATTCATGATTCTGAAGAAAAAAAGATTAGATTAGAAATCTAAACAAAACAACAATTTACTAGTGATTCTGACACAACATTCATTGCTTTTCATTCATTGTCTTTTTATTTTTTTTTTTATATATTTGATCAAATTAATTTCTTAATTAATAAAGACTTAATTTACTAGTGGAATCTCCTGAATGAATGATTCATTGATAAATGTTTTTAAACGTGCATTTGTCGAGGATAAACATTACAATACAAACACGTGTGAAGATGCCTTCATTTTGATCTCTATTATAGACATTAGTGTTTATCCCCAAACTATAAACTTTTATTCTAGCACTTCTGTTATTTAAATCTCTGTAACACAGAAATAATGATCATTATGTGATTGAAAGACAGGAATAAGATTGCGTTCGCGTTGGAACGCCAGTTTCCTTTATGTATTTAATCCCATTTTATTAACCAATGACTTTGCTGCTGACCTTTGTTGATCCAATTCAACCGTACACTGCAAAAATACTTTTCTTACTTACATTTTTTGTCTTGTTTACAGCCAAAATATCAAAAAAAATCTTAAATTAAGTAAATAATATATATTTTTTTGTTTTCAGAAAAAAACAAGTCAAAATAAATGACTTTTTGCTTAGAACAAGCTAAATAATCCACCAATGGGGTAAGAAAATATTCTTATTTCAAACAGAAAACAAGATAATTTAGCTTTCCCCATTTGGGAGATCATTTTGCTTGTTTCAAGCAAAAACACTTAAATTTTGACAAGAATGTTTACTTCTCTAGAAAAACCTTCTTGATTTAAGAAATATATATTATAAATATATTATTAAGAGATATTTTGGCTAGAAATCTAAAAAAAAGAAAAGCATTTTTTGCAGTGTACCAATGAGCAAAACTTACTTTAGATGAACTAACATTTGTATTTTTTTTCTCATTGCTTTCTTTTCCTACAGTTTCACTGTAAAGATGGGAATTTATTTTTCCTTTAGGCTTATTCACTTAATTTCATTGTTGGTGTGAAAGGGCTTTTACATTTGCTAAGAATAAACATTTTTATATTAAAAACACGCAAAAACAAGCAAGCCCTGCCCAGATTTAAAAAGTAACGCAAAAGTAACGTAACGCATTACTTTCCATAAAAAGTGACTAAGTAACGTAATTAGTTACTTTTTTTAGGGAGGAACGCAATATTGTAACGCATTACTTTCCATAAAAAGTGACTAAGTAACGTAATTAGTTACTTTTTTTAGGGAGGAACGCAATATTGTAACGCATTACTTTCCATAAAAAGTGACTAAGTAACGTAATTAGCTACTTTTTTTAGGGAGGAACGCAATATTGTAACATTACTTTCCATAAAAAGTGACTAAGTAGCGTAATTAGTTACTTTTTTTGGGGAGGAACGCAATATTGTAACATTACTTTCCATAAAAAGTGACTAAGTAACGTAATTAGCTACTTTTTTTAGGAAGGAACGCAATATTGTAACATTACTTTCCATAAAAAGTGACTAAGTAGCGTAATTAGTTACTTTTTTTAGGGAGGAACGCAATATTGTAACATTACTTTCCATAAAAAGTGACTAAGTAACGTAATTAGTTACTTTTTTTAGGGAGGAACGCAATATTGTAACATTACTTTCCATAAAAAGTGACTAAGTAACGTAATTAGTTACTTTTTTTAGGGAGGAACGCAATATTGTAACGCATTACTTTCCATAAAAAGTGACTAAGTAACTTAATTAGTTACTTTTTTTAGGAAGGAACGCAATATTGTAACGCATTACTTTCCATAAAAAGTGACTAAGTAACGTAATTAGTTACTTTTTTTAGGGAGGAACGCAATATTGTAACGCATTACTTTCCATAAAAAGTGACTAAGTAACTTAATTAGTTACTTTTTTTAGGAAGGAACGCAATATTGTAACGCATTACTTTCCATAAAAAGTGACTAAGTAACGTAATTAGTTACTTTTTTTAGGGAGGAACGCAATATTGTAACGCATTACTTTCCATAAAAAGTGACTAAGTAACTTAATTAGTTACTTTTTTTAGGAAGGAACGCAATATTGTAACGCATTACTTTCCATAAAAAGTGACTAAGTAACGTAATTAGTTACTTTTTTTAGGAAGGAACGCAATATTGTAACGCATTACTTTCCATAAAAAGTGACTAAGTAGCGTAATTAGTTACTTTTTTTAGGGAGGAACGCAATATTGTAACATTACTTTCCATAAAAAGTGACTAAGTAACGTAATTAGTTACTTTTTTTAGGGAGTAACGCAATATTGTAACGCATTACTTTCCATAAAAAGTGACTAAGTAACGTAATTAGCTACATTTTTATTTAGGGAGGAACGCATTACCTTTAAAAGTAACTTTCCCCATCACTGCAAGGCTTCAGGATTCCACACATACTTTCAATCAGAAATGGGGTAGCTTTGTATACTACTTAGAAAACATGTAAGGGAACGAACTGATGTGTTTTCATTCTGGCTGTCATATTATTTTATTGTTATTTATTGATCTATTTTCTTTTATGTTTTTTTTTCCTTCTTCTGAGTATTGTTTTTGTATCTGTGAATTTTATGTTGTGTGGGATATAAGTTCAAAATAAAAAAGTTCAGTGACAAAAAAGGATTAGTCGTGTAGCTCTAATGTAAACATTGCACGTACTATCACGTACACATCGGATCTCCTCACATCCCTACTAAACTCATTTTATATGTGTATCTGCAGCTATGACACGTTTCCGATCCTCCAGTCGGATCTGTTCGATCGGCCGCTCGATCAGCAGAGGACTCCGGCCAAAGGAAGTGCCCCCAGTAGCCCCGCCCCCCGCCGCACCAAACAGGTACGACCCTAGGGTGAAGGTCAGGTCGTGGGGTCAGAGGTCAAAGGTCAGTGTACCGACGCTCTCTGCTGTGTGTTTGTGCGCAGGAGATAAAGCTGGCGCAAAAGAAGGCGCAGAAGTACTCGACGGTGCCGGACATGTGGTCCAAATGCCTGCTGGGTCACTGCTACGGTCTCTGGTTCATCTACTTACCCACGTTTGTCAAAGCAGAGAGCACTAAAGTGCGAGCGCTGCACGCCGCGTACGAGGTGCTCAAACACATGGAGACACGCAAAGTGGTGCTGCCAGACGAGGTCAGAAACACAGATTTTGAATCCAAGTGTATAAAGTGCTATCAGTGTTGGGGGTAACTTGAGTTACATAATAATATGACTTTTTGCAAGTAACTAGTAAAGTAACGCATTACTTTTTCATTTGCAAGAAAATATCTGAGTTACTTTTTTAAAAAACTAACGCCAGTTACTTTTTGTTTCCTTTATGTATTTAATCCCATTTTATTAACCAGTGACTTTGCTGCTGACCTTTGATCCAATTCAACCGTACACTGCAAAAATACTTTCCTTACATACATTTTGTCTTGTTTCCAGACAAAATATCAAAAAAATCTTAAATCAAGAAGGATTTTTTTACAGAAGTAAATAATTATTTTCTTGTTTTCAGAAGAAAAAAAAAACAAGTCAAAATTAAGTGAGTTTTTGCTTAGAACAAGCTTAATAATCTCCCAGTGGGGTAAGCAAAAAAAAATATTATTTCAAACAGAAAACTAGATTATTTTGCTCACCCCATTGGGAGATTATTTTGATTGTTTCAAGTGAAAACACACTTAATTTTGACTTGTTTTCAGAAAAAACAAGACAATAATTATTACTTGTCTAGAAAATCCTTCTTGATTTTAGAATTTTTAGATATTTTGTCTTGAAACAAGACAAGAAGTTTTTATTTTTGCAGTGAACTAATAAGCAAAACTTGCTTTATATTAAATAACATTTGCTTTTTTTTCTCATTGTTGAAGAGTGTTGAACTTTCTTTTCCTACAGTTCTACTGTACAGACGTCAATTTAATTTTCCTTCAGCCTTAGCCTTATTCACTTCATTTCATTTTGGTGTGAAAGGGCTTTTACATTTGCTAAGAATCAAATGTTTTTATATTAAAAACAAACAAGCAAGCCCTGCCCAGATTTAAAAAGTAACACAAAAGTAACGTAACGCACTACTTTCCATAAAAAGTAAATAAGTAGCATAATTAGTGACTTTTTTAGGGAGTAACGCAATATTGTAACGCATTACTTTCCATAAAATGTAACTAAGTAATGTAATTAGTGACTTTTCTAGGGAGTAACGCAACATTGTAACGCACTACTTTCCTTAACCCTCTGGGGTCTGAGGTGATTTTGGGGCCCTTGAGGTGTGCTGACATGCCCTGACATTTGTGCTTATTTCAGCTACTTATAACATACTATTTGCCCATATGTATTTTTTTGGTATTCAGCACAAACTGTGCTACAATAATATGTGAGAAAGATGGATGTACATGTTTGCATTTTGTAGAAAAAAAAAATTATGCGTGGTTAGCACATTTTAGGAAAAAACATTTATCTAAAATATGGCCTAAAAAAACCTACTGAATAGTTCTGACTAAATCATTTGAGTAATCAGTCTTGTAGGCTAGAATATTTACTTCACAATGATGTGAGAATCATTCTGACCACTTCATCACAAACAATGATATAATAATTTGAATTTTGAAAGTAAGTTTTTTGGCCAGCATTGCCATATTCATGGGAGTGTTAATAGCTCTGAATATTCATGTAATTCACACAAGGAGAGACAAAAGACACTCCCACAATGGCTAATGTTCCCCCATCAAGTTGGAGTGCTGTGAAGAAAGAATGTGAGAATGCTCAAAGATTTTCATCTATTTCATTTATAATTCCTCTGTGTGGAAAAGTGTTGTGCCTTGCTTGCAGTGCTAAAAATGTGAAGATATATTAACACTTTTCACTAGGAAATCTGTTAAAAAAGGGTGCCTTGCAAATAAATGCTTTTCTAACTTAGATTTTTTTTGTCTTGTTTCCAGCCAGAATATCTAAAAATTCTTAAATCAAGAAGGATTTTCTAGACAAGTAAAAATTATTGTCTTGTTTTCAGAAAAAATAAGTCAAAATTAAGTGAGTTTTGCTTAAACCAAGCAAAATATATCATAATATATCATAATATCAAATATATAATTATCTTATTTCAAACAGAAGGCTAGATTATTTTGCTTGTTTCAAGCAAAAACTCACTTAATTTTCTAGTGTCTGAAAACAAGACATTAATGTTTACTTGTCTAGAAAATCCTTCTTGATTTAAGAATTTTTAAATATTTTGAATGGAAACAAGACAAAAAAATCTAAGATAGAGATTTTTTTGCAGTGTGAGCACACAGATAACAATTAGAGAATCTATATTATATTATTTAGTAACGTCAAACGTTTAACGTTTAGTACATATACTTCAATATTATGGCGATGCACATATAATTACATCAGTGAATTATTATATCTGTGCATTTACTTGACCGCAAAAACTGAACTATCCCTGGTATTCCGTACAAATAATGTTAATAAAACTACCTCAGATTCAAGTGAAGAGTCATATGTGATGCAGGTATGCGATCACTAAAAACAGTACAGTCCTATTACTATATATCGTATTTTGTTTTATATTATAGCCTATAGAGCATGAAACCTTCATTGCGTCGTAAGAATTTAGATACAATGAATTGTATTGTATTGTATGAATTGTACCTATCCTTTTCACTCGATTTCAAACCTTTTAGCCTGGAGTTATAGTTTTAGAAAAACCCAGCTAAGTGTTCAAGTTTATGTGAGAATAGCACGTTAACTAATGCAAATAAGAAACATTACTTGCTCATCAGAACGATCGCGTCACGTGGATCAGCCGCGCGTCGCATTCTGTTCTTCATCTGAGGTGAATTCAGTGTTTAGTTCTCTCAGTGTGTCTTCTTCCATAAGCGAACAGTAGCTGAGATGAACGCGATGAATTCTCAAGGTTGGTTTGCGGCGATGTGGGCGTTAACATTCCCGCGCGGCGCACATGGCTAATTATCATATCAAAAGCGGAGGCGTCAACTTCATTATCGTTAATGAACACTGAGCGCAAAACTCAACATGTTGTTGGTTTCATACGGATTACTTTATAACAGAACATTTGTTTTCGACAAGACTTGCTTTATTTAAAAGTAGAGATATTAAGCTTTCTATCCATGTATATTAACTGTCTGTGTGCTGAGCCTCCACCGAGTTAAAGATACATTTATTGAGGCGTTTCTAATTGCAGTGCGCGGAGACGCTGAAGACAGAAAAAACACCCCGTCTGTTTTCTTTATTTAAAAAAAACGTAATTAGTTACTTTTCTAGGGAGTAACGCAACATTGTAACACACTACTTTCCTTAAAAAGTAAATAAGTAACGTAATTAGTTACTTTTTAGGGAGTAACGCAACATTGTAACGCATTACTTTCCAAAAAAAATAAGTAACTAACTAACGTAATTAGTTACTTTTTAGGGAGTAACGCAACATTGTAACACACTACTTTCCTTAAAAAGTAAATAAGTAACGTAATTAGTTACTTTTTAGGGAGTAACGCAACATTGTAACGCATTACTTTCCAAAAAAAATAAGTAAGTAAGTAACGTAATTAGTTACTTTTTAGGGAGTAACGCAACATTGTAACACACTACTTTCCTTAAAAAGTAAATAAGTAACATAATTAGTTACTTTTTAGGGAGTAACGCAACATTGTAACGCATTACTTTCCTTAAAAAGTAAATAAGTAATGTAATTAGTTACTTTTCTAGGGAGTAACGCAACATTGTAACACACTACTTTCCTTAAAAAGTAAATAAGTAACGTAATTAGTTACTTTTTAGGGAGTAACGCAACATTGTAACGCATTACTTTCCAAAAAAAATAAGTAACTAACTAACGTAATTAGTTACTTTTTAGGGAGTAACGCAACATTGTAACACACTGCTTTCCTTAAAAAGTAAATAAGTAACGTAATTAGTTACTTTTTAGGGAGTAACGCAACATTGTAACGCATTACTTTCCAAAAAAAATAAGTAAGTAAGTAACGTAATTAGTTACTTTTTAGGGAGTAACGCAACATTGTAACACACTACTTTCCTTAAAAAGTAAATAAGTAACGTAATTAGTTACTTTTTAGGGAGTAACGCAACATTGTAACGCATTACTTTCCAAAAAAAATAAGTAACTAACTAACGTAATTAGTTACTTTTTAGGGAGTAACGCAACATTGTAACGCATTACTTTCCAAAAAAAATAAGTAAGTAAGTAACGTAATTAGTTACTTTTTAGGGAGTAACGCAACATTGTAACACACTACTTTCCTTAAAAAGTAAATAAGTAACGTAATTAGTTACTTTTTAGGGAGTAACGCAACATTGTAACACACTACTTTACAAAAAAAATAAGTAAGTTACGTAATTAGTTACTTTTTAGGGAGTAACGCAACATTGTAACACACTACTTTCCTTAAAAAGTAAATAAGTAACGTAATTAGTTACTTTTTTAGGGAGTAACGCAATGTTGTAATGCATTACTTTTAAAAGTAACTTTCCCCAACACTGGTGCTATGTTTTTGTGATGTTGCCGCTGGAAGTGTTTTGATGTGTGTGTTTGTGTGGCAGGTGTGTTATCGTATCCTCATGCAGCTGTGTGGTCAGTACGGTCAGCCGGTTCTCGCCGTCAGAGTTCTGCTGGAGATGAAGCGTGCGGGAATTACGCCCAACACCATCACATACGGATACTACAATAAAGTGACGTGTTTCATATTCATGAGCTCATACAGGGATTCACAAACTGGGGTTTATGAGTTGGTGGAATGCTGCACTTCAAAATAAAGGCTTGTCTTACTTGGTATTTTTGTCTTAAAATTAGACTAAATATGCTTAAATATGCTAAATATCTAGTAAATTCATCTTGAGTTAAGAATTTTTTTATATTTTGACTAGAAACAAGACAAAATACTAAGTAAGACAAGCCTTTTTTAAAAGTATTAAAATGAGCAATTAAAATAAATCGTATTTAAAAAAAGTAAAAGCAATCAAATAATGAATTAACCATAAACGTGCATTTAAAATGCATGAATTATTTAAAAAGAAAAATGATCAAAAACGGTTACTAAAAATGTAATGATGACAGTGTAAAATAAAAACTTTTTTACTGAAATTAATAATCTGAAAATATACAATTATGATAAATAAATTAAAATTTAAAAACAATTAATTTTTTAATCATAAAAAAGTAATATTAAAATAACTAATTACAAAATAAAAACAATCAAAAAAAGTCTTATTAAAAAGGAAATCATTACAATGTAAAATTAAAGTACATAATGTAAAAATAGTCATAAAAATATAAATTAAATTAAATTAATTGTTTAAACACACTTACTAAATACTAAGTAATATAAAATGTCTAATTAAAATACATGATTTAGAAATAAAAAAATTCCATGAGCCTCATACAGGGATTCAAAAAATGGGGTTTATGAGTTGGTGGAAAACTGCACTGCAAAAAAAAGAATTGTCTTGTTTCTAGTCAAAATATATGAAAAATCTTAAATTAAGATGCATTTACTAGATAATCAAAAAACTGTATATAAATGTAAAATTACAGTAAAATATTTACAAAAAAATGTATGAAGTCATAAAAATATAAATTAAATTAAAATAAATGAATAGTTTAAAAAACACTTAAATAAATATTAAGTCATACAAATGTCTAATTAAAATGCATAATTTAAAAATAAAAAATTCCAAAAACATTTACTGGAATTAATTAAATCATGAAAATGTAAGATTGAGATAAATCTTTTAAAAATAAAAACAAACTAAAACACTTACTAAAAATGAAATCATAAAAATTAAAATTTGCAATAAATAATGTAAAAAACAAAAGCCACCAAAAGTATTTGCTAAAATTTTATGAATTCATAAAAATATTAAATAAAAATAATGAATTGTTTAAAAAACACGTACTAAATAAATCATAAAAATGTCAAATTAAAATGCACAAACAATTAAAAAATAAAACTCTAAACAACCATTTACTAGAATTAATTCAATCATAAAAGCGTAAAATTAAGATAAGTAAATAATTGAAAAATAAAAACACCCATAAAAGCATTTACTAGAATTAATTCAATCATAAAAATGTAAAATTAAGATAAATAAATAATTTAAAAATAAAACACCCCAAAAAAGCATTTACTAAAATTAATTAAATCATAAAAATGTATGATTGAGATAAATGTTTTTAATATAAAACCATAATAAAACACTTTCTAAAAATTAAAATATAAAAATGTAAAATTGCAATAAATACATAACGTAACGTACTGAAATTTTATTAAGCCATAAAAATATCAAATTAAAATAAATTAACAATTTGAAAAACATAATTTTAATCATTTTTAAATAAATAAAAGATAAATAATTTTTAATGAAAAACATCCATAAATGCATTTACTAGAATTAATTAAATCATAAAAAAGAAAAATAATTTAAAAAAAGCAATTACTAAAATTAATTAAATTATAAAAATGTAAGATTAAGATAAATCTTTTTTAAAAATAAAAATAAAGTAAAACAAAAATGATATTTATCTCCATGTCATGTGAGCATTAACTGATAGAACCATGAACGTGAATGAGTTGTTAAATTATTGAGTCTTTCGGCTGATGAAAGAGTTTGTGAATCCCTGATGTAATGTACAGATGAATGAATGTCTTGTGTTTACTCATGCGCATCTGTTTTATTCTGCCACCTGCAGGCAGTGCTAGAGAGCAAATGGCCATCCACCAATCAGGGAGGGCGTCTTCGCTGGGCGAAGCTTCGTAACGTGGTATTGGCCGTGGCTCAGTTCCGGCAGCCAATCAAACAGCAGCAGAGGAGCGCGTCGTTCAGCACCCCCGCAGGTCAGCAGATGCCCCGCCTCCACCCCTGTGATTGACAGGCGTCAGCATCGCCACGTTCTCACATTCTGCTCTCGTTTCCAGGAGACCTGCTGTCCAAGCCCCGCCCCCACTCGGCTCTGATTCGTCAGGCCAGCTGGAGCGGGATGAGTGAAAGCTCGAGCCACGAATCGCTGACGAGTTTGGCCAAGAGCAACAGTCTGAGCAGCGTTCAGGCGTCAGGAAGCAGTGAGTGACTGATAACGCAGACTCTGATCGTCTTGTTTCTGATGTCTCATTTCAGTCTTTCTTTATTTAGCAGAGGTGAAGCTATCAAAGAATACTAAGTAAGATTAGCCTTTTTTTGCAGTGTGATAATTCAGTAATGTATTAAAATGTGCAATTAAAATAAATCATATTTAAAGAATCAAAAGCAAAAAGAATCAAATAATTAATTAAGCATTAATATGTTCAGGTAAAATACATGAAAATGAAATTATGAAAATGTAAAATGTATTTTTTTTTTACTGAAAATAATAAACTGAAAATATACAATTGTGATAAGTAATTTTAAATTACTACTAATAAATAATTACAAAATAAAAACAATTGAAAAAGAGAAATCATTAAAATGTAAAATTATGTAATGTTATGTAATGTAATTATGTAATGTAAATGTAAATAATGTAAAAATAAAAGCCACCAAAAATATTTGCTAAAATTTTATGAAGTCATAAAAATATAAAATTAAAATAAATGAATCATTTAAAAAACATTTACTAATTAAATCATAAAAATATAACATTAAGATAAATAAATAATTTAAAAATAAAAGAATCCAAAAACATTTACTAGAATTAATTAAATCATAAAAATGTAAGATTGAGATAAATCTTTTTAAAATAAAAACAAAATAAAACACTTCCTAAAAACCTGAAAAATTTAAAATTGCAATAAATGCATAACGTGAAAATAAAAGCCGCCAAAATATTTTCAAGTCATAAAGATATAAAATTAAAATAAATGAATAATTACAAAAAAGTCATACAAATTTCTAATTAAAATGCATAATCAATTTAAAAATAAAAGAACACCAAAAACATTTAGTAGAATTAATTCAATCATAAAAATGTAAAATTAGATATATAAATAAATATTTTGTTAAACAAAAACATTTACTAAAATTGATTAAATCATATAAATGTACAATTGAGATAAATCTTTTTTTATATAAAAACAAAATAAAACACTTACTAAAAATGAAAATATAAACATGTAAAATTGCAATAAATACAATAAATACATAAACGTAAAAAAAAACTACTAAACTTTTAAGTCATAAAAATGTAAAATTTAAAAAACATAATTTTATTCATTTTCAATTTAAAATAAAAACATCCATAACCTTTTTTAATTCTTTTACTAGAATGAATTCAATCATAAAAATGTAAAATAAAATGTAAAAATGTAAAACAATTGTAAAACGAAAAGCAATTAATAAATTATAAAAATGTAAGATTAAGATAAATGTTTTTAAAATAAAAACAAAGTAAAACTCTTATTAAAAAAGCCAAAAATTATATTTAGCTGCATGTCATGTGCGCATCAACTGAAAGAACCATGTGAATGTGTTGTTAAATTATTGAAATATGAACTTAAAATCTAAGGGAGTCTGATCGTCTTGTTTCTGATGTCTCATTTCAGTCTGTCTTTATTTAGCAGAGGTGAAGCTGTCAAAGAAAGCGGCTGCGCAGACGGCCGCAGCCGATGCAGCCGCAGCCTCACGCAAGCCTCCCGCCGGACGCCGCGACACGCTGAGTCCTCCTGCGCCTGTGCTGGTGCGCCGCAGCGACGTCTGCCTGTCCACCTTCTACAGAGACTGCGCAGAGCCCGCAGACGCAGACTGCAGATGCCAGCCGGAGAGGGACAGCAGGTACACAGTCATGCACTGATGCTCATCAAAGTTTACTTGATCAAAAATACAGAAATATTATTGCAATTCAAAATAACTTTTTTTTATTTGAATATACTTTAAAATATAATTTATTCCTGTGATGCAAAGCTGAATTCTCAGCATCATTACTCCAGTCTTTAGTGACACATGATCCTTCAGAAATCATTCTAATATACTGATTTATTACTTTTATTATCAATGTTGGAAACACTTGTGCTGCTTTATATTTTTTTGGAACCACAAGTGTAAATATGTAAAAATCAAGATATTTATTTTCTTTTCTTTTTTTTTATCCACCACTTCAACAACTATCTGATTCAAATAAATGTAATTATATATTTTTGATTTTAACAAATTAATTTAATCATAAATATTTTTTAAATAAAATAATAAAACGTTTTTTTTTTTTTTTTGCTTTTTTTTAAATCATAAAAATCTAAAATGAAGATAAATAATTAAAAAATAAAAACAATCAAGAACAAAACACCTGTGTTTATTAGTGTGTTACTGCTCTTAAAACGGTAACTAATCTCATCATTACTCTTCATGGAAAGCAGCCTGAGCAAAGGATGTGCAAAAATACTTATTTTCAAAGGTGGGTGTCTGTGAGTAACTAGTGGATCTTCTTTATAATTAGCTCTAAATAGAAAGATTTATTGTGATGTCCACTAGCGCAGCGCCTCTCAAGATGTATTCAAATCAGTTGAAATAATACAAAACAAGCTGTAAAATAAGTTTAAACGAATACAATTTTAGATATTTCTTATTTTAATTCACTCCCCTCTGATTAAAATAAATAACAAAAAAAATAACAATCAAAAAATGCTGAAAATTAATCATAAAAATGTAAATATAAATATGCAAATGTACTTTTTTAAATAAATGTGAGAAAATATTACATTAAAAATTTAAGAGAGATAATAATAATAATAATAATTTTTTTTAAATAAATTAAAAATGTAAAATTAAGGTAAATAATTTTTACAAATATAAAAAAATACATTCAAATCAGTTTAAATAATATGAAAAAAGCTGTAAAGTTCGTAAAAAAATGTTTAAACAAATAAATATCAAGATATTTCTTATTTTAATTCACTCTTATCTGATTAAAATAAATAACAAAAATTTAAACAATCAAAAAAATGCTCAAAATTAATCATAAAAATGTAAATACAAATATAAGTACACAAATTTATTTTTTTTAATAAATGTAAAAAATATATATATTAAAAATGTCAGAAGATAAATCATTTTTAAAAATACCACAAAAGTAAATTAAATTAAAAATTGTAAAATTAAGATAAATAATTTTTAATAATAAAAACTTACATCCAAATCAGCTGAAATAATATGAAAAAAGCTGTAAAGTACATAAAATAAATTTACATGAATAAAAATCAAGATATTACTTATTTTAATTCACCACTATCAGATTAAACAAAAAAAAATAGAAAAGTGTGTGTGTGTATATATATATATATATATATATATATATATATATATATGTATGTATATGTGCTAATTTACTTTTTTAAATTAATGTAAAAATCACATTTGTAAAAAAAATCTAAATTAATTCTATTAAAATGTTATATTAAAAAAACAAGATAAATAACTTTAAATAATAAAAAATTACATCCAAATCAGCTGAAATGATACGAAACAAGCTGTAAAGTATGTAAAATAAATTTGTTTTTTAATAAATGTCAAACAATTAAGTCAGGAATGTAAAAACAAATATATATATATAGTTAAAATATATTTAAAATAAAATAAAATAATAATTTAAAAAAGTCCATCAAATGTAAAATTAAGATATATATAAAAATTATATATTTTATTTTTATTTTAAAATCTTGATCTTTCAAATCTGAACCAGTATATCATGAATGACTGTCACACAGATTAATTGGTTTAAAAGAGCAGAAGCCAACTATTAACATTTATGAAATGTAATGTACAGAAGCTAGGAGTGTTTATAGATGAAAAATGTAAAAAAAAAAAAAAAAAAAAAAAAAAAAAAAACTGCAATAATTGCAGCTGGTGATATTATTGATTGTGAGGGAGAAGGCTTGAGAGTCGCTGGATTAGACTCCAAATAGACGTTTTTGTTGATTAGAGAGTCTTTACTCGTGTGTGGAGTTCACAAACAGCTGGACGAGGAATGAAAGCTGATTTGAGTTTTAACTTTGCTACAAATGTATTTATAAACTCATCAGTTATTTAGAAAAAGAAACTGTGAATTTAAAAAGGAGCTTGTTCTGTGTCACTGATTAACTTTTGTGTGGTTTCGCTCCTGTTCTGCAGGTCAGTGGAAGTGAAGGAGACTCTGAACAGGAAGTCGGTGGATGAGAACTACAACAACGTGTCGTCTCCGAGCCGCGGTCTAGCGGGGAAGCTGCAGCAGCTGCTGACGCCCACGAGGAACCGCACGTCCGTGCGACGGGCCGCTAGCGTAGACGACCGACGGCCGGGAGCGAACGGACACTCGCGCCGAACATCAGAGAAACCCTCACGCAAGAGCCAGATGGCAGAGAGTCTGCTGAAGGCCAAGGAGCGGCTCTACAACGCAACGTCTGAGGTGAGGAGCAGAGTTAATTTCGTTGACCAATAATTTTCATCATTAACTTCGTCAACAACATTTTTTTTTACAGACAAAAACGAAACGATAACGAACTAAAATTCTTCTTGAATGACAAAAACTACAACAAAAATCTACTGGCATTTTCATCAACGAAGAAAAACGAGACAAAAAAGTTAGGGAGGGACGATTTGGAAAGAGATTCATTCAAAAAAAAAGTTAGATGCGTACAAACCGGCGGGACACAAGCTAAAATACACTTGCTGCACGTCTTATAAAACATTAAAAAAAGTCAATATGTGGGAGAAGTGCAGACATATGGATAAATTTGACGACGCAAGAGAGAACTCAACTGGGTCTTGTTTTCTGAGCGCAGACACTGAAGCAAACACACAGAAAACACACCTCACACTCTTTCACGTTGCATGAACTGAGAAATACACACAAATGACCTCAAATTGTCCTTTTGATGAGTATTTACATAAACACAGCCGATTACGTCTGAAATGAACATAAACAGTAGAGAGAAAGTGTATTGGTGCATTGCATCCATTGCATTGGGTTTTAAAGGGACAGCAGCCACATTTAGTGTCTATTGTCCGAGTCACTGATGTTCATCAAGCAACAAAAGAAAGACAGAAAACCACTCACTGCTCTTGACTGAATCACTTACGCAGCCCTAAAGATGCATCTAAATTCATTTATAGAAATAAACATGTCTGTCTGAAAGAATGAAGAATATGGTAAACAAGTGACTATAAAGAATGCATCATTAGCCGATATAACCATTGAGATTACATTCAGAAGAAGACCATGTTCTTTATGAGAAGTGGTTTGATTTCATTTTAATATTAAGGCATGTTGTGTATCACCGCAGTTAAATCATGATTAAACCTTAATATTAAACCTATATGATGAGTTTGGAAATTTTAGAAAAATGCTTAATAAATGCATTGCACTGTAACTAAACCCATTACATTTTAGCAGACTACATTTACTGTAGATTTAGTCGACTAAAATCTTCTGATATTTAGGCGACTAAAACTAAAAACAATTCAGATGACTAAAATATGACTAAAACTAAATGGCGTTTTACTCAAAAGACTATGACTAAAACTAAATCAAAATTTGCTGTCAAAATGAACAGTGGTGACGAGAACTAGGCCTCATGTGAAATTGATTCAGAACAATTGCTGATGAACAGGACAACGATGGAGTCTATTAGAATGCAGTTATATGAACTTGAAAATATACCTAATATATCTACACGAGTTGAAGAATTAGTTCACTGCCAGAACAAAAATTGACAGATAATGTACTCACCCCCTTGTCATCCAGAGTGTTGGGGAAAGTTACTTTTAAAAGTAATGCGTTACAATATTGCGTTACTCCCTAAAAAATTATCTAATTACGTTACTTAGTCACTTTTTATGGAAAGTAATGTGTTACATTACTTTTGCGTTACTTTTTAAATCTGGGCAGGGCTTGCTTGTTTGTTTTTAATATAAAAAGATTTATTGTTAGCAAATGTAAAAGCCCTTCACATTTCAAAATGAAATGAAGTGAATAAGCCTAAGGCTAAAGGAAAATTAAATTCCCATCTGTACAGTAGAACTGTAGGAAAAGAAAGTTCAACACTCTTCAGCAATGAGAAAAAAAAACACAAATGTTAGTTCATCTAAAGTAAGTTTTGCTTATTAGTACACTGCAAAAAATAAGATTTTTTGCTTACCCCATTGGCAGATTATTTTGCAAAAACTCACTTATTTTGACTTAATTATTTACTTCATTTAAGATTTTATATATATATATATATATATATATATATATATATATATATATATATATATATATATTATATATATATATTATATTTAATTTTTTTTAAATCATTTTATTTGTGACCTTGGACCACAAAACCAGTCATATGAAGCATGCTTATATAAATCAGCTTTCCATTGATGTATGGTTTGTTAGGATAGAACAATATTTGGCTAAATCTAAAAAAAATCTAAATATTTAGAAAATTAAAGGAAATTTATTTAGGAAATTTAAAGTTGTCCAAATGAAGTTCTTAGCAATGCATATTACTAATCAAAATTTAAGTTCACTGCAAAAAATGCTTTTCTTACTTAGATTTTATGTCTTGTTTCCAGCCAAAATATCTAAAAATTCTTAAATCAAGAAGGATTTTCTAGACAAGTAAAAATTATTGTCTTGTTTTCAGAGAAAAGAAGTTAAAATTAAGAGAATTTTTGTTTGAAACAAGCAAAATAATCTGCCGATGGGGTCAGCAAAATAATCTAGGTTTCTGCTTGAAATAAGATTATTTGCTTACCCCATTGGCAGATTATTGCTTGTTTTAAGCAAAAACTCACTTAATTATGGGTTTTTTTCTGAAAACTTTTTGCTTGTCTAGAAAATCCTTCTTAATTTAAGATTTTTTAGATATTTTGGCTGGAAACAAGACAAAAAAATCTAAGTAAGAAAAGCATTTTTTTTGCAGTGTTTGATATATTTACGGTAGGAAATTACAAAATATTTTCATGGAACATGATTTTTACTTAATATCCTAATGATTTTTGGCATAAAATTGATCATTTTGACCCATACAATTTATTGTTGGCTATTGCTACGAATATACCGCTGAACTTAAGACTTAGGGTCCCACATTCATCATTCTTTAAAAAAAATTAAATAATAATAATACCCATTTGTTATAATTTATTAATGCAATTTTGAATCAAAATATTTCTAAAGCTAGCTACTCTTTAATGTCTCTTCGATGCTTTTCTCATCACAACAATAACTTTAAATCATCTTTTGATTGGGTCATTTCTCAGCCCAAACTGATTTTTTAGATTAATGAATTGCCATGTATTTAATTAGATTACATTTTAATCACTCGGCAGCCCTAATAATAATAGTCTGTTTGTCTGTAGAGCTCTCTGTCTGTAGGGAGTGACATTGACATGACGGACATCCAGACGCTGGCGGCTCCTCTCAGGAAGTCGTGGGATTCTGCACAGGAAGGGGCGGGCATTGAGGTTTGTGTTTTTGAGTAGCTGACTGAATGGCCGTTTCTCAATATGCGTACTTGTCTGGACTTGTGGACTTGTGAAACGTCATCAGTCGTCGCCCAAGTACTGTTCCAATTCAAAGTTCACATCTAGCCAAGTACAGTTCAAATCCCCGGATGTGTTCTTGCTCCGCCCCTTTGATCAAGGATGCATCAAGAGGTGACTTTTGCGAACTTGAGGCAGTCAGGTATCCCAGAATGCATTTCGTACCAACCAGCGAGCGTTAATGGCGGATGAGAAAAACCGACATCATTTTCGAAATTTTGCTGTTATTTTGTCATGGAATGTAGTTTTAAGCATATTTCAGGCGAGAATGTAGTTGTTTAACACTCAAATCCGCGGTTTATTGATAAAGACAGCGCCTATTTGGAAATTTGCTTCGCCGATTTCGGAGACGTGAGTTCCAGACGATCAGCGGGTGCTCAGTGCTCCTGTATCCCACAGAGAGCGTCTCAACTCGGCTAGTCCTTCTGACATTTGCCGCTGTTTCTGATATCTCTGTAGTAGATAAACATGAAGTATAATTCGTTTTGGGCAAATCTAGGTAATTTTTTGGTCTTGTGAGTATATTATTTGTTCCAAGTCTTATCGTTTTGGCTGACGACAAAGTTATGTTTCTTAAATTATTTATTTATCAATCGTAAAACAGCGCTGACTTTGTAGCATGCGTTTGACTTAATTGTTTGCTTTTATCTTTATTTCCTATTACATACAGACCTTATACTTTATAATCGCTGTTATTGTTCATTAAAACTGTCATTTAACAAAAAGGCAGAGTTGTTTGTCATATTTCATTTTATTGTACATAAGTGAAGATGATCAGAGCACATGCCTAAACCACATACGCTATGTTTTATATTTTTTAAATGAAAACGAAAAGGGGGTTGTGGTTTATATTTTGAAGAAAACGAAAAGAGGCAGTGGTGTTTGATATAACGTTTATTTCTTTCTGTTGTATTACGTGTACGTGTTGCTGCATGAACCATATTTTTGTGGCTATTAATATGTTTAAATGTTAACAAAAAGAGGCCGTGGTGGTTGATATCATTTCGTCTTATTGTAAATCTATATATGAGGATAGACGGAGTAGAAAAGGCGAGCTGACTGACGTTATCAAGTACACCACTGTACCATTTGCAGAATTACCAGTCTTGTGTCCTCCCGTCCTTGGGAGTTCACACTCTTGTGAACTTGTGAAGTCCGAACTACCAAGAAGGCAAGTCCGAACTTTGTGTACTTGGTATTGAGAAACGGCCAATGAGAGCAGAATCAATCTCAGTGAGTGTTTATCTGTGTGATTATCATCTGTCTGCGTGTCTGCGCAGGTGCAGATGTCGAGCTGCTCGCTGTGCCGCAGCTGTAATTCTCTGGTGTACGACGAGGAGATCATGGCGGGCTGGTCGTCTGATGACTCCAATCTCAACACCACCTGTCCGTTCTGCTTTGCGCCGTTCGTCCCGCTGCTGAACGCAGAGATCTGTGACCTGGGACCCGTCTGCAGGTAACACAGACTACTACAATGAACACTAAGTAAATAAATAAAAAATAAAGATTAACTAAAATAAAAAAGACATATTACATTTCATCTAGTTTCCAAGGCAGCATTTCTAAAATAACTCAAACTAAAATGGAAATAATAATAACAGGGTTCCCACAGGTCATGGAATTTCTGGAATATCATGGAATTTTAAAAGTTGAAAGTCAGGGAATTTTATATTTATTTTGTCCAAGTCATGGAATATCAGGGAGTTTTGTTTGTTGCTTTCAATTTTTGTTTCCATTTCTCAAAATGTAAATTTTGTATAGCGTATTTTGTTTTATTGTGTTATTTCACACATTTTGCCTATTGTTATGGTTACGAAAGCATAAAAATACATTTAAAATAAGTAAATTTTTGTAGAAATAGTACAGAAAAATACAGTTCATTTAATGCGTAAAAACACAAACAAAAGAAGTAGTGTATAAGTGTGTTTTGTACTAAAAAAACATCTGTGATTAAGTAAATAAAGCTTGCGAATGGATGGGTCCGTTCATTATAGGTCATGGAAATTCAGCTTATTAGTCAGTGAAAGTCAGGGAAAAGTCAGGGAATTTGACGTTCGGCTTGGAGTGGGAACGCTGTAATAAGATGAGCGTTTACCGGGGATCAAACTAGGGATGCTCATTTCGGTTAATTTTCCTGACCGACAACCGCTGCTCGTCAACCAAACATTAAGCGTTAACTGAGCAAATTAGAATAATAAATTAGTGTAAAATAAAAATATATGATGATACATAAAAATTACAAAAAAAATAAATAAACTTGCAAACAGCAGCAGAGCAACAACAAAATATCACGAGAATATCAGAATAAAATTATATGAATAAAAAATAGGCTTAATATACATTAATGAAATAATTATCTAATTAAGATGACACAACTAAAACACACACTAAATCTTTCTATGCGCTTTGAAGAACAGGACCAGTCTTGTTCTTCCCACCAGACATAAAAACGTATAGCAGGCCTACCTCAGTTTACAGCCTAGTTCGGGGTCTAAAAGACGCAACACAACACCATCTTGCCACAAAGCACCGGCAAAAATAATTAACAACGAGGGAAAACAGTAAGGAGATATTTGTATGATTCTGAGACCAAAAAAGACCAAAGACCCTGAACGCACCTTTAGAAAGAAATGCATCTTTACGGATTACATAGCCTAATGAAATAGATTTTTTCCGATTTGTTGTGTTTCATTAAGTAATAATTTAAAGCTTTCTATTTATTTATTCACTGAAAAAATGCAAATGATCGCGCTGGCGCCTCCATGTCCTGCAAAGCGGTTCCAGCTTCCACTCTCCAAAAATGATATGCACCTAACGCACATTTATCTAGGTTAGCTACTTTAACTGTTTTAGATCTATAGATTTTATTTCATTCAAGTCGTGATGATTTGAGAAGGCAAATTGATCAGACTAGTGTTCCGCTGGCCGCTGTTCGTTACTTTAAAAAAAAACTTATATTTAACCAGCAAAATATAGCCGGGGGGTGAAAACTTTTGAAATTTAAAGATTATGATAAATTTAACTAATTTTGTCTTCTTGGAAACATGCAGGTATCTTCTGTATCTTCTGAAGGGCAGTGCTAAATGAAAAAAATCTGATATTTAGGCAAAATGAGCAAAAACCTTTCCATTCTGTTCAAAAGTTTTCACCCCCCGGCTCTTAATGCATGTTTTTTCCTTCTGGAGCATCAGTGAGTGTTTGAACCTTCTGTAATAGTTGCATGTGAGTCTCTCAGTTGTCCTCAGTGTGAAAAGATGGATCTCAAAATCATACAGTCATTGTTGGAAAGGGTTCAAATACACAAAAATGCTGGAAAACCAAAGAATTTGTGGGAGCTGAATGATTTTTCTGATGAACAGCAGACAGTTTAACTGTTCAGGACAAACAAGGGACTCATGAACAACTATCACTAAACAAAAAACACAGCTGTGGGTCATTCAGGTAACAACACAGTATTAAGAATCAAGGGTATGTAAACTTTTATATAAATGCAACTGTTATTTTCTCTTGTGGACTATATGTAAACATCTTTTATGTGAAATATCGTATTCAGGTCAGTATTAAATAAAAAATAACATGCATTTTGTATGATCCCTCTAATTTTGCTAAAATAATTAACATTTTGCAGATTCTGCAAGGGGTATGTAAACTTTTGAGCACAATTGTATATTAATGATACTGTGTAACACTTGCTTTGCTTAGAACTTTTCTATAGAGTCATTTAAAATGTGAATGAACTCATGTGTGCAGCGTGGAGCGCAGTAACCTGAGCACAGAGGATGAGCTGGAGAACGCCATGCGACCTCCCGCCGGTCCGGAAGACGCACTGCAGCACCTGTGCAACGGCGCCAGAGAGACGGACTCCAGCTCCGAGACCAGCAGCCAATCGGAGAGCAGCGTGCCGTCGGTGGGCGGAGCCCCGCAGGTGACGGTGGCGTACCTGAGCCCGCTGGTGCTGCGCAAGGAGATGGAGAGTCTGCTGGAGAACGAGGGCGAGGCTGTTCTCTCTCAGGTCCAGCTGCTGGACAGTCACTCCATCCTCTTCTGGAATCTGGTGTGGTACTTCACTCGCCTCGGTCTGCCCAGTAACCTGCTGCAGCTGCTGCGGACGTCACCGCTGACCACGCGCCTCACGCAGGTCTCACACTCTCACACATATAAACAACATATAGTCATGGCCAAAAATATTGGCACCCTTGCAATTCTGTCAGAAAATGCAACCCTTCTCTCAGAAAATGCACGTTGTTTTTTTTTTGTTTTTGTTTGCATTTGAACAACACAAAAAAGCAGAGAAGAAAAGTCAAATCTGATATAATTTCACACAGAACCCAAAAAATGCACTGGAGAATATGATTGGCACCCTTAACTTTATATTTGGTAGCACTCCCTTTGGAAAAAATAACCAGGGTTCCCACAGTTCATGGAATTTCTGGAATATCATGGAATTTTAAAAAGTCAGGGAATTTAATATTGTTTTGGTCCAAGTCATGAATATCAGGGATTTTTGTTTGTTGCTTTAAATTTATCAAAATGTAATTTTTCTATAGCGTTTTTTTTTTAAGCGCATTGTTTTACATGTTTTTTAACCCCTATTTTTATGGTTAGGCTATTTTTCAGTGCCATTTTATTCCCTTCCCGCTCATCAACTGGTATTCTCTACAGTCAAATGCAGTCACCAAGCTGTATCTGAAGCATACATGCCTTGAAAATGTACATTGCAAGAGCTTTGGCTACAACATGACCACTTTTCACACCCAAAAGACTGGGTGTGAAAAGCAAAAACTAAATGTGAAGAAATAAAAAAACCTGAATGATGAACTTGGTTACAAACAGGAAATCCTTCAGATTGATTAACCCCTGAAATCATAAAAACATCAATTAATTTCTGTAGAAAAAATAGTAATAATAATATGTTTTATTTATATAGCGCCTTTCCGGAGCTCAAGGATGCTTACAATAAGCACAGAAAACGTGAAGAAACATCAAATGTAATGCAAAGGCTAACATCAACAATAATACAGGAAATATTACAGAAATAGTACAGATAAAGCCATTAAATAAAAAAAAATGACTGCAACTTATCTCACAATTCTGACTTATTTTCTTACAATTGTGTGATTGCAATTCTGAGAAATAAAGTCAGAATTGTGAGATAAAAAGTCACAATTGTGAGTTGCATGATATAAACTTGCAATTGAGAGTTAAGTCAGAATTGTGATATAAACTCGCAATTCTGTGAACATATAAGTATTTTTTCTCCTCAGAAATGAGTTTATATTTCACAGTTCTTAGAAAAAAGGTAAAAATTGCAAGATACAATCTTGCAATTGCAAAAATCTTTTTTTTTTTTTATTGTGTGGCAGAAAGGGGCTTCCATAGTTTTGTACTAAAAACGCTTGTAAACAAGTAAATAAAGCTTGCGAATTGATGGATCCGTTCATTATAGATCATGGAAATTCAGCTTTTTAGTCATTGAAACTCAGGGAAAAGTCAGGGAATTTGACCTTTGACTTAAAGTGGAAACCCTGAATAACTGAAATCAATTGCTTCTGTAACCATGAATGAGTTTCTTACACCTCTCTACTGGAATTTTGGACCACTGTTCTTTTGCAAACTGCTCCAGCTCATTCAGATTTGAAGGATGCTGTTTTGAGATGTGGGATTCAGATCTGGACTCATTGCTGGCCATTTCAGAACTCTCCAGCACTTCTGAGTGCTTTTTGAAGAGTGTTTTGGGTCATTGTCCTGCTGGAAGACCCATGATCTCTGGTTTGGAATTGGAACAATTTTCTGAGAGAAGGGTTGCATTTTCTGACAGAATTGCAAGGGTGCCAATATTTTTGACCGTTACTGTAAACACATACACACTCACAGCTGATGGTGTGTTTGTGTGTCAGGGGTCAGAGGGCGCTGCGGTTCGGGTGAGGCTCCTGTGGGACACACTGACCCCGGATACGGAGCAGTGGCCGCCGCTTTACTTGCTCTGGAGGATTCACAGTAAGACACACCTGCCAAATCTGTGCAAAAATCACATTTGCACAAGTATAATTTTATAAAGGTGATAGCTTGATATATTACATCTGATGAGCAGCTTCTCATTACAACAACGATAATGTTTATTTATACAACACATTTAAACACAACCAAGGCTGAGCAAAGTACTTTACAAAGAATAAAACACAAATAAAATGAAAGGAAAACCAGAGAATCAACAGACAAAATAGGATCAATGGAATACTGCAGGAAGCATTATAGGCCAGGGTAAAAAATATGTCTTAAGATAAGAAATGCTTGTAAGAAATTGCTTGAAAGCCATAACTTAAGTTCATTTAGGCAATCTAACAATGGCTGAAGAGAATACTACTTATGAACACTGTAGGGAGGATAAAGCTGGGTATCGTCAGTGTATAGATGAAAAGAGATGCCATTAAAGAGTGAATGTGAAAAAATGGCAAAGTTTTGAATGTCACCATGTTATTACTGCATTTATGCATTTTTATTAATAAAAAAAACCCTGAAATTCCAAATTTCTAAAAAAATAAAATAATAATAATTATGTAAAATACTACTACTTGCGTTACTTGTTTGAAAAAGTACCTCAGATATTTAGTTGTAAATGGAAAAGTAATGCTTTACTTTACTAGTTACTTGAAGAAAGTGATCTGCAGTGTTGGAGAAAGTTATTTTTAAAAGTAATGCATTACAATATTGCGTTACTCCCTAAAAAAGAAACTAATTACGTTACTTTTTATGGAAAGTAAAGTGTTACATTACTTTTGTGTTACTTTTTAAATATAAATGTATTGTGTTTGTTTTTAATATAAAAAGTTCTATTTTTGTCAAATGTAAAAGCCCTTTCACACAAAAAGCTTCAGGCTAAGGGAAAAGTAATTTCACGTCTGTACAGCAGACCACAGAAGAGAAAGTTCAACACTCAAGAACAAATGTTAGTTAATCTAAAGTAAGTTTTGCTTATTAGTATGGTTAAATTGGAGCGTTGAAGATCAGCAGCAAAGGCACTGGTTAATAAAATGGGATTAAATACATAAAAGATATTTGTATTATTTATTTATATTTAATTATTAATTATTTCATATTTAATTATGGCAGGTTTGCATAATATTCTGAGTTGCATTTCACTGTTTTTATTCACTTTGAGAAATACTAAATCTGTTTTTTGTGAGTGAGATGAATTAATGCATGTTCACATTTATTCTAGAACTAAAGTAACATCTTACTCCCAATTTCTCTCAACATGGGGACAGGAGAGCTTTACTTATTTAAAAAAAGCAATTCAAAATCTGAGAATTACCAGTATTAACCCTATTGAAATTAATTTATAGCTCATGATTGCTCAAAAACAGTCCAGATTTATAAAACCTAAATATTTTTGTTCTATCAAAACTACATAAATATTACTCTGAGATGTTTTTAAAGAAACAAAAATGCATTTCACTTTCAGGTGAAAAAAGTGATGAATTTGTCTTGCTGCTTCAAAAGATGTACATATTCATCTTTAACAGCAAAATTCAGTCCAAAAGGCTGGATATATTTTACAAAAAATGTTGACACTTCATAGATAATATAATGGTATTTTTGACACTAATGGTGCTCATAAATGACCTGGACATAAAACATGTCACATGTTTATTCTTAAATGTGACCCTGGACCACAATACCAGTCATAAAATCTAATATATAACAATATTTGGTTAAAATATACAACTATTTAAAAATGTTTAATCTGAGGGTGCAAAAAAATCTAAATATTGAGAAAATCACCTTTAAAGTTGTTCAAATGAAGTTCTTAGCAATGCATATTACTAATCAAAAATTAAGTTTTAATATATTTACAGTAGGAAATGTACGAACTATCTTCATGCAACTTGATCTTAATATCCTACTGATTTTTGGCATAAAAGAAAAATGTATATTATTTTTCTTGGCTATTCCTACAAATATACCCCAGCGACTTAAGACTGGTTTTGTGGTCTAGGGTCAGATATTTTTAGAAATTAATGTACAAAATATAAAAAAAATAACTGATATGGATTTTGAGACTCTTAAAGCATTTGCTAAATCTACTCCTTTACTAAAAAACTTTCATATCTTTTCTGGGTCAAAATGGACATGAATAAGGGTTAACACTCGCTAAGCACCAAATGCAAATAAAAATCAGCACTGCTGAGAATATGCAGTCAACAGTAGCATTACAGTATCAACAATCTGTTCTTTCCTTGTTATGGATTGTTGTGATTCCCCTCCCGTCCTGCAGGTGGCGTCCCCATGCGCAGCTACAGCTGGCGGCATCACAACCATCCCTTCAGCCTCATCTTCCTGGAGGAAGTGCTGCGCTGGATCGGCATGAACGAGGTACACAAGGCCATCACGCTCTTCCTGGATACGGTCGCTAAGCAATCCGGCACTCCGCGGATACAGAGGTGAGGCGAGGTGATGCTCAGGTGATGCTCAGGTGTGAACAAGACTCTAATGTGTGTTTCTGTTTGTGTGGATCTGCAGGAGTCTGTACAGAGAGATGCTCTTCCTCACGCTGGCAGCCATGGGCAAAGATCACGTTGGTGAGTCGTACAAAATGTTTTTATGTAAATTTATGTACGTTTATGTTAGTTTTTTATTTCAGTTTTAGTAAGTTTAGTACTCCAACTTAAAGGGACAGTTCACCTTAAAATGAAAATGTGTTGATAATTTCCTCACTCTCAGTTCATCCAAGATGTAGGGGACTTTTATTTCTTCAGTAGAACAGTAAAGAAGATTTTTAGCTCAAATTGTGCTCCTTGGTGATTCATTAAATGCAAGTCAATGGCTACCGTCACTTTGAGTGTCAAAAAAAGCATATCAGGCAACACAAAATGAATAACAATAGTTCCTGATGATATATTGAGCTCTTATAAAGCGAAACGATTGGTCTGTGCAACAGCCTGTGATCCAAAGTCTCTGGCAAACAGGAAAATCTGATTCTTTTCTCCGATCTGATTCTTTCCCACAGTTTATTTCAATGAACTGATTCAGTTCACTAGTTTTGTTTGCATAATCATGCATTGACATGTACTCAATTACATTATTGAAACACCCAAAAATGATTTGAAACATCAATGTTTGTCATGTCTAAAGTAAATAAAGTGAGCAAACCAGTCTTCATCAGCTCACCTTTTAACATAAACCATGAAAAACCATCAAAACTTTCATTTCTCCTCTTATTTAAGTGTTTGATTCTCACATGCTCAAATCAGCAATATGAGTATATAATACTTGTGCTTTTTTTTTTTCATTTAAGGCCTGGAAAACCTGTGAGAATAGCAGTATTCCTGAAGAGATACTTGAAAAGTATCTAATTTTGTTCACGCAAAGTTCACACAGTTAAAAAAAAACATCATACATTTTTTTGCTTATTTCAGTTGTCAGAAAAAAATTGAGCAAAAAAAAGTGATACTGACAGCGTGGTGTAAACATGGCTGAAGATGCAACGAACAGATGAACCGAATCAATTGAGTCATTTATGGTGGAACTGCTCCAAATTGATCATTCATTTCAAGCGATTCACTAGCAAAACCCAGATTCAATTAAAAGAGCCATTCATTTTCAATTTCAATTTCAGGTTGACGATTTAAAAAAGCAAGTAGTGATGGGTGAAACTGAACTTTTTGAAACTCTGAATCGGTTCATCTAATGCGTCACAAAATTATTCAAATGTTTTGAAGCACTCCAATTGGATCACGTTTTGCAAAACATTAGATTCAGATTGGGACTTCAGATTGTGTATCACAAATTATTTAATTTAGATCAGAAAGGGTCTGTGAATCATTTTGTGAATTAAATGTTTAAAATCAAATGATTCCCGATATGCAAAGTTCCAATCATGAATCACTGGTTCATGAATCATTATTCAGATCAGAACTTCAGAGCGTGAATTGTGAATCATTTGATTTAGTTTGTGAATCTTTTGTCTTAGATTGGATCTTTGTAGCGCAGCCCACAAATCATTTGATTCAGATTAGGACTTTGGGGCGAGTTCACGAATCATTTGTTTCATATCAGATTTTGTGAATCTTTTTTTCACTTTTTTCCTTAAAACAGTAGAAAACATTGAACCATTAATGCAGTACAGTTATAAAAACAAAAGAGAGAAAAAAGTAAGAAAGTAAGTATACACAAATACAAATCCCTTAAAAAAATAAATAAATGAAGCTCTGGATTACACATAATAAAAATGTAAATAATGTTCAGTTTCTTGCACAGACCAATCGTTTCACTTCATAAGACCTCAATATATCTACAAGAGCAACAAGTATTTATTTTGTGTTTCCTGATATGCTTTTTGGACTCTCAGAGTGTCATTAGCCATTGACTTACATATTATGAATCTTTACTGTTCTACTGAAGAAAAAATAGATCTTGGATGATCTGAGTAAATTAACAGCAGATGTTGATTATTGGCTGAACTATTGCTTTAAGTGGAATTTATTACAACTAATATTTATATTTTAACCCTCTGGGGTCTGAGGGTGTTTTTGGGTCCTGAAGAAGTTTTGACATGCTCTGACATTTGTCTATTTTTCAGTATCTTAAAAACATATTTATGGCTAAAGTCAGATTACATTGTAATCAGCACAAACTGGGCTACAATAATATGCAAGCAACATGAATGTACATGTTTGTGTTTTTGAGAAAACAATGTTTATGCGTGGTTAGTGAAAAACTAAAAAATTAAAGTGTCTGAAATAAGGCCATTTAACACATGCAGAATATTTGTTTATTTTTGAATGTGAGTTTCAGCTCTATATCAATTACTAAAAGTGATAAAATGCTGATATCTTAAGACATTAAAGCAGGTTTCGTGACCTTACACTGCAAAAATGCTTTTCTTACTTAGATTTTTAGTCGTTTCCAGCCCAAATATCTAAAAATTCTTAAATCAAGAAGGATTTTCCAGACAAGTAAAAATGATTGTCTTGTTTTCAGAAAAAAGAAGTCAAAATTAAGTGAGTTTTTGCTTCAAACAAGCATAATAATCTTATTTCAAAATGAAAACCACCTTTTTTTTTGCTTACCCCCATTGGCAGATCATTTTGCTTGTTTCAGGCAAAAACTCACTTAATTTTGACTTCTGTTTTCTGAAAACAAGACAATCATTTTTTTACGTGTCTTGGGCACAACAACTAAATTGGGGACAAATAATTTATTAATTTGGAACTATTGATTAATTTCCTCAAATTAAAATTGTTTAAAGTTTCTTTTGAATTATTGATATATTACTTTCCCATTTGATACTGTAAAGTTGCTTTGACACAATTTGTATTGTAAAAAGCGCTATATAAATAAAGCTGACTCGACTTGACTAGAAAATCCTTCTTGATTTAAGATTGTTTAGATATTTGGGCTGGAAACAAGACAAAAAAAAAAAGAAAAGCATGTATTGCAGCGCAGTGAACAGATGCTCAAAATACAAATGTCAATGAACAGTGTTTAATCTGTGTGTGTGTCCACAGCTTCGTTTGATAAGCGTTATAAGGCGGCGTATGTGCGCTTGAGCAGTTCTCTGGGTCGAGAGGAGCTGAGGAAGAAGAGAGTCCAGCCACCCAGTCCTAAAGCCGTTGACTGCAGACGCTGCTTCCTGCTGCCGCTGGAGTGTTGAACACACACACACACACACACACACACACACACACTGATACACAAACACACACTCACACTCCGCTTGTCTCGTCTCGTTTCGCTGTCGTCTTCACGCCGCTTGAGGAGGAAACGCGACGCACAGTTCAAGCGCTTCTGCTGGTACGGTCTTGCAGGCGCCGCTGTGCATTATGGGAACGCGTGACCCTTTCACCAAAAACTGCTTCTGAATCCCTTGAAGCCGAGGAAAACTGACACCCGGCCGCCCCTCGGACCATTTAATCGGATGTAACGTGGCGTCTGGATTTACCTCGTTTATTTCTGTTGGTTTGATTTCATGGAACTCGAAGGCATCATGGGAGATTGTTTAAATAATTCTGCACTGGAGTGATGCTCTGAGCTCCTTCATGTTTGTGTGAGATGTTTCCCGACCAGTAGATCCATCTTCTGAACAGTTGAACTAGTCTAGTTAGTTTGTGAGAGAAAGCAGCGCTTCACTTCAGTCCTTATTCTGTCATTTTAAAGAGTGTCATTGTGACTGTAGGATCATGACTTCCTGTGACGCTCTGATTGGCTGACGCCCGTTTGCTGCCGTCGGGATCACGTTCAGCTCGTTTACCCACAATGCAGCTGGATTGAGCATTGAGCTATTCGACCATCAAACACATTCTCAGTCAGTTCTGTCATCATTTCCTCTCTCAGTCTGCAGTCAAACACACGAGAAGACATTTTGAGAATGAACCAGTGTTATTTGGCTCCTAGCGTTCTTTAAAATACATTTATTTATTTATCAAATGATTCATTTTCAGAGGAGAGTGAATGATGACAGAATGATGATTTTTGGCTGAACTGTCTCTTTAAATGCACACATTAGAGTTGAATTTGTACATTTTAGTTTGCAGTTTTTAGTCCCGTCTGATAATTGTTTTTATTTTATTTTTTTTTATATGCAATATGAGGCCAGGATATAATACAAAAATGATGAAGGAACTACATATGTTCAGTGCATTTCACAATACATTTTTAATACCAACAGAACTAAAACACAGTCACAGTGTTTAATTTACAACAATCATTTTCATTATTGTTTTATAATGTTTTTTTTTTTTCCAGAATTGTTTGACTTTTTTGGGAAAATTATAGGGGAAAAAATTAAACTATGGAAGCCTGTTTCCACCACTGAATAAAAAATACAAAAGGCTTTTTATCTCACACTTTTTTCTCAGAACTGTGAGATATAAAGTCAGAATTGCTAATATAAAATAGAATATAAACTGCAAATTTTTTTTCCGCAATTGCTACTTTGTATTTTGCAATTCTGCAATACAATTCTGAGATACATATTGCAATTGCGAGAAAAAAAATCAGAATTGCAACTTGTATCTTAGAATTGTGAGATAAACTCACAGTTGTAATTATAAAGTCTTTTTTGGAGAAAAAAAAAAATCTCACAATACTGACTTAACTTGCAATTATGAGTTTATATCACACAACTGTGACTATTTCTCAGAATTGTGAGTTTATATCTCGCAATTCTGTCTTTATAACTGTAAATTGTCAACCTTTTTTTATTATTATTATTTAGTGGCAGAAATGGGCTTCAATAAGAAACACTTTACAGTAAGATTTGATTTGTTAATGCATTAGCAAGCTATGTTTTTACAGCATTTTTACAGCAATCTTTAATTTACAACAATCATTTAAACAAATAATTTTCATTATTGTTTTTTGTTTTTTTTTGTCCAGAATTGTTTGACTTTTTTGGGAAAATTATGGGGAAAAAATAGAAACTGTGGAAGCCACTGAATAAAAAATAAAAAAGGCTTTTCATCTCGCAGTTCTTACTTTTTTTCTCAGAACTGTGACATATAAACACAGTTGCAAGAAATAAAGTCAGAATTGCTAGATATAAAGTCAGAATTTTGGGATATAAACTTGAAAAGAATTGTGAATATAAAATGGAATATAAACTTGAGATTGCTACTCTGTATCTTGCAATTCTCACAATTCTGAGGTACAAAGTTGCAGTTGTGAGAAAAAAAGTTGCAATTGCAACTTTGTATCTCAAAATTGTGTGAACGTGCAATTGTGTTATATGTTATAAGTGTTAGAAAGTCCAGTTCTGAGGAGAAAAAAAGACTGATATGTTCACAGAATTGTTTATATCACACAATTCTGACTTAACTTGCAATTGTGAGTATATATCTTGAAATTCTGACTTTATAACTCGCAATTGCAAGTTAAGTCAGAATTGTGAGTTTATATCTTGCAATTCTGACTTCATAACTCTGAATTGTCGAAACAAACTTTTTTTTATTATTATTATTATTATAATTATTTAGTGGCAGAAACAGGCTTCAATAAGTAACACTTTACAGTAAGGTTTCATTTGTTAATGCATTAGCTAAAATTTTAATTTTATATTATTTAATATTAGCAAAATATATTTTTACAGCATTTATTAATCTTTAATTTTTTAATGTTTAATTTACAACAATCATTGAAACAAATAATTTTCATTATTGTTTTTTTTTTTTCCAGAATTGTTTGACTTTTTTGGGAAAATTATGGGAAAAAAATAGAAACTGTGGAAGCCACTGAATAAAAAATAAAAAAGGCTTTTCATCTCACAGTTCTTACTTTTTTCTCAGTAAACACAGAAATAAAGTCAGAATTGCTAGATATAAAGTCAGAATTTTGGGATATAAACTTGAAAAGAATTGGGAATATAAAATAGAATATAAACTTGAAATTGCTACTCTGTATCTTGCAATTCTCACAATTCTGAGATACAAAGTCACAACTGCAAGAAAAAAAGTTGCAGTTGCAACTTTGTATCTCAGATTTGTGACATAAACTCGCAGTTGCAAGTTATAAAGTCCAGTTCTGAGGAGAAAAAAGACTGATGTGTTCACAGAATTGCATTTAAATCTCACAATTCTGACATAACTTGCAATTGTGAGTTTGTATCACACAATTGTGACTTTATTTGTCAGAATTGTGAGTTTATATCTCGCAATTCTGACTTTACGACTCACAATTGTTGCAACAACTTTTTTTTTTCCATAAGAAACACTTTACAGTAAGGTTTCATTAGCTAAAATGAATTATTAATTAGCGAAATGTATTTTTACAGCATTTATTAATCTTTATTAATGTTGGTTAATAATGCCATTTTTGCATTGTTTGTTCATGTTAGCAGTGCGTTAACTAATGTTAACCGATATTTTGATTTTAATAATGTATTAGTAAATGTTCAAATTGGCGTAAATGCTGCAAAAGTGTTTTTCATTGTTAATTGATGTAGGTGATGAAGAGAATGAATGCGAACAAATGAAAGCTTACTGTAAAGTGTTAGCAAAAATCAGAATGAAGAAGCCTTGATTTTCTTTAATAATCATATCATGTGGTTGTGTTATGATCTGCTGTGATTCATCCGCTCTTGTTCTGTTGTGTCGGGAAGCGTCTCTCTCTCGTTTGCTCTTCTGATTCGTGTTTCTTGAGTTTTTGTGTTTGTCTGTGAGTTTCTTTTCCTGGAGTGAAACAGCTGTGATCTGTGTTTAAAATCACCACAACAGAGGAAACGCTCGTGACTGTAGGTTTGATGCCACATTCATTAGTCTTAATTTTTATTAAAGAGGGATATGAAGCTGCTAGAAGAGTTTTAGTGGCATTAGTTTGTGCTCATTCACTGCAATAACCGCGGAGCAGCCCAGCTTCACTGCAGCATGAACGTCTGCATTTATCAAGATAACAGAGATATTATAAAGCTATATTTAAGTTTTCATGTGTTTGCTGTGCTAATTTATATTGATGTGACCTTTGACCTTTGTTGTGAATGTTTTGTTTTTCCTTTTTTAAGAAAAGAGTTTTAAGAACCAACATTCTGTCTGTTTCTTCACATCACTCATATGTGAGTTTATTGGAAATAATTCAGATGAGATCTTTGATTATTCATGCATATAAACGCACACAAGCTTCAGCAAAATTTTTAGCATTATTGTGCTCTAGCAACATTACCAAACCTATAATACAGTAGCAAAGTAACGTAACCCATAATCAGAATTTGTGCTCTGAATTTAACCCATTCAGGTGCACACACAACACTTCAAATTTACTTCCACTTCAAATGTGCTGAATCCCAGCCTCAACCCACTCAGAAGTACCAGTACTTGCATAGAAACCTAAAGCAAAAAAGCCACAAAAGAATGCTTGTTTTAAAGAAAAACGTCAGACATACTTAGAATCTTTTGCATCTGAACTCTTCATATATAAAAACACAGAGAAGAGAGGAAACTCCCCACAGCCGCTACCAAACATCTTAATGTAACAAAACAAATGCACATTGATGGATTTTCTTCCGTCTGTTCTGCAAAATGTAAACAAATGTATATTTCTGCAAGCATAAGTAAAAATATCAATGTTAATTGTGTCTAGGCAAAGGCATTGGAAGAGGTCGCGTGCCGCTGCGCAGAGCTAACACGGGTTTGGCGGCTGTTCATTTCATACTCTCTGACAGTTTATTTAATGTATATTGATAGTTTTCTTGTGACGTCACAAGCTTACCTGGAGGTCAAAACAAAGCACATGTACGTCTGCAAGATGTCTGTTAACCCTAATAGCACACGTACATCTCTGAGACATCTATTTGACGTCTGCAAGACGTAGTCTGCTCATCTGTAATACGTCTATTGGACGTTTCCTATCAGATGTCAAGTAGACGTCTATTAGATGTCTTTAAGATGTTTATGATTTAGAATGTATGTAGAAATGACATCTGACAGATGTCTGCCAGACGTTTGTACACATCAGATGCTTTCCAGATCAAGAGGTCTTTCCCAGATAGCACACGTACGTCTGCAAGATGTCTGTTAAAGATCTCTTGATCTGGAAAGCATCTGCTGTGTACAAACTTCTGGCAAACATCTGTAAAAGAAAAGAAGAAACTCTATAGCATCTCACTGTTGCAGATTCAAAGCATTATGGGTAGAATCTCTCTACACTCTATTCTGATTCATCAACACAGTTTCACTGATCCTTTATATACCCAAAACCCAAAATAGAGCGGCTGAGTGAATGTGGTCTGGATATGGTGGATGAGGCTCATTGTGTCAGAGACGCTGTAGAAGGATATAATTCCTGCACTGTGATCCACATACACTCCTATTCTTCCGCTGACGGGCTTCACATGGAGACAAGTTTCTATGTTATTGTGTTTGAATGAGCAACTGGAGCGAGCGCAGGTCAAACTCCAGGACTGATCATTATATCCAAATCCACACTCAACACCATCTCCCTTCCTGCTGATGCTCTTATATGACACTGATACACACACATTCCTACTCCACTCCAGCTCCCAGTAACAGCGTCCACACACACTCTCTCTACACAACACCTGATGCCATCCTTCAAATCTGTCTGGATGATCAGGATACGACTGCTCTATGTGAGTGCCAGTAACCACTCGGTTGTTCTCAGACAGATGGATGTTTTTCTGTGCTGTGTTTGGATCAAAAGTGAGCTGCTGGGAATCTGATGGAGATAAAACACATCAGAATCAGGAATTATGAATCTGTTTGATCTTTTCATGTAGCTGAACTCTTCATGTTCAGTGTATCATCAGTGTCTCAGTAAAGATGAGCAGATATCCTGAGCAAATCGTCATTTACATCATCAATTATAAAACTCTTCTTTCACCTTCTACAGGAAGAACATGAGCACACTTCTGCTTGTTTTCCTACTGACTTACATTGTAGGAACTCGTTCCTGGTCCTGGGAGCAATGTTGGTGAATGTGACTGTGGAAATCAACAGACATGAACAGTGTGATTCTCATGATCTTTGCATCATTTCTAATATGATGTATTGAAATAATGATGGACTCGTTTCTGAGAGCAGATGAATCTCCAGGACTTTACCTCTGTCTGAGATCTTCTTGAGGTCCTCTTTGCAGAAATCCTTCACTTTGTCTTTCAGCTGATTGACACATTCTCCCAGACCATGAAAAGTCAAGAAAGAACTGAAAAGATCATCATTTACATCTGTAAATTCAGGAGGCGCTGAGAGAGACTGGAAACTCTATAGAACAGAAATCAAAACTCATCAGCTCCACACTTCACCCAATAATCTGCATCAACATCAGATTTGATTTGACTGATCTGATCCTGCAAACGTCCTTGCGGGGCACAGTGGGTTAGGGCCAGCCCACACCAAACCTAAACCTAAACAGGCCCAGTGCCCAGTGAGGCTTGTCCAGGCAAGGCCTCACCGCAGGCTCTCTGTGAGCAGCCCACACTAGCGGACTGTCTATGTTAATCCCATGATCCCAACTTTTGTATCCTTTGGGCCCATGCAGGTTTTGTGTAGGCAGCCCTGTAATGCAACTAGGAGAATACTAACATTGACTGGTCATTCAATTGAACTGGAGTGGTACAAACCAAGAGACCTTTTCAGAACCTGTTTCTTCATATAGGCCAGTGATCCTCTAATCTGGTTTTCGAGATCCACTTTCCTGCAGAGTTTAATTCTAACCTTAATCAAACACACCTGAGCATGCTGATCAATGATATCGGGATCATTAGAGAATCACAGCTGGTTGAGTTTGATCAAAGTTGGAGCTAAACTTTGCAGGAAAGTGGATCTCACAAGCCATATTTGAGGTGTAACAGACTAATAAGAATTTTGTGGGCAGCTTCTTCCTTACCACTAGGGGTGCTAGGGTGTTTTAGGTGTGCTTAAGTAAAGCCATTTCAAAAGTACTCTTTATTGGTTAGGTCACAAACATCATGGTCAAGATTTAAAGTTATTTTCACCATGGGACCAGAGTCTGGATTATTTTTTGATTGTGGCATGTTTTCATTACAGGAGGTTGGATTATTAATTTGATATCAGACGACTTCAGCTATGGACAGTGTTTGGACATTGATGCACTACAGATAAGACTCTAGCACACATTAACTTTCACACAATCCTACAATCCTTCATTGTTTTGTTTGCATTTTTGTAATTTTTTGTAGTTACATTTTTTGGCTATATGTAGCTGTATTAACCTGAATTTAATGTTTTCTATTCTGTATTTAGTAAATCCATTGATTTGAAATCCTGTACATTTTTAACAATGCAGATATTTATGTGGTGACAGCATCCATTTCAAATGTAAAATAACCAGCTAGAAAAGCATTTCAAGTTAAATAGGTTGTATTGTAGATTATTAGTGCGGGCCCTGTTAAAAGCTTCCTGGGGGGTAAGTGAGGACCAGCGCTAAGGGTCCAGTGTTTTGCCAATGAGCAAATTCTTAGGGGCCCTGCGCTGGCAGCCAGCTGGGGGCTCTTAGGTAAAGTGTGGACCTAAGTGTGCCAGTAAAGGGCCAGTGCAGGCTTGTTTGCAGGGTAGTAACTCACCTCAATCCAGCACTTTCACAGCATCAGCTACATTCTTCATTATTTACATTAGAGCTATCTTCCTCAATGTGTTACAGGACAATAAAATCAATTTTATCAAGCGTGAGGATCACCTGATCTGATTTTGATGAGCATTACTCTATACTATCAACTTCACCGATTTCACCTTGTTGTGAAACTGAAGTGAACTGTTGGTGGCATTAGTGGTGTTCGACAACTAAATATATCTTCCAGAAGAAAGCTAAGAGAAATGATTCCTAGGAGATTTCCAGAGCTAAAATCCATTTATAAGTATCATCTCTTTTAGAGATCAGATCAGAGTCTCTCTGATGATTATATAATAAGACACTCAAGTCCACTACGATGGTGCTGTTCTACTGTAGATCTCTGTTACCTGCAGGAACAGATCCTGTTTGTGTGAAAGCTGCTCCAGCTCAGCGTCTCTCCTCCTCAGATCATTGATCTCCTGCTCCAGTTGCATCAGTCGTCCTTCAACTTGAAACACTGCAAACTTTTCCTGATCTCTGATCAGCCGTATCAACTCCTCCACTGCTGTCTGTGCAGAGATCTGTTTGGACACACAGTGATTCAGGCTTCAGTGGGACTGAAAGAGACAAGAGAGTCTGAACTGAGACAAACTTCTCTTCTTCTCCAGACTCACCTTATGAGACAACAAAACTGCTCTCAGCTGCTGAAGATCTTTCTCTCTCTGCTGGATTCTCTGCTGGAACATCTTCTGCATCTCCTTCAGCTGCTTCTGCAGGACAAACGGATGAAAGTGAATGTCAAAACCTTTGCAACTCACTGGAACTCATAACAAATAACTACAATGTCTCAAGATGGCGCAGCGGATGTTTTAGTGTTTTTTGTTAGTTTTAAGTGTTATTTGTTTTGCAAACACAATCAGTCTTACCAGGAATTAACTGCTAAACATTCAGCAGAGTGCACCTTAAATTCTCCTACCGGTTTTCAATTATTCTGACATTTTGCTGAACGTTATAGTTGACGGAGTGGCAGCGCTCATCAAACGCTTCAGGACACGCAGATGGGGAAAGCGAGCCGGCGCACTCTTGAAGCTTCGACAGTGTGGATTTCGGGTGCCGATGCCTAGTATACATCTGGCGAACCTCCGATCTCTCTCCCAACTAAACGGACAAACAACTTCTGCTCTCCCAGACACATAAGGTTTTTTCAAACTCTGTTGCTCTGTGTTTCACGGAAACCTGGTTGAACGATGCAATACTGAATGGCGCACTTCATCTGCCGGGTTATCAGCTGTTCAGAACCGATCGTGACGCAGAATCAATATGGAATTTGCGTGGCGGTGGGATGTGCTTTTACATCAATGAAAGGTGGTTTACAGATGTAACAGTATTAACAAAGATGTGCTGTTATGGCCTAGAACATTGGTCTCAAACTCAATTCCTGGAGAGCCAAAGCTGGTTCATCTTATACCAACCTACAGGCAAAAACTTAAATCTGCTAAACCTGTAGCAAAGACTGTAAAAAGATGGACCACCGATACAGAGCAGGCTTGTTTCGAATGAACTGATTAAAGTGTTTTTGAAGCTGCTGCCACCAATCTGGATGAGCTCACAGAGACTGTAACTTCATATATCAGTTTCTGTGAAGATATGTGCATTCCTACCAGGACTTGTCTACCTTACAACAATGACAAACCATGGTATACTGCAAAACTCATACAGCTCTTCATCAGTGTGAAATGGTCTGAAAGACATCACCAACTACAAGACACCATCCCTCAGCACTGTGGAGAATCAACAACTGGCAGACGAACTGAATGAGTTCTATTGCAGGTTTAAAAAACACAATTAACACCTCCAACAGCCCCCCTCTCCCCCACTTCAGATCAGTGAAGGTGACGTGCACCAGGTCTTCAGAAAGAACAAAACAAAAAAGCACCAGGCCCTGACGGTGTGACTACAGCCTGTCTGAAAACCTGTGCTGATCAGCTGGCCCCCATCTTTTCACAGATCTTCAATATATCTCTGGAGTTTGTGAGGTCCCTTCCTGCTTCAAATGCTCCATCATCATCCCCGTTCTAAAGAAACCCAAGATAGCAGGACTTAATGACTACAGACCTGTGGCGCTAACGTCTGTTGTCATGAAGTCGTTTGAAAAACCGGTTCTGACTTATGAGACGGACATCACCGGACCTTACTGGAGCCCCTGCAGTTTGCTTAAACATGGGTCTGCACTTCATCCTGCAGCATCTGGATAAATCAGAGACTTATGTAAGGATCCTGTTTGTGGACTTCAGTTTGGCTTTAAACACTATCATCCCAAACCTCCTCCTGCCCAAACTAACTCAGCACTGGCGCCCCTCAGGATTGTGACCTCTCCCCACTGCTCTTCTCCCTTTAGAAGTGCACCAACACCAACAACTGCAAATCTGTCAAGCTCCTGAAGTTTGCGGACAACACCACAATTATCGGCCTCACTTATCGGTCTGCTTACAGACAGGAGGTTAAAGAGCTGGCTATCTGGTGCAGTTATAACAAACTAGAGCTCAACACGCTCAAAACAGTGTAGATGATCATGGACTTCAGGAGAAACCTCATTGCTCTCACTCACCATCATGAAGAGCACTGTTAGAAAGAAAAGATGGCAAAAAATAGAGCTTTTTTTTTAGAATGAAAATAGAAATAGAATAGAGAGTGCAAGATTTAGAGGGTCAAATAAAGATGGAAAAGATGTGTTTTTATCCAATTCTTGAAGATGGCTAAGGACTCGGATTGAAATGGGTAGGTCATTCCACCAAGAGGGAACATTTAAGGAAAAAGTCAGTGAAAGCGATTTTGTGCCTCTCTGGGAAAGCACAATAATGCACTGTTGACTTGCAGAATGTAAGCTTCTCAAGGGCACATAAGACTGAAGTAGTGAATTTAGGTAAAGGGGTGCAGAGCCAGTGGTGATTTTGTAGACAAACATTAATGCCTTCAATTTTATGCGAGCAGCTATTGGTAGCCAGTGCAAATCAATGAAGAGAGGTGTGACGTGTGTTCTTTTCAGCTCATTGAAAATGAGTCTTGCAGCTGCATTCTGGATTAATTGTAAAGGTTTGACAGAACTGGCTGGAAGTCCTGCCAAGAGAGCATTGCAAGAGATTGCCAAGAGATTGAACAATGAGTTGTGAAGCATGTTCCGAAAGAAAGGGCCTGATTTTCTTGATGTTGAATAAAGCAAATCTGCAAGACTGGGCAGTTTTAGCAATGTGGTCTGAAAAAGTTTGCTGATCATCAATCACAACTCCAAGGTTTCTGGCTGATTTTGAAGGAGGGTTAGGTTGATGTGCCTAACCGAATGGTAAAATCGATGTATCTATGCACTGTCTTACCGTCTGGTTCAGCTCAGCTACCATTTCTGACCTTAGAAGACTACGTCGGATAGTCCGGACTGCTGAGCGAATCATTGATACAACCCTCCCCACTCTCCAAGATCTGTACTTATCCAGAATGTGCAAAAGAGATGGCAAAATCACTCTGGACCCTTCACATCCAGCACACTCCCTCTTTGAACCATCTGGTTGTCTCTACAGAGCCCTGAGCACCAGAACGACCAGACACAGGAACAGTTTCTTCCCTCAGGCAATCCATCTCATGAACACTTGACAATAAACTTGAAACATACAACACTATTATACATTAATTTTATTCATTTATTTAACACACATACTTATTTACATTTCTAATTTACACCCAACATACCTGTACATAGCAAATTGTTTATTTTAATTTGTATATCGTGGCTATTTTGCACATTGTCTGTTTTTGTATATTGTTCTTTTTATTATCTGTGTCTCGTCTTGTCACTGTCACTCAGTTGCACTATGGAGCTTCTGTCACTACAAAAAATTCCTAGTATGTGCTGATTGCGACAAGTTCAAACTTCAGAAGTGATGTTGAGTTTCGATCATTGTGCATTAATTATCATAAAGATTAAAACTTTTCACAGTAAAAGAGTTAAGTATCATAAAAGTGAAACAGACTCATATGTAGAGCTTCACACTGACAGTGTTTCTGCTGTGTATCAGAGCTTGTAATTTCACTGATGATATATATTTTCTCAAAGAATAGGGGAATAGTTCACTCATTATTTTATATTGTTTAATCAAAGCCTAATTTATGAAAGATTAACACAACAATAATAATAAATGATAAAGGTTTCTGGTGCATTTTTAGCAAACAATGAAACTCTTCTTGCAGCTGCTGATTATTTCTGCTGCAGTGAGCAGTGTGAATGCTGTAAGCTGGTAATATGAGTGTCAATATAAACATATGAAACAAGTGTCAGCAATATTTCATCAGTATCTAGTTTTAAATACCTGTTTCTCTGTCCTTTGTTCTGCAGCTGATACAAAGTAATGGAATTTATGCTTATCCATCGTACACAGTGCGACAAAAAAACTCAAGAATCTTCTGATGTTTCTGTCAGATCATCTCCTGCATCTCTCTCCAGTGGCATCAATCACTTTGTGTTTCTTTCCTTCAAACAAACTCTCATGTTGTTCAAGGTGATTCTGACAGTAAGATTTCTTGTATTTTCTTCCATTACAGGAGTCACACTGCACATCTCCAGCTCCAGTGTTACAGCTCAACCACACTTCAGTTTCTTTTTCTCTGAACTCACGTGATTTCTATTTCCTGGTTCTGTGTTTGAGTGATGTGTGTAAAACAAGTGTGTCTGTAATATTTCATTTCATTTTCAATTTTGACACATATTTTGCGTATATCTTTTTATAATGAAATTGGGTCCGTGTACGTTGTGATCATTTGTTTTTCAATTTGAAATTAAATAAGCAGAAAGGAGAAAACGGCTCCTTTATTAATTTTTTCGTTTGTTCAGAAAAATTAAAAACGAGATTTAGGCTCGATTTTTAGTTTTTTTGTTTCGTTTTATCCAAAATGGATAAACGACTTAAATTCGTTTTCCACGTGTGGGCGGTCACGAGACGCCCCTTTCCGCCGATTGGTCAACCAAATCATCAGTTGTACCTATTTCATTCAACAAAATAGCCTAGTCCTTTATTTATTTAGGCTATTTTCATTCTTTTAAATAAAAGGACAATATCTTACATTACATTAAAATAAACTAATAATAATAATAAAACAGGAAAGGCTATAAGAAAATCACGTCCATAACAAGTACAAATAGTTACAAATGGTTATGGTTATAGTATAAATACTATAATACAAATCAACTACAATGTACATTTCCTGAAGAAAATATGAATGGTGCTTGCAGTGGCAAATTGCTGCACTCGGTTGCTAAGGTGTTGCTAGGCAGTTGCTAGGGTACCTGGGGTGGTTGCTAGGGTACCCGGGGTGGTTGCTAAGGCGGTTGCTAGGGTATCCAGGGTGGTTGCTAAGGTGTTGTTATGCGGTTGCTAGGGTATCCAGGGTGGTTGCTAAGGTGTTGTTAGGTGGTTGCTAGGGTAACCGGGGTGGTTGCTAGGGCGGTTGCTAGGGTACCCAGGGTGGTTGCTATGCGGTTGCTAGGGTAACCAGGGTGGTTGCTAGGGTGTTGCTATGCAGTTGCTAGGGTACCTGGGGTACCTCATTCATGGGTCTAGGACAAACGGTGCTTCTCAGGCATTTGTGATATTAGCTGTTCAGGCACTCCCTCAAGAGCACACTGCTTCGGGCAGTTGACGTGTGTTTCAAGGCATTTTATGTTCTTGATATCAACTACCCCAAGCAGTGTGCTACCGCATGGGAGTTTCTGCAGCAAGTTGTCTATCAGATTGAGGTATCTGAATCAAAACCTGTCAAATTTCTTCCTTGCTTAATTGCAGAACTGTTTAATTGTGTTAAGCTGCAGTAAATGACACAACCAATGTTTGAAGACTTTAAGCCTCAAGTTCAATCCAGTTATTGAATGTTGTCAAATGTTTGAGAGAGAATGAGTTGTTTATTTTTCTATTTTTTTAATGTCTAATGTTATTACAGTGTGACCTAAAATATAGAGTTTAATTTAATGCAATAAAAATGTAAAAGTGCTTGAAGTGTGTAAGTGCCTGAAGTTTTATTTTCTGAAATAAGGCATACTGGCATAGTAACCCAAGTTAGGTTATTTTTGACCTTTGACCTTTGGTTAAAAAGGGACCTACTAATTTCTGGGTTATTTCAACCCAGATATTGGGGTTGTTCTTTTGACCCAGAATTTGGGTTATATTAACTACAATGTTGGGTTATTTTAACCCAACATTTGGGTCAGGTATTTAACCCAGAAGTTGGGTCAAAAAGAATAACCCATTTTTCTGGGTTGAAATAACCCAGAAATTAGTTGGTCCCTTTTTAACCCAGGGTTTGGGTCAAAAATAACCCATTATGGGTTATTTTTGACCCAGGAGTTTTTAGTGTGTAATGTTGGCACTATACTTTTATTAAATTTCAACTGCTATTCACTGTCACGTTAAGGCTGGATTGTGGAGAGAAGTGGCGAAGCAAATCCCGCGGAGCCTTTATCTTAATTTCGTTATTGCCAAATACCCATCTTAATTTAGAACTTAACTGAATTTGTTAAGAAAGACTAATTTTTATTGGTGCGTAAGTGTATGCCTATGCCTGTCTGGAGTGCTGAGATGTTACGATGTTACTAATTTTTTTCCAACTTACAAGTGGCCTATAGCCTACTTTATTCATGAAAAAATTATGTTAAAACATGTATAAATGACTCATTCTTGACAAAAGCTGTGTGCGTGCGCACATTGAATAATGTCGGGCTGTAAACGTGTTTGGGATTTTAAACAGCTGTCAATCAAAATATACTTGTCGGGCTCGGGCTGGGTTGGGCTTAATTTTATATATATATATATATATACACAGCAGCCTTACCTCCGTTTCTTGACAGTTTTCCAGCATCCCTCTGCCACCTCTTCTCCACGCTTACAACTAACCTGTAGGGGGGTACTCTGGGTTCGGGCCAAAATTCTGAGCTCGGAGCGCTTCCCTAGGACAGCACGCCAAATACGCATAACCTTTTCTCTGTTTATTATATATAAGTGTGAACTCGTGAAACTCTTTAGAACGGGGTGGGGAACCTTGATCCTCGAGGGCCAGTGTCCCTGCAGAGTTTAGCTCCCCTGCAAGGTTCCCCACCACTGCTTTAGAAGGATGTGCTGAAAACAACAACCTGCATTGTTTCTTAACAAACCTCTGCGCCCAGTTTAGGACAACACATCTTGTGTTACCTTTAACAGTGTGTCATTCCCGTTCGTTTTTTGCACACTTATGTGTTATAGTTATGCAATTCATGTCAGTTATGTAGCCTATTCAAGATACCACAAAACGTGTTCAAAACAGTCACAAATATGTGTTGACCATTGGCATCGCGATGGTCGCACACACCCCTCCAATGGAGTATGCTTTGAAAAGCTTGTGCTCCCAACTTTACATGGATGAAGTAGAGCTTAAAAACATGAAGAATACACCAGCCTTTAAGGAACCGCAAGGCAAGCAGGTGCGCGCTTTTGCGCAGCAGCATCAACGCAATGCTGATTAACATGTTTGCCCTGCTTGGCCAAGTGTCAGTATCAGGAGAACTACTCCAAATAGTTTATTTGCTGCCTTACAGCGCTGTCACCATTCTCCTTTTACAGAGTCCCTCGTCCATGTCATGATGCATTTGTTATCACTACTACACATGACTTAACTCTGCATTGGGGATCCCCTCATAGGGAACCTCTCTGCTTAAATGTCATGTGGTATACAGCGTCCAGCGCCGGCACCCATGCAAAATAAGGACACCCAACCATACTACTGCTATCGAAGCCGTGCGCCCCAGCAGTCTTAGTACTCGTCTCTTCAGCCAAAACTGAGCCAGACAGCTGCAATAATCCTCTGCCTTCTGTTGTGCTTTTAGTCTATATCTCGACTGAGATACAACATCCACCGACTCTGAGCCAAGAGAAATCCATCAAGAAGAGAGCTCGTAAATGGAAAACAATTGTGCGTGTCTGAAACACTGCTTGTTTCCAGCCGTCTGTAGCCAGGGGCAAGTCGCCCAAATTGGCAAACTATCATATGCTCAGATAGCACAGCAGAGCCGCACCGCTTCTGCACATTTTTCAAATATGCGCGACGCTGGAGACTCAAACCAAAACAGTAGGAAACCCCCTCAACGGAGACCTCAGAAATGTTCTGTGCCCCGGATGGCCATATGCATCGGGCAAAACCACCGATGTAAGCCAATCATGAGGATGCCTTGCAGAGGCATGATATTGTTATGCATTTTGAATGTACAATTCCCTTAAGTGCTTATTCAACAGTAGTGAATCTAAGATGGGGTGGAAAAACCCTTTTCCTCCATCTTTTCATATGGCAGCGCCTGAATTGCCACCTTGCTGAAGAAAACACCGGCCTCTCCACCAGCCTTGGGGAAGTCTGCTCGGACACCGGAGCTGCAATAACTCTGCCGAACCATGGGGCACGTGCAAGGAAGCACAGCTGATAACCCCACTGGAAACATGCGAAGAATGCATGGCATTAAAGCGCGTGCACACCCCTGATCAAAGCAGACAGGAAAGGATTAGATCCCCAGCATCACCTAGGGAACTCCCTTGCCCCCATCCTTTTTGACAAACATTGCTGGATATTGCATACCACTGCATTTACCTCCTGCATCGGCGCATGTCCCGATTGTGAGGTAAATTTGTCCCCATGTATTGTGATTGTTTTGACAAATCAACACACAAGACTTTGTATAATGAACATATGTGTTCCTTCATTGACAACATCCTTAAAACGAACCTACTATCTTGCAGGATTCTTACGGCAGGCCTGTTCTCATCTCTACCTCAACAGGAATCGAATGCCACCCAGCGAGCTTCTCCGGATCGGAGGAGGGTCAAGCCACTCCACTGACAGACCTTGCTGCCGTTCTCCAATACAGACCCATGCATGGGCCTATAATCCCCTCACTTTCATCCAATGCTTCAGAGAACGGTGAGGGGAGACACGAATTTTCACCTATCTGAAAATTATAATCAGAGCATTTCTCGTCCGCATCAAGCAAGTCGAGTCATTCATTAAGGCTTTAATGAGTTATCAGTCATTAGTTCATCTGATCCCAGTGTCAAATAATTAGCTTTATTCTCACTCAGGTAAGAGCAGTTTATTGATTCAATATATTGAATTTATCATTCATTTTGTATGATAGTAGGCTAGTGCTGCAGCTAACAATGATTAGTTGATGTGCGTTGTGTGTTGTCTTGCTGTCCTTTAAAATATTGGCTATATATATAGATATTTTTTATAGAAAGAAAGAGATTACAGCCTAAACATTGAGGAGTTAATTAATAAATGAGAATTAATTAATAAAAATAAGGTCATGGCCTAAAGGTTATAGAGTCGGACTTGTAACCCAAAGGTTTTGGGTTGAGTCTCAGTACCAGCAAGGATTATAGGCATCTGGATTTACCTTGTTTGTTTGTATTGGTTTGATTTCATGGAACTCGAAGATGAAGATACAGTAAACAGGGAAGGTGTCATGGGAGTTTGTTGAAATTATTGTGCGCTGGAGTGATGCTTTGAGCTCCTTCGTGTTTGTGTGTGATGTTTCCCGACCAGCAGATCCATCGTCTACTAGTCTACTAGTTTAGAGTTAAAGACAAGAGGACATGAGGACATGAGGAGAGTGAATGATGACAGTCTCAGAATGACCCTGTCTCAGGGTTGAAGTTATACATTTTATTTATGCTGTTTTCAGTCCTGTTTGAAAAAAATTTCTTCTTGTTTCTCTTTTATTTTATTCTATACAGTAGGAATCTGTGATTATAATACAGAATTGTGAAGGAATTCGATCCAGTCAGTCTAGCTGACTTCCTGTACATTTCACAATGAATGTTTAATTTACAATCATTTGCAATTTGCAGTGATCTCATTATTGTATTACAATTTTTGTTTTAATTATTATTTTTTTTAGTTAAGTAAAAAATCTAGAAACACTTTGCAGGACAGTTTCATTCAGTAATGCATTAGCTAAAATGAACTTTTAATTAGCAATATATATTTTTACAGCATTTATTAATCTTTGTTGATGTTGGTTAATAAAATGTTTAATGCATTTTTTAAAACACATTTTTTGTTAGCAGTGCTTTAACTAATGTTAAAGATACAGTATTTATTTATTATGAGTTTTTTTATTGTTAGTTCATGTTCGCTAATGAAGTGAACGAATGTGAACAAATGAAAGCTTACTGTAAAGTGTTACCAAAAATCTGAATAAGAAGACTTGATTTTCTTTAATCAAATGTGGTTCTGTTGGTTTTCTGATGATTTTGCTGACAGAAGTTCATTTGCAGTATTAATGTCGTGAAGAGACTGTTACCGATTTATCATGCAGCTCAAAGCATTATGAGTAGAATCTCTTGTTAATCTATTCTGAATCATCAACACAGTTTCACTGATGAGCCAGATCCAAACCCAAACCCAGGATAGAGCGGCTGAGTGAATGTGGTGTGGACTGTGTGGATGAGGCTCATTGTGTCAGAGACGCTGTAGAAGGACAGAGTTCCTGCACTGTGATCCACATACACTCCTATTCTACCACTGACAGACTTCCCCGGGAGAGCAGTCACTGTTTTATTGTGTCTGAATGAGTATCTGTCAGAAGAGCAGATCAAACTCCAGGACTGATCATTAGATCCAAAGCGGCACTCATCACCATCTCCCTTCCTGCTGATGCTCTTATATGACACTGATATTCGCACACCATTATTCCCCCTCCACTCCAGCTCCCAGTAACAGCGTCCACACACACTCTCTCTACACAACACCTGACGATACACCTCAAATCTGTTTGGATGATCAGGATACAGATGATCTGTGTTAGTTCCAATAATCACTCTGTTGCTGTCAGACATACTAAGGCGTTTATGTGCTGTGTTCAGATCCAGAGTGAGCTGATGGGAATCTGATGAAGATAAAACACATCAGAATCAGAAATCCTGTACAAATGATCATTTACCATTTATCATCAATTATACAACTCTTCTTTCACCTTCCACAGGAAGAACATGATCACACAGAGTGAGTTTTTCTGCTTGTTTTCTTACTGACTTACATTGTAGGAAGTGGTTCCTGGTCCAGAGAACAATGTTGGTGAATGTGGCTGTGGAAATCAACAGACATGAACAGTGAGATTCTCATGATCCTGCATTCATTCCTAAGACATTTCTAATATGATGTTCTCCATGATGATGGACTCGTTTTTGAGAGCAGATGAATCTCCAGGACTTTACCTCTGTCTGAGATCTTCTTGAACTCCTCTTTGCAGAAATTCTCCAGTTTGTCTTTCAGCTGATGGACAGATTCTCTCAGACCATCAGAAGACAAGAGAGAACTGAAGGGATCATCATTTCCATCTGTAGATTCAGAAGATGCTGAGAGAGACTGGAAACCAAGGCTCTGAACCAGTTCAAGGAACAAAAACAAAACGAATTAAATTTTGACAGGAACATAACCAGAAACAAAATCACATTTAATAGTTCTGAACAGAAATGCTTTTTTGAAAAATGGCCATTATCTGGCTAATAACGTTACTTTAATGTTCTTTCAAGGAGAGGAAAGGAAAGGCGTGTGGCTAAGTATAGTGACCCATACTCAGAATTTGTGCTATGCATTTAACCCATCCAAGTGCACACACACAATAGTGAACACAAACACACACCACGAACACACACCCGGAGCAGTGGGCAGCCATATTGTTGCGGCACACGGGGAGCAGTTGGGGGTTCGGTGCCTTGCTCAAGGGTCTTTCTCCTCAGTCGTGGTATTGAAGGAGGAAGAGAGTGCTGGTTATTTACTCCCCCCACCGACAATCCCTAATGGGCCTGAGACTTGAACCTGCAACCTTCTGGTTACAAGTCTGATTCTAACCAGGCCACAACTGTTCTATTTAGTATCTTCATTTTGCAATCAACCAGTCACGAATTTAAATAGTAATGAAATGCCCACGCTCAACTGTGAATTCATCGTAAGCAAGAATTTTTGGCTCTGCTGTAGATGGAAGAAGAAGACTTTGCAGGCTCTGCATCACTCCACTGCATCGCCCCTGTGTGACATTAGACCCTGAGCCTCAGAAGCCATTCTGATATGCATGCAGAGAGGGTTAGTTCTCACAGAAGCAGGAACTCCCTCAAAGAAAGCTTGTATTTTTCACTTCTTTGAACATTTCCGAGCAGTGGAGACTTTCCACTATGATGGTGATCATCTAGATCTCTGTTACCTGCAGGAACTGGATGTGATCCTGTGTGTGTGAAAGCTGCTCCAGCTCAGCGTCTCTCCTCCTCAGATCATTGATCTCCTGCTCCAGTCGCTCCAGTCGTCCTTCAGCTCGACTCACTGCAGCCTTTTCCTGATCTCTGATTAGCCGTATCAGCTCAGAGCGGCTTCTCTCAATGGAGCGGATGAGCTCAGTAAAGATCCTCTCACTGTCCTCCACTGCTGTTTGTGCAGAGCGCTATTAGATAGACACACAGTGATTCAGGCTTCAGTGGGACTGAAAGAGACAAGAGAGTCTGAACTGAGACTGAGACAAACTTCTCTTCTTCTCCAGACTCACCTTATGAGACTCCACAGTCTCTCTCAGCTGCTGAAGATCTTTCTCTCTCTGCTGGATTCTCTGCTGGAATGTCTTCTGTGTCTCCTTCAGCTGCATCTGCAGGACAAACGGATGATAGTGAATGACACATAAACTACTGGCACTAAATCATCACGTGAACAGATGAATCCAGTAAAAATAGGACTGATAACTTATCGCTGTACGTTCAAACTGCAGAAGGGATAATTGGTTACATTCCTCGAAAATGAATTATGATGATATTAAGGCCTGTTTCACACCGCAACTAAAAGTATCATAACAGTGAAACTGACAAAGAGTAGAACTTCATATTGTTTCTATGTAATTAAGCTGCAGCTCTACACAGAAAATAAAGAGACTATTGGATCACTTCAGTGAGTATTAACTTGATCAATAGTTTTAATTATTGTACAAACTTTATTTTAACAAACCTTAATTATTGTAGAAACTTTAATTTAACAAACTTTAATTATTGTTACAAACTTTAATTTGCTGTTAAGCTGCTTTGAAACGATTTGTTTCGTGAAAAGCGCTATACAAATAAACTTGACTTGACTTGACTTGACTTTTAAATACCTGTTTCTCTGTCCTCTGTGCTGCAACTGATATAATATTGTGGTTTTTATGTTCATCCATCATACACAGCACACATATACATTTCTGGTCAGTGCAACAGAAAACCTCAAGGATCTTGTCATGTTTCTGGCAGATCATCTCCTGCAGTCGTCCAGTGGCATCAGTCAAATTGTGTCTCTTTCCTTTAAACCAACTCTCATGTTGTTCAAGGTGATTCTGACAGTAAGAGCTCAGACACATCAGACAGGACTTGACAGCTTTGTATTTTCTTCCAGTACAGACGTCACACTGAACATCTCCAGCTCCAGCATTACATTCAACAGAACGTTTTCTCTTCTTCAGTTTCTCCACCACTTCAGTCAGTATGGTGTTTGTAGCTAAAGCAGGTCTTGGACTGAAGGTCTGTCTGCACTGAGGGCAGCTGTAGACTCTCATCTGATCCTCCTGATCCCAGCAGCCTGTAATACAGCTCTTACAGTAACTGTGTCCACACTGGATGGTCACTGGATCCTTCAGGAGATTCAGACACACAGGACACAAGAACTCATCCTGAGAAAATCTGGCTTCTGCCATTTTGCTGCTTGAATACAGAGACACAAACACACAACAGCGCAACAAGTTTCTCTTTTGCTAAACCCACGTGTTTCCTGTTTCCTGGTTCTGTTTAAAGTACGTAATGTTGGGGAGTAACTAGTTACACATAACAGAATTATGTAATTTCATTACAAAACAAATCTAATTGTAATTATTTACAGTCACTGAGAAAAAAAATGTGTCATTAAATTAGTTACTAATGAAAATGTTAATGATTGCAAATGGGGTTGCATCTGATCTTTTCACATACACACCCACATACAGATTTTATTGAGTTCTTTCATAAATTGCATTGAATGCTCTAACATATGAAACACGAATGTTTCAGGAGTTTAGGACACAGTCTTATTTGATAACAGTTTTATTTCCTATTTGGGTTTATATATATATATGCTTTATTTTTTTTAAGATTAACTGTTTTTCCAAGGCATTGTTAGATATTAGTGTTTCCTGTCATATATATGCAAAGATTTGATTACAAAAACAGTATCATAGTATTAGTATCATAGTCTTTTATCACTACAAAATTTTAAAAGACTGCTTTAAAAATGTAATGTGTTTGAGAAGAGGATTGGTTATTTTTGTACTTGAATAGAACTGATTGACAGTTTGAGACCACATGGCATTGGAGACAGCAAACAAAGGAAACTTCTCAAAGATTTATGTGCTTGAGGATGCAATTTGCTTAGTTAAATGCTAATGGAAAGACTTTCAAGTTTGATGCTGCAAACCGTATGAAAGAATTCATTTGCTGGACGAATTCAAAGATCTTGATGTGTGTAGTTTTTAAAGAAGAATCAAATGAGATTTTAAGTTTTTTTGTCTTTGGAAATAGGATAATTGCTTGTTTGAAGCAAAATGGAGGAGTCTTGCTCAGCTCAGAAGGACTTGGTTGCTGCTTATTTGAAAGCTTCCAGAGCATGCAAGATGGCACATCTTGCAAGATGAATGAATATTGAGGCTGAATATTTAGAAGAAGTAAATGGAAACCTGTTGAAGTTAATTGAACAGCTTGATGAATTCAAGTCTCTTCAAAAAACTTATGTTTAAGTGTTAAGTGAAGAGGATAAAGCTAAAGACTTGTAAACCTGGTATGAACTGAGAATGAAGCAAGTGGATAAGTTCGTTTCTGCTGTTGAAAGATGGATTCTGAATGAATTCTTCAAAAACAAAACAACCTGATAGACATGCTTTTGAAATAACTTCTTTCCACTTTACGAAGAAGAGAAATTACAATTTTGAATGGAGATATTTTGCAGTATACAGGTCATTCCTTCATTCTTTTGAGAACATCATAGAAAGTAAAACTGATGATAATGAAGACAGATTGCACTTTCTCATTTAGACACACATCACAGAGGTTGCTAAAAGGTAAATCAGCTGTTAAAATTACACTTTGGTAATGGATATAGCAATATGACACAAATTGCAGAAATTAAAACAAACAGAAAAAAGCACAGAAACACATGGTCACTCAGCAGGACAGGATTTATTCTGACATGTTATTTCACTGACAGAAATTCAGCTGCAGTATTAATGTCATGAAGAAAAAAGAAGAGACCCTATAACACCTCACTGTTACTGATTCATCATGCAGCTCAAAGCATTATGGATAGAATCTCTTACCAATCTATTTTGATACATCAACACAGTTTCACTGATGATCTAGCACAAACCCAAAACCCAGGATAGAGCGGCTGAGTGAATGTGGTCTGGACTGTGTGGATGAGGCTCATTGTGTCAGAGACACTGTAGAAGGACAGAGTTCCTGCACTGTGATCCACGTACACTCCTATTCTACTGCTGACAGACTTTACAGGGAGATCAGTTTCTATGTTATTGTGTCTGAATGAGCAACTGTCAGGAGAGCAGAACAAACTCCAGGACATATTATTATTTCCAAACCGACTCTCATCACCTCGTCCCTTCCTGCTGATGCTCTTATACGACACTGATAGACGCACACCATAATCTCCACTCCACTCCAGCTCCCAGTAACAGCGTCCACACACACTCTCTTTACACAACACCTGACGATAAAAATCAAATCTGTCTGGATGATGAGGATACAACTGATCTGTGTAAGCCTCAGTAATCTCTCTGTTGTTCTCAGACAGATGGAGGTATCTATGTGCTGTGTTTAGATCCAGAGAAAACTGATGGGAATCTGATGGAGAGAAAGCACATGAGAATCAGGAATTATGAATCTGTTCGATCTTTTCATGTGGCTTCATGTTCAGTGTATCATCAGTGTCTCAGTACAGGTGAGCAGATATCCTATGCAAATCATCAACATCATCAATTATAAAACTCTTCTTTCACCTTCTACAGGAAGAACATAAACAGTTTTTCTGCACGTTTTCTTACTGACTTACATTGTAGGAAGTCGTTCTTGGTCCAGAGAACAATGTTGGTGAATGTAACTGTGGAAATCAACAGACATGAACAGTGAGATTCTCATTAACCTTCGTCCATTACTAAGACATTTCTAATACAGGGTTTCTGCAGGATTTTTAAGCTCAAATTTAAGGCTTTTTAAGACCTGCCCAAATAAAATTAATACCATATGCAGGGAGTAGGGCACTGTCTGTAATAACATATTAAACTGTAAACTTATTGTAAAAAAAAGCATTTACAGTTCAGCTACAAGTTTTCACAAAAATAATGCTTTTTAAAAAGTATGAACATCACATTTCAGCCTTTAAACTATTTTTAAGATTCAAAAGTAAGATTTATTATATTAATTAATTGAAACAATTATTATTAATAAGTTATTCTTCATATTCTGTGTGCTCAGTTCACAGCAGTGATAGAAATTAATCTTTTCCAATGAGTTTAAATAGATCTTTTCCTTTTAAAGGCATTTCTACCTTTATAAAGTCAATTTTTCTAAAGGTGTGCATCATTTTCTGTCAAATTCTTGCATTTGGGCTGTTACCAAGCAAAATGAAATCAGTATCAACAAAATTCATCTTTGCAATGCAGAGGAAGCACAGAAGATGCATCTGAAGTTGCATTTAGATGTATTTACACATGGTTTAATGCAGCTCTGAGGGACATGGAATGTTTTGACCTGCAGTTACAAATACATAAATAATGTTTTGGTATTTTAAACAAGAAACATTGAATACTGATATTTGAAATGTTTTAAACATGAAAAGATACATTTAAATGTGAAATTAAAACCACCAGTAGGTGGCAGCAAGTCACTGTTAAGTGAGTCATTGTTATTAAACCAAATAATTTAAACAGTTGATTAATTCAGAAACGAAACACTGTCAAGTTGCTCAGAGATGCAAAACAGTGCACATGCACACTAGTTACTAGTACTAACCTAACATTCATTCTCTGCCAGCAGGTGGTGCTTTTGGCAGAAATATGACAATTTCCCCAACGCTCATGTTTATTTAATGAAATCATAGCCTTTTGAAGTTTAACGGTCACATTGAGCCATTCTGCCACATACAGCAATTCTGGTCTTTCTGTCCCCAAATTTGAAACCTTGAAATCATAATTAAGTCTTTCTTGTTCAGTTTAAGACTTTTATTGCCTTAAATTTGATACAAATAATAAGTTCTGCCATGAAACTCTAGGACGCAGGACACGTGGAAACCCAGCTAATATGATGTTCTCCATGATATGAGATAATGTCATGAACTGTCCCGCTGTGGCTCCCTCCTTTCACCCCTAGAGGGAGCCTTTACTTCTCTCATGGACTTTAACTCACTACATTTCCCATAACCCTTTTCTTATGAACTTCCTGTTTCCCTTCACCTCTCACCCCAGTCGGCCATCTTGCTCACATTGCATAAATAGCCCGGTTCGTTCACTATTTTCTCGCGAAGTCTTGTTTAGTTCTACTGGCATTTCTGAGCGTTTTCCCGTGTTTGTTTTCCCTTGTCGACCCTCCTTGTTCCCTGGCCCCTGTGATTGTTCTCCGCCCGCCTTTCGACCCTCGCTAGTTTCTGGACTATCCCTTTGATCGCCGCCCGCCTCGACTATCTGCCTGGACTATCGTTTGCTCTTTTGGATTTCCTGTATTGTTCCTGTCTACTGATATTGATCCCGCTTGTTGACCACGAGTTTGTTAAATAAAGTCTTGCATATGGATCCCCACGTCTCAGCCCAGTTTGTAACAGATAATGATGGACTTGTTTCTAAAAGCAGATGAATCTCTAGGACTTTACCTCTGTCTGAGATCTTCTTGAGCTCCTCATTACAGAAATCCTCCAGTTTGTCTCTCAGCTGATGGACAGATTCCCTCAGACCATCAGAAGAGAAGAAGGAAATGAAGGGATTGTCATTTGCATCTGTAGATTTAGGAGGTGCTGAGAGAGACTGGAAACTCTACAGAAAACAGAAATCAGAAAAACAAAACTCATCAGCATCACACTTCACCAAATAAAGCCTTCTACACATTCAGCGTTTTATGCAATCCTGTAAGATCATTATAAGCTCAAGTCCGCTATGATGGTGTTCTTCTAGATCTCTGTTACCTGCAGGAACTGGATGTGATCCTGTGTGTGTGAAAGCTGCTCCAGCTCAGCGTCTCTCCTCCTCAGATCATTGATCTCCTGCTCCAGTCGCTCCAGTCGTCCTTCAGCTCGACTCACTGCAGCCGTTTCCTGATCTCTGATCAGCCGTATCAGCTCAGAGCGGCTTCTCTCAATGGAGCGGATGAGCTCAGTAAAGATCCTCTCACTGTCCTCCACTGCTGTCTGTGCAGAGCGCTGTTAGATAGACACACAGTGATTCAGGCTTCAGTGGGACTGAAAAAGACAAGAGAGTCTGAACTGAGACTGAGACAAACTTCTCTTCTTCTCCAGACTCACCTTATGAGACTCCACAGTCTCTCTCAGCTGCTGAAGATCTTTCTCTCTCTGCTGGATTCTCTGCTGGAACGTCTTCTGCGTCTCCTTCAGCTGCTTCTGCAAGACAAACGGATGATAGTGAATGTCACAGAAAACTACTAGCACTAAATCATCATGTGAACAGATGAATCCAGTAAATGTAGGACTGACAACTTATCGCTGTATGTTGATATATGATATGATGATAGTGAATCTCATAGAAAACAACAGGAACTAAATCATCAAAGAATCCAGGAAATGTGGAACTGGTAACTAATGGCTGTAGGTTCAAGCTCCAGAAGCTATAAAGTGACATGAATTACGATAAATATTAAGGCCCGTTTCACACTGTAAGTGTAAGTATCATGAAAGTGAAACGACATAAACATCACACTGACAGTGTTTTTGTGTAATTAAAACTGCAGCTCTACACAGAAAATAAACAGACTACTGGATCACTGCACTGAGTACTCTAGTTTTTAATACCTGTATCTGCAGCTCTACACAGAAAATTAACAGATTATCAGATCACTTCAGTGAGAATTAACTTAATCACTAGTTTTAAATACCTGTATCTCTGTCTTCTGTGCTGCAGCTGATACAGTGTCGTGATTTTTATGTTCATCCATTGTACACAGCACACATATACATTTCTGGTCAGTGCGACAGAAAACCTCAAGGATCTTCTCATGTTTCTGGCAGATCATCTCCTGCAGTCGTCCAGTGGCATCAGTCAAATTGTGTCTTTTTCCTTTAAACCAACTGTCATGTTGATCAAGGTGATTCTGACAGTAAGAGTTCAGACACATCAGACAGGACTTGACGGCTTTGTATTTTCTTTCAGTACAGACGTCACACTGAACATCTCCAGCTCCAGCTCCAGCATCACAGTCAGCAGGACGTTTCCTCATCTTCAGTTTCTCCACCACTCCAGCCAGCATGGTGTTTCTAGCTAAAGCAGGTCTTGGACTGAAGGTCTGTCTGCACTGAGGGCAGCTGTAGACTCTCATCTGATCCTCCTGATCCCAGCGGTCTGTAATACAGCTCTTACAGTAACTGTGTCCACACTGGATGGTCACTGGATCCTTCAGGAGATCCAGACACACTGCACACTTGAATTCATCCTGAAAAACTCTGGCTTCTGCCATTTTACTGCTTGAATACAGAGACACAAACACACAACAGCAAAACTACACCTCAGTTTCTCTTTCACTGAACACATGTATTTCCTGTTTCCTGGTTCTGTGTTTGAGGTATGCAGTTTTGGGGAGTAACTAGTTATATGTAATGGAATTGTGTAAATTACAAAATAAATGTACTTGTAATTAGTTACAGTTACTGAGAAAAAATGTGAAATTAAAAAGTTAAATAGTTAAAATGTTAACATTTACAAATGGGTTTCATCTGTGTTTTCCCTCTCTCTCTCTCTCTCTCTCACACACACTTACACACACACTTACACACACACGCACACACAATTTTTTTTTTTTCTGTGAATAATGGGGACTTTCCATTGACTTATTTTTATACTGTACAGACCATACTTTCTATCACTCTACACCTAAACCTAGCCCTCAGAAATGACTGTGCACACATTTACTTTATCAAAAAATGCATCCTGTATGATTTATAAGCCTTTTGAAAAGTGTAATGCGTTTTAATACCTATGTCATACCCATGTCATTATACAAATTTGTTCCTGATATGTCATAAAAACATGCACACACATACAGATTTCTTTCATAAATTGCATGGACTGCTCTAAAATATGAGACACCAGAATTGGATGTATATGCTTTACGATTAACTGGTTTTTCAAAGGTATTGTTAGATATCAGTGTTTCCTGTCATCGCTACATCATCATAGCTATTAATCTCAAAGGTAAGTAGAGGTGCTAAAGTCTGATTTTGTGGTGGCGGTGCTTTACATTAAATAATATAACTAATTAATTATCATAAATACTCTTAATTCAAGAGATGAAGGCTTTTGAAAGTCTGACAGTAATCAGACTTTTGTAAGGTTAACCCTGCCTGGTTTAAATGTTTGAAAATGAATGAAATGAAACTGTTGAAAACAATAGAAATGCAATCAGTTACATTAATTTTGTAAGAGCCATACTTACTAGTTTTCTAAATGTTAATTAAAATATAGATATAAATAGTTTGTTATATTGTTAGTGTTGTTTATTTCTCGGAGCGTGTGCCCTCTGTAGGTGTGAAGTAAAAAATGTTTAAAAGGATATGCCATGACGTTCCCACTAAAGGAAGAACAATCTAAATGGCCTTACCTGAATCAGGAACAGATTCTTGAAGCCAAGGTAGAGTTGTTGATTGAAAGCAATACTCACAAAGCCATCTGTATTGTTTCAGGATGTTCTAATATTTTGAACATGGACAATCAACAGACAGTAAATCCATTCACTACAATGGTCCTGGGTGTACTCGTGGAATTCATAACCACTTCAGTAGTCTTCCACCGATTCTCTGTGTCTGTTTTCACACGCACTTTGTCTCCCTTTTGCAAAGACGGAATTGAAATTTGTTGAGTACCTCCTGTTGTATGTCCTTTCGCTGGCCCTCTTTGCTCTAGCATCATTACTTTGATGTTTGGATATCTTGGTTTTAGATTTTGTTTGAATGTTGGGACCATGGTTTTGAGTAGGACTTTCTTTAGTAGGTTCAGTGGGTGTGTCCCTATAGGAAAGTAAGGCCAGTGCCAGAGTTTCCTGTCTTAGAATTGTCTTTGCAGTTTTTCACTGCTCATTCCACCACGCTATTTGCCTGGGGATAGTATGGGTTTGAGGTTATTTGTGTAATCTCATATGCTTTGGTAAAGTCGGCGAACAACTGGGACCTAACTCAGGCATTCTGAATCTTGCAACAATGCTGATGAGCTTTTGAATGACTCCTTCACTGGATGCTTTAGGGAAAGAGAGAATCTCCAGCCAGGGTGAGTAGTAGTCAGTGACTACCAAGTATATCTTTCTGTTTAACTCATATAGGTCAGCTGCAAGTTTCTGCCATGAAAGTTCACATTTACATTTACATTTAGGCATTTGGCAGACGCTTTTGTCCAAAGCGACATACAGTTGGGAGAACATAGAGCGATTCTTCTTAAGGAGACAAACAGACACAGGCAGTGCTATAATACCAGGCAAGGGCAAGGGTGTGGTGATAAGTGGCTGACTTGGCCTATGCTTATTAAATTAAGGACACCTTTGAACCTTTTCCTTCACCACTTCCCTGTATCTTTCATGTACCCATGGTGAGTTCTTTCCAGGATTTCCGCTATCAAGCTTAAAGGGATGACCATTTGATTTCCTCTTCTTACGACACAGTTCAGCTGACTCAGATATCCTCTTTCTGCAAAGAACTCTCTAGCAGGTTTGGCTACATATTTAACATAAGCTGGTCACCCTTTTTCCACATAATCCTTAACTAGCTGAAGAGTATGACCCTTAGCTGTTTCTGCTTTAATTAGTTTCTTTTTTTTTTTCACTTTCATTTGTTTCTTTTCTGTTTCCTCCACGGCGCTGATGTGAGCTCTGATATCAGCTCCGAGCCCTGTTTCATCTATACCTGATTTGGGTGTCTTGATAGAGTGTCCACAACCACTAGGTTCTTGCCAGGCATGTATTCAGCCATAGGGTTGAACTTCATTAAGTGGATGACTAGTTGTTGGCAAAGTAGAGGGGCTTTATCCTGATCCATACCATTTTTACGGTGACCAGTGGCTTGTGATCTGGCCCCCTTCATACTTTTGCAGAAGGACCCCACTCAGGCCAATTTGCAATCTGCAATTTAGGTCAAAAAACTGAAAAAAATAAATCAAAACTTCGCCACATTGGCTTTTGGTGGGTCATTCAGGGCGTACAGCACACTTGAAAGATGGGGCAGGTATCTTCCCAGGAAGTTAACCATTCCAAGCATCCTTCTCAGTTGAATTTGATTTTGAGGTGGTTCTACAGCAGTAATTGCTGTGACTCTGTCCGGGTGTGGAGAAATGCTTTCACCAGTGATTCTGTGTCCTAGGAAATTTATCTCTTTCTCTTTCAACTTGCACTTTTGCTGGTTAAGCTTTAGTCCTGACTTTTGGATAGTGTCTAGGACTATACTGAGTCTTTTATAATGTTTCTCCATCGTAGACCCACACACCAGGATGTTGTCCATGTATACCTGGTGCCTTCATGGTCACTGAACCGCTCATACATTTTTCTTTGGAAAATCTCTGGTGCCGACGTTATGCCAAAAGGTAGGCTCTTGAAGCAAAATCTCCCTATTGGTGTAAAAAACGTTGTGAGTCTGGCATTCTTCTCATCCAAAGGGATCTGCCAGAACCCACTCACCGCATCCAGGCTGGTGATTGTTTGGGCTGGTGAAAGCATTCTTGAGTTGTTGGAATGCTTCATTGGCTGGTGGTGTCCAGGACTGATACTTGGGCTCACATTTGAATGGGTTGGTCAACAGACTGGAACTGTAATCCTTGATGAATTGTCAGTAGAAGTTTGCAAAGCCAAGGAAGTGCTGGAGCTTAAAGGAGGTAGGTGTGGGCCAACCTAGTTAGCTCCTCTGAACTGTGTTTTAATGAATGATGACAGAATGAGGATTTTTTTGCTGAATTGTCTCATTAAATGCACACGTCATGTTTGAACTTGTATATTTTCTTATATTTATTTTCTTATATTTTATTTGTATATTTGACATTTAATTCCCATACATTACACCATCAATTTTAATACCAGCACATGCCATGTGATGTTGTTCATCTGAGGTTTCATTTTCCAAATTTTAAGACCTGTCAAGGACCAGATAACTTTTTATTATGTCCTGATACAGAAAAACATGGAATTCAATAGGGTGTTCAATAGGAATTCAATATATATATTAGGTTGCATCAAAACATCTAGAAAAATATGTTTTGGCCTGGCCCTATATCTAATGCATGACATAAAATTTTGTAAACAAAATTTGTAAAATTGAAAAATTAAGATTATATACAATTATGCAGCTTAGCATTTGCAATTTAATATTTATGTTTCATAAAGTATGGTATGGTACATACATAGAATTTGTGCACGTACACATACACACACACTAAATTTCAACAGCTTTAAAATTTCATGTCATTTACAGGTTTTACCCACTGTAATAGAATAATAGAATAAATTATTAACTAGCTATAACCTGAAAATGAAAACAAATTCCACAGTTAACAATTAAATGCATGACAATAAAAACTGCAACTCAAGACAAAATACTGAAAAGGGCCGGAGCAACATAAGGTGAAAATGAGAATGATTTATTGACTGTATTGAACTGAAAGATAATTTTAATAGTAAATAATATAAATGATTGATATGACACACCATTATAAACTAAATGACTGATTTCAATCAACACAAACAGAAAAGCACAGAAACACATGGTCACTCAGCAGCACTCTCTCTCTCTCTCTCTCTCTCTCTCTCTCTCTCTCACACACACACACACACACACACACGTTACTGTCTATATGAGGATTTATTACACACATTTATTCTGACATATTATTTCACTGACAGAAGTTCAGCTGCAGTATTAATGTCATGAAGAGAAAAGAAGAGACTCTATAGACCAGTTATCAGTAGATGTCACAGTGACATCACTTGCATCTGTGTGCGCATAGTGGTTACAGAAAAACACTGTTAACAAGTGTATGTAAATAGGTAAAATCCATGGACTTTATAGATATAAAAATATAGATTTTTGTGACTTTTGATGTCAAAATCAGAATGCAAATAATTTTTATAGAATACTGTAGTCAAAGACGCCATTTGAAGCTAAATCCAGATGTTAGACATACTATGGATGAAAACTGCTATTATCACTCTACTTTTAAAGCATAAATTTGATTTAAACAATAGGTCTACATAATATTCACATATGCTGTTCATAATGGACATGTTGTATTAGCCCTACACTTACAGAGTCAAATATTATTTAAACCTATTACTATTAACATTTTTACATAACATTTATTTATTATTCATCTCATAATTCTGCCTTTTTTTTCTCTCAAATACAAGTTTATATCCCCTAATTCAGACTTTATAACTCAATTTAACAAAACTAGTGAGTTTGTTAATTCTGAGGGGATAAAAGTCAGAAGTGTGGGATATAAACTGAACCGAGAGAAAAAGAAAGGATGACGAGTTGTTTTTCCTTATTAGAGTTGAGATATAATCTCAGAATATATATATATAATTAAATTTACTTTTTAAAAATCTTTTATTCCATGGCTCCATAGATTGCCACTTGAATGGCCCACAAAAACATCATCCCTGTTTCAGACTATCCCACTCTCTAACATCAATTTCGTTGAATAACAGTGGTTATGGCTGGGTGACAAGCTCTTGTAATATATACAGAACATTTTGAAAATTACATCAAATCAATATAATCTATAATCTTTTTAAATCAAAGTATTTTGTACCGTATCCCTGTAATTCTCTAGGCTAAAAGGCTATCTCTCCCGGGTTTTCTGTAACCATGCTGCACGCGCATCCCGAATGTTTACAAACCGATAATTGGTCTATAACATCTCACTGTTACTGATTTATCATGCAGCTCAAAGCGTTATGAGTAGAATCTCACATCAATCCATTTTAATTCATCAACAGTTTCACTGATGATCCTCTTTGAGCAATATTAAACCCAGGATAGAGCGGCTGAGTGAATATGGTGTGGACTGTGTGGATGAGGCTCATTGTGTCAGAGACGCTGTAGAAGGACAGAGTTCCTGCACTGTGATCCACATACACTCCTATTCTACTGCTGATGGGCTTCACAGTGATACGAGTCCATATGTTATTGTGCCTGAATGAGTATTTGTCAGGAAAGCAGATCAAACTCCAGGACTGATCATTAGATCCAAACCCACACTCATCACCCCGTCCCTTCCTGCTAATGCTCTTATATGACACTGCGATAAAGACACAAGTTCCTCTCCACTCCAGCTCCCAGTAACAGCGGCCGCACACACTCTCTCTACACAACACCTGATACCAAAATTTAAATCTGTCTGGATGATCAGGATATGGCTGCTTTTTTTTAGCTTGGGTAATCACTCTGTTGTTCTCAGACAGACGGAGCCATTGATACACTGTGTCTAAATCCAGAGTGAGCTGATGAGAATCTGATGGAGATAAAACATGTCAGAATCAGGAATTATGAATCTGTTTGATGTTTTCATGCAGCTAAACTCTTCATGTTCAGTGTAGCATCAGTGTCTCAGTACAGATGAGCAGGAGATAGTGGACTTAAGGAGGAACCACCCTGCAATTTCCCCAGTCACCATCATGGACAGTGGAGACATTCAAGTTCCTGTGATTTTTCATCTCCCAGGACCTGAAGTGGGACACTCACATCAACTCCATTGTAAAAAAAAAAAAAAAAAACTCCTTCGCTAGCTTAGGAAGTTCAACCTACCACAGCGGTTGCTGAAACAGTTCTACACAGCCATCATCAAATCTATTCTGTGCACATCAATAACTGTCTGGTTTGGCTCAACTACAAAATCAGACATCAGAGGATTACAGAGAATGGTTCGGACTGCCGAGAGGATTATTGGTGCTCCCCTGCCCACCCTTCAAGGACTGTATATCCAGAGTGAGGAAAAGAGCTCAGAAAATCACTCTGGATCCCTCACATCCAAGCCATCCCCTCTTTGAACTTTTGGAATCTGGCTAAAAGGCTCTGTACTACAGAGCCCCAAATACCAGGACAACCAGGCACAAGAACAGTTTATTCCCCCAGGCAATCCACCTTATGAACAGCTAAATGGTCCCTCCATTGTGCAATAAGAATATGTGCAATAACCTTTTATTTATGTGTTACCATCTCCATCCTAATACATCCCTTCCTCTTTCTATTCTATTCCATTCTATCATCTATAGCACAACTGTACATACCACTTATGTATTTCTCAATTTATTTTTCTCTCTCTATATTTTTTTGTCTGTTTATTTTTACATACAGGTATTTTTTTTTATTCTTATCTTATTTTTATTGTCTCTGTTTACTGGAAGCTAATGACACACAAAAAAATCCTTGTACAGGTCCTTTTCAAAAAATTTGCATATTGTGATAAAGTTCATTATTTTCTGTAATGTACTGATAAACATTAGACTTTCATATATTTTAGATTCATTACACGCAACTGAAGTAGTTCAAGCCTTTTATTGTTTTAATATTGATGATTTTGGCATACAGCTCATGAAAACCCAAAATTCCTATCTCAAAAAATTAGCATATCATGAAAAGGTTCTCTAAACGAGCTATTAACCTAATCATCTGAATCAACTAATTAACTCTAAACACCTGCAAAAGATTCCTGAGGCTTTTAAAAACTCCCAGCCTGGTTCATTACTCAAAACCTCAATCATGGGTAAGACTGCCGACCTGACTGCTGTCCAGAAGGCCATCATTGACACCCTCAAGCAAGAGGGTAAGACACAGAAAGAAATTTCTGAATGAATAGGCTGTTCCCAGAGTGCTGTATCAAGGCATCTCAGTGGGAAGTCTGTGGGAAGGAAAAAGTGTGGCAGAAAACGCTGCACAACGAGAGGGGGACCTGCGGAAGCAGTGGACTGAGTCTGGAGTAGAAACATCCAGAGCCACCGTGTACAGGCGTGTGCTGGAAATGGGCTACAGGTGCTGCATTCCCCAGGTCAAGCCACTTTTGAACCAGAAACAGCGGCAGACGCGCCTGACCTGGGCTACAGAGAAGCAGCACTGGACTGTTGCTCAGTGGTCCAAAGTACTTTTTTCGGATGAAAGCAAATTTTGCATGTCATTCGGAAATCAAGGTGCCAGAGTCTGGAGGAAGACTGGGAAGAGGGAAATGCCAAAATTCCTGAAGTCCAGTGTCAAGTACCCACAGTCAGTGATGGTCTGGGGTGCCATGTCAGCTGCTGGTGTTGGTCCACTGTGTTTTATCAAGGGCAGGGTCAATGCAGCTAGCTATCAGGAGATTTTGGAGCACTTCATGCTTCCATCTGCTGAAAAGCTTTATGGAGATGAAGATTTCATTTTTCAGCACGACCTGGCACCTGCTCACAGTGCCAAAACCACTGGTAAATGGTTTACTGACCATGGTATTACTGTGCTCAATTGGCCTGCCAACTCTCCTGACCTGAACCCCATAGAGAACCTGTGGGATATTGTGAAGAGAAAGTTGAGAGACACAAGACCCAACACTCTGGATGAGCTTAAGGCCGCTATCGAAGCATCCTGGGCCTCCATAACACCTCAGCAGTGCCACAGGCTGATTGCCTCCATGCCACGCCGCACTGAAGCAGTCATTTCTGCAAAAGGATTCCCGACCAAGTATTGTGTGCATAACTGAACATAATTATTTGAAGGTTGACTTTTTTTGTATTAAAAACACTTTTCTTTTATTGGTCGGATGAAATATGCAAATTTTTTGAGATAGGAATTTTGGGTTTTCATGAGCTGTATGCCAAAATCATCAATATTAAAACAATACAAGGCTTGAACTACTTCAGTTGTGTGTAATGAATCTAAAATATATGAAAGTCTAATGTTTATCAGTACATTACAGAAAATAATGAACTTTATCACAATATGCTAATTTTTTGAGAAGGACCTGTATGTGCAAGCATAATTGGCAATAAAGCTCTTTCTGATTCTGATATCCTTTTTGCATTACTACACACTATTTTCCCCATTTAATACTGTAAAACTGCTTTGGCACAATCTGTATTGTTAAAAGCACTATATAAATAAAGGTAATTTCAAATCATCAGAAAGAACATAAACACACTGAGGCTTGATGCTTGTTTTCTTATTGACTTACATTGTAGGAAGTCGTTCCTGGTCCTGGGAACAATGTTGGTGAATGTGGCTGTGGAAATCAACAGACATGAACAGTGTGATTCTTATGATTCTGCATTCATTCCTAAGACATTTCTAATATGATGTTCTCCATGATATGAGATGATGATGGACTTGTTTCTGAGAGCAGATGAATCTCCAGGACTTTACCTCTGTCTGAGATCTTCTTGAGCTCTTCTTTGCAGAAATCCTCCAGTTTGTCTCTCAGCTGATAGACAGATTCTCTCAGACCATCAGAAGAGACTGGAATGAAGGGATCTTCATTTATGTCTGTATATTCAGGAGGTGCTGAGGGAGACTGGAAACTCTACAGAAAACAAATCAAAACTCATCAGCTCCACACTTCACCCAATAACCTGCACCATATGTATATGTATATGTATATGTATATGTATATGTATATGTGATCTTTGTAGGAAATTGTTTGGATGATAAAACATCTGCAAAAATAAATGTCCATCTAACAGCTCAAGCACATCAATGGAGTCTCATTGTAGGCTTGAGTAGATGTGCATAGGAAAAGCAGCTCAAAGGCTATGATTAGATTGAACTTTATTTATAACTTTAGAGCAGTTAGAGACAGCAAGATTTGGCTCAAGTCCACTATGGTCATGTTCCTCTAGATCTCTGTTACCTGCAGGAACTGGATGTGATCCTGTGTGTGTGAAAGCTGCTCCAGCTCAGCGTCTCTCCTCCTCAGATCATTGATCTCCTGCTCCAGTCGCTCCAGTCGTCCTTCAGCTCGACTCACTGCAGCCTTTTCCTGATCTCTGATCAGCCGTATCAGCTCAGAGCGGCTTCTCTCAATGGATGAGCGGATGAGCTCAGTAAAGATCCTCTCACTGTCCTCCACTGCTGTCTGTGGAGAGCGCTGTTAGATAGACACACAGTGATTCAGGCTTCATTGGGACTGAAAGAGACAAGAGAGTCTGAACTGAGACTGAGACAAACTTCTCTTCTTCTCCAGACTCACCTTATGAGACTCCACAGTCTCTCTCAGCTGCTGAAGATCTTTCTCTCTCTGCTGGATTCTCTGCTGGAACGTCTTCTGCGTCTCCTTCAGCTGCTTCTGCAAGACAAACGGATGATAGTGAATGTCACAGAAAACTTCTAGCACTAAATCATCATGTGAACAGATGAATCCAGTAAATGTAGGACTGACAACTTATCGCTGTATGTTGATATATGATATGATGATAGTGAATCTTACAGAAAACAACAGGAACTAAATCATCAAAGAATCCAGGAAATGTGGAACTGGTAACTAATGGCTGTAGGTTCAAGCTCCAGAAGCTATAAAGTGACATGAATTACGATAAATATTAAGGCCCGTTTCACACTGTAAGTGTATCATGAAAGTGAAACGACATAAACATCACACTGACAGTGTTTCTGTGTAATTAAAACTGCAGCTCTACACAGAAAATAAACAGACTACTGGATCACTGCACTGAGTACTCTAGTTTTTAATACCTGTATCTGCTGCTCTACACAGAAAATTAACAGATTATCAGATCACTTCAGTGAGAATTAACTTAATCACTAGTTTTAAATACCTGTATCTCTGTCTTCTGTGCTGCAGCTGATACAGTGTCGTGATTTTTATGTTCATCCATTGTACACAGCACACATATACATTTCTGGTCAGTGCGACAGAAAACCTCAAGGATCTTCTCATGTTTCTGGCAGATCATCTCCTGCAGTCGTCCAGTGGCATCAGTCAAATTGTGTCTTTTTCCTTTAAACCAACTCTCATGTTGTTCAAGGTGATTCTGACAGTAAGAGTTCAGACACATCAGACAGGACTTGACGGCTTTGTATTTTCTTTCAGTACAGACATCACACTGCACATCTCCAGCTCCAGCTCCAGCATCACAGTCAGCAGGATGTTTCCTCATCTTCAGTTTCTCCACCACTCCAGCCAGCATGGTGTTTCTAGCTAAATCAGGTCTTGGACTGAAGGTCTGTCTGCACTGAGGGCAGCTGTAGACTTTCATCTGATGCTCCTGATCCCAGCGGTCTGTAATACAGCTCTTACAGTAACTGTGTCCACACTGGATGGTCACTGGATCCTTCAGGAGATCCAGACACACTGCACACTTGAATTCATCCTGAAAAACTTCTGCCATTTTACTGCTTGAATACAGAGACACAAACACACAACAGCTCAACTACACCTCAGTTTCTCTTTCACTGAACACATGTATTTTCTGTTTCCTGGTTCTGTGTTTGAGGTATGCAGTTTTGGGGAGTAACTAGTTATATGTAATGGAATTGTGTAAATTACAAAATAAATGTACTTGTAATTAGTTACAGTTACTGAGAAAAAATGTGAAATTAAATAGTTAAAATGTTAACATTTACAAATGGGTTTCATCTGTGTTTTCCCTCTCTCTCTCTCTCTCTCTCTCTCTCTCACACACACTTACACACACACACACACACACACACACACACGCACACACAATTTTTTTTTCTTCTGCGAATTATGGGGACTTTCCATTTACTTATTTTTATACTGTACAGACCATACTTTCTATCACTCTACACCTAAACCTAGCCCTCAGAAATGACACATTTACTTTCTCAAAAAATGCATCCTGTATGATTTATAAGCCTTTTGAAAAATGTAATGCGTTTTAATACTTATGTCATACCCATGTCATTATACAAATTTGTTCCTGATGTGTCATAAAAACATGCACACACATACAGATTTCTTTTATAAATTGCATGGACTGCTCTAAAATATGAGACACCAGAATTGGATGTATATGCTTTACGATTAACTGGTTTTTCAAAGGTATTGTTAGATATCAGTGTTTCCTGTCATCGCTACATCATCATAGCTATTAATCTCAAAGGTAAGTAGAAGTGCTAAAGTCTGATTTTGTGGTGGCGGTGCTTTACATTAAATAATATAACTAATTAATGATCATAAATACTCTTAATTCAAGAGATGAAGGCTTTTGAAAGTCTGACAGTAATCAGACTTTTGTAAGGTTAACCCTGCCTGGTTTAAAAGTTTGAAAATGAATGAAATGAAACTGTTGAAAACAATAGAAATGCAATCAGTTACATTAATTTTGTAAGAGCCATACTTACTAGTTTTCTAAATGTTAATTAAAATATAGATATAAATAGTTTGTTATATTGTTAGTGTTGTTTATTTCTCGGAGCGTGTGCCCTCTGTAAGTGTGAAGGGAAAAATGTTTAAAAGGATATGCCATAACGTTCCCACTAAAGGAAGAACAATCTAAATGGCCTTACCTGAATCAGGAACAGTTTCTTGAAGCCAAGGTAGAGTTGTTGATTGAAAACAATACTCACAAAGCCATCTGTATTGTTTCAGGATGTTCTAATATTTTGAACATGGACAATCAACAGACAGTAAATCCATTCACTACAATGGTCCTGGGTGTACTCGTGGAATCCATAACCACTTCAGTATTCTTCCACCGATTCTCTGTGTCTGTTTTCACACGCACTTTGTCTCCCTTTTGCAAAGACGGAAGAAATTTTGCTGAGTACCTCCTGTTGTATGTCCTTTCGTTGGCCCTCTTTGCTCTAGCATCATTACTTTGATGTTTGGATATCTTGGTTTTAGATTTTGTTTGAACGTTGGGACCATAGTTTTGAGCAGGACTTTCTTTAGTAGGTTCAGTGGGTGTGTCCCTATAGGAAAGTAAGGCCAGTGCCAGAGTTCCCTGTCTTAGAATTGTCTTTGCAGTTTTTCACTGCTCATTCCACCACGCCATTTGCCTGGGGATAGTATGGGTTTGAGGTTATTTGCGTAATCTCATATGCTTTGGTAAAGTCGGCGAACAACTGGGACCTAACTCAGGAATTGTGAATCTTGCAACAATGCTGATGAGCTTTTGAATGACTCCTTCACTGGATGCTTTAGGGAAAGAGAGAATCTCCAGCCAGGGTGAGTAGTAGTCAGTGACTACCAAGTATGTCTTTCTGTTTAACTCATATAGGTCAGCTGCAAGTTTCTGCCATGAAAGTTCAAGCAAGGGTGTGGTGATAAGTGGCTGACTTGGCCTATGCTTATTAAATTAAGGACACCTTTGAACCTTTTCTTTCACCACTTCCCTGTATCTTTCATGTACCCATGGTGAGTTCTTTCCAGGATAGCTCTGATATCAGCTCCCAGCCCTGTTTCATCTATACCTGATTTGGGTGTCTTGATAGAGTGTCCACAACCACTAGGTTCTTGCCAGGCATGTATTCAGCCATAGGGTTGAACTTCATTAAGTGGATGACTAGTTTGTTGGCAAAGTAGAGGGGCTTTATCCTGATCCATACCATTTTTACGGTGACCAGTGGCTTGTGATCTGGCCCCCTTCATACTCTTGCAGAAGGACCCCACTCAGGCCAATTTGCAATCTGCAATTTAGGTCAAAAAACTGAAAAAAATAAATCAAAACTTCGCCACATTGGCTTTTGGTGGGTCATTCAGGGCATACAGCACACTTGAAAGATGGGGCAGGTATCTTCCCAGGAAGTTAACCATTCCAAGCATCCTTCTCAGTTGAATTTGATTTTGAGGTGGTTCTACAGCAGTAATTGCTGTGACTCTGTCCGGGTGTGGAGAAATGCTTTCACCAGTGATTCTGTGTCCTAGGAAATTTATCTCTTTCTCTTTCAACTTGCACTTTTGCTGGTTAAGCTTTAGTCCTGACTTTTGGATAGTGTCTAGGACTATACTGAGTCTTTTATAATGTTTCTCCATCGTAGACCCACACACCAGGATGTTGTCCATGTATACCTGGTGCCTTCATGGTCACTGAACCGCTCATACATTTTTCTTTGGAAAATCTCTGGTGCCGACGTTATGCCAAAAGGTAGGCTCTTGAAGCAAAATCTCCCTATTGGTGTAAAAAACGTTGTGAGTCTGGCATTCTTCTCATCCAAAGGGATCTGCCAGAACCTACTCACCGCATCCAGGCTGGTGATTGTTTGGGCTGGTGAAAGCATTCTTGAGTTGTTGGAATGCTTCATTGGCTGGTGGTGTCCAGGACTGATACTTGGGCTCACATTTGAATGGGTTGGTCAACAGACTGGAACTGTAATCCTTGATGAATTGTCAGTAGAAGTTTGCAAAGCCAAGGAAGTGCTGGAGCTTAAAGGAGGTAGGTGTGGGCCAACCTAGTTAGCTCCTCTGAACTGTGTTTTAATGAATGATGACAGAATGAGGATTTTTTTGCTGAATTGTCTCATTAAATGCACACGTCATGTTTGAACTTGTATATTTTCTTATATTTATTTTCTTATATTTTATTTGTATATTTGACATTTAATTCCCATACATTACACCATCAATTTTAATACCAGCACATGCCATGTGATGTTGTTCATCTGAGGTTTCATTTTCCAAATTTTAAGACCTGTCAAGGACCAGATAACTTTTTATTATGTCCTGATACAGAAAAACATGGAATTCAATAGGGTGTTCAATAGGAATTCAATATATATATATATTAGGTTGCATCAAAAAATCTAGAAAAATATGTTTTGGCCTGGCCCTATATCTAATGCATGACATAAAATTTTGTAAACAAAATTTGTAAAATTGAAAAATTAAGATTATATACAATTATGCAGCTTAGCATTTGCAATTTAATATTTATGTTTCATAAAGTATGGTATGGTACATACATAGAATTTGTGCACGTACACATACACACACACTAAATTTCAACAGCTTTAAAATTTCATGTCATTTACAGGTTTTACCCACTGTAATAGAATAATAGAATAAATTATTAATTAGCTATAACCTGAAAATGAAAACAAATTCCACAGTTAACAATTAAATGCATGACAATAAAAACTGCAACTCAAGACAAAATACTGAAAAGGGCCGGAGCAACATAAGGTGAAAATGAGAATGATTTATTGACTGTATTGAACTGAAAGATAATTTTAATAGTAAATAATATAAATGATTGATATGACATACCATTATAAACTAAATGACTGATTTCAATCAACACAAACAGAAAAGCACAGAAACACATGGTCACTCTCTCTCGTTCTCTCTCTCTCTCTCTCTCTCTCTCACACACACACACACACACACACACACACACACACACACGTTACTGTCTATATGAGGATTTATTACACACATTTATTCTGACATATTATTTCACTGACAGAAGTTCAGCTGCAGTATTAATGTCATGAAGAGAAAAGAAGAGACTCTATAGACCAGTTATCAGTAGATGTCACAGTGACATCACTTGCATCTGTGTGTGCATAGTGGTTACAGAAAAACACTGTTAACAAGTGGATGTAAATAGGTAAAATCCATGGACTTTATAGATATAAAAATATAGATTTTTGTGACTTTTGATGTCAAAATCAGAATGCAAATAATTTTTATAGAATGTAGTCAAAGACGCCATTTGAAGCTAAATGCAGATGTTAGACATACTATGGATGAAAACTGCTATTATCACTCTACTTTTAAAGCATACATTTGATTTAAACAATAGGTCTACATAATATTCACATATGCTGTTCATAATGGACATGTTGTATTAGCCCTACACTTACAGAGTCAAATATTATTTAAACCTATTACTATTAACATTTTTACATAACATTTATTTATTATTCATCTCATAATTCTGCCCTTTTTTTCTCTCAAATACAAGTTTATATCTCCTAATTCAGACTTTATAACTCAATTTAACAAAACTAGTGAGTTTGTTAATTCTGAGGGGATAAAAGTCAGAAGTGTGGGATATAAACTGAACCGCGAGAAAAAGAAAGGATGACGAGTTGTTTTTCCTTATTAGAGTTGAGATATAATCTCAGAATATATATATAATTAAATTTACTTTTTTAAAATCTTTTATTCCATGGCTCCATAGATTGCCACTTGAATGGCCCACAAAACATCATCCCTGTTTCAGACTATCCCACTCTCTAACATCAATTTCGTTGAATAACAGTGGTTATGGCTGGGTGACAAGCTCTTGTAATATATACAGAACATTTTGAAAATTACATCAAATCAATATAATCTATAATCTTTTTAAATCAAAGTATTTTGTACTGTATCCCTGTAATTCTCTAGGCTAAAAGGCTATCTCTCCCGGGTTTTCTGTAACCATGCTGCACGCGCATCCCGAATGTTTACAAACCGATAATTGGTCTATAACATCTCACTGTTACTGATTTATCATGCAGCTCAAAGCGTTATGAGTAGAATCTCACATCAATCCATTTTAATTCATCAACAGTTTCACTGATGATCCTCTTTGAACAATATTAAACCCAGGATAGAGCGGCTGAGTGAATGTGGTGTGGACTGTGTGGATGAGGCTCATTGTGTCAGAGACGCTGTAGAAGGACAGAGTTCCTGCACTGTGATCCACATACACTCCTATTCTACTGCTGATGGGCTTCACAGTGATACGAGTCCATATGTTATTGTGCCTGAATGAGTATTTGTCAGGAAAGCAGATCAAACTCCAGGACTGATCATTAGATCCAAACCCACACTCATCACCCCGTCCCTTCCTGCTAATGCTCTTATATGACACTGCGATAAAGACACGAGTTCCTCTCCACTCCAGCTCCCAGTAACAGCGTCCACACACACTCTCTCTACACAACACCTGATACCAAAATTTAAATCTGTCTGGATGATCAGGATATGGCTGCTTTTTTTTAGCTTGGGTAATCACTCTGTTGTTCTCAGACAGACGGAGCCATTGATTCACTGTGTTCAGATCCAGAGTGAGCTGATGGGAATCTGATGGAGATAAAACATGTCAGAATCAGGAATTATGAATCTGTTTGATGTTTTCATGCAGCTAAACTCTTCATGATCAGTGTAGCATCAGTGTCTCAGTACAGATGAGCAGGAGATAGTGGACTTAAGGAGGAACCACCCTGCAATTTCCCCAGTCACCATCATGGACAGTGGAGACATTCAAGTTCCTGGGATCTTTCATCTCCCAGGACCTGAAGTGGGACACTCACATCGACTCCATTGTAAAAAAAAAAAAGACCCCTTTGCTAGCTTAGGAAGTTCAACCTACCACTGCGGTTGCTGAAACAGTTCTACACAGCCATCATCAAATCTATTCTGTGCACATCAATAACTGTCTGGTTTGGCTCAACTACAAAATCAGACATCAGAGGATTACAGAGAATGGTTCGGACTGCAGAGAGGATTATTGGTGCTCCCCTGCCCACCCTTCAAGGACTGTATATCCAGAGTGAGGAAAAGAGCTCAGAAAATCACTCTGGATCCCTCACATCCAAGCCATCCCTTCTTTTGGAATCTGGCTAAAAGGCTCTGTGCTACAGAGCCCCAAATACCAGGACAACCAGGCACAAGAACAGTTTCTTCCCCCAGGCAATCCACCTTATGAACAGCTAAAGGTCCCCCCATTGTGCAATAAAAATATGTGCAATAACCTTTTATTTATTTGTTACCATCTCCATCCTAATACATACGTGTATTTTTTAATTCTCATCTTATTACAAATAAATTGTGTTGTTGTTGTCTCTGTACTGGAAGCTAATCACAACAACAAAACACATTCCTTGCAAATTTGACAATAAAGCTCTTTCTGATTCTGATATGCCTTTTGCATTACTACACATTGCATTACTATTTCCTATGTATTACTGTAAAACTGCTTTGACACAATCTGTATTGTTAAAAGCACTATATAAGTAAAGGTCATTTTAAATCATCAGAAAGAACATGAACACACTGAGGCTTTCTACATATTTTCTTATTGACTTACATCGTAGGAAGTCGTTCCTGGTCCTGGGAACAATGTTGGTTGATGTGACTGTGGAAATTAACAGACATGAACAGTGTGATTCTCATGATCCTGCATCCAATCCTAAGACATTTCTAATATAATGTTCTCCATGAAATGAGATGATGATGGGCTCATTTCTGAGAGCAGATCCAGGACTTTACCTCTGTCTGAGATCTTCTTGAGCTCTTCTTTGCAGAAATCCTCCAGTTTGTCTCTCATCTGACAGACAGATTCTCTCAGACCATCAAAAGAGACTGTAGAAATGAAGCGGCCATCATTTACATCTGTAGATTCAGGAGGTGCTGAGAGAGACTGGAAACTCTGCACAAAACAAATTAAAACTCATCAGCTTCACACTTCACCCAATAACCTGCACCAATATCAGATTTCACTGAGCTTTAGTAACTCGCATCAATCCAGCACTTTCACAGCATCAGCTTCATTCTTCTCATATTAAATCACATTAGAGCTACAGATTCTAGTATTTGATCATATTAGAATTATAACTTTAGAGCAGTTAGAGACAGCAGGATCTGGCTCAAGTCCACTATGATGGTGTTCTTCTAGATCTCTGTTACCTGCAGGAACTGGATGTGATCCTGTGTGTGTGAAAGCTGCTCCAGCTCAGCGTCTCTCCTCCTCAGATCATTGATCTCCTGCTCCAGTCGCTCCAGTCGTCCTTCAGCTCGACTCACTGCAGCCTTTTCCTGATCTCTGATCAGCTGTATCAGCTCAGAGCGGCTTCTCTCAATGGATGAGCGGATGAGCTCAGTAAAGATCCTCTCACTGTCCTCCACTGCTGTCTGTGCAAAGCACTGTTAGATAGACACAGAGAACTGAGACTGAGACAAACTTCTCTTCTTCTCCAGACTCACCTTATGAGACTCCACAGTCTCTCTCAGCTGCTGTAGATCTTTCTCTCTCTGCTGGATTCTCTGCTGGAACATCTTTTGTGTCTCCTTCAGCTGTTTCTGCAGGACAAACGGATGATAGTGAATGTCACAGAAAACTACTGGCACTAAATCATGTTAATTCAGTAAATGTAAGACTGAGAACTAATGGCTGTAAGTTCAAACTCCAGAAGGGATGTTCAGTTACAGTTACAGTCATCGACCATGAATTATAATGAAGTTAAGGCTAAACTGACACAGACGCAGAGCTTCACATTGACAGTGTTTCTATGTAATTAAGCTGCAGCTCTACACAGAAAATTAACATATTATTGGATCACTCCAGTGAGTATTAACTTAATCGCTAGTTTTAAATACCTGTTTCTCTGTCCTCTGTGCTGCAGCTGATACAGTGTCGTGGTTTTTATGTTCATCCATCGTACACAGCACACATATACATTTCTGATCAGTGCAACAGAAAACCTCAAGGATCTTCTCATGTTTCTGGCAGATCATCTCCTGCAGTCGTTCAGTGGCATCAGTCACTTTCTGTCTCTTTTCTTTAAACCAACTCTCATGTTGTTCAAGGTGATTCTGGCAGTAAGAGTTCAGACACACCAGACAGGACTTGACAGCTTTGTATTTTCTTCCAGTACTGACATCACAGTGAACATCTCCAGCGTCACAGTCAACAGAACGTTTCCTCTTCTTCAGTTTCTCCGCCACTTCATTCAGCATGGTGTTTGTAGCTAAAGCAGGTCTTGGACTGAAGGTCTGTCTGCACTGAGGGCAGCTGTAGACTCTCTTCTGATCCTCCTGATCCCAGCAGCCTGTAATACAGCTCTTACAGTAACTGTGTCCACAGGGAATGGTCACTGGATCCTTCAGGAGATTCAGACACACTGAACACAAGAACTCATCCTGAAAAACTCTGGCTTCTGCCATTTTACTGCTTCAGTACAGAGACACAAACACACAACAGCTCAACCACACTTCAGTTTCTCTTTCACTTACTCACATGTTTCCTGTTTCCTGGTTCTATCTTTGAGGTATGCAGTCTTAGGGAGTAACTAGTTACACGTAACAGAATTATGTAATTTAATTACAGAATAAATGTAATTGAAATTGGTTAAGTCACAGAGGAAAAAAAACTGTAATTAAATTACAGTTACTTATGAAAATGCATAAATTTCATTGACTGCTCTAAAATATGAGAGACTAATGTTTCAGGAGTTTAGGACACAGGATAGGATACATGCTTATAACTCTTTTATTTCCTATTTGGGTTTATATATATTTTTTTAAGACCGTATTTTTAACTGTTAGATATCAATGTTTGCTTGAGAATGCAATTTGCTTAGTTAAATTTTAATGTTACTGGAAAGACTTTCAAGTTTGATGCTGCAAACTGATGAAAGAATTAATTTGCTGGAAGAATTCAAAGATTTTGATGTGTGTCATTTTTAAAGAAGAGGCAAATGAGATATGAAGAAGATTTTTTTTCTTTGCTTGTTTGAGGCAAAATGGAGGAGTCTGATGTAGAACAATCCCCTTGCTCAGCTCAGAAGGACTTGAATAAGGTTGCTACTCGTTTGAAGCCTCCAGACCAAGGCGAATGAATATTGTTAATACTTTGATGGCTGATGCTGAATATTTAGAGGTAAATGGAAACCTGTTGAAGTTCAGTGAACAGCTTGATGGATTCAAGTCTCTTCAAGAATCCTATGTTTAAGTGTTTAGTGAAGAGAATAAAGCCGAAGACTTAAAAACCTGGTGTGAACCGAGAATGAAGCAAGTTGATTTGTTTCTGCTGTTGAAAGATGGATGTCTACTGTTCAAGAACCTGACTCTCAAGCCAGTACTCAAGTACTCTGCTACTCTCTAAAAGTGACTGACCAACTAAATGATGAAGATAATGCCTCAGTGGTTTCGTATGTGCATAGTAATAGATTTCTTACATGTTAATTTAAATATCAGTTTGTTATATTGTTAATGTTGTTTATTTCTCTGAGTGTGTTCCCTCTATAGGTGTGAAGGGAAAAATGTTTAACAGGATATGCCATAACGTTCCCACTAAAGAAAAAAACATCTAAATGGTCTTACCTGAATCAGGTACAGATTCCTAGGAATACTCCCAAAGCCATCAAACCTTGGCAAGTCATTAATATCCAAGGGGATGGGCCATATGCAGTTAAAACTCTTCCTGGATGCATTGTTAATGAACCTTTACAAGGAAAATCCACACAAACAAAAATTCTGGAAGCAGTTGACACAGAAGCAGAAGAGTAAAAAACACCTGCCGCATGCCGCCTCCACTCTCCTGGATGGACGTCTCCATTTGCACTGGGGCTATCTGTCAAGATGGATGGTATGTATCTGATGTTCCCTAGATTAGCCTCATCAGTGTGTGTTAGGTAGTTGTGTAAAGCCACACAGGCTTTCACAATGTGTACTGCATTGTTTGAGCTGGTGAAGGCTTCCTTGAGTTGTTGGAATGCTTCATTGGCTGGTGGTGTCCAGGACTGATACTTGGGCTCACCTTTCAACAGGTTGGTCAACAGATTGGTAATGGAACTGTAATCCTTGATGAATCGTCAGTAGAAGTTTTGAGAGTTGTTTTAATATATAATATGTGTGTGTATTTATATGTACTGTGACGAGTTGGTTGCCTCCCCCCTATTTTTCATCAACACCCCGTCCCATAATCACCGCCCTTCGCCAGGCTCCTGAGTGGGCGTGTGGGAGAGGAGAGGTGCCAATCAGCTACGTCTAGTGGCGTGTGATGAGGCACATCTGACGTGCGTTAAGCCTCATCACCAAGACAAGACCAAAGTAGAGATGTTTGGCCATAATGCACAGCGCCATATTTGGTGAAAATCTAAAGCGCATATCTAGGGATGTGCGGTATACCGGTAATGGAAAAATACGGTATATACTGTATTTCAAACGGTTCGATATCATAATTTTGCCCAGTTCGGTATTTCATACGATGCTGTTCCGAAGTTCACCTGTAGGTGGCAGTGCTTCACAAATTGTTGCATAAGCGGTAAACATGACAGCAGTAAAACGCGATGGATCATCAAACAGGTAAAACTCTGTCAACACGCTTGAAAGTAGTAAATAAAGACAACAGTAGAAGTGAAATATGGCAATATTTTGCATACAAAACAGATGATAAAGGTGAATGCACTGACCTTACTGCACCTGTATACAATCGTTGCTATAAATCACCAAGCATTTGTCACTTCCTCACGCTCATCCTCATCTTTTCCATGAATTTAGAGATCGACAGGTGAGTGCATCATTCATTCAATCAATCAAAAATTCAGATTTTATAATTATAAAATTTAGATTTTTATTAACAAATGATAGTGTTTTTTCTTAATTTATGAGAATGTTATACTCCATTCCAAAGCAAACTACATTTCATAAATAAAAGTTGTTATTTGTTTTACCTTTAATAATTAATAATATCAACAATGTAGTATTTTCTTGTACTCAAGTAAATTTTAGAATTACTTTTACTTTAGTAAAATTAGTAGTATAGTAGTAAGTAATATATTTCTAATGTAATAAAGTATTAAATATTTAATATGAAACATATTGCAGTAAAAAGTACAATATTATGCTTTGGAATGTTGTGAAGCAAAGCAAAACACTCTAATAAAGTACAGATACTTGAAAAGTACTTTTAAAGCAGAGTAAAAAATACTTTCTAAGTATTACAGCACATAATAATCTAGGTCAGAAATTATTTATAAATGATAAATAAATAAATACATGTTTAGTATGTTAACAATACATACTACAGTATCGATTTAGTATCAATACCGAGGTATTACATTCCAGTATCGTACCGAAGCCAAAATTATAGTATCGAGCCATCCCTACGCATTTCAGCACAAACACCTCATACTAAAGTCACACAGGATGGGGAAGGGCTGATGATTTTGGGCATGTTTTGTAGCCACAGGACCTGGGCACCTCTCAGTCACTGAGTCAACCATGAACTGCTCTGTATACTGAAGTATTCTAGAGTCAAAAGTAAGGGCATGAGACAGCTAAAGTTGGGCCGAAACTGGGACATGCAACTGGACAATGATCAAGCAAATCTACAACAGAATGGCTGAAAAGAAAAGAATCAAGGTGTTGCAATAGCCAGTCAAAGTCCAGACCTCATCCTGACCGAAATGCTGTGGCAAGAGCTGTCCATAAACAAATTTGAAACTAGATAATTATGTTTTGGCCCTATACCTAATGCGGGGCATTTCGAGTTGTAAAATTAAAAAAAAAAAGATTATATATAATTATGCAGCTTATTATTTGCAATTTAATATTTATATGTATCATCAAAATATGAGACCCATACTCTCTCTCTCTCTCTCTCTCTCTCTCTCTCACACACACACAGTATATTATACACACATAATTTTAACAGTAAATAATATAAAATATTTAATGTGACACTTCATTAAAAATAAATGACTGATTTCAATCAACAGAAACAGAAAAGTACAGAAACACACGGTCACTCTCTCTCTCTCTCTCTCTCTCTCTCTCACACACACACACACACACACACACACACACTGATCTTACTGTCTATATGAGGATTTATTACACATTTATTCTGATTCATGTTATTTCACTGACAGAATTTCAGCTGCAGTATTAAGGACATGAAGAGTCCCAGTAACAGCGTCCACACACACTCTCTCTACACAACACCTGAGACACATCAAATCTGTCTGGATGATCAGGATATGACTGATCTGTGCCAGTGACAGTAATCACTCGTAGGTGTTTATTCACTGTGTTTGGATCCAGAGTGAGCTGATGGTAATCTGATGGAGATAAAACACATCAGAATCAGGAATTATGAATCTGTTTGATCTTTTCATGTAGCTGAACTCTTCATGTTCAGTGTATCATCAGTGTCTCAGTACAGATGTGCAGATATCCTGTGCAAATCATCATTTACATCATCAATTAGAAAACTCTTCTTTCACCTTCTACAGGAAGAACATGAACACACTTTTTTCTGCTTGTTTTCTTACTGACTTACGTTGTAGGAAGTCATTCCTGGTCTTGGAAACAAAACAAAAGCCATGGGTTCACACAAAACACAAGCACATGGCCAGCAACACAAAAATCACTAGCCATGTGCAAGACAGGACAAGACACTCATAAGCTGTGTGTTCACACAAACATAACAAACAAGAACAAAAGGAAAGCAACAGAACAGGACACAGAAAAAATCACAAAAATCACACATGGACAGAGGAGCGCACGGCCCGAGAAAACTTGAGACCGTACGCTCCCACAGCAAGACAGAACATGGAGCGCGAGTGTCCGAACCCTGACACGAAACCAAAACTTGAACAAGACATGAGTGCCGTGATCTGAACACCAGGCTCCAACATGAAACAATGGACGCTGATAAGAAGTATAAAGACAAGAAGGGAGCGTCAGGGCTCTGTCACAAAACTATGAATAAACTAGACCAAAGTGACGGAACCCTGACAATTTATCATGCAGCTCAAAGCATTATGGGTAGAATCTCACATCAATCCATTTTAATTCATCAACAGTTTCACTGATGATCCTTTTTGAACAATATTAAACCCAGGATAGAGCGGCTGAGTGAATGTGGTGTGGACTGTGTGGATGAGGCTCATTGTGTCAGAGACGCTGTAGAAGGACAGAGTTCCTGCACTGTGATCCACATACACTCCTATTCTACTGCTGATAGGCTTAACAGGGATACGAGTCCATATGTTATTGTGCCTGAATGAGTATTTGTCAGGAAAGCAGATCAAACTCCAGGACTGATCATTAGATCCAAACCCACACTCATCACCATCTCCCTTCCTGCTGATGCTCTTATATGACACTGAGATAAAGACACGAGTCCCACTCCACTCCAGCTCCCGGTAACAGCGTCCACACACACTCTCTCTACACAACACCTGATACCAAAATTTAAATCTGTCTGGATGATCAGGATATGGCTGTTTTTTTTTAGCTTGGGTAATCACTCTGTTGTTCTCAGACAGACGGAGCCATTGATTCACTGTGTTCAGATCCAGAGTGAGCTGATGGGAATCTGATGGAGATAAAACACATCAGAATCAGGAATTATGAATCTGTTTGATCTTTTCATGTAGCTGAACTCTTCATGTTCAGTGTATCATCAGTGTCTCAGTACAGATGAGCAGATATCCTGAGCAAATCATCATTTACATCATCAATTATAAAACTCTTCTTTCACCTTCTACAGGAGGAACATGAACACATTTTTTTCTGGTTGTTTTCTTATTGACTTACATTGTAGGAAGTCATTCCTGGTCTTGGAAACAATGTTGGTGAATGTGACTGGAAATCAACAGACATGAACAGTGTGATTCTCATGATCATGCATCTATTCCTAAGACATTTGTAATATGATGTTCTCCATGATATGAGATGATGATGGACTCGATTATGAGAGCAGATGAATCTCCAGGACTTTACCTCTGTCTGAGATCTTGAGCTGCTCTTTGCAGAAATCCTCCAGTTTGTCTCTCAGCTGACAGACAGATTTTCTCAGACCATCAGGAGAGAAGAGAGTAGTGAAAGGATATTCATTTAAGTCTGTAAATTCAGGAGGTGCTGAGAGAGACTGGAAACTCTACAGAAAACAGAAATCAAATCTCATCAGCTCCACACTTCACCCAATAACCTGCACCAACATCAGATTTGACTGATCTTTAGTAACTCACCTCAATCCAGCACTTTCACAGCATCAGCTTCATTCTTCACATATTCATTAAATCATGTTAGAGCTACAGATTCTAGTATTTGCCATTTACACTGTATGAGAACTTTCTACAAAATATTAATCATAATAGTAATAAAAGTAATAAAACATCTGCTAAGAACAAAAATGTACATCTATCAGCTCAAACACATCAATGGAGTCTCATTGTAGGGTTGAATAGATTTACTCAGAAAAAAAAAAGCTCAAAGGCTACGATTAGATTGACCATTATTTATAACTTTAGAGCAGTTAGAGACAATGAAACTTAAGGACCACTAGGACACAATGAGGTTTAGTTTGGTTTACACACACTGAATATACAGCATACTAAACACTACTAATTTAAATCCTCCTGTTTGGGGTCTTCATGGTCAAATTGAGGCAAATGAAAATAATTTTTTTCAGGTTTAAGACTCAGACTTAACTCTGAATCGGTACTATCAAGTTCACTGACTTCACCAAGACATAAATCAGAAGGGAAAATTAGGTAAAAGTTGAAATTTGACACTCATGAATTGTTTTTCAGTGAGTCTCCTGTCACAGCAGGATCTGGCTCAAGTCCACTATGGTTGTGTTCTTCTAGATCTCTGTTACCTGCAGGAACTGGATGTGATCCTGTGTGTGTGAAAGCTGCTCCAGCTCAGCGTCTCTCCTCCTCAGATCATTGATCTCCTGCTCCAGTCGCTCCAGTCGTCCTTCAGCTCGACTCACTGCAGCCTTTTCCTGATCTCTGATCAGCTGTATCAGCTCAGAGCGGCTTCTCTTAATGGAGCGGATGAGCTCAGTAAAGATCCTCTCACTGTCCTCCACTGCTGTCTGTGCAGAGCGCTGTTAGATAGACACACAGTGATTCAGGCTTCAGTGGGACTGAAAGAGACAAGAGAATCTAAACTGAGACCGAGACAAACTTCTCTTCTTCTCCAGACTCACCTTATGAGACTCCACAGTCTCTCTCAGCTGCTGAAGATCTTTCTCTCTCTGCTGGATTCTCTGCTGGAACGTCTTCTGCATCTCCTTCAGCTGCTTCTGCAGGACAAACGGATGATTGTCAGTGTCACAGAAAACTGCTGGCACTAAATCATTATGGGAACAGATGAATCCAGTAAAGTGTAGCTGAAAACTAATGGCTGTAGGATCAATCTCCAAAAGTGATGATTGGTCACAATCATCATACATGAATTACTACAAGTGTTACAAAAGTGAAACTGATTCAGGTGTTAGTGTTTCACACTGACAGGGTTTCTGCTGTAAAGAAGAGCTTGTATTGGGACAGATACAAGTATATATTTAGTCAACGAACAGGTGAATAGTACACTCTGTTGTTTTATATTGTTTAATCAAAGCCTGTTTTAAGAAAGATTGTGTTGATAAAGGTTTCCAGTGCATTCTCAGCAAACAGTGAAAGTCTCGCAGTTACTGTTCATTTCCGCTGTCGTGTGCAGTGTGAATGCTGTAAGCTGTTAATAGGGAAGAGTGGGGTAAGTTGAGCCAGTGGGTAAATTGGCCCACCCCCTGTATCTTGGCACCTGTATACTTTTACTGTCATGTGACCATGTATTTTAGACTCACACATTATTTCTGCCAGACTGTGAAAAGGAAAGACACATGGGAGGAGTGGACGGCACTCATTTAGCTAGTTTTTCCAAAATGCCAGCTATGGGGCAACATGAGTCAAATGCTGTGTTAAATTAAGTTAAATCTCTGAAGTATATACTGGTATTTTAATGTGATTTTACGCAACTGGTTTAGTTTATCATATACATTTTATTTGTAGGTATTCGATAGGGATAGAGTACAAGTGCACCAAATCGTCTAGAAGATGCTTTTCACCACATTATAATCAAACATATCTTTCCACCTACAGTTTCTAATGGCCTGTTTGACAATGCAGAAAAGTTACCATGCCAAGAATCTTTTGACTAAAATGTTTATTAGCTTTAGTGACATTTATTCCTTCTTTCTAATTCAGTTTATATTTCATTTCACTCAACAAACTCTGTTTACATTATTGGAACGGTTAAAAAAATAGAGATTGAAAATGAAACTTTATTTTTCTGGTTACTAGTTTGCTTTAAGAAACAAAAACATGACTGTAAAATTAAAATTAAGTTTTTAAAAGAGGTAAATCATCTTTAAAATTTCACATGGGTTTGAATGAGATTCAGTCAGATGGTCATTTTAAACACATCTTACCCACTGACTCAGGTCAACTTACCCCTAACCTGGGGCAAATTGAGCCACAGGAACACTTTTTTTTAATAAGAAGCCATATTATTTAGAACCCTTTGTTATAAATACATTAAGATCATTTTAAATGATAGGAAACATCCTGGAATTACATAACCACATAAATAAAAAATGGTTCATCTTACTCCACTCTCCCCTATGGGTGCCAATATAAACACATATGAAAAGAGTTTCAGCAATATTTCATCAGTGTCTAATATTAAATACCTGTTTCTCTGTGCTCTGTTCTGCAGCTGATACAGTGTTGTGGTTTTTATGTTCATCAATCATACACAGCAGACATATACATTTCTGGTCAGTGTGACAGAAAACCTCAAGGATCTTCTCATGTTTCTGGCAGATCATCTCCTGCAGTCGTCCAGTGGCTTTAATCAAACTGTGTTTCTTTCTTTTAAACCAACTCTCATGTTGTTCAAGGTGATTCTGACAGTAAGAGTTCAGACACACCAGACAGGACTTGACAGCTTTGTATTTTCTTCCAGTACAGACGTCACACTGAACATCTCCAGCTCCAGCGTCACAGTCAGCAGGACGTTTCCTCTTCTTCAGTTTCTCCGCCACTTCAGTCAGCATGGTGTTTGTAGCTAAAGCAGGTCTTGGACTGAAGGTCTGTCTGCACTGAGGGCAGCTGTAGACTCTCATCTGATCCTCCTGATCCCAGAGTTCTGTAATACAGCTCTTACAGTAACTGTGTCCACAGGGAATGGTCACTGGATCCTTCAGGAGATTCAGACACACTGGACACATAAACTCATCCTGAAAAACACTGGCTTCTGCCATTTTACTGCTTCAATACAGAGACTCAAACACACAACAGCTCAACCACACTTCAGTTCCTCTTTCTCTGAGCACTCGTGTTTCCTGTTTCCTGGTTCTGTGTCTGAGGTACAGAATTACGTCATTTAATTACAAAATAAATGTTATTGTAATTAGATACAATTATTGAGGAAAATGTGTAGTTAAAGTTACTTTAATTTAGAAAATAATAATGGTTACAAATCTGAATTCACATACACACCCACATACAGATTTAATGGCATTGACTGCTCTAAAATATGAGATACCACATAGTTTAGGACACGTTTATTTGTTTTTGTGGTTGTGCTTTAAATTAAATCATTATAATCTTAATTCAAGTGGTGAAGGCTTATTGTTTCAAATGTTTGAAAATAGTTAACAGTTGAAATTATTAGAAATGTAGAAAAGTAATCAAAAAGTAATCAAATGCCTTTCGGTTTGCGGCACCCAATGACTGGAAATCTTTACAACATAAATTGAAATTGCAGACCTTAGTGTCAGTGAATACTTTTAGACTTTTAATCACTGAGCTGGTAAAGGAAGAATCCATTTGTAAGTGTTTTTAAAATGTGCTTTGTAATAGTGTTTTGTGTTTTTTCTTTTTGATATTGCTGTGCTGCATCTTGGCCAGATCACTTCTGTAATCTCAGAAAGTTTTTACCTGGTTAAATAAAGGAAATGAAAATGTAATCAGTTACATTCAGTATTCAGGAAAGTTACTTTTAAAAGTAATGCATTACAATGTTACTCCCTTAAAAAGTAACTAATTGCATTACTATTTACATTTTATGACACAATGATCCTGTCTGTCCACATTAATCCCATGAAGACCCAGTGTGGGCGAGCCTGTTTGGGCCCAGAGCAACTTTTGTATCCTTTAGGCCCATGCAGGTTTTGTGTAGGAAGCCCTGTAATGCAACTAGGAGAATACTAACAACATTGACTGGCCATTATTCAGCCACTCAATTGAACTGGAATGGCTGAATCCAAAAGAGATCTTTTCAGACCCTGTTGTTTAATATAGGCCAGGGATCCACAAATCTGCCTCACAAGATTCACTTTCCCCCAGAGTTTAGTTCTAACCTTAATCAAACACACCTGAGCATGCTAATTAATGTCTTCAGGATCATTAGTAAATCACAGGTGGGTGAGTTTGATCAAAGCTGGAGCTAAACTCTGCAGGAAAGTGGATCTCACAAGCCATATTTGAGGTTTAACATGAGCCTGTTAATAAGAATTTTGTGGGCAGTTTTCTTCCTTATCACTAGGAGTGCTAGAGTGTTTTAGGTTTCTTTAAGTAAACCCATGTGGGTAGAGGGAGTTAGCAATAACAAGCAGCTGTGACCTGGGGTACTTCTCAAAATCCATCCTCGTTTCATTGCTCTTCCGTCCTCCATTCTATGACCCGGATCGAGCTCAGCCGTCTTGTAGGACATCTCAATTCTCTAATTGCACCACAAGGATCGAAGAGTCTTGAGCGAGGATACACAGGTTCATCCTATGTGCAAGTCTTTTTCAGCAAAAAACTGAGGCACATGTAAATTCTCCTCCCTCTTCACATGTCGTAATGACTTACATGTATATTTTACCTTTGCAGTTTAAATAAACCATACATGCAGTGTTGCCAGAGCGGGTTGACGATTCCCAGCCCAAAAGCTCACCAAAACCCGCCCACTTCAACAAAAACCAGCCCAAAACTTTAACTGCCAAAATAATGTGATAGAATTTTATTGCCATGTCAATCAAGGTTGATAAAGACCATTTTTATCTCTTTAAAAAAAAATATAATGATGACAAAATAAAATAAAGATAATCAATTTCACAGGAATATGGATCAAATCCGAAAATATGCTGAAAATGTACAGAAATCTTTTCAAAGTGGCAATCAAGAATTTAACCAATGACATAGCCATCAGTAAAATGTCCACAGTAAAAATAAGCAATTTTTTGTGCAAAAAGTGCACAATATAGTGATCAGAAAGCAATCTAATTTAGCTGCCATTTACTCCCGCTCATTTATACATCACGACAGTCAGAAATGTGTTATTCATTGATACATGTAATCGAACAGCAAAAATAAAATAATAATAATGCACTTACCTTTGTCTTGTGCGTTATCAAACAGAAATAACACATATTTCACGAAGTGCACATTTTAGAACATAATGTTGAACTTGCACAGTCAAAACTCTTCAAGTCCAGCAGCTGTCAATGCCAAGTATACCAGAGTCTGGACGGTTTAAAAGATGTTCAGATGCAGCACAGCATCATATACTAGTCCCATATTCAGTTTTGATTATTAATTAACTGTTCATTCAACTGTTCTTCAGTTACAATTATACTTTGAAGCCTTCTAGTCATCTCTCACCACGTGTAATCACGAGTCACTTAGACTTTTTATCGTGTAACTTAGGCCTATATTTAGGCAACTTTGCCATCGCTATCACTTAAATAAAATGAATGAAAGAATATATAGCTGCACATTCAAAATCTTGCCCTTTCTAGTGCCAAAACCCAAAAGCGCCAAAACATCACTCACGAATCATCACATCTCACCAACATAAAAGACGGTAAATTGATTGACAGATCTCTGTTAAACTCAACCAGAGAGTTAAAGAAAAAAAAAAAAAAAAAGAGTTGATGACTGCATTACACATTATTTTACTGTGATACTTTGAGCTCGGACATATTAAAATAGCATAACCTGAATAACAAAAGCGAAGAAAAAGGAGCTGATTGGGCGGTTTTCATGTTTTAAAAGCAGCCCAAATTTTGTCTACCCGCCCAATGCGTTATTCTCCGGTCCAAGACTATCAAAAGAAGCCCAATTGGGCGGCAACCCGCCCAATCTGGCAACACTGAATACATGCCATATCCTAGAGAGTGCACGTACATCTGCAAGATGTCTGTTAAGTATCTCTTGATCTGGAAATCATCTTAAAAACATCTAATAGACATCTATTCGACATCTGATAGGAAACATCCAATAGATGTATTGCAGATGAGCCAACTACGTCTTGCAGATGTCTTGCAACATTGCAGGAGTTTAGGACACAGAATAAGATTAATATGCTTTATTTGTTTAGATTAACTGATCATTTTTTCCCCAAGGTATTGTCAGATATGAGTGTTTCCTGTCATAGATGTGCAAATATTTGACTTCAAAAACAGTGTCATAGCTACTAAACTATTTCTTGCTATGATTTCAAATCTGTATTTAACCTAAGAATAATCTCAAAGTAAATATAGGTGCTAAAGTCCTTATCTCAGCTCATTACCTGTATAAAAGACACCTGAATGCCAGAAATCTTGCTGATTGATAGGGGATCAAATACTTATTTCACTCATTAAAATGCAAATCAGTGTATAACTTTTTTGAAATTTGTCAGTGGGAAAACATACAAAATCTGCAGAAAATCTAATATTTTTCCCTTAATTGTATCTGTCTATTAAAGCCTATAAAAACAGACTTTATCTAATATTTACCATATTTACCAGATCAACCACACCTAAGAAATTAAGAATCATATATGTATTTATGTTTCAGCAAAGTATGGGAACCCATAATCAGAATTTGTGCTCTGAATTTAACGCAACCAATACATGCACACACAGAGATTCATACTCAATTTCAACAGCGCAATTCCTGTCATTTACATATTTTAACCACTATAATAGATAAGATATAATAGATCTATAATAGATTTAAATTATTACCAAGCTATAATTAAAAATTAAATGCATGATCATAAAAAACAGGAACTCGTGACACTGGGAGGCAAAAACACAAACACTAAAAAGGGCCGGAGCTCCATAAGGTGAATAATGACAATGATTTATTGACTGTCATCATTTGAAATAAAAAGCAAGAAAAGTATTGATGTGAAACTATGTTAAAAAATAAATGACTGATTTCAGTCAACACAAACAGAAAAGCACAGAACCACATGGTCACTCAGAGATTCTGTAATATCTCATTGTTACTGATTCATCATGCAGCTTGTAAGAGGTGAAATTATTTCCTCATGAAATTAAAGTCCAGGAACTCTCACAAAAACAGATGCTATGCAAGGAAACAATGAGAAGAGATCTTCAAAGACCCCTGAAGGGTCTGGTGGGAATGTTTTTCTATCTCTGGCCAGGTGTGACCCTGGTTTGCAAATCCTGACAAACCAAAAGGTCTTTTATGTTTTTATGATTTGTTTGTTCTGGTCTGGGTATATAAGCAAAATAACAGAACACACTGTGTATGAGAGTCTCTGGAGCTATGCATCCAAGACTCCCACATGCTGCTGTGTCTCTCTCTGTGGTCAGGTATGCATCTCCCACTATTAGATTAATATTTGAGCGATTGATGTTATGTATTTATCTAAATTGGAACTGAATTGAATTCTGAATTGAATTCTCATTTCTTTAATTATATAACTGGCATGATACATCTTGCTTGACAAATAAAATGTTATGTTTAATTTATTCTGATCTCTTCTGAAATCATTATGACTAGTAGATCAGGTGGAGGCTGATGCTACCTCAAATCTATGGGCAGGATTTAACAAACTGAAGGCACCTGGATGAATGGAGCAGTAGGCACATAATCACATGATTTTCTGATTACCGTTTATTGCTTATCTAGCAAGTTGTATGGGGAATTACTAAGTTACTAAGCTACACTTTTTATCAAAAGCAAGCAGTAGACAGCGGATATTAAGTGTTTAGTCAACCTACAGCCTCTGACGAAAATCAGACTGACGAGGTTGTGTTCGTATGATCCACATAAGGCCAACGTGAGACATAAAAGCTCAAAACATTAGGTAGAATCTCTTTGTCAGTCTATTCTGATTCATCAACACAGTTTCACTGATGATTTATAATTAACGCAAAACCCAGGATAGAGCGGCTGAGTGAATGTGGTGTGGACTGTGTGGATGAGGCTCATTGTGTCAGAGACGCTGAAGAAGGACAGAGTTCCTGCACTGTGATCCACATACACTCCTATTCTACTGCTGATGGACTTAACATTGAGAACAGTCTTTATGTTATTGTGTGTGAAAGAGCAACTGTCAGGACAGTAGAACAAACTCCAGGACTGATCATTACATCCAAACGCACACTCATTACTTGATCCCTTTCTGCTGATGCTCTTATATGACACTGATGTTCGCACACCATAATCTCCAGTCCACTCCAGCTCCCAGTAACAGCGTCCACACACACTCTCTCTACACAACACCTGAGCAAACACATCAAATCTGTCTGGATGATCAGGATACGACTGGACTGTGCCAATCTCACTAATCACTCTGTTGCTCTCAGACAGACGGAGTCGTTTATTTACTGTGTTCAGATCCAGAGTGAGTTGATGAGAATCTGATGGAGATAAAACACATCAGAATCAGGAATTATGAATCTGAGTTTTTATGCTTGTTTTCTTATTGACTTACATCGTAGGAAGTTGTTCCTGGTCCTGGGAACAATGTTGGTGAATGTGGCTGTGAAAATCAACAGACATGAACAGTGAGATTCTCATGATCCTGCATCCATTCCTAAGACATTTCTAATATGATGTTCTCCATGATATGAGATGATGATGGACTCGTTTCAGAGAGCAGATGAATCTCCAGGACTTTACCTCTGTCTGGGATCTTCTTGAGCTCCTCTTTGCAGAAATCCTCCAGTTTGTCTCTCAGCTGATGGACAGATTTTCTCAGACCATCAAAAGAGATGAGAGAGCTGAAGAGATTGTCATTTCTATTTGTAGATTCAGGAGGTGCTGAGAGAGACTGGAAATTCTACAGAAAACAGATATCAAAACTCATCTGCTCCACACTTCGCCCAATAACCTGCTCCAACATCTGATTTGACTTCAAACACACTTCCATAATGTACTTAAAGTGCTCTGTTTTCACACAGTATGCTTGTTTCTTTAGTACTTCTTTTTACATGTTGTTTGAACATAAATGTGTTGGCCATGTGTGTACACAATCACCGTATTATGATAAAAATCCACCGAGAGTTTTTTTTAAATCCCCTAAAATAATAACCCCTTTCTTAAATCAAGCCATTCTCAGATTCTTAGCTGTGTGACGTCATGCAGACCAAAGCTGCTTCCATGATTTTTGATTAACATGGCCGTCCTTACCTTAGTCCTGTCCTGAGTGAGCTGTAAACTGTCTACCATTGTTTCAACGCCATAGCAGGAATGCAGACAAGAATGTCTTCTAAGCGGTTGAGGTGTTTTGTTGTTAGTTGTAATAATGAACATAACAGCCATCATTTACCCCCGTCATCTGAGCCGCTGAAGACGCAGTGAATTTATTTTGTTTTTAAAGGGAATATGCACCCTCCGATCTACCAAAATGCGTCTGTTTACACAAATCATTTTTGATCCAGCTTCACCTACAGATATAAGGGTTTATTTTATGAATCTTAGCAAATCGCCTTTCCTAATAATGTACTAATTAGCAAGTTCCACAGCTAAATGTGGCTGAAGTTTACAATCTCAGAGAGAACCACTCATCACCCAACGGAAAAGTGGGGCGGAGTGAGCAGAGCTCTTTAGGATTTAAAGGGATATGCACTGAAACTGTGAATAAAAAACTGTTTTTGACAGGGTAAAAGGGTGTTGTTTTACACTACCATTGAGAAATTTTAAACAAAGTATCTTAAAAGATCCTAAAAATCCTAAGATGCTAAAAATCATATCCACTTGTGGAAAATGGGCATCCGATGAGCCCTTTAATATAATCTTAAGAACATCTAAGTGTTCTCAAATGTGCTATTTTGGGACACCATGAATATGAACTAAAATGTGCTTTTAACATAATATGTCTGTATTTACATCATAAATCAGAAGGAAAAATTAGGTCAAAAGTTTTGAACTGTTGGTGGCGCTAGTGGTGTTTGACAGCTAAATGTATTTAGTATTTAATTTCTTTCAGAAGTAGATGATCAGATGAGAGTCTGACTGATGATTATATAATAAGACACTCATGAAATGTTTCTCTGTGAGTCTCTGGCTCAAGTTCACTATGATCCTGTTCTTCTAGATCTCTGTTACCTGCAGGAACTGGATGTGATCCTGTGTGTGTGAAAGCTGCTCCAGCTCAGCGTCTCTCCTCCTCAGATCATTGATCTCCTGCTCCAGTCGCTCCAGTCGTCCTTCAGCTCGACTCACTGCAGCCTTTTCCTGATCTCTGATCAGCCGTATCAGCTCAGAGCGGCTTCTCTCAATGGAGCGGATGAGCTCAGTAAAGATCCTCTCACTGTCCTCCACTGCTGTCTGTGCAGAGCGCTGTTAGATAGACACACAGTGATTCAGGCTTCAGTGGGACTGAAAGAGACAAGAGAGTCTGAACTGAGACTGAGACAAACTTCTCTTCTTCTCCAGACTCACCTTATGAGACTCCACAGCCTCTCTCAGCTGCTGAAGATCTTTCTCTCTCTGCTGGATTCTCTGCTGAAATGTCTTCTGCATCTCCTTCAGCTGCTTCTGCAGGACAAACAGATGATAGTGAATGTCACAGAAAACTACTGGCACTAAATCATGTGAACAGATGAATCCAGTAAAAGTGGAACTAATATTTACAAGTTCAAACTCCAGAAGTGATCAGTTACAATCATTGTACATTAATTATCATGAAGATTACAACCTGTTTCACACTAAAAGAGTTAAGTATTATAAAAGTGAAACAGACTTAGAGCTTCACACTAACAGTGTTTCTGCTGTGTATCAAAACCTATTTTATGAAAGATTGTGTTGATAAAGGTTTCCAGTGCATTTTCAGCAAATAATGAAACTCTTCGTGCAGCTGCTGTTTATATCTGTTGTCATGTGCAGTGATGTGCAATGATGTAAGCTGGTAATATGGGTGTCGATATAAACACATGAAATGAGTGTCAGCAATATCAGTGTCTAGTTTTAAATACCTGTTTCTCTGTCCTCTGTGCTGCAGCTGATACAGTGTCGTGGTTTTTATGTTCATCAATCGTACACAGCAGACATATACATTTCTGGTCAGTGTGACAGAAAACCTCAAGGATCTTCTCATGTTTCTGGCAGATCATCTCCTGCAGTCGTCCAGTGGCATCAGTCACTTTGTGTCTCTTTCCTTTAAACCAACTCTCATGTTGTTCAAGGTGATTCTGACAGTAAGAGTTCAGACACATCAGACAGGACTTGACCGCTTTGTATTTTCCTCCAGCACAGACGTCACACTGAACATCTCCAGGTCTAGCATCACAGTCAGCAAGAAGTTTGGTCTTCATCAGTTTCTCGACCACTTCAGTCAGCATGGTGTTTCTAGCTAAAGCAGGTCTTGGACTGAAGGTCTGTCTGCACTGAGGGCAGCTGTAGACTCTCTTCTGATCCTCCTGATCCCAGCAGTCTGTAATACAGCTCTTACAGTAACTGTGTCCACAGGGAATGGCCACTGGATCCTTCAGGAGATCCAGACACACTGCACACAAGAACTCATCCTGAAACACTCTGGCTCCTGCCATTTTACTGCTTAAATACAGAGACACAAACACAACAGCTCAACCACACTTCAGGTTCTCTTTTTCTTAAAACTTGGGTTTCCTGTTTCCTGTTTCTGTGTTTGAGGTGCACAGCGTAAGGGGGGAAACTAGTTACATGTAACAGAATTACATAATTAAATTACAAGTATAATTGTAATTAGTTACTGAGAAAAATGTGTAATTAAATTAGTTACTTATAATAATGTTAATGATTACAAAGGGGGGTTATATTTGATTTTTTACAAATACATCCACATAAATTCTTTCATAAATTGCAGTAACTGCTCTAAAATATGAAACACCAATATTTCAGTGGTTTAGGACACAGAATATGATGTGTTTATTCGATAATTGTTTTATTTCATATTTTGGTTTATGAAGTATGCATTATTTTTTTAAGATTAACTTTTTTTTCCAAGACACTGGTAGATATCAGTGCTTCCTGTCATACTAATGAAGTTTTTCATACTACTGAACTATTTCTTGTTATGATTTTAAATCTGTATTAACCTCAAAATTATCCTAAAGTAAAAAAGAGGCACTAAAGTCTGATTGTGTGGTGGCTGTGCTTTAAATTATATTATATTCTTAAAGTGATAAAAACTTTTGACAGTATGGCAGTAATCAGTCTGAAAATGATTAACATTTGAAAACTTAAAATAAAATGTAATCAGTTACATTACTTTAATAAATTCATTTAAAAAGTTACACTACTTATGTCACAAACTGTACCGCTGTGGCTCCCTCTACTCCCCACTAGAGGGAGCCTTCACATGGACTTATGGACCTTTTTCCACTACATTACCCATAACCCCCTTCTGTCACCTCTCACCCCTGTCGGCCATCTTGCCTTCACACTCACACACCTGGCAATCATTACACCTAATTACACACAATATAAAAGCCATTCACACCCATAGCCATTCGCGAAGTCTTGTTTAGTTTTCTGGCAATTCCGAGCATTCTTTCCCGTGTTTACTTTCCTGTTGCTGACTCTGTTTGTTTCCTCATTCCCGATTGTTTTCTGCCTGCCTTTTGACCCCCTTGGATTGTTTGTTGGATTATTCTGTTGCTCGCTGCCGGCCCCGACCCATGCATGGACACTGACCTCGCCCTCTGGATTATCTCTATTGCTGCTGTTTGTTGTTGATTGACCCTGCCTGTCTTCATCTACGAGTTTTCCACAATAAAGCTTTGCACATGGATCCACACGTTTCAGACCCATACGTCACAGAAGACTTCGCCAATACCGGATCCAGCAACTTTATCTGCACCACCCCGCTCAACATGGACCCCTTCGACCAACTGCTTCACCTCAGACAAAACGGTATGTCTATTGATCATTATGTGAGAACTTTCAGTGACCTTATATACCAGCTCCCTTTCTATGATGAGGCTTATTTTATGGACATATTTCTTTATGGACTGGACGAACCACTAAAATCAAGGCTAAGATTTGAAGGCCCTCGCTCATGCTATTCAGACTTTATTGATTATACCTTGTGGTGCGGGGGCTCGTTAGATACTGAAGATTTCTCGGAGCACGATCATCTAATGCCGGCTTGGCCAGTGGCCATTAATAAAGTCCCTGTTCCCTCTGCATGCCCCCATGGGCTTATATCCAGTCTGGGGGATCATCCCATGCAGTCAGTTAAGTCTGCGCTTGCCAGCTTTCGATCTGCCCAGCCTCCTAAGTTTGACAAGATGGCTGCCACACCAGAGTCAGCACCTGTCATGGCCGCCCTTCCAGAGTCAGAGTCAGCACCTGTCATGGCCGCCCTTCCAGAGTCAGAGTCAGCACCTGTCATGGCCGCCCTTCCAGAGTCAGAGTCAGCACCTGTCATGGCCGCCCTTCCAGAGTCAGAGTCAGCACCTGTCATGGCCGCCCTTCCAGAGTCAGAGTCAGCACCTGTCATGGCCGCCCTTCCAGAGTCAGCACCCGTCATGGCCGCCCTTCCAGAGTCAGAGTCAGCACCCGTCATGGCCGCCCTTCCAGAGTCAGAGTCAGCACCCGTCATGGCCGCCCTTCCAGAGTCAGAGTCAGCACCCGTCATGGCCGCCCTTCCAGAGTCAGAGTCAGCACCCGTCATGGCCGCCCTTCCAGAGTCAGCACCCGTCATGGCCGCCCTTCCAGAGTCAGCACCCGTCATGGCCGCCCATCCAGTGTCAAGGCAAGCCGTTGTTCCAGAGCCAAGTCAAGAGTCACGTCCAGTCTCAGCTGTTCCTCCACAGTCAAGTCAAGTCTCTCATGTCACTACAACACTCGACCGGCTGGATAACATCCTTGCTGCACTCCGCGGGTTACAACAACAAGCCACAGCTCCGCCTCCCATGCCAAGTCAAGTCACTGCAGTTCCCTCAAAGCCAAGTCAAGTCACTGCAGTTCCTCCAGAGCCAAGTCAAGTCACTGCAGTTCCTCCAGAGCCAAGTCAAGTCACTGCAGTTCCTCCAGACCCAAGTCAAGTCACTGCAGTTCCTCCAGACCCAAGTCAAGTCACTGCAGTTCCTCCAGACCCAAGTCAAGTCACAGCCGTTCCTCCAGAGCCAAGTCAAGTCGCAGCCGTTCCCTCTGAGCCAAGTCAAGTCACAGCTGTTCCTCCAAAGCCAAATCATGCCACAGCCGCTCCTCCCGAGTCAAGCCAAGTCGTCGCAGCTACTCTGCATGCCAAGTCAAGCCAAATCGTCACAGCTACTCCGCATGCCAAGTCAAGCCAAGTTGCCACAGCTACTCTGCCTCCCGAGTCAAGCCAAGTCGTCGCAGCTTCTCCGCCCTCTGAGCCAAGCACCATCGTCGCAGCTGCTTCTCCCTCAGAGCCAAGTCACGTTGTTACAGCTGCTCATCCCACTGAGCCAAGCATCTTCGTCACAGCTGCTCCTCCCATCAAGCCAAGCCATGTCATCGCAACTGCTCCTCCCTCCAAGTCAAGAGTCGTTACCGCAGCTCCTCCCTCTGAGTCAAGCATCATCGTCGCTGTTCCGCCTGAGTCAAGCCCTGTTGCAGCTGTTCCTCCCAAGTCAAGCTTCAACGCTGCTGCTCCTCCAGAGTCTATCCTCGACGCCGCAGCATCTTCCAAGTCAAGCCTTGTAGCAGCTGTTGCTCCCGTGTCAAGTTATGTCACAGCTGTCGCTCCAGTGTCAAGCTTCTACGCAGCTGTCCATCCTGCACCAAGACACATCCCCTCAGCTGCTCTAAGGGTTACCAATATCACCCCTGAACCAAGCAAAGCCACTGCCGCTGCTCCGGAACTAACCTTCGTTGAGGCCTTGCTCCTCCTGAGAACTGCTCTCTGGGTTGTCTGGGCTGCGTACACCACCACTGAGTCCTCAGAGGTGGCGGCTCACCCCGCAGGACCTCTGAGGGTGGCCTCCCCCGAGGAGGTGGCCGAGGCCACGGATCCTCAAGCCGAGGGGGAGGTCGCACCTGCTCCCTGCACGGTGGTAGCGTCCAGCAACCCACATCCCTCTGGTGAGCCCTCACCCAGTTCTGATTCGGCCACTGAGGTCTTCTATAAGCTGGGAATCCAGCCCAACCTGGCCAGGAGCTTGGGCTCCAAGCCTTCTCTCTCTGTGTGTGTATGTCTGTCTATGCTCTATGTTGCAGACCAGTCGGTTCCGCCCTGGGGGGCTTCCGTGCTGCCCTGGAGGGCTCCTGTCCTGTCTGCTCCGCCCTGGGGGGCTTCTGAGCTGCCCTGGAGGGCTCCTGTCCTGCCTGTTCCGCCCTGGGGGGCTTCCGTGCTGCCCTGGAGGGCTCCTGTCCTGCCTGTTCCACCCTGGGGGGCTTCCGTTCCGCCCTGGAGGGCTCCAGTCCTGTCTGCTCCGCCCTGGGGGGATTCCGCTCCGCCCTGGAGGGCTCCTGTCCTGTCAGCTCCACCCTGGAGGGATGCTGATTTACCCTGGAGGGTCCCTGTCCTGTCAGATCCGCCCTGGAGGGCGTCTGACTCTCTCTCTCTCGGTGTGTCTCTCTCTATGCTCTACATTACAGACCTGTCTGCTCTGCCCTGGGGGGATTCCGCTCTACCCTGGAGGGCTCCAGACCTGTCTGCTCCGCCCTGGGGGGATCCCGTTCTGCCCTGGAGGGCTCCAGACCTGTCTGCTCCGCCCTGGGGGGATCCCGTTCCGCCCTGGAGGGTTCCTGTCCTGTCTGCTCCGCCCTGGGGGGATCCCGTTCTGCCTTGGAGGGTTCCTGTCCTGTCTGCTCCGCCCTGGGGGGATCCCGTTCCGCCCTGGAGGGTTCCTGTCCTGTCTGCTCCGCCCTGGGAGGATCCCGTTCCCGCCTGGAGGGTTCCTGTCCTGTCTGCTCTGCCCTGGGGGGCTTCCGTGCCGCCCTGGAGGGTTCTAGTCCTGCCCGATCCGCCCTGGAGGGCATCTGATTCGTATGATCCGCCCTGGAGGGCGTCTGACTCGCCCAATCCGCCCTGGAGGGCATCTGACTCGCCCAATCCGCCCTGGAGGGCATCTGACTCGCCCAATCCGCCCTGGAGGGCATCTGACTCATTCGCTTCACTCTGGAGGGTACCTGCTCCGCCCGATCCGCCCTGGTGGGCTTCTGACTCACCTGCTCCGTCGTGGAGAATGTCTGCTCTGCCAGTCCCGCCCTGGGAGCTGTCTGCTCTGCCATCTCCGCTCAAGAGAATGTCTGCTCCATCTTGGTGGCCTCCTAAGCATCTTTGGCAGCTCTGTTGCTCTGCTGCCGTTCCGGCAGCTCCTGGACCATTTGCCCTGTCTAACTCTGTCAGCCCACATGGACCTGGTCCTCCCCTCTGTACTCTGTCCCACCCCCCCTCCCTTTGGTACTATTGGACTGTCTTTAGCGTCTGGAATCCGCTCCTAGGGGGGGGGCTCTGTCACAAACTGTACCGCTGTGGCTCCCTCTACTCCCCACTAGAGGGAGCCTTCACATGGACTTATGGACCTTTTTCCACTACATTACCCATAACCCCCTTCTGTCACCTCTCACCCCTGTCGGCCATCTTGCCTTCACACTCACACACCTGGCAATCATTACACCTAATTACACACAATATAAAAGCCATTCACACCCATAGCCATTCGCGAAGTCTTGTTTAGTTTTCTGGCAATTCCGAGCATTCTTTCCCGTGTTTACTTTCCTGTTGCTGACTCTGTTTGTTTCCTCATTCCCGATTGTTTTCTGCCTGCCTTTTGACCCCCTTGGATTGTTTGTTGGATTATTCTGTTGCTCGCTGCCGGCCCCGACCCATGCATGGACACTGACCTCGCCCTCTGGATTATCTCTATTGCTGCTGTTTGTTGTTGATTGACCCTGCCTGTCTTCATCTACGAGTTTTCCACAATAAAGCTTTGCACATGGATCCACACGTTTCAGACCCATACGTCACAACTTAGAGGGTAACTTGTAATTTGTAACGTACTACATTTAGATTTAAATATATTAAATTATGATTATTTAGTGGTTTCCACTCTTATATCTTGTACTATGAAAGGAAAATGTGGAAACTTAAGCTATTTGATAAAAAAGAAGAAGAAGAAACACCCATTTACAACAGGAAATGGTATTTACAACAAGATCATGTATTATCATCTGACCTGTAATACCATCTTGGTACCACTGCGTAAGGGGCGTGTTTTTGTCTCCAGCTGCTCTCTGATTGGCTGGGGACGTGTGGTCGCTGATTGTCACACGCGCTCAGTGACTCTGAGAGGAATAACGTGAGGAATATCTGCAGGAGGAATAAAGCAGCACTGAGGAATATTCGCGTTTGATTTGATCCGTCATGAGTTTATAAAACACCATCCGAACAGCAGGAATCATGGAGAGACTCTCAGCGCTGCTGCTGCTGCTCATCACAGTCTCAGGTGAGTCTCAGCTTTTACTCTTTCTCTCCTCACAACTCCTTCATCTCTGTCAGCTGTGATTTGCTTTTTGTTTGTACGATTTTGGTTTATTAATGTTCTGGGAAAATATTAGTATAATACATAAAAACTATTTACACTGTTCATTTGTTTAGTTCATGAGTTCAGTTATCAGTCATTATTTCAACTGATCCCAGTGTCGGTTTTATTCTCACTCAGAAGGGGAGAAATTAATATTGATTCAATGTATTGCTAATTTATTGTTATTTTTGTACTTATGTTAGTGCTGCAGCTAACAGTGATTTGACAAATAACCTATTAATGCACTCGCTGCATCATATGAAGAATGGCATCTATGCTAATATTAGTCTGTCTCCTGCTTATTCCGAGGTCAGATCCAGTCTGTATCCTGATCAGATGGTCACTGGAGTTCCCTGATCCAGTCCGTATCCAGATGGTGGGTCAGCACATATAGACTACCTCTACAGGTATAAACTGCTTGTATGTTGGTCAGAGGAGAACTGACCCCCGACTGAGCCTGGCTTCTCCCAAGCCTATGGCTTGCTCAGTTGGGGACAATTATATTTGTTATTAATTTGGAATTATTGATTAATTTCCTTCAACTAAAATTAAAGTTTCTTTTTGCATTAATAATATATTACCTTCCTATTTGATAATGTAAGGTTGCTTTGACACAATCTGTATTGTAAAAAGCGCTATATAAATAAAGGTGACTTGAATTGATTTGTGTCATGAACTGTGTCGTTGTGGCTCCCTCCCTTCACCATCAGAGGGAGCCTTCATTTCTCTATGGACTTTAACTCACTCCATTTTCACTACAATACCCACAATCCCCTCCTGTCACCTCTCACCCCTGTCGGCCATCTTGCTTTTCACTACATAAATAGCCCGGTCTGTTCACTGTTCAGATTGCGAAGTATTGTATGGTTTTTTCACTGTCAATTCTGAGCGTTATTTCCTGGTTGCCCTTTCGTTGCCGAGCTCCTTTGTTCCTGGTTCCCTGACTGTTCTCCGCCCGCCCATCGACCCCTAGCCTTTCCCTTGGATTACCCTGCTCGCTGCTGGCCCCAGACCTTCACGCTCAGGTACTGACGCGTCTTTGTTTTGTCCTTCGTTGTCCATGTTTGTTCATGTCTGACCCCCTGATTGTACGACTACGATTTCCGTCTTCAATAAAGCTAGCATTTGGATCCTACTGTCCACGTCCACTTTTGTTACAGAATACTTCGCCAACCCCGGATCCAGCAGCATTATTTCCACTACCCCGCTCAACCATGGACCCTTTCAGACAGCTTCTATTCCTCAAACAAAATGGTAGGCCCATTGTGGATTATGTACAGTGTTTCTGTGGTCTTATGTACAAAGTCCCATTCTTTGAGGAGAACTATTTTATGGAATTTTTTTGCTCTAGTCTTGACGAGCCTCTCAAAACCAGGCTTTGTCATGAGGGCCCATGCTCCTGTTTTTCTGACTTCTTGGACTATGCTTTGTGGTGTGGGGACTCGTCATTTTTTATGGATTTTGCGGAGGAGAAACATGATAACAAAATGGCGGCCGCGTCGGTGCGTGGTCTCAAAATGGCGGCCGCACGCGATCATAAAATGCCGGCCGCGTCGGCGCGCGGTCTCAAAATGGCGGCCGTGCTGGCGCGCGTTCACAAAATGGCGGCCGTGTCTGCGAACGGACACAAAAAGGCGGCCACGCCAGTGCGCGAAAACAAAATGGCGGCCGTGCCGATGCACAAGAACAAGAAGGCTGCGTTTTCCTTCGGTAACAGTTTTCTCCATGGACTGACTGACAGCATGGATGACATCCCACCACTGCTAGCACCACAGTCTGCACCCGACAAGATGGCTACTCTTCCAGAGTCAGCACCTGTCATGGCCGTCCATCCTGAGTCACGTCCAGCCTCAACTGTCCTTTCAGTGTCAAGTCTAGTCACAGCTGTCCATCCAGTGTCCAGCCCAGCCATTGTTCCAGTGTCAAGTCCAGTGGCAGCTGTTGCTCCCAGTCAAGTTACAGCCGTTGTTCCAAAGCCAAGTCAAGAGTCAAGTCTATCCACAACTGCCAATCCTATGTCAAGTCCAGTCCCAGCCCTTACTCCACAGTCAAGTCATGTCTCTTATGTCACCACAACACTCGGCCGGTTGGAGAACATCCTAGCAGCACTCCGCAAATTACAAGCCGCAGTAGTCCCCTCAGACCCAAGTCAAATTACAGCTGTTTCTCCAGAGCCAAGTAAATTCACAGCAGATCCCTCAAAGCCAAGTCAAGTCAATGCTTTTCCTCCTGAGTCAAGTGTCTTCGCATCTGCTCTGCCTCCTGAGTCAAGTGTCTTCGCATCTACTCTGCCTCCTGAGTCAAGCGTCTTCGCAGCTGCTCCGCCTCCTGAGTCAAGAGTCGTCGCCGCAGCTGCTCCGCCCTCTGAGTCAAGCATCGTCGTCGCAGCTGCTCCCCCCTCTGAGCCAAGTCATGTTGTCACTGCCGCTCTGCCTCCTGAGTCAAGTGTCTTCGCATCTGCTCTGCCTCCAGAGTCAAGCGTCTTCGCATCTGCTCCGCCTCCTGAGTCAAGTGTCTTCGCATCTGCTCTGCCTCCTGAGTCAAGCGTCGTCGCAGCTGCTCCGCCTCCTGAGTCAAGAGTCATCACCGCAGCTGCTCCTCCCTTTGAGCCAAGTCATGTTGTCGCAGCTGCTCCGCCTCCAGAGTCAAGCGTCTTCGCAGCTGCTCCGCCTCCAGAGTCAAGTGTCACCGTCGCAACTGCTCAGCCTCCAGAGTCAAGCATCTTCGCCGCAGCTGCTCCGCCTTCAGCGTCAAGCGTCGTCGTCGCAGCTCCTCCTCCTCCAGAGTCAAGCCTCATCGCTGTTGCTTCTGAACCCTGTCCCAACACAGCTGCACACACACCAAGCCAAGCCACAGCCACTGCTCCAGCGCCTAGTCAAGTCACAGCAATTGTTCCTGAGCCCAGCCCCATCACTGGCACCACTCCTGTGCTGACCTTTACTGAGGCCATGAAAACTGCTCTTTGGGTTGTCTGGGCTGCGTATACCACCACTGAGTCCTCAGAGGTGGCGGCCTTCTCCGCAGAGCCTCTGAGGGTGGCCTCCCCCGAGGAGGTGGCCGAGGCCACGGATCCTCAAGTCAAGGGGGAGGTCGCACCTGCTCCCTGCACGGTGGTAGCGCCCAGCAACCCACACCACTCTGAGCTCTCACCGAGTCCCAATTCAGCTGCCGAAGCTCACTGCAAGCGGTTGGTCCCGCCAAAGGAAGACTGGGACAGGGGCTCCGAGCTCTCTCTTTCTCTCTGTGTGTCTGTCTCTGCTCTGTGTTCCAGATCTGTCTGCTCTGCTCTGGTTGGTGTTAGTTCTGCTCTGGCTGACTTCTGTCCCGCCCTGGGGGGCTTCCGTGCTGCCCTGGAGGGCTCCTGTCCTAACTGCTCCGCCCTGGGGGGCTTCTGCACTGCCCTGGAGGGCTCATGTCCTGTCTGATCCGTCCTGGAGGGCGTCCAATTTGCCTGATCCGCCCTGGAGGGTGTCTGACTCTCTCTCTCTGTGTGTGTGTCTGTCTATGCTCTATGTTACAGACCTGTCTGCTCCGCCCTCTGGGAATCCCGTTCCGCCCTGGAGGGTTCCTGTCCTGTCTGCTCCGCCCTCGGGCAATCCTGTTCCGCCCTGGAGGGTTACTGTCCTGTCTGCTCCGCCCTCGGGGAATCCTGTTCCACCTTGGAGGGCTCTGGTCCTGTCTGCTCCGCTCTTGGGGAATCCCGTTCTGCCCTGGAGGGTTCCTGTCCTGTCTGCTCCACCCTGGGGGGCTTTCGTGCCACCCTGGAGGATTCTAGTCCTGCCTGATCCGCCCTGGAGGGCGTCTGATTCGAAGGATCCGCCCTGGTGGGTGTCTGTTGCACCTGATCCGCCCTGGAGGGCATCTGACTCACATGATCCGCCCTGGAGGGCGTCTGTCTTGCCTGATCCACCCTGGTGGGCATCTGACTTGCCTGATCCGCCCTGGTGGGCGTCTGACTCGCCTGATCTGCCCTGGAGAGTGCCTGCTCCGCCTGATCCGCCCTGGAGGGTGTCTGACTCGTCTGCTCCCCTGGCCCTGCCCTGGAGACTTTCTGCTCTGCCGGCTCCACTAAGGAGAATGTCTGCCCCATCTTGGGGGCTCCCTGAGCATTTGTGGCAGCTCTGTTGCTCGGCTGCCATTTCGGCACTTCCTGGACTATGTGCCCCGTTGAACTCTGTCAGCCCGCATGGACCTGGTCCTTCCCTTTGCACTCGACCCCTGCCCTTTGTTGTTATTGGACTGTTTTGAGCACCTGGAAGCCGCTCCTAAGGGGGGGCTCTGTCATGAACTGTGTCGTTGTGGCTCCCTCCCTTTACCATAAGAGGGAGCCTTCATTTCTCTATGGACTTTAACTCACTCCATTTTCACTACATTACCCATAACCCTCTCCTGTCACCTCTCACCCCTGTTGGCCATCTTGCTTTTCACTACATAAATAGCCCTGTCTGTTCACTGTTCAGATTGTGAAGTATTGTGTGGTTTTTTCACTGTCAATTCTGAGCGTTATTTCCTGGTTGCCCTTTCGTTGCCGAGCTCCTTTGTTCCTGGTTCCCTGACTGTTCTCCGCCCACCCATCGACCCCTAGCCTGTCCCTTGGATTACCCTGCTTGCTGCCGGCCCTAGACCTTCATGCTCAGATACTGACACGTCTTTGTTTTGTCCTTCGTTGTCCATGTTTGTTCCTGTCTGACCCCCTGATTGTACGACTACGATTTCCGTCTTCAATAAAGCTAGCATTTGGATCCTACTGTCCACGTCCACTTTTGTTACAATTAGTCTTTGGGTTAATCAGATTGAAAGTATTTTATTAAATGTGTGTTGTCTTGTTGTCCTTCAAAATATTGAGACTCTATGGGTTGTTAACGTGACATGGCATTTTCACTGTCTCACAGGATAAAAATGAGTATAATTAATATGGTTATTTAAAATGCAGTAAATGGTTAAACATTTCTTTTTAGCTGAAGGACTAGTGTAGTTGCTAGATGAATAGCAAGGTCATTAATTGACAGGAAAAGGCTGAAACGTCCTATGGTGTGACAGAAATTGTCCACCAGTGTGACGCCTGTACTGTCACACCACAGGACAAACCACTGGCACACCAGAAGCATTTTAAATAATTTAATAAAGTTTGTGTAACTACTTTTTATTTTTAAATTAATTTTCAGGGTTCTTAAAGCTGCAGTCCGTAACTTTTTTGGTTAAAAATTATACAAAATAAATTTTTGAACAAGTACAAAACCAGCCAGTGTTCAAAACTATGGCCTTACTTTAGCCTGATTCACAACGGTTAGCTTATAATAATGTTTTTAAATTGAGTGATACGAGTAGGTTTTCGTGGGAAATTCAAGCATGTCACTGCGTCATTACGTCACATCTGTAAACATAAAGAAGGTGTGCCGACTAGAAGCTTTATCGCATGTGAGAATGCTGCAGGTGCCAGATTGTTTATAGCCTTTTCTCACAGCGGATGAAATAATTGAACTTTTCATTTTGATTGCAGAATGTAATCCAAAAAGTTTGTGTTTATGAAACATAACTGACTGAAATTAGATTATTCCAGCTTTAAATGTGCATTTGATTGCAGATAGCCTATGTGGGATTACACAAGTTTTATATTTTAAAGAGAACCGGTCCTAAGGAAGAATGATTTGCTTTTTTGGCTAAAATAATTTCTTCATATGAAATCAGAGATTTCAAAACAGAAACGCTAATATGCCTACACACTACATACATGTAGTTACGCAATGCTGATGTTGTTAACATGAACAATTTAAGAACAAAGTATAACGGTAATAATAACTTGCTAGTTTGATGTGATATGAGATAATAACAGATCGTTACATTTAAACATCTGTAGCATTTTTCCTCAGTTGGTCAGAACAAAAGTTTTAGACTTGTTACTTATTCTTAGATGACAATATCCGGCGAAAATTCTTTTTTGGCCAATATATTTGAATCTGTTAATCTGTGATTCCTAAGTACAGTGAATATCCACAACGGTGCGGTAACTGACAGCTACCAAAACATTAGATTAATCCGTGCTGGAGCCGTGCCGGAGCACAACCCACGCATGGGAGATAATTCCGCACAAAACTAGATGGCGACAAAGAGGCAAAACTTACGGACTGCACCTTTAAATGCAATAATTAGGGTGAACATACCTATTAAACATACCCAATAAGCACACCCATTTTTTGAGCTCAGATTACAAAAAGAAAAAACAATGTATTATCCTACTTGATGTCATAACCAATTGATGTGTTTGTTACTACATGCCTACTACATCTTTTTCTCAATTCAGTTTTAGATATTATGTTGCCAAGAAAGAACACATTCAACACTTTAAAATGTAAAATGGGTTTCAGTTGAAGGCAAACTGAAGGCTAAATTAAAAAACAAAAAAAAACAATGGATTTTATATAATCTATTTTATGCAGGTAGAAGTGAAACATGACAGTTTTTGTAAAGCCATCAACTGTATTTTGACAATCACTGTGCTATGATTGACTATATGTGTAACTTGGGAGTCAAATGCAGGTGGATCCAAACGCAGACTTTATTAATATCAACACTCGTAGTCAGACAGGCAGGGTCAGAAGGGGCAAACAGGAACAACGTAGAAAACACAGAGAATAGTAAATGTCCAAGCAAAGAGGTTGTTGCAGGCAGCCAGCAAACAGAGTAATCCAGGAGACGAGCAAGGGGGTTGATAGGCAGGCTGATAATGATCTGGAACAGGAATCTAGTTCCAGTCGGCAACTGAAAACAAACACAAAGGGAAAAACGCTCGGAATTGAAAGACAATGCTATACAATATTTCGTGATTAGTTCACGGCAGTGAGGCTCTATTTATAGTCCAAGTGAGATGAACTAAGATGGCTGACGGGTGCAAAGGTGATGGGTGACAAGAAAGGGGCTATGGGTAATGGAGTTTGTAATATAGTCCAGTAGAACAGTCCTGGGTCTCAGTGATGGCTCCCTCAAGTGGTGAAAGGAGGGAGCCACAGTGGTGCGATTCATGACAGAGCCCCCCTCCTAGGAGCGGCTTCCAGACACTCAAAACAGAGAAGTTACACCAAAGGGGCGGACAGCGGGAGGGTGGACCAGGTCCATGTGGGCAGACAGAGGTCTGGAGTGAAGTGAGCAGAGCAAATAGTCCGGGAGGTGCCTGAAAGGCAGAAAACCACCAGAACTGCAAGAGTTGGGCAGGAGCCTGAGCAGATGCCCTCCAGGGTGGAGCAGACGCCCTCCCGGGCAGAGCAGACACCCTCCAGGGCGGAGCAGACACCTTCCAGGGCAGAGCAGAAGGAGCAGAAACCCTCCAGGGCAGATCAGACAGGACAGGTGCCCTCCAGGGCGAAAGCAGAAGCCGTCCAGGGCGGAGCAGGTGGGACAGGAGCCCTCCGGGGTGGATCAGACAGGACAGGTGCCCTACAGGGTGGAGCAGACAGGACAGGAGCCCTCCAGGGCAGAGCAGACAGGACAGGAGCCCTCCAGGGCAGAACGGAATCCCCCCAGGGCGGAGCAGACAGGTCTGTAACACAGAGCATAGACAGACACACAGAGAGAGAGAGAGTGAGAGAGAGAGCTTGGAGCCAAAGCTGCTGGCTTTGTTTGGTTGGATCCCCAGACTGCAGGAGGCCTCAGCGGCCAAACTGACACAAGGTGAGAGCTCCTTGAATGGACGTGGGTTGTTGGGCCCTACCACCGTGCAGGGAGCAGATGCAACATTACACTTGATTCAGGAGTTGTTGTTGTGAGTACCTTGACTCGTAAGCAGTTGCTGGGATGTGACTTGTCTCGGGAGAAGCAGCTGTGACATGACTAGATTCAGAAGGAATGGCTGCGACGTGGCTTGCCTCAGGAGCAGTGGCGGCAGCAATGTGGCTTGACTGGCGGAGCAGCTGTGACGAGGCTTGACTCAGGCGGAGCAGCTGCAACAAGGCTTGACTCAGGCAGAGCAGCTGCGACGTGACTGGATTCAGGAGCGACAGCTGTGATGTCACTTGATCCTGGAGCTGCCGGTACAATGTCACTTGACACTTGACAGTTGAACTTGACATGGGAATAGCAGTTGTGACTAGGCTTGATTCTAGAATAATGGCTGAGTCTGACTTGGCATTGAAACAACAGCTGAACTGACTGGAATGACAGCTGTGGCTGGGCCTGACTCTGGAAGGGCGGCCATGACGGGCGCTGACTCTGGAAGGGTGGCCATGACGGGCGCTTACTCTGGAAGGGCGGCCATCTTGTCGAGGGCAGATTCTGATGCAGCGGCCATCTTGTTGGGTGCAAACTCTGGAGTGGCAGCCATCTTGTTGGGTGCAAACTCTGGTGTAGCAGCCATCTTGACAGGTGCAGACTGTGGTGTGGCGGCCATCTTGTCAGCTGCATACTGTGGTATGGCAGCCATCTTGACCTCAGACGGTTTGAGAGGTTTGAGATTAGCGAGCACTGACCTGCTTCTAGCGGGCGTAGACCTGGCTGGCATGACGCTGACGGGCGTTGGCTTATGTAGACCAGCTGCTTTGACAGAACACAGCTGAGGGTCCTTGATCCTAGATATCAGTCCTAGGGGTGCACATGTGAAGTGTGGTGGTGCCACGGCAGACATTGAGCCCTCGCACAATAAAGCAAAGTCCATTAGGTGTGCAAGGGATGTCCGTGGACCCTTAAGTCAAAAATAAACATGTCCATAAACAAAATCTCATCCTGATAGGACAACTGGTATGCGAGGTCACAGAACTGTCGAATGTAGTCTTCAATAGAAAGATTACCTTGCCTGAGACGGAGTAACTGGTCCACTGGGTCCATGTTGAAATCGGGGGGTGAAATAAAGTTGCTGGATAAAGTAATGGCGAAGTATTCTGTAATGTGGGAGTCAGATGCAGGTGGATCCAAATGCAAACTTTATTAATATCAACACTCGTAGTCAGACAGGCAGGGTCAGCAGGGGCAAACAGGAACAACTTAGGTGTCACGAACGCGGTCTCTGTGGCTCCCTCCGATCGCGGTCAGCGGGAGCGCTCTCCCGAATACTAACTTCCCCTGGACTCCATTACCCACAACCCCATACCTGGGACGCACTTTCGCTTCCGGGTCCTCCTCTCGGTGGCCATTTCCCCTCTCGCATAAAACGGCCGTGACGCGAAGTTTTGTTTTGCTCCGGCTAACAACTCCAAGCGTTTTCTTCTCTGGTTATTCTTATTGGTTTTCGACTCGGACTGCTTCTCGTGTGTGACGTCTTCTGCCTGCCTTTGCGACCTCATTTGCCTGCCTTGTGGATTTGCCCTTGTTTGCTAGTTGCCCCGACCTTTTTGCCTGGTCTTTGTTTATGCTACTGTCTTGGCTACGTCACCTCTGTCTGCCACCGTCGACCCATTGCCAGAAGTACTTTGAGTTGTGTTTATCTGTCGGTGTAATAAAGAACTGTTTGCAAATGGATCAACAGTCTCCTGACGTTGCGTCACAGAAAACTTTGCCATCGACGGATCCAGCAACGGTTCAGCAGCTCACTACTGAGCTTTCAGCCCAAGCCTTGGTGCTGGCGGTGCACTAACACCAGCTCGACCGCCTCACCACGCTTACGGAGGATCTTGTGAAGGCCCTACAAGCCCTCCAGCCGCTGACACAGACATTGCCGAGCCACTTACCTCCCACTCCCATGGCTGCCGCCGCCGTGGCCTCCACCGCTGCTGACACCACCACCGCCGTGGCTGTTTCCACCGCCAGTCCTCGCCTCGCATTCATGGAAAAATTTGACGGAACCCCAGAGAAATGCAAGGGCTATACAAAGGCAATGTTTTTTGTTTGTAAATCAGCAACCCCATCTATACCCTTCTGATGACTCTCGCATTGCATTTGTTTGTTTCCTTTTGTCTGGGCGAGCGCTGGACTGGGCCACGGTGGTTTGGAATCTCTCCAGGCCAGTTTTTCCATCGTTTGCCGCCTTCTTGCAATGCTTTCAAGAGGTGTTTCAACCTGCCACGGCCGGCGGGGATGCTGGTGAGCAGCTCATGGCCCTGCGACAGGGGAGTGACACTGCGGTGGACTACGCTCTTAGTTTCCGCACCCTTGCAGCTCAAAGCGGATGGAATGAGGAACCCCTCAAGCTACATTACCGCAAAGGACTCAATCTAGACCTGCAAGCGGAGCTTGCCTGCCACGATGAGGGCATCAGTCTAGATCAGTACATCGATCTGTCCATCCGGCTGGATACCCTAATGCGGTCCCGGAGACCACCTAGGAGCTCTCGCAGTGGAACCCACTCTGCCTGGCCCACCTCTGTCTCTACCGACTAGGCTCCTGAAACCGATGCAGATTGGAACCACCTGACTGTCCGTTGAGGAGAGAGAGAGGAGGCTAAAAAACAATCTGTGCCTCTATTGTGGTCAGGCCGGACACATCCGGGCCAACTGCCCTACCAGACCTCCGCCTAGAACCCCTTCGGTGAGTAATCAGTCTTCCCCTGCTACTCGTTTCGAGATTCCTGTAACTCTTAGCAGTCGTCACGTTTCCATTGACACCACCGCCCTCATTGACTCGGGGGTGGCTGGCAATTTTATTGATGCTAACTTTGCACAAACCCATAACTTACCAGTGCTTTCTTGTTCCCCACATGTGGCAGTGGCAGCCCTTGACGGGCGGCCGCTAGGCTCCGGACGTGTCCGCCATACCACCCAAGACCTCTCTCTCCTCATTGACCACACCCACCAAGAAACCATCTGACTGTTCCTCATCTCATCACCACAAACACCTCTCATCCTGGGTTATCCTTGGCTCCAACTTCACAACCCAACCATCGCCTGGTCGCAGCGCACCCAATGGTCCTCCCACTGTCAACACCACTGTCTCCGTAGTCTCAAGCCACTCTCTGCACCTCCCGTCAGCTCAGACAACAATATTGAAGAAACCCTTCCACCCGAGTACCATGATCTTCTCCAGGCCTTCAGTAAAGCCAGGGCTTCACAGCTTCCACCCCATCGGCCAGGTGACTGCGCTATCGACCTCCTGCCTGGGGCCGTACCACCCAAGGGAAGAATCTTTCCCCTCTCCCAGCCCGAGTCCGAGGCCATGAGGGAATACATTCAGGAGGAGCTGGATAAGGGTTTCATCCGACCCTCAACATCGCCAGCCTCAGCTGGATTCTTTTTCGTAAAAAAGAAAGATGGCGGACTTGCATAGACTACCGCGGGCTCAACGATGTCACAGTCAAGTACAGGTACCCTCTCCCACTCGTTCCCTCCGCCCTAGAACAGTTGCGCTCAGCCCGTATGTTTATAAAATTAGATCTGCGGAGCGCTTACAACCTCATTCGGATACGCACTGGGGACGAGTGGAAGACGGCCTTTTCAACCTCTTCTGGCCACTACAAGTACCTGGTAATGCCCTTCGGCCTGTCCAATAGCCCTTCATGCTTCCAGGCATACATCAATGAAACTTTCAGAGACATGTTAAACCGCTGGGTGATTGTGTATATTGATGACATTCTCATTTACTCCAGTACGCAGTAGGAACACATCGGGCATGTCAGAGCCATCCTACAGCGCCTCATGGATCACCAACTCTACACCAAGGCCGAAAAATGTGAGTTTCACAAGACCTCCATATCCTTCCTGGGCTACATCATAAGCTCCGAGGGCCATGGATGATAAGAAGGTGAACGCCGTACTCAAATGGCCACGTCCCACTACCTTAAAGAAACTTCAACGCTTCCTAGGTTTTGCCAATTTCTACAGGAGATTTATTCGGCACTTCAGCACTGTTGCAACGCCACTCACAGCCATGGTTAAGAAGGGCACACACCGCCTCTCCCGGACCCCTCCGGCTCTGACTGCCTTTGAAGATCTCAAGCAAAAAAATGTCGTCTCATCCCTTTACCCAAACTATCTACCACCTTTGAAACTGCTGAGGTTCTGTGCGACACTGTATTTTGCTACTATGGGCTCCCGGAGGACATTCTTTCGGACCGAGGACCCCAGTTTACCTCCCGAGTATGGAGTGCCTTCTGTCACCTCCTAGGTGTCAATGTGAGCCTGACCTCGGGATACCACCCTCAAACTAACGGCCAGGTAGAGAGACTAAACCAGGAGTTGACCCGCTTCCTCCGCACCTACTGTTATGACCATCAGGAGGACTGGGGCCAGTACCTCTTCTGGGCAGAATATGCACAAAACTCACTACGTAAGCCTGCCACCAACCTAACTCTGTTTCAGTGCATTCTAGTTTTCCAGCCTCCACTCTTCCCTTGGTCGGGGGAACCCTCTGAACTTCCAGCAGTCAACTCCTGGTTTCAACGAAGCAAGGTGTAACAAAAGTTATTAATTTAAGCACAATAAACTATGTATAATTAATGGTTATTAATTACACATACTTTATACACTTCTTTGAAACAGCCGAGTCGAAAATAAACCGAACTAATGCCCTCGTCCAGCGAGCATTAGCCGCTTTTATTCTAACTCTAAGAAAAATCAATTTCCTAGCCTTGAAAATTAATCTTTCCCACCGCAATTGGCTAAGTTACAGGACTGGATCAGTTTTGTAACGAAATCAAAGCAGTTTAAGTGACGTGATATTTGTGAGCAAGGAACACAGTAAGAAATTCATATGTGAATACAAAATGCGGGTTTATTGAATACGTAAAAAGGGGAAAATAAACACTAGCTAGCAAATAAACAAACACTAAACAGACAACACATAAAACAAAACAAGAGAGAGAGAGAGAGAGTGAGTGAGGAGGAGAGAGAGAGTAGATTGGCATTCTTTTCATCAGCACAACCAAATCATCCGAAAAACCTGAATCTCCTTGACCTACAAGGGGCACAGCTTCCTTATTGCATCTAATAGTTAAATGGTTACTTGCATAATGGTTTCCTTTTGTGTGGTGCTTACGCAAGGGTCCAGATGCCAGCTCAAAGGTAGTCCTGATGATGTAATGGAGATGGAGCCTTCGTTGTTCCATTGATCGGCTGATCGGATGGTTACCAAAGGGGCTGAGGTGTAGATGCCAGGATAGAAAGAGAGAGTTCGGCCTCATGCTGGGGGAAACCGCATGTGGCTGGGCCATGGGGCTTGCCCCACGGCCTTTCCGTGGAGGACCTCCACGATAACTCTGAAGATCTTTCAGAAGAAGAGGAGAAGGGAAGAGAGAGGGCCGGACGGGGTGTGAGCCCTTTAAAGTCTGGACAGAGTCACGCCTTTCCAAGTAGTTCCGACCAATGAGAAGGCTGGCTTTGGGTCTTCGTTTTATGGCCCTTTGTCTTAGAAAAATGTCAGTTTGCATATTTAAATCAATAGGGGTTCAGACCAGAAATGCGAAAGATTATTAGAACGTTAATATGTTGCACCGGTATCCGGATCTGATACACAGCATCTTTCAGAAAATCTACATACGAGTCAAAAGAGACCAAACATGGCATATACTGTATGTGGTTACATTAGCATTCTATCAAGACACAAGCATAAAACGGTTATAAAGAAAGAAATTTAAAGTAAGGAATACAAAGGACATGGACAGTCGTAATATACACACACTGATATATGAGCCTTGATGTGATATGATGTCTTCGTTCACAGAAATGTTTGTCTGTGAATGAAATAGGGAAGAGTCCATTTCTATGGGCATAGTGTCTTTCCTATGGGGGGAGGTGAGTGAAGAAAAACAGTCTGCCTGCATAGTTTTACGTCGTAACCTGACATTATCAGTGGTTGCTAGAAGCGTCCTGGTTGAGACTTTGTCACCCACTGTTGGGTTGGGGTGAGGGGAAGTCTGCGTCTTTGTTAACTGAATAAACCACTGATTTGGTTAAATCTAATGAACCATTGTCTGATTGGTCCTTACCTTACATATCCCCCCCCGTCGAACGTTGTTGTCCATCCAATAGACAACAGCGATCGACGTTAAAGGGGTAGAGCGATCAGACATGCACCTGCCATTCATGGCTGGAAGAGAATGTCAGGCATCGTGGTGATGTAAGTTGTAGCAAGGTGCGGGTCCTTGAGCGGGTGCAGCAGTTGTCTGGCTGTGTCACCTGTCATCCTGATGTTGGTCTAGGTCAGGTGGTTGGTTCAGGTGCTGTTATCTAGTAGGCTGTCTGTAGTGCCTGCGGTTTGGAATAGCTGGTTGGACTCTCACTTGTGAGAGGGCAGGCGGTTCCTGGGGTCGCAGGGAATTTTTAGGGAGATTTGTAGTGTGACGAGAGTTCAGGCTGCGCTAGTGAAGGTGGTAGGAGGGCAGCAGGTGTTTGTTAGCCCTCTGTTCTGCTCGAACTTCACCACAAATCTGATGTTAACAGTGTCACTTCTGTCTTGTAGCGTCACTGACTTGAGTTTGCCTGATTTGTGTTGGTAGGAGTTTTGTTGCTGGGCATGTGAGCTGTTGCTCGGTCCAACATTGTCTGGCTGCTCCTGGGGTGTCGACTGCTTTGCAGGATGCTCCTCCCTTGGAGGAGTCTGATGCTGTGTTGCATTGTGCAAGGAGTCAGCAGTTTGTCCCTTTCAATATTTCTCACTTGAGTTTGTTCAAGGAGGTCCTTTGCTAGTGTTAGCAGCTCCTGTAACTAGGTGTGTCCAGCTGTCCACATGCAGCCTCCATTTGGCACCTGTGTGAAGGTTGTGGGGGGAGGATGTTGTGGTGGACTGCTGTAGGACATACCATGGGGTACATAGGATGAGTGGTGTTTTGTACCTGGGCTGTCGCAATGGCAACAGTGTCTCAATCTCTAGCCGATCTGTGGGCATTGAGCATGTGTTTGCTCCTTGCGGGATTTTGTTTGGTGACCAGTGAAGTGAAGTTGTTTTACCCTCTGGTTGAGACCCATAAGGTGGCTAAGGTGGTGATAGCCTTGTTCGGCCCAAGGTAGCTGTAACTCTGGGTCAGGTGTCATTGGTCCCCTTCTCTCCTTGTTCGGTGGCATTTTCCTCAGGTGCTGTGGGGGGGAACAGTGTTCCTCGCACTGGCTAGTCAGTGTTCAGGTCGCCCATCTGGGAGGATAGGCTGAGCCTCTGTGAAGTGTTGCCATTTTCACAGTGAGGGTAGAAGTAAGAGACTAATGCATCACACTGAAGAGTCCGGAGTTATAGGCTTAATGGTTCAGCTAGCGATATAACATACAGCTTGTTGTTTCAGGCATGGTTTGCTAGTGAAGTGTCTCCTATGATTAATGCATTAACTGTGGATGTTAGGGTGCATGTTCAAGACCATTCTATGGGTGTGTCCTTCCATAAAGTTTAGACAAAATGCTATTAACGGTTCCCTATATCTATAAAATTCTTCTCTCCTTAAGCAGTTTACATGTGATTAAATTTAGATTTAATTAAGTAACTGCAGATTTAGTTGAAACACGAGGGGATACAACTAAAATAGTGAAGGTGACTTAGCTGAGAAGACTTAAAGTGAGGGACTAAGTAGTAAGGGTTCAGGAACAGTATATATATAAATATATTCCAAAATATATTTATATATACATATAGAACACTTTGCACTGCATGCCTACAAGCTGTAGTTAAAGCTTCAAGTGAATGATGATAACTGCTAGCTGTTGACGCTATTGGTTAACTTAGCCTAAGCTAAAACTGGTCCTTGTTAGCTTGACTGGCTCAGGTGGTGTGCTTACAATCTGGTGTCATGACGTGTGCGTTCTCTGGAGTTTTTGTGTCCTTTGACAAGTCTTTGTCATGGGAAACAATGCACATTAATGTCAATTTGAACAGAGTGTAGCAAATGTCTGTAGGCTTTGGAAGGCTAGTCTGTTAGCAATTGAGTCTTCTGTTTAAGATTTCAATTCAAGTGGCCAAATCATAAATTCACTGTCACACACTTGCTTCTTTCCAGCATGTGTTTCCACATACTTAAAATGTGAGTCCTGTGCTGACTTGCGCTGAGGCCCTACCGGGGCCTTCAGGTGCTAACTTGATCCTTTGAGTTTGGTAGATCAGTGTCATTGAGATCTTATGAACCCCTTTCTGAGGTGGCCTTGTGGTCACGAAAGGCTCTCTGTGTCAGGTCACACATTTGTTGCACAGGCATTGAGTGGGGCAGGCCAGAATGCCTAAACCGGTGACTTACAGACGGAAGGCTGTTTGGAGGAAAAGCTTGCAAAGCCGGTGTCCTCCTCCTTCGCAGGTTCTTTATGAGCTCAGAAGTAAGCTTGTTGAGGTCTGTGATGGGGAAGTTTCATGCCGGCCCTGTTTGGTGGCTAGGGCAGCAAAAAGTTCTAAAGTTCAGACTGTAGGTCTGCAGTTTCCTTCGTGCTGGCTTGTCTTAGCAGCTGGCAGTCCTACTGGATGTGTCCTGGCTGTCAACCCAGGAAGTGTTGCACCTCTAGGCGAGAAGTGACCCCGAGCAGACGGTCTATCTTGGTAGTTCAGGACTGCAATGTCTCAAATGTCTCACCAGTAGGCATGGACAACAATGTCTCCTGCAGGTTTTGTTGTGAATGCAGGGACGTCTCATTTGGTTGAGATCTTTGAGTGTCACTTCATGTGCTGTTTCCGGGCTCATCTGAATGAATCCTTTTCCTTCTGTCACTGCTGAAGTTTTCAGGAAGTTGACTTGTCTTGGGTGTCAGGTAGAAGGGTTTGACTCCCCCCTTTTGTGTCTTGTACGGGGGTGAGTTGGACTGCACTGCTGGATCTGTGACGGCAGCAGGGTGTCTTTTACTTGAGTCCATGCACAGTCTGTAAGACTGTTTCAGTTCTTTCTGGACCATGTTGAGCTCCTTCCGAAGGTTGCAGAATTGCTGAGACCAGGTTTGGACTTCAGCTCTGGCTGCATGCAGAGGGTTTCTATGGCCGTAGCTCTAATGTCTCTCACATTAAAATGTAGATATATATATATGTGCTGTTTTGACAGCGATTTGTGTGGAACTGTTCTCTTTCCGAGTCTTTTCCGGTGACCATTTTAAGCTGTTTCCTGTGTCCGGTAGCTGTTAGAGCCTCCTGAAGACTGGCGATTTCTTCCTGTTTCTCCATCTTGCCTGGTTCTTTGAATCTGTTCTGTTCCTTCTCGTGCTGGGCAGGTGCCAGTTCCTGGTTGTCCCGGCTGGGCGTGAAGTGTCCATTTGTGTCACCGTTCTGCTGTTCCTTTCTTGACTGTTGCAGGACTTTGGCTGCTGTAGGCTGAAGGATGTCCATTGCGGTGCTCTGCCAGGTCTACAAGGTGGTACTGGCAGGTGGCAGTGTTAGCTGTCTCACACACTGGGTCACTGGTGGAGACACAGGAGAGAGAAACAGAGGGCAAATGCAAGTACAGACAGAGGTGGTAAGCTATCCCTTTGAAAAAGGGTTTTTGTAAGCCAGATAATGTGTGAATAGCCGGTGAGGGACAGCTAGTCTTGGGATTTGTGCAGGTGCGCACAGAGGATAGTGTTTTGAGTAATTTTGCATGGGTCAGCTAATGACCGTGCTGTACGTGTGGTACGTTATTACTCAGCGCACTGATGGTTCTTAGTGTTGGTCATTATGAGAGTATCAAAAATAAAATGAAATAAAGGCAGGAAGAGGAAGAAAGAGAAAGAAAGGCTTTCCTTATTTAGTTTGAGCTAGGAAATATGATTAAAGCAGTTGTCACTTGTGGGTGAGGCTGCATTAGGCTCATAAACCTAGGGTTAGATTATTAGCTAAACTAACACACACTAAGTACTCCGAGGTCAGAAAGACAAAAGAAACAAGGGGAAGCGTTTCCCGTTCTGTCTGGCACCTCCATTGTGTTCGGCAATCAATGCATTTTCAGCATACAAGGCCTGGCCTTGAAGATTGCGAAGGGGCAGAGAGGTAACACAGATTTAGGGCTACTAATATCCTGCATACTCTTTAGGGGAACAACAGCGGCTACACTGCTGTAATCCCACACAAGGAGGGAAATTAGTGATGGTAAGAATAACTAAAGTAAGGTAAAAGTCGAGGTTAGAAATGTCCTTATAGCTCCAGAATACTGAAGGAAAGTTATATAGGCAGCCTGATTTAATTACATTTCTAATGTAATTCAATTCAGGGTAGCTGAATAGGAAAATTCAGTCGGAAACAAAGGTAAATCAATGACTAAATATAGGGGAATAAAGTCAAAATAAAAGTAAAAGTAGGGTGTCCTTATAGCTCTAGGAACCTAAAGGAGAGTGTTTATAAGCCCGCTAATTCAATTAAATTTTTAAATTTAATTAACTTTGCCCTGGCTAAATGAAACACATCTAGATGAAATAAGGAATGACCAAAAATCAAATTTTAAACACACCCACAAGAAAAAGGGTATATGGTTTTCTGCGGAGGGTGAAACCAAGTGTGAGGGAGTGTTCGTTTGACTGGTTGTATCGTGCCCGGGTCAATGTGTGGCAGGTTGGAGATGGGCTCCATGTGTTGGTAGTCCAGACACCTTCTACCTTCTCACGTCATGTCATGCTGCATGCTGGCCATGGGTGCCGCCTGTTTAGGTGGCTTGAGTGTCATGGTGTGTTGTGGGCATGCTATGCTTTCACCCCCCTTGTCAGTGGGGGCAACACAAGCTGTGGCGCTGTGGTGCCTTCAGGGACATATTGAAGCATGATGAGTCCCACATTAGCATGTATGTGAAGTCCTTTGGCATTGTAAGGCATGGAGCATAAGTGAGCTTGGAAGTTAGGATCGGGTGGCTGGAGGGGTTTGAGAGGTGGTTTGTTTTGAAACCTTAGTCTGGTGTTAGAGGCTTACAGTCCATTTATGCCACTCAGTCCTTAGGTGTCTGACGTGAGAGCATGACAGCAACAGTCTTTGGCTGATCAGTGGTGACCTTGAGTCCTGATGGAAGTTGAGACTGTGTTCTGGTTTTAGATGGGATTTCACTTGTGTAGGGCCCGTGATGTTGTGGGCCCAGTCGAAGGTGATCTCTATAGGCTGACAAGTGTCTGTGACTCTGGTCTGAATCATGTGTCAGGAGATCGTTTCCCCTGTAGTCCATCTGCTTTAGGCTGTGGTTACATCAGGGGAATCTGAAAATGGGAAAAATCAATAGCACTAGTGATCACAGTGGCGTTCCCACACTCTGGTTGGTCGTGGCTGCTGCGTGTTCAGCTCCTTCCTCGGCCAAGCCATGTGTGGGGCACCGCGTGAAGTGTAGTCAGAGTGCTATTGACTATTTTCCTCAACTATAAGTTCTTGTGTTCCTTTGTTTCCGACTGAATTTTCCTCGCTCAAGCGGCTGTGCCTACTTGCTTTAAATCCACCTCCATTGTGCCAGTGCCAAAACACTCTAAACCATCATGCCTGAATGACTACCGTCCTGTAGCACTCACACCCATCATCATGAAGTGCTTTGAACGGCTGGTCCTGGAACACCTGAAAAACTGTCTCCCGTCTACACTGGACCCACTCCAGTTTGCATACCGGACCAATAGGAGCACAGAGGATGCAGTCTCCATAGCATTGCACTCTGTACTCGCACACTTGGACAATAAGAACACTCATGCACGTATACTGTTTGTCGACTTCAGCTCGGCATTCAACACCGTCATCCCCTCCAAGCTAATCACTAAACTTGGAGATCTGGGCATTAACACCTCACTCTGCAATTGGATTATGGACTTTCTGACCAACAGACCTCAGCATGTTAGGTCAGGCCTCACTTGCTCTACCACCATCATGCTCAACACTGGTGTACCACAAGGCTGTGTGCTGAGCCCTTTCCTCTACTCCCTCTTCACCCACGACTGCAGAGCTTTGAATGGATCAAACACCATCATCAAGTTTGCAGACGATACTACGGTGATCGGTCTCATTAGCAACAACGATGAGACTGCCTACAGGGAGGAGGTCCAGCACTTGGCCACATGGTGCACAGAAAATAACCTGCTCCTTAACACCACCAAAACTAAGGAGCTGATTATAGACTTCAGGAAGGAGAGAGGAAGCAAACATGATCCCATCCAGATTAACGGGATGGCTGTTGAGCGTGTCTCCTGCTTCAAGTTCCTGGGGACCCACATCTCAGAAGACCTGTCCTGGACCACCAACACCTCCAGCCTGGTCAAGAAGGCCCATCAGCGACTCTTCTTCTTGAGGACACTGAAGAAAAATCAGATGTCCCCAGCCATCCTGGTGAACTTTTACCGCTGCACAATAGAGAGCATACTAACCAACTGTGTCACAGTCTGGTATGGAAGCTGCTCTGTTGCGGAGCAAAAAGCACTGCAGCGGGTGGTGAAAACTGCCCAACGCATCACTGGGACTCCACTCCCTGCCATCAAAGACTTGCAGAGGAAAAACTGCCTGCGTCGTGCACGCAGTATTCTTAAGGACTCCTCTCACCCCGCCCACGGACTGTTTTCTCTCCTGCCTTCCGGCAGGCGCTTCAGGAGCCTCCGGACTAGAACCAGCAGACTGAGGAACAGCTTCTTTCCTAGAGCTGTCTCCTTACTGAACTCTGCCCCTCATTGATTCCACTGCATCTCCTTCACACCTTCACTTCCCTCATCCTCCTCATACCTCTTTAATCAACCATAACCTTTGTATTTGCACTATTAACTTGTATTTGCACTACATGATCACTCATATGCACTAAGGGACTTAAAAACCACTATTCTAATGCTCATTTGCACTACCTGTCTGTCTTCACTCTCAATCATTGTATAATTGCAGCATATATTATACTGCAATTCACTACTCAATCCACTGCACTGATACCTCGGATGAACATCTGATCAAAATTTCACCTGCAGTATTTAATATTCTATTCAGTATTTAATATACACTGCACTTCATTGCACATTTTACTACATTGTAAATATCCCATCTGTAAATATCCCATCTGTAATTCCTGCCTATAGTACATAACCATCTGTATATTATGTTCATAGTATGTATCCATCTGTAATTATTACCATAGAACGCTTTATCTACATTTAAATTATTTAACTTATATCCTGCACTTTACTTCTTATTGCACTTCTGGTTAGACCTAAACTGCATTTCGTTGCATTGTACTTGTACATGTGTAATGACAATAAAGTTGAATCTAATCTAATCTAATCTAATCTTGTGTTGCGCTCCACAATTCCTTCTATCTGCATGCACATGGCTGTATTTTGTTCCTAACTATCTCCTGTTGAAGTTGTGAGGTAGTTTGGATGGAACTAGAGTGCTGCTTTAACATTGTCAGACTGTTGGTTGGCATCATCGCTGAGGGTGGTCATAAGCAGGTACAGCCAGTCTTGTGTGGTTGCTTCAGCTGCAGATGTGTTGCAGGTAATCACTACATTGTGGCCCCCCCCGTGGGGTTTGCAGTGAGTGTGGAGATGTTTCTAGCCAGCTTATCAAAGTCTTTGAGTCATGCCATGGCTGGTGGCCAGGGTCCTTTGAATGGGCTTCCACCCCCCTTGTTGCTGATGGGGGCTATTGGGGTGCTGGCTGGTGCAGTCCTTAGCAGAGGGCTCTCACCTCTGTTTCCTTTGAAGAGCCTTTTCAGTCTATGCTCTCATTTAAGCTTGTTGCAGCTTATCGTACGGTCCATCTCAGGTTTCTTTTCAGTCGTTCTCTGCTCACTGTTTACGTGGATGTCCGTGAACTTGAAGTCCTATGCATCCTCCTGTAGCTCTTTTGGTCTTGTGCTGGTCCTTGGTCTCCTGTGTTGTGGGCTGGTGTAGCTGGCTTTGAGCTTGTCTGGCTCCGCCAAGCCACCTTGGCCTGGAGCTTTAGCTCTGCTGCTGCTTGCTCCAGATTAGCGATGTCTTTTCCACTCAACCTTGCTTGGATGATGACGTTGTAGACCAGTTCCCTGGTGATCATGGCCAGCTCCTTGTAGCTGTGGCTCTGGATCAGGTTGGGGCTATCGGCCGATTCTGTTGATCATCCCGCTGTGCTGGCTGAGGTACTGTGGATCGCATTAGTCATGGTGCTCGGCCAGGCATCCAGGTGGTCCCAGTGGTCTGCAGGGCTGGATGCTTGGGCATATTGTCTCACTGGTGGCGAGAGAAAAAACAGCACAACACAAAAGGACACCAATGCAAGTATAGACGTATTTAACAAGCTACGCTACCATAAGGCTTAATTGGCTGTGCAATTTGCTTAACTGATGCAGTCAGTAAGGGAGAATGCGTGGGGTGGACATGCGTCATCTTGTCTACAGTGTGCAGGTGGCAGTGTACTGCAGGAAGGTAAACTGAATAATGATTGTGGCGGGTGTGGTAGCCGAGGGGGTCACTTCCTGACTCTGTGGCTGCACCGTTTGCAAGTCTATTATTCAGTTTCTCTGATGATTCTCACTGGTTTGGTATCTATGCATAGGGAAAACAAACAAAAAAAAAAAAAAATGAAAGAACAAAACAGAAGAAGTAAAAATAAAATAAAATAAAATAAAATAAAATAAAAATTAAAATTTTGACCAGGAGAGGTCGCAAAGGTCGAACCAAGGTTAACACAGAGGGAAAATTTGGAAAAAGCAGGGGCTAGACTTTCTACCATGGTTTTGTCAGGGCCTTCAGAGAGGGGGCGCCGTTGAGGTATAGTGTCTAGGGACGTGGAAAGGGAGATAGCAGGGCCTATCAGACACATCTGAAGCATAGAGGTTCTCTAGTACTCTTTGGGAGCTTAGATTAAGTAAATAGGGCTTCGGTGCTAGGTGCTGACAAGGTGGTGAGTTGAGGTCAACCTGGTGAAATCCTGTGACCGAGCCATCCCCAGACCACCCCCCCGACACACAACTGCAGGGACCTCAGATCACTCCCGCACACAGCACTCGGCAGCGATCGCTCAAACCGCCTTGACCTTTGCACAATGAGCCGCACTCAAGTGAGGGAAGGTCAACGACCAACTGACACAACCAACACTGGGTTTTGCCTGGGGGATCTGGAGTTGCATAGGCCAGCAGAGTGGGTGCGCGCTCCCCACTAAGATGGACATGATGCATGGAACCACCACAGGGTAATTAATCAAAGTTGCCCTAGTGTGTCAGTTGATATGGTTGATACCACACTTGAGGTACCTCATTGCTGATGTCGGCTGCGGGTCGCTTTCCAGAGTACAGGGGCAGGAGGTATCTAGGGCACCCCCCAGAGGGTGCCAGGTGCATCTGGCAGCCGACGCTTCACCACCCAGGCACAAAGGAGGGCTTCCTAATAGGACACACTTGAGAGAAGGAACAAGGGTTAAATTATAAGATGAGTAGCTTGATGCTAATTGTTGAGGGGGGGTAAGAGATTTCATTCAAAGGCCACTAGTGAACTAGCTACTTTGAAGAGCAACATTATTTGAGTTACTGTAATCCCACACCCTAGGAATGGGAAATGAGAGGGAAGTAAAATTAAAGTTGACTTTAAAATTAACTTCATGAGGGTTAAATCGAAATCAATAGAAATAAAAGTAGATGAGAAATGTCCTAATTGCTTAGGGAACATCAATGGAAATAGAGCATAAACAAATGGGTTTGGATTAGACTTAGATTTTTTTTTTCTAAATGAAATCCATTGTGCCAAATGATTATTCATGCTAAACCAATTAAAATAGAAAAACAAAATCCCAAAAGCAAAATAAATGCCTAAATTAACCTAAATAAATGAATGAGGGGGTAACAATAAAGAAAACAAAACAAAAACAAGAAAAAAAAAATAAAAATAAAAATAAAAATAAAAATAGAATAACACGGATAGACCAGTAGGGGAACAACAGTGTTGAGAATAGACAGAGGGTGAAACTGAGAACGGAGGTGTGGCTAGAGAAGACTGGTTACATCTTACACTCACACTGTGTCTAAGTTAGCCAGATGCTAATAGCTATCAGTTGAGGTAAAAGGCGTTAGCTTATCGGCGTGTGGATGTGCTAATGAGTTAGCCTATGCTACACGCCTGTATCTGTTTACATGCAGGTCTGTGACGTGGGCGCTGACGTGAGTTTGACTGGGGAAAAGAAAATAAAACAACAACAATGATTTTCCATGTTGCTAAGGAGACAGATGTAATCTCACCCCCCAGTGTGCACAAAGCTTGTGGGTGAAGGGGGCGAGCACATTTCTAGAATCTTGTCAGCAGTCAGTCCTGACGCGTCACACACAACTTACTTCCAAAACTTCAACAGCAGGCTCACGTCACAGACCGTGGTTGGAGGCTAGTTCTGTTGAACCAGTGTTCCACCAGTCGAGCAATGTTCATATTCATCACGTCAATGACTTTGACTACAATGAGACACATTTGTAAACAGAATATCTTACTGGAAAAATGAGTACGCTCATTTTTCAAACAGTTTTTGCGCTGGGATTTCTTAGTCAGCGAAATACATTTTTAAAACGCTGTTCTGATTACAACGGTTTTATGCAATGTATAGAACGTGAAGATTGGAGTTTCCTCACCCAATCTCAGGCATGTACTTCCATGCCTCACAACACACTGTGATTAAGGCTTAAGTTTATCGTGAGAGCGCTCTCGCTTTAACAAAGACTTAAATAATCACTGTTGACAAGGATTGATATCCAAAGTGACGTCAATGCCCAAATCGAATATGGTAATTCAACTGGATTCACCAGGACCTGATGTTTACAGCATTTGACGTCAATTTGATACCAATTTTAATCACATCGCGGGTGGCAAAACTATTGATCTCAGCGGATCTCACAAGCAGCACGCGAGCTTTGCCTTGCACGGCGTGCGGTCGGATTAATTTTCTGCGCGGACACAGAGTTACATACTATAACACATAAAACAAACACACGACGGGGTTTCACCGTCACACCTTTAACTTGATCAAGATTTGATATCACATTTCCATTTACATCGTCATCTGTCGTCTGATTCATTTTACATTAAAGTACACAAAACCAGAAACAACATCCTCAGCCTCGTAAGCCTAACTCAGAGCAGTTTGTCGTCTATTGTGTGCGATATTAAAGTTAATAAAGCAAGAACAACATCCTTCCTGCTCACGGAGGAAACGAGAAAGTTATACATTAGGTAGCAAAGCTAATGTTTTAACTTGGGAAATGGGTATAGCCAGCGAAAACATTGGACGTGCAATGCATTAACATATTGGGCTATACATTTTTTATTCGGCCGATATAAGGTCGTTCAGTCTAACGTTACCTTCTTCGCATTATGGCGGTATCAAATTAAAATTACTTAGCTGTCATTAACAGTGGGTCTGTCTCAGCACCGTAATTCTCATGACGCTCGCTGCAAGGAATTTTTTTCATCTTGCGGGGTCATGTAGGTTGCAGTTACTTAACTTCATCAACAGGTTTCGGTACTGTCTCAGCGCCGTAATGCTGGTGAGACTCACTATAAGGAATTTTTTTCATCTCATAGGGTCACATAAATTACAGTTAATTTTAGCCGTCATTAACAGTGACTGATTTTCTGGATAGAAAGACTCAGTCTGCCTCAGCACAGATTAACTATAAAACAAAACAAAAGGCGCGCATTACACACAGATGTACACACAAAATGAACATATACTGGGTTTGCTCACAAATACGTTTAAAACTGCCCGCATTCTCCACCAATAATGTAACAAAAGTTATTAATTTAAGCACAATAAACTATGTATAATTAATGGTTATTAATTACACATACTTTATACACTTCTTTGAAACAGCCGAGTCGAAAATAAACCGAACTAATGCCCTCGTCCAGCGAGCATTAGCCGCTTTTATTCTAACTCTAAGAAAAATCAATTTCCTAGCCTTGAAAATTAATCTTTCCCACCGCAATTGGCTAAGTTACAGGACTGGATCAGTTTTGTAACGAAATCAAAGCAGTTTAAGTGACGTGATATTTGTGAGCAAGGAACACAGAAAGAAATTCATATGTGAATACAAAATGCGGGTTTATTGAATACGTAAAAAGGGGAAAATAAACACTAGCTAGCAAATAAACAAACACTAAACAGACAACACATAAAACAAAACAAGAGAGAGAGAGAGAGAGTGAGTGAGGAGGAGAGAGAGAGTAGATTGGCATTCTTTTCATCAGCACAACCAAATCATCCGAAAAACCTGAATCTCCTTGACCTACAAGGGGCACAGCTTCCTTATTGCATCTAATAGTTAAATGGTTACTTGCATAATGGTTTCCTTTTGTGTGGTGCTTACGCAAGGGTCCAGATGCCAGCTCAAAGGTAGTCCTGATGATGTAATGGAGATGGAGCCTTCGTTGTTCCATTGATCGGCTGATCGGATGGTTACCAAAGGGGCTGAGGTGTAGATGCCAGGATAGAAAGAGAGAGTTCGGCCTCATGCTGGGGGAAACCGCATGTGGCTGGGCCATGGGGCTTGCCCCACGGCCTTTCCGTGGAGGACCTCCACGATAACTCTGAAGATCTTTCAGAAGAAGAGGAGAAGGGAAGAGAGAGGGCCGGACGGGGTGTGAGCCCTTTAAAGTCTGGACAGAGTCACGCCTTTCCAAGTAGTTCCGACCAATGAGAAGGCTGGCTTTCTCAGTGGGAGGTTTGAAACTGGGTCTTCGTTTTATGGCCCTTTGTCTTAGAAAAATGTCAGTTTGCATATTTAAATCAATAGGGGTTCAGACCAGAAATGCGAAAGATTATTAGAACGTTAATATGTTGCACCGGTATCCGGATCTGATACACAGCATCTTTCAGAAAATCTACATACGAGTCAAAAGAGACCAAACATGGCATATACTGTATGTGGTTACATTAGCATTCTATCAAGACACAAGCATAAAACGGTTATAAAGAAAGAAATTTAAAGTAAGGAATACAAAGGACATGGACAGTCGTAATATACACACACTGATATATGAGCCTTGATGTGATATGATGTCTTCGTTCACAGAAATGTTTGTCTGTGAATGAAATAGGGAAGAGTCCATTTCTATGGGCATAGTGTCTTTCCTATGGGGGGAGGTGAGTGAAGAAAAACAGTCTGCCTGCATAGTTTTACGTCGTAACCTGACATTATCAGTGGTTGCTAGAAGCGTCCTGGTTGAGACTTTGTCACCCACTGTTGGGTTGGGGTGAGGGGAAGTCTGCGTCTTTGTTAACTGAATAAACCACTGATTTGGTTAAATCTAATGAACCATTGTCTGATTGGTCCTTACCTTACAAAGGAGACATGGAACCGGGCCCACGTACATCTGCAAAGAGCTGTCCGCCACACCCAGACCCAGACAGACCGTCACCGAAGGCCCAACCCACCTTATACCCCTGGACAATGGGTATGGCTCGCCGCCCGGGACCTACGCCTCCGACTCCCCTGTAAAAAGCTCAATCCCAGGTATGTGGGTCCTTTCAAAATAGCCCATCAAATCACTCCTGTTTCTTATCGATTAGAACTACCTGCTCAATACAGAATCTCACCCACCTTTCATGTTTCCCTGCTCAAGCCCGCTGACCAGCCGAGAGGAGGGGAGAACCTAGAAGAGACCTCCACACAGAGGGACACCCCCCTCCTGGTCGACGGCGAGGAGGTCTAACAGGTCAACTCTCTGCTGGACTCACGACGTCGAGGGGGCCATCTCCAACATTTGGTGGACTGGGAGGGTTTTGGGCCTGAGGAGAGGTCCTGGGTCTCCGCCGAGGACATCCTAGACCCTACTCTCATCGACGAGTTCCACGTCTCCCACCCCAACCGACCAGCCCCACGAAGAAGGGGCAGACCTCGACGTCGGTTACCTCCTCATGCCAGGAGTCGCTCGCGGGGGGGGGGGGGGGGGGGCTCTGTCACAAACACGGTCTCTGTGGCTCCCTCCGATCGCGGTCAGCGGGAGCGCTCTCCCGAATACTAACTTCCCCCCGACTCCATTACCCACAGCCCCGTATCTGGGACGCGCTTTCGCTTCCGGGTCCTCCTCTCGGCACCATTTCCCCTCTTGCATAAAACGGCCACCATTACGTGGCCACGACGCAAAGTTTTGTTTTGCTCCGGCTAACAACTCCAAGTGTTTTCTTCTCTGGTTATTCTTATTGGTTTTCGACTCGGACTGCTTCTTGTGTGTGACGTCTTCTGCCTGCCTTTGCGACCTTGTTTGCCTGCCTTGTGGATTTGCCCTTGTTTGCTAGTTGCCCCGACCTTTTTGCCTGGTCTTGTTTATGCTACTGTCTTGCCTACGTCACCTCTGTCTGCCACCGTCGACCCATTGCCAGAAGTACTTTGAGTTGTGTTTATCTGTCTGTGTAATAAAGAACCGTTTGCAAATGGATCAACAGTCTCCTGACGTCACAGTAGGAAACACAGAGAATAGTAAATATCCAAGCAAAGAGGTTGTGGCGGGCGGCTAGCAACCCGAGTAATCCAGGAGACGAGCAAGGGGGTTGATAGACAGGCTGATAATGATCTGTTGTCTTGTCCAGGCCCTTGTCATCTCCAGACTGGACTACTGCAATGCTCTTTTGACTGGTCTTCCATCATGCACAATCAAACCTCTACAAATGATTCAGAATGCAGCAGCACGGCTGATCTTCAACGAGCCCAAAAGAGCCCATGTTACACTTCTCTTTATCTCCTTGCACTGGCTCCCAATTGCGGCTCGTATCAAGTTCAAGACTCTGATGCTTGCATATAGGACAACCACAGCTACTGCACCTGCTTATCTGCACTCGCTATTGCAAATCTACACCCCCTCCAGAACTCTGAGATCTGCTAGTGAGCGACGCCTTGTGGTACCATCACAGAGAGGTGCTAAATCACTATCCAGAACATTCTCTTTTACTGTTCCTGGCTGGTGGAACGATCTTCCTACCCCTATCCGGAATGCTGATTCCCTGACAAGCTTCAAGCGACAGCTTAAAACTCATCTCTTTCAACTCTATTTGCTGTTACCATAAAAAAAAAAAAATAATAATAATCTCTTTATTCCTTCCCTTTCTAGCTTGTACTTGTCTGAAGCACCACTTGAAATCTGGTATTATAGCACTGCCTGTGTCTGTTTGTCTCCTTAAGAAGAATCGCTCTATGTTCTCCCAACTGTATGTCGCTTTGGACAAAAGCGTCTGCCAAATGCCTAAATGTAAATGTAAATGGAATGGGAATCTAGACAAGGTCGGCAACAGAAAACAAACACAAGGGAAAAACGCTCAAAATTGAAAGACAATGCTATATTTGCGATTAGTTCACAGCAGTGGCTCTATTTATAGTCCAGGTGAGATGAACTAAGATGGCTGACAGGTGCAAAGGTGATGGGTGACACGAAAGGGGTTATGGGTAATGGAGTTTGTAATATAGTCCAGTAGAACAGTCCGGAGTCTCAGTGATGGCTCCCTCAAGTGGTGAACGGAGGGAGCCGCATTGGTGTGATTCGTGACAATATGTTTCTGTTGGATAGAAATTAATGCTAAAGTTTTGACCGAATGACTCGATTTTAACAAGGTTTGCTGTATTTTTATAGAGTTAAGCCAGGCTCACACTGCAGGATTTTTAAAATCCTAACCGATTATGAAATCTGGTTGCAGCACACACATAAGGAGAATCTTTGCAGATTATCTTCCCTCAAATCTTAAACATGCGCACACTACGAGATTTGAAAATCGTGGCGCATAACACACTACAAGATATTAATAAGATTATCATGCCAGAGGAATCGCCTCACGTGATCTCACGCAGCAACTAGTGTTTACATATGTTAGCTAGCATGCTAGCAGCTGCACTCACCCTGTACGTTCAAAACTGATGCAATTTCACCTCAGCACTTCTCTTTGTTCTTATGGTTGTGATGTTGTCGACATATTATACAGTGTTAAAAAAAAACTTAAGAGGCAGTTTCCTCCATCTCCACTATCCAACGGATTGTACAGCAGCTGTTTTCCTGTCGCTGTTGGCTGTAGTGAAAGCACTGATGTAATCATATAGCCATCATCATCCCGATTTAAAATTCTAAATATCAAACATGTTTGATATAAATCGGGGCGGCCCCGATTTGCATGAGAGAAGATCGGGAGGTCCAAGATTCGATCTGTGAACGTCTCACGTTACCAGATAATCCGCGCCGAACATTGGGACCAATCGAGGTGTCCGACAAGATTTTTGCTCAGATTCTTGGAAGGGCAAAATCGGGCTAAAAATCCTGTAGTGTGAGCCAGGCTTTAGTATATGTAGAAAAAGGTATTACGCATTTTGAAATGTAGAGTTTGAATTTATTTAACAAAAATGTGATTTTGGACAGAAAATTAACTATTTGGATAATTGTGTGATGTAGGTGTGTTGCTAGTTTAGAAAAAGTACTTTAAGCACTGGTAAACGCTTGTTAGCAATTGAAAAAAAAACTGTAAATGTGCCATTTTTTTCTAGATGTTTAAGCCTTTATTTTGGGAAAGTTTTAGGGCTGCAAGGTAAATCAAATGCGATTGTCATGCGCATCTCCTCAGTAAAGCCGATTCTGTGATTAGTATTAAAATCTCCATCACATGCTTTCAGATGAGTGGCATTTATTACAGTTGTAGATCGCTGACAAGCTTTGCAATATCACGTTCATAATCGCACATGAATCACATTCAATTATGAATGCGATATTTCGTAGCTTGTCAGCGATCTACAGATCTGTGAATTAAATAGTGCTCATCTGAATACACGTGATGGAGATTTAATACTAATCACAGAACCGACTTTACTGACGAGATGCGCATGATGTAAGTTTCACTACTTGCTGTAAAATGGAGAGATTAATGTTTAGGTTTTTGCATTTTATAACCTGGAACTTGGATGTGGGACATAAATGCAGTTTATATAATAAATAATAAAAATAATAGTTTTAGCAACATAGTGCAGATTGACAGCTTATTGCTGATCTCTGTCTTTATCATATTGTTATGTTGTTTTAAAGTGAGCTTAAAGGGTGCACTACAATGAAAATCACACAGCTTTAGTGTGACAACCATAGTTTAGTTTATGCCTAAAGCGTAGACTCATAGACTACATATTCATGTTTATCAGAGAAATTCAGCCAGAAGAGGCTAAATGTATTTTAAAAAGCACTGATATAATTTCACAGATAATCTGAGAGCTATACGATAAGTCGCATGCGATTGTCATGCGCATCTCGTCAGTAAAGCTGGTTCTGTGATTAGAAGTAAATCTCCTTCACATACAGTCAGACTGAGTGGCATTTAATACACAGAACCATAGTTTACTGACAAAGTACACAATATTACATTCATAATCGAATGTGATTCATCTGCGATTATGAATGCGATATTGCGTAGCTTGTCAGCGATCTATGGGTCTGTGTACTACAGTTTTTTTTCAATTGCTAACAAGTGTTTACCAGTACTTCAAGTACTTTTTCTAAACTCTTAACACAGCAACACACCTACATCACACAATTAGCCAAATAGTTTATTTTCTCTCCAAAACCACATTTTGTTACAGTTTTTTTCAATTGCAAACATAACAAACGTTAGCCCAATCTGTAGTTACATTTTCAAAACTCTAAACACAATTAGCACAACATGCGTCTGTTGTGACCATACCATTAACACAATTTGGGTTGTTTTCACACAATATGCAGTCAATTACCATGTTTCTAAAATGCAAACATTTTCTTTTCATACAAGCTTACCCAAAACCAACCATCATGGGTATTTTTAGTCTTCTTTGCAAATGCTTAAACACAGCATGTCAGAAATGAAGACCTAATGTTCCAAACATTAAATACAGTATAAAGCCTCTATTTTTGCAACAACAGCAGCTCAAAATGATTGAAAATATTTCTATATAGAATATTGCAACACAATTAAGAATACAAGTGATTATACATAAAATACAGTGCAGTTCAGATGTAGCACAGTGCTCATTCAGTAAATGCACAATTAAACAGATGAGTTTTGAGTCTGGACTTAAATGTGGCAAATGTTTTAGCACATCTGATCTCTTCTGCAAGCAGAGAGATATGTATGTATTTGTGTGTGTGATGCGATCTGGAAAACCCCGTCGGATATCGCACTGGGATGTTTTCAGGAAATTAAAAATAGGTTGAATGCCATTTTTTTTGTCAAAATTAGGTTTTCATTAAATTATTATTCTATAACATCTTGTCTTGTCTCATCTCTGAAAATATCTTGCCAAAATTCACTTGTTTAGTGCAGTAAAATTGTGATTGCAAACAGAAATGACTGTGTCTTTCTTTAGTGTTAAGAACGCTGCAGAGGTGCTTTCTCTTAACACCATAAAACAGTTAACCTATCAAAATAAACCACGTAATATATTTAAGTTGTATCAATGCATATTCCCTGCCAATCCAGTGTAAACTACGGCAAGCAATGTTTATTGTTTCATTTTTTTATTCTTTTAGATGGCAGAGCTCAAGAGATCAATGCAGTTGGAAGAAGCTGCTCTCTCAAATTATCTTACTTGTCTAAATCTACTCAATCCTGCTTATGTCAGTGGCCTAAATTATGTTATAATGGACTATTTCACATCCAGAGATGAAGGATCAGATGATAAAGTTACTAAAGAGAAGGAGTCTGATGACAGTCTGTTATATAAACAGTGAGTGAACAGTTGTGCTGCGCTCGCGTTTCAAAATGTAAATTACAACTACAAGGGACATTATTTGTGCTATTTAAACATACAAGGGGTGATCAAAAGTTCGGAGACTATACCCATGATAAACAACCGGTAACTGGACATTAGTCTGTTTGTGTAATAATGCAGTGTAGCGCTCCTGACAGCTCTAGTTAAACCTGTGAAATGAAAGTGAAAGCCGTCTCACTTTAAACCCATTTTTCTCAAAATTCTATTCCTGGAAATCATAGCTATCAGCCAACTTCAGATAGACATAACTTTTGTTATGTTCAAGCTATGGACAAAATAAAAATATAATATAATTTTGGAAAGGGCTTGAACCCAGTTTTCATATGATATCAAAATCTAAAAAAGGACAAATTTCACCATGCGTTGGGTTTTCCTGGATTGCATCAAATATATATATATATATATATATATATATATATATATATATATATATATAATGCATGGTGTATGAAGTTGTAAAATTGTAAAAAATAAGATTAAATAAAATTATGCAGCATTTGCAATTTAATATTTATGTTTCAAAGTATGATAACCCATTCTCACATACACACACAAAATTTCAACAGCTTAAAATTTCATGTAATTTACAGGTTTTATCCCCTAATCTATAATAGAATAAAATATTAAAGTATTTAATTATTCAACAAGCTATAACCTGAAAATGAAAACAAATTTCATAGTTAACAATTAAATACATGACAATAAAAACAAAAAGAACAAAAAACACTGAAAAGGGCCGGAGCAAGATAAAGTGATTAATCAGAATGATTTATTGACTATGTGTGATCATTTGAAAGATAATTTTAATAGTAAATAATATATATGATTGATGTGACACTTCATTAAAAACTAAATGACTGATTTCAATCAACAAACAGAAAAGCACAAAAACACATAATCACTCAGCAACACACACACACACACACTGATCTTACTGTCTATATGAGGATTACACACATTTATTCTGACATGTTATTTCACTGACAGAAGTTCAGCTGCAGTATTAATGTCATGAAGAGAAAAGAAGAGACTCTATAACATATCACTGTTACTGATTCATCATACATTATGGGTAGATTCATTCTGATTCTGATTCATTCACACAGTTTCACTGATGATCCTCTTTGAGCAATATTAAACCCAGGATAGAGCGGCTGAGTGAATGTGGTCTGGACTGTGTGGATGAGGCTCATTGTGTCAGAGACACTGAAGAAGGACAGAGTTCCTGCACTGTGATCCACATACACTCCTATTCTACTACTGATGGGCGTCACAGGGATAACAGTCTCTATGTTATTGTGTCTGAATGAGTATCTGTTAGGAAAGCAGATCAAACTCCAGGACTGATCATTAGATCCAAACGCACACTCATCACCATCTCCCTTCCTGCTGATGCTCTTATATGACACTGATATAAAGACACGAGTCCCTCTCCACTCCAGCTCCCAGTAACAGCGGCCGCACACACTCTCTCTACACAACACCTGATACCAATATTTAAATCTGTCTGGATGATCAGGATATGGATGCTTTTTTTTAGCTTGGGTAATCACTCTGTTGTTCTCAGACAGACGGAGCCATTGATTCACTGTGTTCAGATCCAGAGTGAGCTGATGAGAATCTGATGGAGATAAAACACATCAGAATCAGGAATTATGAATCTGTTTGATCTTTTCATGTAGCTGAACTCTTTATGTTCAGTGTATCATCAGTGTCTCAGTACAGATGAGCAGATATCCTGAGCAAATCATCATTTACATAATCAATTATAAAACTCTTCTTTCACCTTCTACAGGAAGAACATGAACACACTCAGTGAGTTTTTATGCTTGTTTTCTTACTGACTTACATTGTAGGAAGTCGTTCTTGGTCTTGGGAACAATGTTGGTGAATGTGGCTGTGGAAATCAACAGACATGAACAGTGAGATTCTCATGATCCTGCATCCATTTCTAAGACATTTCTAATATGAGGGACTCGTTTCTGAGAGCAGATGAATCTCCAGGATTTTACCTCTGTCTGAGATCTTATTGAGCTTCTCTTCGCAGAAATCCTTCAGTTTGTCTCTCAGCTGATGGACAGATTCTCTCAGACCATCAAAAGAGATGAGAGAAATGAAGGGATCTTCATTTACGTCTGTAGATTCAGGAGGTGCTGAGAGAGACTGGAAACTCTACAGAAAGTACAGAAATCAAATCTCATCAGCTCCACACTTCACCCAATAATATGCACCAACATCAGATTTGACTGATCTTTAGTAACTCAATCCAGCACTTTCACAGCATCAGCTTCATTCTTCTCATATTCATTAAATCACATTAGAGCTACATATTCTAGTATTTGACATTTACACTGTATGAGTAACTTTTTACAAAATAGTAATCGTGATAGTAATAAAAGTAATAAAACATCTGCTAAGAACATAAATGTCCATCTAACAGCTCAAACACATCAGTGGAGTCTCATTGTGGGGTTGAGTAGATTTGCTCAGGAAAAGCAGCTCAAAGGCTATGATTAGATTGACCATTATTTATAACTTTAGAGATAGAGATGCTGAAACTTCACAAGGACCCTTAAGACACAATCAGGTTTGGTTTGGTATAAATGCACTGAAGCAGCGCTAATATACAGCCTCAAGTCTTCATTGTCAAATTCAGGCAAAAAAATAAATAAATAATTCAAGATTGATGATCACCTAATTGAATTTTGATGAACGTAACTCTGAATGGGTACTATCAAGTTCACTGATTTCACCATGACATCATAAATCAGAGGGAAAAATGAGTTAAAAGTTGAATGTTAGTGAAGTTTTGATCTGTTGGTGGTGCTAGTGGTGTTTGACAGCTTCTTCCAGAAGAAGAGCTCAGAAAAAAATTATTCCAGAGCCATTTGTAAGCGGCGTCTCTTTCAGAAGAAGATGATCAGTCTGACTGATGATTATATGTTAAAACTCTCATGAAATGTTTCTCTGTGAGTCTCCTGTCACAGCAGGATCTGGCTCAAGTCCACTATAATGGTGTTCTTCTAGATCTCTGTTACCTGCAGGAACTGGATGTGATCCTGTGTGTGTGAAAGCTGCTCCAGATCAGCGTCTCTCCTCCTCAGATCATTGATCTCCTGCTCCAGTCGCTCCAGTCGTCCTCCAGCTCGACTCACTGCAGCCTTTTCCAAATCTCTGCTTAGCTGTATTAGCTTCTCCACTGTTGTCTGTGCAGAGCACTGTTAGGACACAGTGATTCAGGCTTCAGTGGGACTGAAAGACACAAGAGAGTCTGAACTGAAACTGAGACAAATTTCTCTTCTTCTCCAGACTCACCTTATAAGACTCCACAGTCTCTCTCAGCAGCTGAAGATCTTTATTTCTCTGCTGGATTCTCTGCTGGAACATCTTCTGCATCTCCTTCAGCTGCTTCTGCAGGACAAACACATGATAGTCAATGTCACAGAGAACTGCTGGCACTAAATCATCATGTGAACAGATGAATTCAGTAAAAGTGTAGCTGATAACTAATGGCTGTAGGATAAATCTCCAAAAGTGATAACTGGTCACAATCATCATACATAAATTTCTACAAGTGTTACAAAAGTATAACTGACTCAGGTGTTAGTGTTTCACACTGACAGTGTTTCTGCTGTGTAGCAGAGCTTGTCTTTTGACTGATGAAAGTACATATTAATATTAATATTTGATCATGATCCTGTCCTCGTTTTGTTTATAATAAATAAAACGATAAAATGATAGAAAAGACAATTCATCCTACATATACACATGAGTGCAGGGGTAAACTCTGAATCCCAAGCCTTAAAGGGACAAACACACAGACCATTACATCATGTTTGCTCAAGCCTCTGTTGTGGATTATCCCCTGTGTTTTGATTATTAAAGACTGTTAAATGTTTCTCCACATCTCCAACATCCTTCCAGCAGTGTAACGTGACACAAGACCCGACCTACTACAGTTACCTCGCTAAATGGTCTTCAAAAGGATTTCAGACTGCCACTCATTCTGGACATGGGTATATAGAATCCAGAGGAGGATCTTATAGACTACAATGCCGACCTGCCTTTCAGCTTTGCCTCGTCCCTTTAGCTCTGTCAGGCTTCTCCATCCCTCCGGCTCCAAATTTGGTCCTCTGTCGCTCAGGCTCCACCGCTGCCTCCCGGATCTATGTCTCTGCGTCAGCCGCCGGAGCCATCTGTTCTGCCTTGGCCCTCCGGAGTCATCTGCCCTTCTTCCTCATTGGCTCCTCCCTCCGTCAGCTCCGTGGGCCGTCCTCATGGCTGTGGCCTGGGTTCCACATGGCTGCTCCAAGTCCCTCCTGTCATCTCCCTGGCTCCTCTCTCTGTCTGCTTCCTCCTGTTTCCTCCTTGGTTCCTTCCTCCAATGTTTCCACCCTGGACACCAGTCATTGTCCTCCTCCCAAGCCTCCCCCAAAGCATTCAGAAGTTATAAGCTAAAATAAATCAATAAATAAATTTAAATCTCCTGACCAATAGGTGGCACTATGCCGAAACACTGCAGGTAGTTTCAGGTCATGCTTGTTATAACATACACCAAGTTTGGTCTCAATACGCCAAACCGTTGCGGAGATATAGCCTCACATGCATTTTCGTGTGCATTTCATATAATTTTTTTGTGTGTTATTTGAAAACGGTTGGACGAATCAACTTGAATTCCATAACTTTTTGCCAAGTGGTGGCGCTAGAGAGTTTGAGTTAGAGACTCCAAATTTGCTACAGTTAATGTTGAGACTGTCCTCTATCAGTCTGCCAAATCAAAACAACTTTCCCACAATCGGTTCTATGGTCTGCCATAGACTTTGGGGTGGAAGAAGAAGCGGAATAATAAATATAGCTGCAAGCGGGGCCAAGCACAACAAAGACCATATGAGTAGCTTTGCATGGCATGGAGCATCAGACCAACTGCAACAATGAGTAAAGGAAGCCATTTTAAGATGATTTTAGTCAAAATGGTAGAAAAATAATGTAGAACACCTAGTAATATTATTTAATGGCTTATCACTTTTGACCAACAGGAGGCGGCATTATCAAATTGATTTGGTGTGTCCTGTGTAAGGTGACAATGACACACACAATGTTTGGTGTCAAAGCTTTGCAGAGATAAAGCCTCAAAGTCATTTTGGCATCAAGCCTAAAATTTGTAGCAGCGCTGTATGAAAACTGTTTCATCTATCAACACAACATCCATAACTTTTTGTCAGCACATTCTGAAAATGAGTCGATTTTGGTGAAAATCAGTCAAACAGTCTCTGAGGAGTTTGGCTGATTATGGCAACATTAGTATCACTGTTCTCAGCATGACCCAAGGAGTCTATTAATACCATCCTCATTACAATAGGCACAATTCACAGAAAGCTATTAGCATTTATTTGAAAACACATTATAACTTTTGACCACAAGGTGGCACTGTCTCAAAACTTTCTGAGTGCTGGTCTCAATGGTACATACAAAGTTTCATAATGGTAAAACAATGCATTGGTAAGAATGAAGCATTTTATATAATAATACTCCATTGTAGTCAATGGCAATTCCATGTTTTGTCCAATTATAGCACAACCAAGAGGCACAATCCCACCAAAGTTTTTTATGTGTCATTAGAGTGAGCCCATACATATGTCTATCAAATTTGGTGAAAATATCTCATTTTGTTTTGGAGTTATAGACATTTTTATATATGAGAAAAGAAAAAATGACCAACTGCTGACATTGTTTGCATTTTCATGGCACTTACTATCAATATTTTGGCAATTGGGAATTAGCATGTAGCCGGCACACTATGTTTCAGAATTTTCTATGGTGGTTTTGAGTCGATTGGAGATACGGTTCCTAAGATATTGGCAAATGTTTTGTAAGCGCTAAAATGCAACGTTGCACAAACTCATCTTACCCCACTCTCCCCTATGGGTGCTAATATAAACAAATATATGAATTTCAGCATTATTTCAGCAGTGTCTAGTTTATACCTGTTTCTCTGTGCTCTGTTCTGCAGCTGATACAATGTCGTGGCTTTTATGTTCATCCATTGTACACAGCACACATATACATTTCTGGTCAGTGCGACAGAAAACCTCAAAGATCTTCTCATGTTTCTGACAGATCATCTCCTGCAGTCGTCCAGTGGCATCAGTCACTTTGTGTTTCTTTCCTTTAAACAAACTCTCATGTTGATCAAGGTGATTCTGACAGTAAGAGTTCAGACACAACAGACAGGACTTGACGGCTTTATATTTTCTTCCAGTACAGGAGTCACACTGCACATCTCCAGCTCCAGCGTCACAGTCAGCAGGACGTTTCCTATTCTTCAGTTTCTCCACCACTCCAGCCAGCATGGAGTTTGTAGCTAAAGCAGGTCTTGGACTGAAGGTCTGTCTGCACTGAGGGCAGCTGTAGACTCTCATCTGATCCTCCTGATCCCAGCAGTCTGTAATACAGCTCTTACAGTAACTGTGTCCACACTGGATGGTCACTGGATCCTTCAGGAGATTCTGACACACTGCACACAAGAACTCATCCTGAGAAACTATGGCTTCTGCCATTTTACTGCTTGAATACAGAAACACAAACACACAACAGCTCAACCACACTTCAGTTCCTCTTTCTCTGAGCACATGTGTTTGCTGTTTCCTGGTTCTGTGTCTGAGGTACGCAGTGTTGGGGAGTAACTAGTTACATGTATTGGAATTACGTCATTTAATTACAAAATAAATGTCATTGTTATTAGTTACAATTTTAGGGAAAAACGTAGTTAAATTAAAGTTACTTATGAAAATGTTAACAATTACAAACCTGTATTCACATATACACCCACATACAGATTTAATTGACTTTTTTCATAAATATCATTGACTGCTCTAAAATATGAGACACCAATGATTCAGGAGTTTAAGACACGGAACAGGACACGACAAACAAGGAGTGCAAGGTCGAGATCAGGTACAAAACAAGTCTTTAATAAACAAAATCCACAGTAATAATCCACATAGGAGACTGGCAACGGAGACACGCACACAAAGACGAGAATGGACAATCAAACAATGAACAGAATCAAACTTAAATAGGGTGTTAACGAAACACAGACAGGTGATCGTGATTAACTAATAATGACATAATTAGGGGAGGGACGGGAACAAAACCAAATAAGGACAAAAAGGAAGTGATGGAGAAACCAAACTAAAACAGGACTGAACCAACAGAAAACACAACAAAAGAGTCCCAAAACCTGACACACGTTTATTTGATAACAGTTTTTTTTCCAAGGCATTTTTAAATATTAGTGTTCCCTGTCACAGACATGCAATGATTTGATTTTAAAAACTCTATCTAGCTATTTAACTCTCGTTTTGATGATGATTTTAAATTTGTATTTAACCTCAGAATGTCGTCAAAGTGAACAGAGGTGCTAAAGTCTAATTTTGTGGTGGCTATGCTTTAAATTAAATTATTATAATATTAATTCAAGTGGTGAAGGCTTTTTAAAGTCTGACAGTAATCAGTGTTTTGTACTACTGTAAGGTTAACTCATCCTGGCTTAAATGTTTGAAAATGGTTAACAGTTGAAAACATTAAAAATGTAGAAAAGTAATCAAAAAAAGTAATTAAATGTAATCAGTTACTTTAATAAAGCTATTGAAATAGTTAGACTACTTAGATGGTAACCTGTAATTTATTACATTTCCAAAGTAACCTTACCAACACTGGAGGTACGTGTGTAAAACAGTTTTGTCTGTGAGACTTTATGATTATGCAGACATTATGATTATTTAGTGGTTTCCAGGTTTTTTTCCTTATATCTTATATTATAAATGGAGGAGGTGGAAAATCAACCTATTTAATAAAAAATAAAAATTAACTCAAAGATGACGAAACAGACATTTATAGACCTGCCAACATACAGACCTTGGAAACATTTTTTGAGAACGATCAGTGTGATGGGAAGACACAGGGCTGGGGGATTTGATGGATAATGCCAAAGTTGTAATTGCGCAATGTGCAAAATGCAAAATTTAAGGTTCAGTATTTTCCAAAGGTTAAGATCTGCACTTACTCTGCAAACACCTTTGTGATATTCCTGTTATACAGTATTTTAGAGTAAACAGTAGGGATCAAACAATACAGTTAGTCCACGGTTCAATAAATACCTAAAGTTTTTTAACCACAGTTTTTGGGTTGGTTTTGATGACTTGGCACATCAGAGTATTGTTTTTGTGATTTTAAAATGAAATTTAAAAGAACAACAACTGCAGTACACTTCTGTTCACTGTAAGCATACATGTCTACTTCAAATATCTTTTGATACAAGTATTTTTATGGATTGTCCATTATTTACCGGTATAAACACATTTTCATTTTCATTCATACTGGACACCAGAGGGTGCCCTCGCTCAGAAACTCCACATATGTATCATAGAAGTAATAGAACTGATGATGGTCCGTTAAATCACTAATATGGGCAAAATCATCAAGTTATAGCTGTAACTGGATAAAAATAAGGTAGAAACACTTTGAATGATGAATATGGAAACATATGTGTAGCAATCTTCAATCTGGAATGTAATATGCAAAATGGCAATGCATTTCTGTATTTAAATTTACATTTTCCTATATATATATATGTGCAACCTTTAGTGCAAAAGAAAATCTAAATTCAGTTATAAAATGTACATTTGCCATTTCCTACTATAGTTTTCAAATGCAAATCAAAAACATACGGGTGAAGCTCAAAAAATTAGAATATCATGAAAAAGTTCTTTTTTTTATTGTAACATTTCAAAAACTGAAAATTTGTGCTCTCAATACTTGGTCGGCAGCACATATTACAGCAAATGACTTGCTCCTAGCACAAATGACAGCATCAGTGAAGTGTGGCATGGAAGTGATCAGCCTATGGCACTGCTGAGACACTATTGAGCCTTCAGATCGTCTGTATATTGTGACTGTTGCTCATCTTTCTCTTGAAAATATCCCATGGATTCTCAATGGAGTTCAGGTCAGGCATGTTGGCTGGCCAATTAAGCATAATAATATCATGGTCAGCAAACCACTTGCAAGTGTTTTTTGCACTGTGGGCAGGTGCTAAAGTCCTGCTGGAAAAGGAAATCAGTATCTCCATAAAGCTTGTCAGCAGATGGAAACATAAAGTGCTCCAAAATCTCCTGGTAGATGGCTGCATTGACTTTGCACTTGATAAAACACAATGGACCAACACCAGCAGACATCACGCACCCCAAATCATCACTGACTTCAGAAACTTCACTGAACTTCAAGCAGCTTGGATTCTGTGCCTCTCCAGTCTTCCTTCAGATAAAATGCAATGTTTACTTTTATCTGAAAAGAGGACTTTGGACCACTGACCAACAGTCCAGTTCTTTTTCTCCTTAGCCCAGGTAAGACGTCTGAGTGTGGTGACTCTTGATGCGCTGACTACAGCTTCATTCTACTCCTTGTGAAGCTCTCCCAAGTGTTTGAATCAGCTTTACTTGACTGTATTCTCAAGCTTGTGGTCATCCCTGTTGGTTGTGCACCTTTGCCTACCCAATTTCCTCCTTCCAGTCAACTTTGCATTTAACATGCTTTGATACATCACTCTGTAAACAATTACCCCATTCAGTAATGACCTTCTGTGACTTACTCTCTTTGTGGAGGGTGTCAATGATTGTCTCCTGGACCATTGCCAAGTCAGCAGTCTTCCCCATTAGTGTGGTTTCAAAGAACAAGAGATACCTGCAATTTGTACTGTAGATGTTATAATGACAGATGGTCATTTGATGAAACTCAAATGTAAATATTCTAATATTTTGAGATACTGTGTTTTTGACTTTCATGAGCTGTACGCTCTAGTCATTAAAAAAAAAATAAAATAAAACAACTTTAGAAATGTTTTACTTTACACATGGCACAGCTGATTGGTTCTGTCCTGTATTGGTAGCCAATGAGCTACTGCATGCTGTAGCAGTTTGCAGCGTGCTTCAGAAACCCTTTACCTTCCCCAACTCCACCTGTACATATCTGCTATGAGGTGATTAATGTATGCTATATGGGGGTTATTTCATGTGTTATATGTGCAGCAGCAGTATTTCTTACATTTCTAATGCCCTAAGACCAAAGACATTAACATTGTCATATACATTACCATGCCAATCCCTCTGAGAGTTGTCATGACAGAAATATTGGTCAGTAAAATGAATAAGCATCATGGCACACAAATCAGATCTGAAAAGTTGTGCTACACTGCATGAAGAGAAAAGAAGAGACTCTATAACGTCTCACTGTTATTCATCATGCAGCTCAAAGCATGGGTAGAATCTCTCATCAATCTATTCTGATTCATCAACACAGTTTTACTGATGATTCTTTTAAAACATGAAACCCAGGATAAAGCGGTTGAGCAAATGTGGTCTGGACTGTGTGGATGTGGCTCATTGTGTCATTGACGCTGTAGAAGGACAGAGTTCCTGCACTGTGATCTACATACACTCCTATTCTACTACTGATGGACTTCACAGGAAGACGATGCTCTATGTTATTGTGTCTAAATAAGTATCTGGAGGGAGTGCAGATCAAACTCCAGGACTGATCATTAGATCCAAACACACACTCTATAGCCCGTCCCTTCCTGCTGATGCTCTGATATGACACTGATATAAAGACACGAGTCCCACTCCACTCCAGCTCCCAGTAACAGCGTCCACACACACTCTCTCTACACAAGAACTGATACCAATAATCAAATCTGTCTGAATGATCAGATTGCAGCTGCTTTGTGTTAGTGTAAGTAATCACTCTGTTGCTGTCAGACAGAAGGAGACAATTATTCACTGTGTTCGGATCCAGAGTGAGCTGATGGTAATCTGATGGAGATAAAACACATTAGAATCAGGAATTATGAATCTGTTTGATCTTTTCATGTAGCTGAACTCTTCATGTTCAGTGTATCATCAGTGTCTCAGTAAAGATGTGCAGATATCCTGTGCAAATCATCATTTACATCATCAATTATAAAACTCTTCTTTCAGCTTCTACAGGAAGAACATAAACACACTCAGTGAGTTTTTCTGCTTGTTTTCTTACTGACTTACATTTTAGGAAGTCCTTCCTGGTCCTGGGAACAATGTTGGTGAATGTGACTGTGGAAATCAACAGACATGAACAGTGTGATTCTCATGATCCTGCATCCATTCCTAAGACATTTCTAATATGATGTTCTCCATGATATGGACTCATTTCTAGAGCAGATGAATCTCCAGGACTTTACCTCTGTCTGAGATCTTATTGAGCTCCTCTTTGCAGAAATCCTCCAGTTTATCTCTCAGCTGACGGACAGATTCTCTCAGGTCATCAGAAGAGTTCAGATAACTAAAGAGATCATCATTTACGTCTGTAGATTCAGGAGGTGCTGAGAGAGACTGGAAACTCTACAGAAAACAGAAATCAAATCTCACTGAATTCCTGGGGTAATTTAATGTTTTATGTTACTCTGTTTGCTATGCAATGTCTGTTTGCTTTTCTACAATGTTGCCTGCCATTTCAAATGCGCAAGCCTTTTAAATTTGAATGAAGTTTAATTAGCTGTCAGTGTTTTATCAGCTGTAAAAAATCGCTCTGAAAGTGATCCCAATGATCATTGCCCTGTATCGTTATAGTTGTGGTGTGAACTATGTGGTGTGCTATTCTCTTAAATTTGAAATTATTTTTAGAACGTTATCTTTATAGTTATAGTTATCGTTATCGTGCTTGGTGTGAACGGGCTTTTACACTATATGAGAACCTTCTAGAAAATAGTTTGGATAAAACATCTGCTAGGAACATAAATGTTTATCTAACACGGGGGCAGGGAACGTTGATCCTCGAGAGCCATGTCCCTGCAGATTTTAGTTTCAACCCTGAAGAAAAACATGCCAACATGTATCCTGAAGACCTTGATTAGCTTGTTCAGGTGCGTTTGATTAGAGTTGGAGCTAAAATCTGCAGGGACTTGGCTCTCGAGGATCAACGTTCCCTACCCCTGATCTAACAGCTCAAGCACATCAATGGAGTCTCATTGTAGGGTTGAGTTGATTTGCTCAGGAAAACAGCTCAAAGACTACAATTAGACTGACCATTATTTATAACTTTAGAGCGGTTAGAGACAATGAAACTTCACAAGGACCCTTAAGACACAATCAGGTTTATAAATACATTAAAGCAGTACCAATATACAGCCTCATGTTAAGGGTATTCATGGTCAAATTCAGGCAAAAAAAAAAAAAAAAAAAAAACATTAATGTAACTCAGAATCTGTACCATCAGTTTCCCTGATTTCACCATGACATAATAAATCAAAGGGAAAAAGCTGAAATGTTAGTGGAGTTTTGAACTGTTGGTGCTAGTGGTTATGATTATATAATAAGACACTGATGAAATGTTTCTCAGTGAGTCTCCTGTCACAGCAGGATCTGGCTCAAGTCCACTATGGTCCTGTTCTTCTAGATCTCTGTTACCTGCAGGAACTGGATGTGATCCTGTGTGTGTGAAAGCTGCTCCAGATCAGCGTCTCTCCTCCTCAGATCATTGATCTCCTGCTCCAGTCGCTCCAGTCGTCCTTCAGCTCGACTCACTGCAGCCTTTTCCTGATCTCTGATCAGCCGTATCAGCTCAGAGCAGCTTCTCTTAATGGAGCGGATGAGCTCAGTAAAGATCCTCTCACTGTCCTCCACTGCTGTCTGTGCAGAGCGCTGTTAGATAGACACACAGTGGACTGAGATAAACTTCTCTTCTTCTCCAGACTCACCTTATGAGACTCCACAGCCTCTCTCAGCTGCTGAAGATCTTTCTCTCTCTGCTGGATTCTCTGCTGGAATAACTTCTGCGTTTCTTTTAGCTGCTCCTGCAGGACAAACAGATGATAGTGAATGTCACAAAGAACTGCTGGCACTAAATCATCATGTGAACAGATGAATCCAGTAAATGTAGAACTGATAACTAATGGCTGTGAGTTCAAACTCCATAAGTGATGATCAGTTACAATCATACATGAATATGATGAATAATATCATGAAGAATAAAACCTGTTTCACACTGCAAGCGTAAGTATTATGCAAGTCAAACTGACACAGACTTTGAGTTTCACACGGACAGCGTTTCTGTTGTGTAGCAGAACTTGTACTTTGTCTGATGAAAGTATGTATTTTATCAAAGAACAGATGAATAGTTCACTCCATTATTTTATATTGTTTAATCAAAGCCTATTTAATGAAAGATTGTGTTGATAAAGGTTTCCCATGCATTTTTAGGAAACAGTGAAAGTCTTCTTGCAGCCGCTATTTATTTCTGCTGTGGTGTGCAGTGTGAGTGCTGTAAGCTGGTAATATGGGTCCCGATATAAACACATATGAAATGAGTTTCAGCAATATAATAAAATTATGAATAATAATGTTAAATACCTGTTTCTCTGTCCTCTGTTCTGCAGTTGATACAGTGTCATGGTTTTTATGTCCATCCATCGTACACAGCACACATATACATTTCTGGTCAGTGCGACAGAAAACCTCAAGGATCTTCTCATGTTTCTGGCAGATCATCTCCTGCAGTCGTCCAGTGGCATCAGTCAAATTGTGTCTCTTTCTTTTAAACAAACTCTCATGTTGTTCAAGGTGATTCTGACAGAAAGAGTTCAGACACATCAGACAGGACTTGACGGCTTTGTATTTTCTTCCAGTACAGGAGTCACACTGAACATCTCCAGCTCCAGCGTCACAGTCAGCAGGACGTTTCCTCTTCTTCAGTTTCTCCACCACTTCATTCAGCATGGTGTTTTTAGCTAAAGCAGGTCTTGGACTGAAGGTCTGTCTGCACTGAGGGCAGCTGTAGACTCTCTTCTGATCCTCCTGATCCCAGCAGCTTGTAATACAGCTCCTACAGTAATTGTGTCCACACTGGATGGTCACTGGATCCTTCAGGAGATCCAAACACACTGAACACTTGAACTCATCCTGAGAAACTCTGGCTTCTGCCATTTTACGGCTTGAATACAGACATACAAACACACAACAACTCAACCACACTTTAGTTCCTCTTTCTCTGAGCACACGTGTTTGCTGTTTCCTGGTTCTATGTTTGAGGTACGCAGTGTTGGGGAGTAACTAGATGTAACAGAATTATGTTATTATATTTAATTACAAAATATGTGTAATTGTAATTAGTTACAGTTACTAAAGAAAAAAATGCTAGTTAGAAATTCACACACACTGTTTTATGGGGACATTCCATAGGCGTAATGGTTTTTATACTGTACAAACCGTATTTTGTATCACCCTACACCTACTGTTGAGTTATTTCAGGTTTGCACATCAAACTGTCTCAAACTCAAAAAGGGCTTACTTAGTCAACCACAGACACAGAGACCAACTCCAAAATGTTTTTACTGGTTTCAGTATGCAAAATGTTTGATACAATCTTGATTGCAGTGATAATAGACATCCTTTAGCCAACAGGTGCAATTCACATAAGCTTGAAACATTCTTGACTGCAGTGAATTCTCAACTGCTTAAGCTCAGACAGACAGAAAGCTTTAGTTGGGTTCAGTTAGTTAGGTCGATAACCTTTAAGAAAAAATAAAATAAAGCAGAACAAAATAGCACATCTTGTGCAATAAACACAATTATACACAATATGCTTCTTCATTATACTGATAATATGCACTTACAAAACACACACACACACACACACACACACACACACACACACACACACACATCACCTAATACAACATTATCATGTATAACGAGAATGTTTCAAAGTCCTCCACTTAAAACAAGATGGCATCAATCGAGTACAATTCAAAATGAAATGCTCTTAATCCTATCATCAGCGTCTCAGGTTGATTAATCATTGATGTGCTTTTGTTTCGTTTTCCGTCTTTACTAACTCACATCCGTCATCAGATAGTCCATTTCAGAGAAGAAGCGCATGCAATCGGATGCAAATTAAACAATCTTGCCACTCTTTTAAACCGCAGCATTCATCCCTCGCACGCAATATCGCTCAGCCTGCACTCGCCATGCACGCTCGCCTCATCCGTCTTTTCTCGGCTTTTCGTTTCTTTCCGTTCGTTACGTCATCACACTGAAGAACGAATCATAGGAATCAAAGTGAGAAACAACGACTTACCCCAGCAAACACAGTAATGTGGGGCCCACATGGGTTTCAGATGGGCTACATGGGTACAGAGTGGGCATGGGCTCTAAATGGGCATCTTATATGGGGCCCACTTGGGTGACCCAGCTAAGACCCACATGGGTGAACCCAAGGTGGGCATCTTATCTGGGGCCCACTTGGGTGACCCAGCTGGGACCCACATGGGTGAACCCAGGTGGGCATCCTATGTGGGGCCCAGCTGGGTAACCCAGCTAAGACCCACATGGGTGAACCCATGTGGGCATCTTATCTGGGGCCCAATTGGGTGACCCAGCTGGGACCCACATGGGTGAACCCAGGTGGGCATCCTATGTGGGGCCCACCTGGGTAACTCAGCTAAGACCCACATGGGTGAACTCAGGTGAACCCAGGTGGGCATCTTATCTGGGGCCCAATTGGGTGACTCAGCTAGGACCCACATGGGTGAACTCAGGTGAACCCAGGTGGGCATCTTATCTGGGGCCCAATTGGGTGACTCAGCTAGGACCCACATGGGTGAACTCAGGTGAACCCAGATGGGCATCTTATCTGGGCCCCACTTGGGTAACTCAGCTAAGAACCTGGGCTCACCCATGTGGTTCCCATTTGGGTAATGAGCTACATGGGGAGATATGTGCATATTTTATTAAATACACAAGTGCAAAGATGATTAAATTCAATAGGTGTAAAATCAAATACAACATCCTACTTAAAATTGTACTATATATATATATATATATATATATATATATATATATATAACAGATAATTTGTGGCCTCTTATTTTTTTCCATGGCTGCATATATATATATATATATATATATATATATATATATATATATATATATAAGAGGCCACAAATTATCTGTTTATATTTATTTGCTTTTTGTTTGAGTAAAATGTTTATTTTTGTTTTATTGCATTTTTTTGTGTAATGTCATAAAGCATAGTATAACTTTGAACATATTTTTTTTACAACTTTTACTGCGGACGCAAAAGTTGCTAGTTGTGTTTTTGTATGTTTAACATTGAAATTGACCGTTGGTGCTGGTGACATTTCGAAAAGACGTGCGCGGAAGCCCACTGGAAGAGGATTGCTGCATTGTCATCTCTCTTGTCATAGCGGGCATTGGAGCGGGAGCTGCAATCCATTTCTGGTTTTATTGCTGTTTGCTTCAGCAGTGTTTCTGAACGGTACCGTTCTGAATTCTTGTCATTTAATCATGTCGAATCACATTCAAATTCACATTCAAGACACCAAAGTTTCAGGAGTTTAGAACACAGAATAGGATGTATTTATTTACATGTAACTTTTCCATGGATAGATATTAGTGTTTCCTGTCATAGATATGCAAAGATTTGATTTCAAAAACAGTATCATAGCTATTAAACTATTTCTTGTTATGATTTTAAATCTGTATTTAACCTGATCTCAGAGTAAATAGATGTGCTAAAGTCTGATTTTGTAGTGGCTGTAGTGGTTCTTTAAAGTAAATTATCTAACTAATTACAGTGGGGGGAAAAATAAGTTGATCCCCTGCTGATTTTGTGCTTTTGCCCACTGACAAAGAAAGGATCAGTCTATAATTTTAATGGTAGGTTTATTTGAACAGTGAGAGATAGAATAACAAAAACAAAAGGAAAAAAATCCATAAAAACACATTTTAAAAAGTTATATTTTGATTTGAATTTTAATGAGTTAAATAAATATTTGACCCTTTTGTAAAACATGACTTAGTACCTGGTGGCAAAACCCTTGTTGACAATCACAGAGGTCAGACGTTTCTTGTAGTTGGCCACCAGGTTTGCACACATCTCAGGAGGGATTTTGTCCCACCCCTCTTTGCAGATCCTCTCCAAATTATTAAGGTTTTGAGGCTTGACGTTTGGCAACTTGAACCTTCAACTTCTTCCACAGATTTTCTATGGGATTAAGGTCTGGAGACTGGCTAGGCCACTCCAGGACCTTAATGAGCTTCTTCTTGAGCCACTCCTTTGTTGCCTTGGCCGTGTGTTTTGGGTCATTGTCATGCTGGAATACCCATTCATGACCCATTTTCAATCAGGGAAGGAGGTTTGCACCCAAGATTTGATGGTACATGGGCCCGTTCATCGTCCCTTTGATGCAATACAGTTGTCCTGTCCCCTTAGCAGAAAAACACCCCCAAAGCATAATGTTTCCACCTCCATGTTTGACGGTGGGGATGGTTTTAGAGCCCTGCATTCTGGAAATCCTCACAGATACCATTTTTCTGTAAGAAGGAACATAATTGTGAGGATACTACCTTTTCTAGTATATTTAACAGAAAAAGGAAATTGGTCTGTAATGAATTAATTTGTTGGGGTCAAGTTGTGTTTTTTTTTTTAATGAGAGGCTTTAATGACTGCCAGTTTTGGCTACAGTTTTATCTCTAATAGTATCAATCTTGGAAGTAAAGAAATTTATTACTGCTGTGCTGTTGAGGAAAAAACTCCTGTTGGTGCTTTATTTTTCGTTAATTTAGCCACTGTATTGAATAAATACCTATGATTGTGATTATTTTCTTCTAAAAGAGACAATAAGTAAAGTAATGCATTTCTATAGGATAGGTTACATTCATGCCAAGCTGAATGAAAAACCTCTAGTTTTGTTTTCCTCCAGCAGCGCTCCATTTTCCGGGCTGCTCTCTTTAGGGTGCGAGTGTGCTCAGTGTGTTGGACTGTTTTCCTTGATCTTCCTTAGGCGTAAAGGAGCAACCGCATCTAAAGTGCTAGAAAAGAGAGAGTCCATAGTTTCTGTTACATAATCAAGTTTTTCTGAGCTATTGAATATGCTGAATAATTCACATAAGTCAGGAAGATTACTTACAAAGCAGTCTTTTGTGGTAGAAGTGATGGTTCTACCATACTTGTAACAAGGGTCCAAATTTATAGTTTAAGCTATCTGGAGTATACACAAGACTAGATAATGATCCGAGATGTCAACGCTTTGCTGCAGAATTTCAATGCCATTAACATACATTTCATGTGATAGTATTAAATCCAGAGTATGATTTCGACAATGAGTAGGCCCTGACACATGTTTTCTAACCCCGATAGAGTTCAGAATGTCTATAAAGGCTGATCCTAATGCATCTTTTTCATTATCAACATGGATGTTAAAATCACACACTATTAAGACTTTATTTGCAGCTGTCACTAACTCAGATAGAAAGTCAACATATTAATAAAGTTTGTATGGTGCCATGGGGGCCTATATACAGTAGCCAGTACAAATGTCACGAGGGATTTATCATTAATACTTTTTTCTCTGGATAGTGTTATATGAAGCACCATTACTTCAAATGAGTTATACTTGAAGCCTGTTCTCTGAGAGACACTGAAAATATTGATAATTCTGGGGGGTAGACTCGTTTAAAATAATGTAATCATCAGGTTTTAGCAGGGTTTCTGTCAAACAGAGCACATCTAGGTTATGATCAGTGATCATGTCATGTACAAAAAGTTATTTTGAAGAAAAGGACCTGATATTCAATAAGCCAGGCTTTATCATTTGTTTCTCTATATTATGTACATCATTTTTTCATTTGTTGAACATCAATTAAATTGTTTGTTAAAAGTTAAAAGTTTTGGTTCCCTGCCACTGTCGCCTATGGCTTGCTCAGTTGGGGACAATTAAATTGGGGACAATTAAATTTGTTATTAATTTGGAATTATTGATTAATTTCCTTCAAATAAAATTATTTACGGTTTCTTTTTGCATTAATAATATATTACCTTCCTATTTGATAATGTAAAGTTGCTTTGACACAATCTGTATTGTAAAAAGCGCTATATAAATAAAGGTATCGTGACTTGACTTGTTACTCTTAAATTGGTTTGGATGTTTTTTGTATTTTCTAGTTCAGGGAACAGACACAGTCTCTATAGTATGATATCTAGGAGAAATGGTCTCTTAGTGCTGTGGCGTGAGGCGGCTAGCAAACTTTATTTAATAATTCAAATATTGTTTTCTCTCACTGTATCTGTCTATAAAAGCCTATAAAAACAGTTTTTATGTATTTCACAACACTTCAGCATGTTATTCTTATGAGACTTTTAATTGAGATGGAAAGTTGAGTTACGTTTTGGTCACATATCTAATGCATATTTACCAGATCAATCATACCTGAGAAATTAAGATTCAATATGTATATGTTTCAGCAAAGTAATCAGAATTTGTGCTCTGAATTGAACCCATCCAGATACATAAACACACACACACACACACACGCACACACTCACTCAATTTCAATAGCTTAAAATTTCATGTCATTTACATATTTTAACCACTTATCTAAAATAGATTAAATTATTACCAAGCTATAACCTAAAAAAAATTAAAAAGTAATTCCAGAGTTAAAAATTAAATGTATGATCATAAAAAACAGGGACTCGTTACACTGGGAGACAAAAACACAAAACACTGAAAAGGGCCGGAACTCCATAGGGTGAATAATGAGAATGATTTATTGACTGTCATCATTTGAAATGAACAGGAATTTTGACACTACATTAAAAATGAAATGACTGATTTCAATCAACACAAGGTTAAGAAAAGCACAGAAACACATGGCCACTCAGCAGGACTCTCTCTCTCTCTCTCTCACACACACACACGCACACACTGATAATGTCTATATGAGGATAAATATTTATTCTGACATGTTGTTTCACTGATAGCTCAGCTGCAGTATTAATGTCATGAAGAGAAAAGAAGAGACTCTATAACATCTCACTGTTACTGATTTATCATGCAGCTCAAAGCATTATGGCTAGAATCTCTTGTCAATCTATTCTGATTCATCAACACAGTTTCACTAATGATCCGACATAAACCCAAAACCCAGGATAGAGCGGCTGAGTGAATGTGGTGTGGACTGTGTGGATGAGGCTCATTGTGTTTCTGTAGATGCTGTAGAAGGACAGAGTTCCTGCACTGTGATCCACAAACACTCCTATTCTACTGCTGATGGACTCTACAGGGAGAACAGTCTCTATGTTATTGTGTATGAGTGAGTAATTGTACGGAGAGCAGAACAAACACCAGGACTGATCGTTATTTCCAAACCGACTCTCATTACCCCCTCCCTTCCTGCTGATGCTCTTATATGACACTGATATACGGACACCTTTATCTCCACTCCACTCCAGCTCCCAGTAACAGCGTCCACACACACTCTCTGTACACAACACCTGACACACATCAAATCTGTCCGGATGATCAGGATACAACTGATCTGTGCCAGTGACAGTAATCACTCTGTTGCTTTCAGTCAGACGTAGGTGTTTATTCACTGTGTTTGGATCCAGAGTGAGTTGACCGTAATCTGATGGAGATAAAACACATCAGAATCAGGAATTATGAATCTGTTTGATCTTTTCATGTAGCTGAACTCTTCATGTTTAGTGTATCATCAGTGTCTCAGTAAAGATGTGCAGATATCCTGAGCAAATCATCATTTACATCATCAATTATAAAACTCTTCTTTCACCTTCTACAGGAAGAACATGAACACACTCAGTGAGTTTTTCTGCTTGATTTCTTACTGACTTACATTGTAGGAAGTCGTTCTTGGTCTTGGGATCAATGTTGGTGGATGTGGCTGTGGAAATCAACAGACATGAACAGTGTGATTCTCATGATCCTGCATCCATTCCTAAGACATTTCTAATATGATGTTCTCCATGATATGAGATGATGATGGATGTGAGATGAATCTCCAGGACTTTACCTCTTTCTGGGATCTTCTCTTTGCAGAAATCCTCCAGTTTGCCTGTCAGCTGACGTACAGATTCTCTCAGACCATCAGGAGAGAAGAGAGTAGTGAAGGGATCTTCATTTACGTCTGTAGATTCAGGAGGTGCTGAGAGAGACTGGAAACTCTACAGAAAACAGAAATTAAAACCCATCAGCTCCACACTTCACCCAATAACCTGCACCAACATCAGATTTGACTGATCTTTAGTAACTCACCTCAATCCAGCACTTTCACAGCATCAGCTTCATTCTTCTCATATTCATTACATCATGTTAGAGCTACAGATTCTAGTATTTGACACTTTCACGATATGAGGACTTTCTAGAAAATAGTTTAGATGCTAAAACATCTGCTAAGAACATAAATGTCCATCTAACAGTGCAAGCACATCAATGGAGTCTCATTGTAGGGTTGAGTAGATTTGCTCAGGAAAAGCAGCTCAAAGGGTACGATTAGTTTGACCATTATTTATAACTTTAGAGCAGCTAGAGATGCTGAAACTGGTAAACTGGTTTGGTTTAAATACACTGAATATACAGCCTACTAAACACTACTAATATACAGCCTCGGTACTTTCAAGTTCACTGAGAAAAATTGGGTAAAAACTGTTGGTGTCGCCAGTGGTGTTTCACAGCTGAAATGTCTTCCAGAAGAAAGAGTTTTCCAGCCATTTGTAAGCGGTGTCTCTTTCAGAAGAAGATGATCAGACCGGAGTCTGACTGATGATTATATAATAAGACACTTATGAAATGTTTCTCTGTGAGTCTCTGGCTCAAGTCCATTATGATGGTGTTCTTCTAGATCTCTGTTACCTGCAGGAACTGGATGTGATCCTGTGTGTGTGAAAGCTGCTCCAGCTCAGCGTCTCTCCTCCTCAGATCATTGATCTCCTGCTCCAGTCGCTCCAGTTGTCCTTCAGTTCGACTCACTGCAGCCTTTTCCTGATCTCTGATCAGCCGTATCAGCTCCTCCACTGCTGTCTGTGCAGAGCGCTGTTAGATAGACACACAGTGATTCAGGCTTCAGTGGGACTGAAAGAGACAAGAGAGTCTGAACTGAGACTGAGGCAAACGTCTCTTCTTCTCCAGACTCACCTTATGAGACTCCACAGTCTCTCTCAGCTGATGAACATCTTTCTCTCTCTGCTGGATTCTCTGCTGGAACATCTTCTGTGTCTCCTTCAGCTGCTTCTGCAGGACAAACACATGATAGTGAATGACACAGAAAACTGCTGGCACTAAATCATTATGTGAACAGATGATTTCAGTAAAAGTGTAGCTGATAACTAATGGCTGTAGGATCAATCTCCAAAAGTGATGACTGGACACAATCATCATACATGAATTACTACAAGTGTTACAAAAAGTTAATGTTTCACACTGACAGTGTTTCTGATGTGTAGCAGAGCTTGTATTTTGACTGATGAAAGAATATATTTTATCAAAGAACAGGTAAATAGTTCACTCTGTTATTTTATATTGTTTAATCAAAGCCTGTTTTATGAAAGTTTGTGTTGATAAAGGTGTCAGGTTCATTCTCAGCAAACAGTGAATTTCTTATTGCAGCTGCTGTTCATTTCTGTGTACTGTGCAGTGTGAATGCTGTGAACTGCTAATAGGGGACAGTGGGGTAAGTTGAGCCAGTGGGTAAGTTGACCCACCCCCTGTATCTTGGCAGCTGTACACTTTTACTGTGACCATGTATTTTGGAATCACACATCCCATTTACTTTAAACTGTTTTTGGCTTGTCAAAGTAAAATTTTAGCATAATAGATGTGACGTCTCAGTTACGAAGGTATGAAGGAGCGAATGGAGATGTTACGTCAAGTGACGTATTTGGGGATCGCACTTGAGAGCCTATCATCTTTGAGCTAAAGAGAAAAGGCCAATGAACATCGGCAACTGGAATTTGCATGCCGAGCCACTCCCCTGTACATACGGGGATATGTACATATAAGATGGCGGCGTACATCCACTTATTCAGTTCTTTGCTGAGGAGCCAAGCTGTGACCCGGCGTACATCGCAGCTCATGATTGTGGCAGGAGGAGGTAACATTACTGTTCCCTCCTTCAGTGAAACGATTGTGAACTTCGTAACTGAGATGTTCCCTCTCTTCCATTCACTCCGACGTTACATGGAGCAGTGTATTAGGGGATCCTCTGGAAAACACCACAATCCAGGACTGAGGACCAAACGCTGACTGGCAAGCGTGTCAGGACAAATGGAACCCAATATGTAACCTTCCCAAGGCCCTGTGAATCCCATAAGGGGTGGGTCGGAGCACAAATGACGAAAACTTGAGTCATGCGGGATTGAAAGAATAAAACATACCTTATCTATCTATCTATCTATCTATATATATATATATATATATATAGAGAGAGAGAGAGAGAGAGAGAGAGAGTTCTGGCATGAAAGTCTAGAATGCAGTCCAATGGTCTAACTCAATCTGACAACATGACATCATAATCACATGGCACAGCCGATTGGTTCACTCCTGTATCAGTAGCCAATGAGCTCACTGCTCAACATTCAAATACATGACTAGTGCTAAGTGTTGCAGTTTGCAGCATGCTTCAGAAATCCTCCACCTTCCCCAGCTCCACCTGTATAGATCTGCTACTAGGCGAATCATATATGCTATATGGGGTTAATTATATATGTTATATGTGCAGCTGCAGCGTTTCTTACATGCTTACAGCAGCATGCTGTGGATGTATTGGCAGTAGCAAGTCTCCGTACTTGCTCTGTCACAGCAGCAGCATAGCAGATCTATTCCACTAAGACCAAATACATGCCAATCCCTCCTGAGTTGTCATGACAGATATATATATATATATATATATATATATATATATATATATACAACTAGCATTGTTTGTTTACACCTTGGTCCCACTGTATAGATGACAGCATGCACATTATTATAACGGCATACGATGAATGTTCTGGTAGCATTGTGTAGTCTGACATGTTTCTGGCTCACGACACGACAAGATTTTATGAGTCAAAATCGCATAATCTGACACAGTGCCTGTCGTAACTGCCAGTTCTTCTCAGTGTCCGAATTCACACAATTGTTTTCATTCACTCCTTCAAGTGAACTGTATGAGTGGACAAATGTAGGGAATAGTGAATGTGGGTATAGGGGGCGATTTTGGATATAGCCTTTATTTCTCACTAATAACCTAACTGAAGCAGCATATTCCCTTGAAAGGAATTGTAAAAGTGACGAATGTTTAACTGTCAACTTTAGATTTGAATCTGTGGCGGAAGGAAGTAGTTCTGCACAAAAGAGGGTTTTATAAGGCATATAAGTCCTTTCTTGTTTAATTACACACATGTTCCGTCAAACTATTGTATCGCTCTCGTACTCGAGTGATATTGCGAATATAATATATATATATATATATATATATATATATTGTTATTTGATAGGGATGGTATACAAGCACACTACACCCTCCAGAAGATTCTTTTCACCACATTATAATCATTATATATATATATATATATATATATATATATATATATATATCTTTACACCCATATTTTCTAATGGCCTGTTCAACATTGCAGAAAAGCTACCATGACAAGAATCTTTTGACTAAAATGGTTAGTAGTTTTAGTGACATTTATTCCTTCATTCTAATTCAGTTTTTACTCAACAAAATCTGACTTTTTGAAAGGTTAAAACTTAAAACTTAAAAAAAAAAAATAGAGATTGAAAATTAAACTTTATTTTACTGGTGTTATTTTGCTTAAGTTTGCTTTATGACTGTTTGTAAAATTAATTTTGATCACTAAATTCAATTTTAAAAGAGGTAAATCACCTTTAAAATTTCACATGGGTTTGAATCAGATTCAGTCAGATAGACAGTTTAAACACAGATGGTTCATCTTACTCACTGACTCGGGTCAATTTACCCCTAATCTGGGGCAAATTGGGCCACAGGAATACTTTTTTATAAGAAGCCTTATTTTCAGAACCCTTTGTCGTAGATCCATTCAGATAATTTTAAAATATAGGAAACATCCTGAAATGACTTTAGATACATTCATTGTACTTCTGCCTTGTTTTTGCTTAGGTTTCACTTTAGTTTGATGGTCCCTTTAACACATTCTGTTAACTATAAGTAACACTGCACCTACATATCTATTAACTCTCACTAGAGTGTTAGTAGGGTATTAGTAGACTGGTAGGGTTAGGGTTAGATTAAGTTGACATGTTCTTGCTAAGTTACTTATAGTCAGTAGAATGTCTGTTGGGAGACCATCACAATTAAGAGTTAGCAGATATTAAGCAGACAGTCTACTAATGCTCTAATGAGAGTTAGTTGTCAATGGAATGTTCAAAAGGGACCATCAAAATAAAGTGTTACCTTTCCTTATCTTGAGGACCACATAAGTAAAAAATGGCTCATCTTACCTCTCCCCTATGGGTGCCGATATAAACACATATGAAACAAGTTTCAGCAATATTTCATCAGTGTCTAGTTTTAAATACCTGTTTCTCTGTCCTCTGCTCTTCAACTGATACAGTGTTGTGTTTTTTATGTTCATTCATCAAACAGAGCACACATATACATTTCTGGTCAGTGCGACAGAAAACCTCAAGGATCTTCTCATGTTTCTGGCAGATCATCTCCTGCAGTCGTCCAGTGGCATCAGTCACTTTGTGTTTCTTTCCTTCAAACAAACTCTCATGTTGTTCAAGGTGATTCTGACAGTAAGAGCTCAGACACATCAGACAGGACTTGACGGCTTTATATTTTCTTCCAGTACAGACGTCACACTCCACATCTCCAGCTCCAGCGTCACAGTCAGCAGGACGTTTCCTATTCTTCAGTTTCTCCACCACTCCAGCCAGCATGGTGTTTTTAGCTAAAGCAGGTCTTGGACTGAAGGTCTGTCTGCACTGAGGGCAGCTGTAGACTCTCATCTGATCCTCCTGATCCCAGCAGTCTGTAATACAGCTCTTACAGTAACTGTGTCCACACTGGATGGTCACTGGATCCTTCAGGAGATTCTGACACACTGCACACAAGAACTCATCCTGAGAAACTATGGCTTCTGCCATTTTACTGCTTGAATACAGAAACACAAACACACAACAGCTCAAGCACACTTCAGTTCCTCTTTCTCTGAGCACATGTGTTTGCTGTTTCCTGGTTCTGTGTCTGAGGTACGCAGTGTTGGGGAGTAACTAGTTACATGTATTGGAATTACGTCATTTAATTACAAAATAAATGTCAAAAATAATTTTGGAGAAAAATGTGTAGTTAAATTAAAGTTACTTATGAAAATGTTAACAATACAAATCTAAATTAACATACACACCCACATACAGATTAAATTGACTTCTTTCATAAATAGAATAGAGACTAAAATATGAGACACCAATGATTCAGGAGTTTGGGACACAAAATAGGTGTCCTCGATAACTGATTTTTTTTTTTATCATTCTGAATCTCTATTTAACCTCAGAATGATCTTAAATGTGCTAAAGTCTTATTTTGTGGTGGCTGTGGTTTAAATTAAATTATTAAAATCCTAATTCAAGTGGTGAAGGCTTCTTAAAGTCTAACAGTAATCAGTGTTGAGTACTACTGTAAGATTAACTCATCCTGATTTAAATGTTTGAAAATGGTTAACAGCTGAAAACATTAGAAATGTACAAAACTCATCAAAATGTAATCACTTACATTAATAAAGCAATTTAAATAGTTACACTAATTAGAGGTGTCACAGTTGAAATGAGAGAGACAAGAGGGATTTCATTATTTATTTTATTTACATTTTATTATTTAGTGTTTTCCACTTTTTCATAATATCTTGTATTGTAAAAGGAAAAGATTTGGAAAATCAACCTGTTTAAGAAATATAAAAATAAACTCAAAGATGAAGAAACAGACATTTACAGACCTGCCAACCTTGGAAATGTTTATTGAATACCATCAGTGTGACGGGAAGACACAGGGGTGGGGGATTTGATGGATAATGTCAAAATTGTAATTGCACAATGTGCAAAATGATAGATTTAATGTTCAGTATTTTTCAAAGATCTGCACTCAGCTTGCTGACAATTCTGGAATTTTGGTCAAATACATCCTTATTTCACTGTTTATAATACATACAGTATGCTTCAAATAATTGTTTATATAAATAGGCACTACTTAACGACGAGACATTGTGATGTAGTTGTTGTTAAAAACAACTCGGAAACCTGAGTATCAACAACACAGCCAACTACAGAAATGTTTAACTAAGAATTGACTAATGAACTTATGCACTAATGAGAACAGGAACAGAACCAAATATGGGCAAACAGGACCTAAATCAGAGCAGAAGATGATAACTAAATGAATCACACAACATAACATTTGCATATTACTGCTCTTTTGTTGGTTTCAATTGCTTCTATTGTCCTCATTTGTAAGCTGATTCATCCGCTTTTGTTCTGTTGTGTCAGAAAGCGTCTCTCTCTCATTTGCTCTTCTGATTCATGTTTCTTGAGTTTTTTGTTTGTGAGTTTCTTCTCCTTTAGTGAAACGGCTGTGATCTGTGTTTAAAACTAGTGTTCTAATTGCATATATTGGCCAGTAAAACAAAAGAGCATCATGGCACACAAATCAGATCTGAACAGTTGTGATACACAATGTGGAAAATCAGTCATTTAAATTAGAAGTTTTTGTTTTTCCTTGCTCAGAGTTGCTATTAGACTGGTCCTGAATCACTTATAAGCTAAGACTCCTACGTACATTTTTTTAAACTAAATTAGGAGCTTTCTGAGAGGATTCTTAGAAGCTTTAAGAATGCAGGCCCAGATTTCTGCAATCTTCAAACCCACACTCGATTTCAGCTTAAAATTTCATTTACAGATTTTAACCACTGATCCATAATAGATTTAAATTAACAAGCTATGAAAATTAAAACAAATTCCACAGTTAACGATTAAATGCATTACAGTAGAATCAGCAACTTGTGGCAAAAGAACACAAAACACTGTAAAGGCCCAGAGCAGCATAAGGTGAATACTGAGAATGATTTATTACTCACTGTTACTGATTCATCATGCAGCTCAAAGCATTATGGGAAGAATCTCTTGTCAATCTAATCTGATTTATCAACACAGTTTCACTGATGATCCAACATTTACCCGAAACCCATGATAGAGCGGCTGAGTGAATGTGGTGTGGACTGTGTGGATGAGGCTCATTGTGTCAGAGACGCTGTAGAAGGACAGAGTTCCTGCACTGTGATCCACATACACTCCTATTCTACTGCCGATAGGCTTAACAGGGAGATCAGTCCATTTGTTATTGTGTCTGAATGAGTATTTCAAGGGAGAGCAGATCAGACTCCAGGACTGATCATTATTTCCAAACTGACTCTCATTACCCCCTCCCTTTCTGCTGATGCTCTTATATGACACTGATATACGGACACCTTTATCTCCACTCCACTCCAGCTCCCAGTAACAGCGTCCACACACACTCTCTGTACACAACACCTGACACACATCAAATCTGTCTGGATGATCAGGATACAACTGATCTGTGCCAGTGACAGTAATCACTCTGTTGTTCTCAGACAGACGTAGGTATTTATTCACTGTGTTCAGATCCAGAGTGAGCTGATGGGAATCTGATGGAGATAAAACACATCAGAATCAGGAATCTGTTTGATCTTTTCATGTAGCTGAACTCTTCATGTTCAGTGTATCATCAGTGTCTCAGTACAGATGAGCAGATATCCTGACCAAATCATCATTTACATCATCAATTATAAAACTCTTCTTTCAGCTTCTACAGGAAGAACATGAACACACTCAGTGAGTTTTTCTGCTTGTTTTCTTACTGACTTACATTGTAGGAAGTGGTTCCTGGTCCAGAGAACAATGTTGGTGAATGTGGCTGTGGAAATCAACAGACATGAACAGTGAGATTCTCATGATCCTGCATCCATTCCTAAGACATTTCTAATATGATGTTCTCCATGATATGAGATGATGATGGACTTCTGAGAGCAGATGAATCTCCAGGATTTTACCTCTATCTGAGATCTTCTTGAGCTCCACTTTGTAGAAATCCTTCAGTTTGTCTCTCAGCTGATGGACAGATTCTCTCAGACCATCAAAAGAGATGAGAGAAATGAAGGGATCTTCAATTACATCTGTAGATTCAGGAGGTGCTGAGAGAGACTGGAAACTCTACAGAAAGTACAGAAATCAAATCTCATCAGCTCCACACTTCACCCAATAATATGCACCAACATCAGATTTGACTGATCTTTAGTAACCTCAATCCAGCACTTTCACAGCATCAGCTTCATTCTTCTCATATTCATTAAATCACATTAGAGCTACAGATTCTAGTATTTGACATTTACACTGTATGTAAACTTTCTAGGAAATAGTTTGGATGATAATACACATTCTCTCTCCTCCTTCCCTCCACTCTCGGAGGCAGATGGTTCCAACTTATCCTTTCCAATCATCCTACGACCTGTCAAAATCTTATCCCCACTCACCTTCTCTAGGCCATTTCTTCTTTCATTTCACTTGCGCTCACTCACATTATCAACACTGTTCTGCACACATTTCCCACTGCATTTAAGAAACTCACATAGTCCCACTGCTTAAAGGGTTAGTTTACCAAAAAATTACAATTAGCCTATTGTCACCCTCCAGGCATCCTAGGTGAATATGATTTCCTTCTTTCAAACAAATTCAATCAGACATATGTTAAAAAGGCATTTCCAAGCTTTAGAATTGCATGGGCCAGTGTTTCTCTTCATTGGTGCAAAACAAGTCTAATAAAGCGCATATCCATATTTGAAATGTAGCTTGCGCTGGCAGGTTGTACAAGGAAGCAGCTCCATGCCAGATGACGGAAGTGACGAATGCGAACAAACCATGGAGAAACACAGCACCGGTCATGAATTAGAATTTCAAAATGACGATTTGTCAAGAAAAATGTCAGAGGATTTCAATATAAACCAAGAGGAAACTGGTTTTCCTTTGCTAAACTAAGGAAACTTTGCTTCCTTTGCTCCTGTAAACACATGTTGGTTTGTGCAAGTGTGACGAATGGGACGGAGACAGTTGGATCCATATGCAAAGCTTTATTAACAGAAATCGTAGTCAGACAGGAACAAAACGGGATCAACGAAGGACGAACAAAGGGGGGGTCAAAGTCTGAGCGAGGGGGTCTTGGGCCGGCAGCAAGCAAACAGAATAATCCTAGGGCAGGCAAGGGGTCAATAGGCGGGTGGAGGAGACTTGGGAAACAAGGGAACAGACAGAGACGGCAACGGGAAAACAAACTCAGGAAATAAACGCTTGGAATTGGCCAAGGAAACTAACTCAAAACTTTGCAATGTGACTGTGGAAAAACCGGTCTATTTATACTGTGAGAGTGATAAGAAAGATGGCCGACAAAGGTGACGTGTGAAAGGTGGTAACAAGGGGGTTATGGGAAATGGAGTGTGTAAAGGTCCATGAGTCCATGTGAAGACTCCCTCTAGCGGTGAAGGGAGGGAGCCACAACGGCACAGTTCATGACAGCAAGATGCCAACGTCCCCCGTCCGGAGCATTTTACTTTCACATTCAAATTAGCAGCAATTGTGAACCATATGTGAACACCCCAAACGATCTCGGAGCCCTCAGAAGTGAACCGAACCGAGACCATCTCGGGAGGTGGTCTAAGTACAGTTTTCAGCTAAAGGTACAGTTCGATCAAAACGTGCAATTTTCCACTCGCGAAATGTAGTTTGGTCATCAGATGTTTCCATACTAATCAGCTGTTCATAATGACTGCTTCTTCTGCCAGATCTCTACAAACAATTTGCACATGGTACACTCGTTTATTTTAATTCCAACCGCTTTCAAACTGTGTCAAGAGTGATGAGGCTGTGTGCTTTGCCCATTTAAACTTCTTGATGCACATCCCATAAACTACACTTTCTTTAGCGTCTACTGTGTTTAAACTGTCAAAAACACACATGGTTCACATATACACGATTGGTTTTGATATTAAAAGAAAAAAGGCTATGATTTCATTGGATAAATATGATCTCTGCACGTTTCAAAGTCAGGTGCTGCGTTGCTTTGTGTACTACCTTCACCGGGGAAACCGTTTTATTAATGAAAAAGCACCATCCATTGGCAGAGAAAAATCAGCAAACACTGTAGTACCAAACTGTCTAAATAAGAAACAAATGTTCAAAAAAACTTCCAAAATCACCATGGACAAATGGCAAAACTCAGCAGGCTTTTCAACATAAAAACATTGCCAAACAGGCACCTTTCTAAACTAATTTTTCCACCACGGCCTGACATTACTCTTCTTGTCGGTCAGTTTGTCACTCTCCTCACTCTGCATTGAGCAGCTGCATGCAGTTTTAATTGTAATGTCTGTTCTCTAATTGAACTAAATGATTAGTATTAAAAAAAGTAAAACGACAGTGGGGGCCGGTGCCGCAGTGGGCAAGTGAAGTAACCGGTAATCTGTAACGTGAGGTTTGGGTTTTGTTTTGGGATTTATTCTTTATTTCTGTTTCTGTCCTGCTTCCCTGTTCCTCATGTTTTCCTGCCTGTGTATGTGCCATGTTCTGATTGGTTCATGTTTTGCCCCTGTGGTTCTGTTCTGTTTGTTCTTTGGTTGCTAGGTCATGTTCCCTGTTTCCCATTGGTTGGTTTGTGTTATGTTACCCTCATTGTTGACTATAAGTAGCACTCATGTAGCCATTGTCTCTTGTTGTTATTGTCTACATTTCCCCCCCTCTAAGGGTGGCTCCCGGCACCCAAAACAAAACCCAAACATAAAGAGTTCAGTGCGGTGGAGGAGCAGGGGTGAAACTGGGGGTGGGAGGGAGGTCCAGGCCCGTGAAGGGGAATGGGATCAGGGTCACGGCATGGGTCAGGGGGCAGTGGCAGACTTGGGCAATGGAGCAATGGTGGGCCTGGGCCATGGAGCAGAGACAGACAGTTAATCTGTGGAGGACCTGGACCGTGGAGCAGTGGCAGACATGGTGGAGCGGGCCGAGCAGGAGGCCATGGCGGAGCGGGCCGGGCAGGAGGCCATGGCGTGGCTGGCAGGGCAGGACGGCATGGCGTGGCTGGCAGGGCAGGACGGCATGGCGGGGCCGGCAGAGCAGGCGAGTCGGACGCCCACCAGGGCGGATCAGGAGAGTCAGACGCCCACCAGGGTGGATCAGGCAGGACAGGTGCCTCCAGGGCGGAGAGGACGGGTCTGTAACCCAGAACAAAGACAAACACACAGAGAGAGAGAGCAAGCTTGGAGCCCAAGGACCAGGCCTGAGTGGCCACTGGCCACTGAAGGCCACTGCGGCCAAATTGGTACTAGGTGAAGGCTCTTCAGAGTGGCGTGGGTTACCAGGCGCTACCACCGTGCAGGGAGCAGGTGCAGCTATCCCCACCACATGAGGATCCGTGGCCTCAGCCACCTCCTCTGGAGATGCTGCCCTCAGAGGTTCTGCAGCGTGAGCGTTGGTGTTGGAGCGGTGGTGTTATACGTGGCCCAAACAACCCACAGCGCTACTCCCATGAGGAGTGTGGCTTCTGAGAAAGCCGGCTCAGGAAGAGTGGCTGAGAGCTTACTTGGTTCAGAAACAGTGGCTCTGGCTTGACTTGGCTCAGGAATAGGGGCTCTGGCTTGACTTGGCTCAGGAACAGTGGCTCTGGCTTGATTCGGCTCAGGAACAGCTGTGACTTGACTTGGCTCAGGAGGAACAGCTGTGACTTGACTTGACACTGGATAGGCAGTTGTGGCTTGACATGATTCTTGACTTGGCTTTGAGGGAACTGCTGTGACTCAACTTGGCTCTGGAAGACCAGCTGCTGAGATGTGACCAGGTTCAGGAGTGACCGCTGCGAGAGATGCTTGACTCGGAAACAGCAGCTGTAACGTCACTAGGCTTTGGGGAAACAGCTGTAACTTGACTTGACTCTGGAGGAAAAGCTGTGTCTTGACATGGCGCCGGAGGAACAACTGTAACAACACTTGACTGCAGGGGTGGAGCAGCTGGGATGACACTTGACTGTGGAGCCGCGGTGGCTACCGCAATGAAACTTGACTCAGGAGGAGCTGGGTTGAGGAGACTTGACTCAGAGGGAGGAGCATCTGCGAGGACGCTTGACTCCAGAGGCTGAGCAGCTGCGAAGACGATGCTTGACACTGGAAGTGGGGCAGCTGCGACTTGTCGTAGCTGGCAGAGTTCAGCGAGGGTGTCATCCAAGCGGTCGAGTGCAGTTGTGAGATGATTAGCCTTTAGAGTGGCCGCTGTGATGTGGCTAGGTTCTGGAACGGCTGTACCTTGACTTGATTTTGGAAAGACCGCTGAGACAGGATATGACTCTTGACTTGGCTCTGAAACAATGGCTGAACTTGACACTGAATGGGCGGCCATGACAGGTGCTGACTCTGGAAGGGCGGCCATCTTGTCAGATGTGTGCTCTGGTGCAGCAGCCATCTTGTCATGTGCAGACTCTGGTGTGGTGGCAGCCATCTTGACAGGGGATTCTGGTGTGATGGCAGCCATCTTGACAGGGAACTCAGGTGCAGCTCGGATGCAGCAGGCTTGACGTGGGTAGGCCCGGATGCAGCAGACGTGGCTTGTGCAGGCCGTGGATGAGCAGACGTGGCTTGAGTAAGTTGTGGCTTAGTGGGCGTGATGTGAACAATACCAGACATGATGGTAGGTGCATGAAAACACTGTGGTGTTGTGGATGCTTTGGAATTGCGGGGTTCATCCGCAAGTAAAGAATTTACCTCAATGCGCAATTTTCTTAAAATAAAATATTGTACTCTCTCTCCTTTTATAATAATGCAAAATTAAAAATAAATCATTTTTAGTATGTTATATATCTACTTAAGCATTTATGTTTCCTGCCACCACGGGAAGGTTTACCACAGTAGTGCTTAGGCTACTTTTTACATTTTTTTTTTTACGGAAACTTTAAATAAACAAATAACATCACTGTCACTTTGTGACTTTAAATACACTTACGGTAATTGTTTCACTTCTGCATTATGCAGTCTTATTTTATTTAACTGCATTTTATATACTTAACTCTTATTTGGAGTACTCTTACATGTTACTAATATCTTTGTGTATTAGTTTGTTTGAGAATATATATTGAGAATCTTATGGGTTTTATTGTCTTGCAGTTGCTGATGGATGCATTGTATTATTGGACCCTGATGGTTTCTTCTTGAGAGACAAAGTGTACTTGTATAATTCCACTGTAGGATAAAGATGATGGGAGACCCAGGTATAATGCACACCATTTAATGTATGCACTCGTTTATATAAAAGAATAACAAATTGTCATTGTGTTTTCATAGATTATGTCTGGATTAACATGCAGATAAAGTTTCTTCTGAGTCAACACATAATATTAGCAGCGTAAGAATTTGTCTGCAGATGTTCTTAAATTAAATATTATGTTGTTGTGTTACAGATACAGATTTTATCTTTTTTTGTTATTCCTTCCATGTTGCCCACGAAGAAGCTGTATAAGGTCCATCTTCAAAGGCAAATAAAAAATGTGACATAGAGATGGACCTTATGCAGCTTCAAATAGAAGATAAAAGACTTGCTATTAAAGAGGCCAAACTTAGAAAATAGAAATACTGGAGCATTGCATTAAGGTGAGAACTGAGAATATTAATGTGTTACTTGTTGAATAGTATAAAAAGCAAAAATAAGTATGTATTTTGTATATAAACCGTGAACTTCAATGTAAATACTTTCATTAAAATGATTTTCACATTGCCGTGTTTGGTCTGCTACATTTATTGGGGGTTCCTCTAGGGCATCTTCATCAGGACAAGGAGGGTGGCTCTCTGCTCTTATTGTGGCAATGTTGTGAAGGAAAACACAAGCAACTGTGATGTGACATGCTATCTCTGGACTGACCCTGAGCCCACGCAGACACTGAAACCTTGCCCTCAGGATGCCTAAGGTCATCTCTACCCTGGCTTGTGTTCTGCTGTGAGCCAGCTGAATCTTGTCTGTGGTACAGGCTCAAATTAGGTAGGAATTCATCAAATAGGGCAGACAAAGGTACCCTCTGTCCCCCAGCAAGTAACCATTGAAGTGCCCTGTAATGACTAAAGTGTATAATACAAGTAGTAAACCATGAAAACATTGTGTAAAGCAAAACTGACCCTGTTGAATTGTGTGCCATAATGATGACTCTATAAAAATTCTGGAATAATGTACAGCCCCTGGCCATTTCACCTAAACTATAGTGATGAGGTGGGCTGCATCACATTATTACCTGGTAAGTGGGAAGCAGTTATGAGTGTAAAATTGATGTAGGCCTAAGTAAATGTAAAAGATTAAGGAATGAAAATTAATTGATGCTATGGACAGACTTTCTATTAACATTGTCTCACATTTGGGACAATCACATTTGGGAACCCTGAAACTGAAAGTGATATTATACAAGTCGGTGTATGCAGTATAGATAAACGATAGATACATTAAAATACGTCTCACGCTGATTTTTCTAGAAAGGACAAATCTGTGGAATTCTTCTAAGACACACAGTTGCCTTTCCCACATGCTCTGCTTCATCAACATTGTATAAAAATCCCTATGGCAAAATAAATAATGGTAATGGTAAGAGCTGACCTGTGGTTCGTCACATAGCCTATGTGAGTTTTCAAAAGTTTTATTAAATAAATTAGCGATTCTTTGAAAACTCCTTCAAATATTGGTCAGGGTAAGAAAACACATCAGTGCGTGGCCTTATCACCCTCTCACGGTGAATACAAAACCTTGTATAATCTGTGCTACCTCTCCGATACAAACTAACCCTGGGACATAACCTGCTCCGGAGCAGGTTATCTTCACAGAGCAAGTTGCTATGGCTACTTACTTAACCTGAAAATTACCTCCGTTTTTGGAACCGAAAGTTGCGGTTATCCACTAACTTACTCTTAAACATACCCGGGTATGTAACATAACCTGCTTTCTGGAACACACCCCAGGTCACAGCTGACCACTTTGGATTTCATCTTCTTTAAAGCTCCCTATGAAATAACAAGGGAGAAAATACTGTCAAGTTCAACAGTATGATGAATAAATAATTACATTAAAACTGATAGTTTAACTTGTTAACTTGCGTACCCATATTTGAATCTCTTTAACCTATATTTGCGCCGGCGCCAGTGAAGTCATTTAGTTTTAATGTGCTTCTAAAACAACTTGATATAAGTGTCCGGTTCATTTTAAATATTGTGGTTCTCGCCAATACCAGTATATCGTCAGAACATAAATTAACACAATGTCGATATTTCATGATTTGAATATCATGGTTATCGTAATTACCGGTATATCGTGACACCCCTATGTGTGTCATGAGGTGTCGTGCAGGGAGGACAAACGAGGAGTACCAGATCGAGATCAAAACAAGTCTTTAATAAACCAAAAGCCACAGAAATAATCCACAAGGGTGACAGGCAATAGACACACACACAAAGACAAAAATGGACAACCAAACACTGAACAGAATCCAACTTAAATAGGGTGGTTAACAAGACACAGACAGGTGATGGTGATTAACTAATAAAGACTTAATTAGGGGAGGGACAGGAACAAAACCAAATAAGGGCAAAAAGGAAGTGGAACAAACCAAAGACAAGGGACTAAACCAAATCAAAAACACAACAAAAGAGTCTTAAAACCTGACAATGTGAGATGTTTCCTGACCAGCATCCATCGTCTACTAGTCTACTAGTTTAGAGTTAAACTAGTCTGGTCAGGACTAGTTAGTTCCTCTGAACTGTGTTTGTGTGGGTCATTGTGTGTGAGAGAGAGAAAACAGTGCTTTATTTCAGTCCTTATTCAGACATGAGGAGAGTGAATGATGACAGAATAATAATTTTGGCTGAACTGTCTCATTAAGTTCACACATCAGGGTTGAATTTATACATTTTATTTATGCTGTTTTCAGTCCTGTCCTTTTATTTTATACAGTAGGAGTCTGTGATGTAATACAGACTTGTGAAAGAATTTGATGCAGTCAGTCTAGCTGACTTCCTGTACATTTCACAATGAATGTTTAATTTACAATCATTTGCAACGATGCCAGTGATCATTTTCATTATTGTATTACAATTTTTATTTTATTTTATTTATTTATTTTTATGTAAAAAATCTAGAAACACAGGAAAGTTTCATTCAGTAGTGCATTAGCTAAAATGAACTATTACTTGCCAATATATATTTTTATAGCATTTATAACTAATGTTAAAGATATGTTTTTTATTTATTATGAGTTTTTGTTTTATTGTTAGTTAATGTTCGCTAATGAAGTGCAAGAATGTGAACAAATGAAAGCTTACTGTAAAGTGTTACCAAAAATCTGAATGAAGAAGACTGGATTTTCTTTCATCAAATGTGGTTCTGTTGGTTTTCTGTTGATTTTGCTGACAGAAGTTTATTTGCAGTATTAATGTCATGAAGAGACTGTTGCCAATTTATCATGCAGCTCAAAGCATTATGAGTAGAATCTCTTGTTAATCTATTCTGAATTATCAACACAGTTTCACTGATGTTCCAGATCCAAACCCAAACCCAGGATAGAGCGGCTGGGTGAATGTGGTCTGGACTGTGTGGATGAGGCTCATTGAGTCAGAGATGCGGTAGAAGGACAGAGTTCCTGCACTGTGATCCACATACACTCCTATTCTACCACTGACAGACTTCCCCGGGAGAGCAGTCACTGTTTTATTGTGTCTGAGTGAGTATCTGTCAGAAGAGCAGATCAAACTCCAGGACCGATCATTAGATCCAAACCGGCACTCATCACCATCTCCCTTCCTGCTGATGCTCTTATATGACACTGATATTCGCACACCATTTTTCCCCCTCCACTCCAGCTCCCAGTAACAGCGTCCACACACACTCTCTTTACACAACACCTGACGATACACATCAAATCTGTCCGGATGATCAGGATACAGATGATCGGTGTGAACACCAGTAATCACTCTGTTGTTCTCAGACATACTAAGGCGTTTATTCGCTGTGTTCAGATCCAGAGTGAGCTGATGGGAATCTGATGGAGATAAAACACATCAGAATCAGAATTTAAAAAGCAGAAACCCTGTGTAAATCATCATTTACATCATCAGTTATAAAACTCTTCTTTCAGCTTCTACAGGAAGAACATGAACACACTCAGTGAGTTTTTCTGCTTGTTTTCTTACTGACTTACATTGTAGGAACATGTTCCTGGTCCAGAGAACAATGTTGGTGAATGTGGCTGTGGAAATCAACAGACATGAACAGTGAGATTCTCATGATCCTGCATCCATTCCTAAGACATTTCTAATATGATGTTCTCCATGATATGAGATGATGATGGACTTGTTTCTGAGAGCAAATGATTCTCATTTACCTTTGTCTGGGATCTTCTTGAGCTCTTTGCAGAAATCCTCCAGTTTGTCTCTCAGCTGATGGACAGATTCTCTCAGACCATCAAAAGAGATGAAGGGATCGTCATTTCTATTTGTAGATTCAGGAGGTGCTGAGAGAGACTGGAAACTCTACCGAAAACAGAAATCAGAGCTCATCAGCTCCACACTTCACTCAGTAACCTGCACTAACATCAGATTTGACTCGACTGATCGTTAGGTGAAAAAAAGTGCACTTCCATAATGTACTTAAAGTGCACACACAGTAATTTTTCACTTAACATACTAAAAATGATTCTTTAGTACTTCTTAAAGGGGTCATCGGATGCAAAATTCACTTTTACATGTTGTTTGGAAATAAATGTGTGTTGGCAGTGTGTGTACACAATCACCCTATTATGATAAAAATCCACTTAGTGTTTTTTTTTTAAATCACCAAAATTAATAACCCCTTTCTCAAACCAAGTCGTTCTCATTCTTTGCTGTGTGACATCAGGCAGACCGAGGCCACTCCCACGACTGTTGATTGACACGCCCATCCTTACCTTAGTCCCACCCTGAGTGAGCTGTAAATTGTCCGCAATTGTTTTAATGCAATAGCATGGGCGAGTGAGGTGTTTTGTTGTTGGATGCAATAATGAACATAGCAGTTGTCATTTACTCCTGAAATCTAGTACTAGTTAACAAGTTCCGTGGCTATGATCCTGTTCTTCTAGATCTCTGTTACCTGCAGGAACTGGATGTGATCCTGTGTGTGTGAAAGCTGCTCTAGCTCAGCGTCTCTCCTCCTCAGATCATTGATCTCCTGCTCCAGTCGCTCCAGTCGTCCTTCAGCTCGACTCACTGCAGCCTTTTCCTGATCTCTGATCAGCCGTATCAGCTCAGAGCGGCTTCTCTCAATGGAGCGGATGAGCTCAGTAAAGATCATCTCACTGTCCTCCACTGCTGTCTGTGCAGAGCGCTGTTAGATAGACACACAGTGATTCAGGCTTCAGTGGGACTGAAAGAGACAAGAGAGTCTGAACTGAGACTGAGACAAACTTCTCTTCTTCTCCAGACTCACCTTATGAGACTCCACAGTCTCTCTCAGCTGCTGAAGATCTTTCTCTCTCTGCTGGATTCTCTGCTGGAACGTCTTCTGCATCTCCTTCAGTTGCTCCTGCAGGACAAATGTATGATAGTGAATCTCACAGAAAACTGCTAGCACTAAATCATCATGTGATCACATAAATCCAGTAAAAAGTGGAACTGATAACTTATAGTTACAAGTTCAAACTCCAGAAGTGATCATCAGTTACAATCATTGCACACTAATTATGAAGATTAAAATCTGTTTCACACTAAAAGAGTTAAGTATTATGAAAGTGAAACAGACTCAGATGTAGAGCTTCACACTAACAGTGTTTCTGCTGTGTATCAAAACCTATTTTATGAAAGATTGTGTTGATAAAGGTTTCCGGTGCATTTTCAGCAAACAATGAAACTCTTCTTGCAGCTGCTGTTCATTTCTGCTGTGGTGTGCAGTGTAAATGTTGTAAGCTGGTAATATGGTTGCCAATTTAAACACATATGAAACGAGTATCAGCAATATTTTATCAGTGTCTACTTGTAAATACCTGTTTCTCTGTCCTCTGTTCTGCAGCTGATACAGTGTCATGGTTTATATGTTCATCCATACAAAGCACACATATACATTTCTGGTCAGTGCAACAGAAAACCTCAAGGATCTTCTCATGTTTCTGGCAGATCATCTCCTGCAGTCGTTCAGTGCCATCAGTCACTTTGTGTCCAGTACAGACGTCACACTGCACATCTCCAGCTCCAGCATAACAGTCAGCAGGAAGTTTGGTCTTCTTCAGTTTCTCCACCACTTCAGCCAGCATGGTGTTTGTAGCTAAAGCAGGTCTTGGACTGAAGGTCTGTCTGCACTGAGGGCAGCTGTAGACTCTCATCTGATCCTCCTGATCCCAGCAGTCTGTAATACAGCTCTTACAGTAACTGTGTCCACACTGGATGGTAACTGGATCCTTCAGGAGATTCTGACACACTGCACACTTGAACTCATCCTGAGAAACTCTGGCTTCTGCCATTTTACTGCTTGAATACAGACACAAACACACAGCTTGTCTTTCTTTGAACACACACGTTTCCTGTTTCCTGGTTGTGTGTTTGAGGTGCACAGTGTTGGGGAGTATAGTTACTCCCCAACACTTTGCACCTCAAACTTACATGTAACTGTTACATGTAACAGAATTATGTCATTTAATTACAAAATATGTGTAATTGTAATAAGTTACAGTTACTGAGAAAAATGTAATTAAATTGCAGTTACTTATGATAGAAAAGGAAAAGTAAAGAAAGTCATGACATTTTGTCAAGTATAGTAACCCATAGGGGAGAGTGTGGTAAGATAAGCCATTTTTTACTTATGTGATGCTCAAGATAAAGGAAAATGAGGCAGAATTACAATAAACGTATCCACAATAATTTCAGGATGCTTCCTATCATTTTAAATGATCAGAATGTATCTATGACAAAGGGTGCTACAATTATGGCTTCTTATAAAAAAGTGTTCCTGTGGCTCAATTTGCCCCAGGTTAGTGGGTAAGATGAGCCATCTGAGTGAAAACTGATCTGATTCAAACCCATGTGAAATTTTAAAGATAATTTATCTCTTTGAAAAACTAATTTAATAATCAAAATTCATTTTACAAACAGTCATATTTTTTACCTTAAAGCTCACTTAACATAAAACCAATCAAATCTTTAATTGTTTGCATTTCTGAAACAATGTGTAGAACACAGAAGTTTTAACCTTCCCCTAAACAGACTGAGCAGAGTTTATTGAGTAAAATTAAATAAAAACTTAATTAAAAATGAAAGAATAAATGTCGTTGAAACGAATAAACATTTTTGTCAAAAAATTCTTGGCATGGTAGCTTTTTTCTGCAATGTTGAACAGACCATTAGGGACTATAAGTGGAAAGATATATTTGATTATAATGTGATGAAAAGCATCTTTTTGTTCTCAGAGAAGGATATGGTGCACTTGTACACTGTCCCTATCAAATAAACTACAAGTAATATGTACATGTATAATAAACTAATATTACACTAATATAACTTCAGTGCCTTTTGGTGGGGTGTAAGATTAAGTGTTGGCTCAACTTACCCCACAGCATTTGGCTCACTTTGCCCCATAGCTGGCATTTTGGAAAAACGCTGGCTAGTTTACCAATTCAGGCTAATATTTAGCTAAATGATTTGCATTGGTTTTATATGTTGCTAAATCACTTATACAGGTCCTTCTCAAAAAATTAGCATATTGTGATAAAGTTCATTATTTTCTGTAATGTACTGATAAACATTAGACTTTCATATATTTTAGATTCATTACACACAACTGAAGTAGTTCAAGCCTTTTTTTTGTTTTAATACTGATGATTTTGGCATACAGCTCATGAAAACCCAAAATTCCTATCTCAAAAAATTAGCATATCATGAAAAGGTTCTCTAAACGAGCTATTAACCTAATCATCTGAATCAATTAATTAACTCTAAATACCTGCAAAAGATTCCTGAGGCTTTTAAAAACTCCCAGCCTGGTTCATTACTCAAAACCGCAATCATGGGTAAGACTGCCGACCTGACTGCTGTCCAGAAGGCCATCATTGACACCCTCAAGCAAGAGGGTAAGACACAGAAAGAAATTTCTGAACGAATAGGCTGTTCCCAGAGTGCTGTATCAAGGCACCTCAGTGGGAAGTCTGTGGGAAGGAAAAAGTGTGGCAGAAAACACTGCACAACGAGAGGGGGACCTGCGGAAGCAGTGGACTGAGTCTGGAGTAGAAACATCCAGAGCCACCGTGTACAGGCGTGTGCAGGAAATAAGCTACAGGTGCCGCATTCCCCAGAAGCGCCTGACCTGGGCTACAGAGAAGCAGCACTGGACTGTTGCTCAGTGGTCCAAAGTACTTTTTTCGGACGAAAGCAAATTTTGCACGTCATTCGGAAATCAAGGTGCCAGAGTCTGGAGGAAGACTGGGGAGAGGGAAATGCCAAAATGCCTGAAGTCCAGTGTCAAGTACCCACAGTCAGTGATGGTCTGGGGTGCCATGTCAGCTGCTGGTGTTGGTCCACTGTGTTTTATCAAGGGCAGGGTCAATGCAGCTAGCTATCAGGAGATTTTGGAGCACTTCATGCTTCCATCTGCTGAAAAGCTTTATGGAGATGAAGATTTCATTTTTCAGCACGACCTGGCACCTGCTCACAGTGCCAAAACCACTGGTAAATGGTTTACTGACCATGGTATTACTGTGCTCAATTGGCCTGCCAACTCTCCTGACCTGAACCCCATAGAGAATCTGTGGGATATTGTGAAGAGAAAGTTGAGAGACGCAAGACCCAACACTCTGGATGAGCTTAAGGCCGCTATCGAAGCATCCTGGGCCTCCATAACACCTCAGCAGTGCCACAGGCTGATTGCCTCCATGCCACGCCGCATTGAAGCAGTCATTTCTGCAAAAGGATTCCCGACCAAGTATTGAGTGCATAACTGAACATAATTATTTGAAGGTTGACATTTTTTGTATTAAAAACACTTTTCTTTTATTGGTCGGATGAAATATGCTAATTTTTTGAGATAGGAATTTTGGGTTTTCATGAGCTATATGCCAAAATCATCAATATTAAAACAAAAAAAAAGGCTTGAACTACTTCAGTTGTGTGTAATGAATCTAAAATATATGAAAGTCTAATGTTTATCAGTACATTACAGAAAATAATGAACTTTATCACAATATGCTAATTTTTTGAGAAGGACCTGTATGCATCATAAATATGTTTAGACCTGGATACATTTGCTTTGATGTAACAGATCATTACATCTGTTATGCAAAAATGTTTACTTTGACAAGCCAAAAACAATTTTTAAAGTAAAAAAATTTAAAGTCCCATGTGTTTCTCCTTTTCACAGTCTGGGAGAAATTATGTGTGATTCCAAAATACATGCTCACATGACAGTAAAAGAGTACAGTAGCCAAGATACTTGAAATTGGTGCTCTGCATTTGACTTATCCAAGTGCACACACACAATGAATGCACCCAGGGGCAATTTTGGGGTTCCTTGCCTTTTGCAAGAGCACCTCAGTCATGGTGTCAAAGGTGGATGAGAGCACTGTTCATTCACAATCCCCACCTTCAACTCCTGCTGACACAAGAATTGAACCAGTGACCTTCAGGTTGCAAGCCTGACTCTATAACCATTAGCCCACAACTGTCCCACTGAGCAGGGAGTCCAGCGACCGTGGCATCAAAGCATTTTTCATTTGGGTTTATGTAGTATATGCATTATTTTTTAAGATTAACTGTTTTTTTTTCCCCAAGACACTGATAGATATCAGAGCTTCCTGTCATACCAGTGAAGTTTGTTTTCTAAAACAGTATCATACTGAAATATTTCTTGTTATGATTTTAAATCTGTATTAACCTCAGAATGATCTGAAAAAAGGTACTAACATCTGATTGTGTGGTGGCTGTGCTTTAAATTTAATTATTATAATCTTGAAATGATGGAGGCTTTTGAAAGTCTGACAATAATCAATTTAAAAATGATTAACAGTTGAAAACATTAGAAAAGCAATCAAAATGTAATCAGTTACATTAATAAAGCAATTTAAATCGTTAAACTACTTAGAGGGTAGCTTGTAATTTGTAACCTTTTACATTTCCAAACTAAGCTTGCCAACACTGTGAGATTTTATTATTATGCAGACATTATGATTTCCACTCTTATAGCTTGTACTATTAAAGGAAAAGTTGGAAACTTAAGCTATTTGATAAAAAAAAAAAAAAAAAAAGAAGAAGAAGAAGAAACACCCATTTACAACAGGAAATTGTATTTACAACAAGATAATGTATTATCATCGGACCTGTCCTGGTACCTCTGCGTAAGGGGCGTGTTCTCATCTCCAGCTGCTCTCTGATTGGCTGATGACGCGTGGTCGCGCCCCAGCTGGAGTCTGAGAGCGTCAACAGAGCCGCTGATTGTCACACGCGCTCAGTGACTCTGAGAGGAATAACGTGAGGAATATCTGCAGGAGGAATAAAGCAGCACTGAGGAATATTCGCGTTTGATTTGATCCGTCATGAGTTTCTAAAACATCATCCGAACAGCAGGAATCATGGAGAGACTCTCAGCGCTGCTGCTGCTCCTCATCACAGTCTCAGGTGAGTCTCAGCTTTTACTCTTTCTCTCCTCAGAACTCCTTCATCTCTGTCAGCCGCGATGCTTTGTTTGTTTTTGGTTTATTGATGTTGTGGGAAAATATCAGTACAATAGATCAGAACTAATAACACGTCATTTATTTGATTCAGTCTCTGATAATGTGAATATTGCTGCTCAAATGCAAATGAGTCTTGTGTTATCAGTGGAGTCATTTATTAAGGCTTTAATGAGTTCAGTTAGAAGTCATTTGCTTAATTCTCACTTCATTCTCACTTAATTCATTTGTTTTATCACTTAGAAGGAGATAAATATATATTGATTCAATGCTAGATTAATAATTTATCTTTTACTTGTAATGTATATTGTCTGTGGTTCTGCAAATTATTGAAAATATAAATAAGCTTTCCATTGATGTATGGTTTGTTAGGGTAGGACAATATTTGGCTGAGATACAACTATTTGAAAATCTTGAATCCTATGGTGCAAAAAAAAAAAAAAAAAAAAAAAAGTTGTCCAAATGAAGTTCTTAGCAATGCATATTACTAATCAAAAATTAAATTTTGATATATTTACGGTAGGAAATTTACAAGATATCTTAATTAAACGTCATCTTAATATCCTAATGATGTTTGGCATCAAATATTATGCCAAAATAGATTATTTTGACCCATATAATGCATTTTGGCTATTGCTTTAAATATACCTACTTAACACTGGTTTTGTGGTCAAGGGTCACAAATATAACATTTATTACATTTTTGATACATAAATGTTTTGATATAAGTGCACAGACAAAAACAAATTACTTCCATTGTTGGTTATTTTCCTTTACTGATTTTCATCGATTGATTGTTGCAGCACTGCTTTATATGTCATTTCTGTATTATTTACATTTTAAAATACAAATATTGTGTTTGAATGTAGAATGATTCTCCTTTGGCTAAATGACTCTGAGTCGCAGGAGCTTCTGCTGAAGTTCATGTTCATGGGAGTGAGACAGACAGACCTGAGGCAGACATTGACCCTGACCTTTGACCTGACCCTCATTTTCATATGACTGGGCCTTTAGGGTCGGGGTCAGACTGGGTGGGGGTTTGATTGAGATCTCATTATAAGGGCCCACAATCCTGCGTGGCAGCTGCTAAACACACACACACACACACACACACACACACACACACACACACACACACACACACACACACACACACACACACACACAGGCCGCACAGGGTCACAGGGTTAATCCAAAAGATCTACACCGTCTGTGGTCCAACTTTCTCTCTCTCTCTCTGTGTGTTTGTGTTTGTGTCTGGAGCACACACACACACACACACACACACACACACACACACACACACACACACACACACACACACACATGTGAGCAGCGACTGATTCATTTTCCTAATTAGCACCAGAATCTATTCAACACTGTGGGAACCAGATCAGTGTCATGAATATGATAATTTGTTAGTGGAGACACGCACACATGCGTACACACACTCTTTCTCTCTCTCTCACACACACACAAGCATCATATGAAATGTGCATACGATAGAATATCACGCTTACAAACTCCAGCAGCACTCATATTTCTGATGTCTCACTCTAATGAGCGTTAATTGAGACAGACGAGCCGCTGTAAGTCTCATTAGAAGCTCGATTCTCCCGCTGAGAGTCTGAAAGCGTGAAGAATCAGGACAGACTCTGAGTTCAGACGACTTTATCAGATCCTATACACACATTCACTCCGTCCTCGTCCTGACAGGAGAGAATAATAGAGCAGCGATTAAACTCTTAAATCACACAAAATAAAGTCTGGGAATCACATCATTATCGAAACATGTGACTCTCACGCTGCTGGATAAAAGTTTGGAATAATTTATGCTTTTAAATGTTTCTGAAAGAAGTCTCTTCTGCTCACCAAGGATGCATTTATTTGATCAAAAACACTTTAAAAATAGTGAAATATTATTACAATTTAAAACAGCTGTTTTCTATGGAAGCCCCCTTTCTGTCACTGAATAAAAAAAAAAGGTTATTGCGACGTATCTCACAATTCTGACTTTTTTTCTCAGAATTGCATGATACAAACTCACATTTCGGACTTTTTTTTCTTGGAATTGTGAGATATAAACTCAAAATTGCAAGTTATAAAGTCAGAATTGCAAGATATAAACTTGCAATTCTGAGAAATAAAGTCAGAATTGAATGATACTAACTCGCAATTCTGACTTTTTTCTAAGAATTGCATGATAAAAACTCGCAATTGCAAGTTATAAAGTCAGAATTGTGAGATATAAACTTGCATTCTGTGAACATATCAGTCTTTTTTTCTCCTTAGAACTGGACTTTATATCACACAATTCTGATTTCACTGAATTGCGAGTTTATAAATATATAGAAATAAAGTCAGAATTCTGAGATACAAAGTCACAATTGCGAGAAAAAAAGTCACAATTGCGAGTTTATATCATGCAATTCTGAGAAAAAAAGAATTGAGAGTTTGTATCATGAAATTGTGACTTTATTTCTCAGAATTGCATGATATAAACTTGCAATTGTGACTTTTTTTTCTTGAGAAAAGTCAGAATTGCAGGACACAAAGTCGCAATTGCGAGAAAAAAGTCAGAATTGCGAGATACAGACTCACAATTGTGAGATACAAAATCAGAATTATGAGATACAAAGTCAGAATTGCGAGTTTATATCATGCAATTCTGAGAAAAAAGTCAGAGTTGTGAGTTTGTATCATGCATTTGTGACTTTATTTCTCAGAACTGTGAGATAGAAATTTGAGGAAAAAGTCAGAGTTGTGAGATACAAAGTCGCAATTGCGAGAAAAAAAGTCAGAATTGCAAGTTTATATCCAGTAATTCTGACTTTATAACTCGCAATTGTGCATTTATATCTCACAGTTCTGAGAAAAAAAGTTGTTGCAATTCTAAAAAAAAAAAGAGTCAGAATTGCGAGATGTAAATTTGCTGTTTAGAGAAAAAAATCTAAATTTTGAGATAAAATGTCGCCATTACCTTATTTTTTATTCAGCGGCAGAAACGACTTCTATAGATTTCTATGTGAAATTCTGTTAAAATGTAATTTATTTCAGTGATGCGCAGCTGAATTTTTAGCATAATTACTGCAGTTTTCAGTGTCATATGATCCTTCAGAAATCATTCTAATATGCTGATTTGATATTATCAGTGTTAGACATTTTATTTTTGAAGATTCACAGATAAATGGAAAATTCAAATAAACAGCAATTATTTGAAATAGAAATATTTTGTAACATTAATCACTTTTGATCAATTTAATGCATCCTGAAGCAGCATATTTTTCTGAAAACATTATGAGGTTTATAAAAAACTGCTCTAATCTGGTAAGTGCAACTGTTATTGGATTGAGAGGATCTGTGATGCTTCACTAATAGATTCAGCACATTCGACTGTGGCCTGTGACGCCGTATGTGTTTTTCCTTCTAAATAAGAGTTGGTATAATAAGTTCTGTCCTCGGGTCACATGGTCAGACAGACGAATATTTGACATTCAGATTTGTCCCGTCTGAGCAGCAGATGCCACAGAGACGGCATTAATGCGGTGTGTGACGTGTTTATTAGCCGCTGAAGTTCACGGCCACTCCAGAGACAATGAAGAAAGCGGGAGGAGGAGCGGCTGATTCTCTCATGACCTTTAGGATCTGGGGTCACGGTGTGCCGGTGGGGGCGGAGCTGCTCTCTGAACCCTGTGGGGGGGTGGCCCGTTTATCCAGTGTTTACGGCTGAAGATGGGCTGCTATTGTAAAGAGGAGAAAACAGCTGCAGCTTTAGACCCTTCGCTCCGTCTCATTTGACTAAGAGACACAAACACAGCATTCAAAGGGACAAAGTCTCTGGAGTTTATGTAGCAAATATCACTGAATCTGAACCAATTTTGTATTAAAATGTCTTCAACTTTAAGTCTGATCAAAGTCTGATCAGATGAGCTTAAAGTCAAGTGCACTGCATTGTGGGATACCTACAATCAGAATCCATACGACTTTAAAGTGCATGAGTACTTAAAGCAGCAGATGACAAATCTGCAGCATGTGCTTATAATAAGCAGAACATTATGGTCCTGGATGCTAATATAGTTATCGCTATTGTTTGTTATAGTTGACGTCCATTGGCGAGAATGCTGTAATTATTGTTATAGTTATCGTTATATTTATTGGTATACTTATTGTCCATTTGTGTGAACACTAATATAGTTGTTATATTGTTGGTTCAGGCGCAAATATAGTTACTCTAATAATTATTGTTATATTTATCGTTATAGTTATGATTATAACTATTGTTATAGTTATTTTTCATTGGTGTGAATGCAAGCATGGTTATAGTTATCAGTACATGTTATAGTTATACATTTGTGTCATGCAATTTTATTGTTCTAGTTATGATTAAATGTATTGTTATAGTGTTCGATATAGTTATCGGCGGCTTGTGTGGACACTAATATCGTTTTTGTTATAGTTATGGTTATACTTTTCGTTATGATTATAGTTATTGTTATAGCTATCGTCTGTTTGTTTAAATGCTAGTAGTTATATTTATCGTTATGATTATAGTTGTCATTATAGTTATCATCAGTTTGGACGCTAATAGTGACGGTTATCGTTGATTATAGTTATCATTATAGTTTTCATTTGTTTGTTTGGACGCTAATAGTTATTGTTATTAATATAGTTTTTCATATTTAGGTTTAAATGTTGTTATTATTATAGACCAAATTTGGTGTGTGGTATAACAAGCATGACCTGAGGCTACCTGCAGTGATTCGGCGCAGTGCCACCTAGTGGTCTGGAGATACGGAAAATGGCTATATTAGCTTATTATTTTTTTCCATTTCGAATTTTGTAGTAAAATGCTATATTTTACGAATACATTGACGTATCGTTGCAAAACTTGGTATGGGTCACCAGCATGATGCTCTAAAGGAACCTGAGAAGTTTCGAGGCAGCGCCACCTAGTGCTAAAATCAAATATTCACATGCTTATAACTTTGGGTGTGGTCAACTTATTTTCACGGGAGTCACCTTTTTAGACTCCTGAAGCCGAGTCCAGCGATACCAAAAATGCCAGATTTTGCCATATGGTTTGTGCAACGTTGCATTTTAGCACTTAAAAAAACATTTGCCAATATCTTAGAAACCATTACACCAATTGACACAAAACCACCGTAGGAAATTCAAAAACATAGCGTGCCGGCTATACACTAATACCCAATTGCCAAAATTTTGATAGTAAGTGGCAAAAAAATGCAAACAAAGTCAGCCATCGGTCATTTTTTCTCTTTTCATATATAAAAATGTCTATAACTCCAAAACAAAATGAGATATTTTCACCAAATTTGGCACACATATGTATGGGCACACTCTAATGACACATAAAGAATTGGGTGGGATTGTGCCTCTTGGTGGCGCTATAATTGAACAAAACATGAAATTGCCATTGACTACAATAGTATAAAATGGTAACTTTTTACCAATGCATTGGTGTACCATTACAAAACTATGTATGTACCATCGAAACCATGACCTGAAAGTGCTCAAAACGTTTTGAGACAGTGCCACCTTGTGGTCAAAAGTGCTAACCGATAAAATCATATTACTAGTGGTTGTTTCACCCATTTTGACTAAAATCACCTTAAAATGGCTTTAATTACTCATTGCTGCAGTTGGTCTGATCCTTTCCTTGTCTAGTGCTTGGCCCCATAATTGTATTTTCCATTATGATAGTAGTTATTGTTATGGTTATTGTTGTAGTTACCATCTGTTTGAGTGGACGCCAATATAGTTATGGTCATCATTACAATTTTTGTTAATCATTACGTTATTGTCATTATCATCATTATTGTTTTAGTTGATTTTAGTTGTTCTAGTTTTCATTTTACTGCAGTTATTGTCCATATTCTTCTGAACAGCTGTTAAATCCCTCGATTCCTGTTTCTGATAAGGTTTGCGTTTGTTGGCTGAGAGAGAATCTGATGGACAGACTTGAAGTTCATCTGGTCTGAGGAGACCCGGCTCATGTTCTGAGGTCAGATCGCGGTCCAGATGCCAGACGGAGCGCAGAGGTGCAGGAGTCTGGTTTTTCCGTGCGAACGCGTTCAAGTTCAAGTGTGACTGGAGTGTTTTGTTGTGTGTTTGGCAGCTGCGAGGGGGCGGCGTGCGGCGCGATTGACTGATGCGGTGGCATGGGAAAGTCACCCTCGCGCAGCGCCACGGGGCGGAGGAGGGGCAGATGGCTCTTCAGACGGGGCAGGAATGATGGGCCGGGGCAGATCTGGAGGGTGTGTTTGTGGGGGGGTGGGGTGGGGCCGCATTGTGTGGCTGTTTTGGGCTGATGGAGGGTTTTGTGTGTATTTGTGTGAGTGCTTCTGAAAGAGCCATCAATCAGACGGCCCAAAGTCAAGTTTAAGTTCAGTGGAGATGAATCACTTTGATTTAAGACGCTCTAAATCCAGCCAGCCCTGCCTCCGTCGCATCAGCAACTCAAGCACAAGACAAACACCAGCTACTGTGTTTGAGAACTAAATAAACTTTATGATCTTCCTCAAGAATGTGAATATCTGTTCAGAAATGCACTTCATGGAGTTTAATATTATGTTTCTAGTTGTATTGAGTGTTTTTGTTTTTATGCCTAAAACAAGAACAAATATCTGCCAATAATACAGGTAACTATAACAATAACAATCACAAAAACGATAACTGATAACTGTAATTATAACTATAAACATTTATTTGTCATTTTATTGGGTGGTTAATGTTGTTTTTTTATGCTTAGAACAAGAGTAGAGTTGCAAAGGGGTGGATAATTTCCTGTTGATTTCAAGAAACTTTTTAGCAACTTTTGGAAAGTTTATCGGAATATTTTTCGTCTCTTTGCAACCATTTCTTCCAATGATAGTTATAACTAAAACAATAACGATAATGAGACTATAACAAATCTATAAAGATAACAAGAACTATATTATCATCCCCTAACTGTAATGAAAGCTATAACATCTGTACAAATGTTTTGTTTGTGGGTTTTGGAGATTTGATGTCAGTTTTTTATGCTTAACAAGAATAAATATCCGCCAGTGGGGTCAGAAAATTTTACCTTTCAATTAAGTTTATTTTTCTTAACTCAGTGATAGATATTTATTGTTTTAATCATAATCTCACTTCATTTTCCAATTTCTCAGAAAACAAGGCAACTTACAGTTGCAGTCAAAACTATTCAACCCCCTTCACCTGCAAGGCATTTTGCTGCAGAGAACATTTTGTGAAAACAATTCAACAAAGGCATCAGTACACTATTAGAGAAAATGTATTAAACACATTTGAGTAGCCTAATTCTGAGAATGTAAGTTCATCAACATCAATGTTCACGTTCAAAATTATTCAACCCCCAAAAGTCAAATCTGGTGCAGAATCTTTTATTCTTTAAAACCACCAATAAACGCTGCTTAGAAGTGCTTAGAATTCACCTTTCTACTGCAATCTTGGCCCATTCCTTCTCTGAATAAGCTTTCAGATCACTGATGATCTTTGGTTTTCACTTAGCCACTGCTTTCTTCAAATTCAACCAAATATTTTTTTCAATAATAATTAAATCTAAAAATTAAGTGAGGTTTTGCTTGAAACAAGCAAAATGATCTGCCAATGGGGTAAGCAAAATAATCTTATTTCAAGCAGAAGACTAGATTATTTTGCTTACCCCATTGGCAGATTATTTTGCTTGTTTCAAGCAAAAACTCACTTCATTTGAACTTCTTTTTTCTGAAAACAAGACATTAACGTGTACTTGGCTAGAAAATAATTCTTAATTTAAGAATTTTTAGATATTTCGGCTGGAAACAAGACACAAAAAATCTAAGCTAGAGAAGCATTTTCTGCAGTGTAGTAGATTTGGATGTTTAATTTGCGATGGCTGTTCTGCAGGAAAGTATATTGATCATTATTTTCAGTCTTTGCACCAAAGACATCATATTTTTTACCAAAATGACGTGATATTTCAAAATAATCCATGATATCCTTCATACGGCCATGATTTCCACGATGGATGGAGATAGTGTTCTTCTGCTCATAAGTTTTGCCTTTTTTTCCACCAGACATACCACTGATCCACAGGTTTGGTCACATCACTCCATAAAACATTTTTAGATCTATCTAAATGAATTTTAGCATGTCTAAGTCAGCCTTTTGGTTCTTCTTGGTCTGGATGCCCCAATGTGAAAGCCTTGCTTATCTTGAGTTTATCTCATACTCTACATTGAAATGTTTTTCCACCTTTCATTGGGTCATCTTGAAAGTCTTCGGCTGTACATTGCAGGTTTTTCTTCAGTTGTACTGATCAAATATTTTATGATATTGTGACAAAAACACATGCATGGGCTAACTGTACGTGTAACAGCTCAAGCTAATTATTTTCTAATAGAGTTTCTAAAGGTTAAATTGTGTTTTAAGACGATTTAGTTCACTGCCATACAAATAAGTAACTGAAAACGCCAATGTTGAATAGGGGTTGAATACTTATGATAGCTGTTTTTAAAAAACTCAAAAATATTACATTAAATAAATATTGAGAATGCCAGTAATCTGTTATAGATGCAGTTTTTATAAAGTCCTGTATCTTCAGAAAAGCTTGTGTTTGTAAAGGAAGGCAGTCTTTGGGAGTTTGAATAATTTTGATTGCAACTGTATGTCATTCTGCTTATTCAGTAAATGCATCTAGATTTAGGAATGTTTAGATATTTTCCCGGAAAACAAGAGAAAAATACTGAGTAAGAATATAACTTTTTGCTGTGAATATACAGTAGGCAACATTTGAAGTGGATCAACTTTGGGACAACTTTGGTGAAAGTTTTTGATCCACTTGCATTTATTTAAAAATACAGAATTTAAAAATAGTTAATCTACATGTCTGATATGATTAAGCTTTGCTTTGCTTTGCTTATATTCGATTCTGTTTCAGTTCTGATGTTAATATGAGTAACAGTTTTTCTCCATCAGGGTTTCATTATCGCTCATGATGCTTCATTCTCATCTTCATCATCATCATCATCATCATGAATCATTTGTAAGCATCAGTTCCTCTCAAATTACTCAGACGGATGTCTCCCTGTGTTTTATTCCTCATCATCTCATTCTCCTGCTCTGGTTTTGCAGGTTTGGGCGGAGCTTCAGAGTTGGCCTTCATCAAAGAACCCAGTGATGTCATCGCGGTGAGGGACCGCCCCCTCATGCTGGACTGTCAGGTAGAGGGGGAGGGGCCTATCACCATCACCTGGCGGCGGAATGGCGTTCCCGTTCCTCTGGGAGCCAGAGCGGCTGTGCTGGATAACGGGACGCTCCTGATCCGGAACGTCCAGAAACGGCGCGACGGTGACGAGAGCGACGCGGGCGAGTACGACTGTGCGGCACAGAACCGATACGGACTGCTCATCAGCCGCAAGGCACATGTGCAATTAGCCTGTGAGTGATGCAAACACGCTTCATGTCTCAATAGTTTTCCTAGAGATTACATTTATTATCCTGAGTCTGTTTTAGGAAAAACATCTGAGTTGAAACTTTGCTTTTTAGAAGCACTTTCTAATCAATAATCCAAAAATCTGATCAATAATTTGCCTTCCCGTTAGGAGGTGATATCTGACTCCTTAAAGTGATTTACAGGGGAATTTTCTTTTTAACTTGTGTAATGGCATTTTTGGCAACTTTATTAAATGTGTATATAAAAATCACATTTATTATATATATATATATATATATATATATATATATATAATTTATTTATTTTATTTTAATTTTTTTTTAAAGCATTTTAAAATTTCTTATTAAAACAACAGAATAAGAATAGGTTAGCAATCAAATGAAATCAGTATTAACAAAATGTATTTGTACTACAGAGGTGGCACAGAAGAACACAAAAGTGACTTGTTAGGTGTATTTTCATTGAAGAGTTCAGATGCAAAAGCCTCTAAATCCATCCAACATCTTTCTTTAAAAAATGCATTTTTATCAGGCTCCGATGTATAGGTTTCTATGTAAGTATTGGTACTTCTGATTGGGCTGAGGGTGGGATTTATCGAGTTTGAAGTAAAAGTATTTGATGGACATAAAATATGTGTCCAGGGCATTCACTCAGTATCATTATTTCATTTTTGACCGAGATTGCTTTTAGCTGGTTTTGCATCTGAACTCTTCATATGTTTAATGAGGCATGAGTGCAATCAAATCATCAATTCATGTTGAGATATAGAAATATTAAATCATTTAAATAACAGAAAAGATAGTTTAAAAATAAAAATAATCTGCCAGTAGATGGCAGAAAGTCACTGATTTAATTACTGAGTCATTCATTCATTTGATTTGTTCGAATGGCTGATTCATTTTGGAATAAAGCAGGTGACTGTCTTTATTAATGGGAAATTGAATCATTGACTCACTAGGTTTGTTTAAAAACACACATTCATTCATAAACTAAAAACCACTGTGTTTGAATGGAGATGCGCAGCGGCTCACTTGTGGACTTGTTTCGGGCCATTTTTGATGTCGAAATAGAGCAAAATCAGGTAATAGTGTTATAGTCAGACAGTTTAAGTGAATTAAAATTAACTTCTTGGTTATTTAACTGTTGTATTAAATCAATATCACATTTGCAAACTCATTAAAAGCAGTCACTCATCTTAGTTCATGGCAAACTCATCATAAGTTCCATTATAATCAACAAATCTCTCTACTCTGCACAATTAACCTCTTATTTACACTCTCTCTACAATTTGTTTATTAAAGGATTTGTGAGATACATCTGTGATTACATTACTCAAAGTTGCAAAAACATGTAGAAGCTCCCCTCAGTGCAAACACAAATATGCTGATCAGATTTTTTCATAGTCGCACGCAGTAGACTGAAATGGTTGCACTGTAGAGCCCTCTCTGCTTGAACCAGTCTAATATGGTTTTGCTGGTGGTTTTAGAAGGACGTAGTGTTTCTGGACTGATTTGAGCATCTGTATCTCATGTTATATGGTATTTGTCTTCTCTCAGCACTGCCCAAGTTCCACACACATCCAGAATCCATGAGCGTGGATGAGGGTGGCGTCGCTCGATTTCACTGCGCCGTCAGCGGCATCCCAGAGGCCAACATCACCTGGGAAAGAAACAGAACGACTCTCAACGCAGATGATAACAGGTTAAACATACACTCATGTACATGAATAAAGCCTGAAGCAAACACTAGAATGAATTAAATATGTTCTGATGTACTGTATGTGTGTGTTCAGGTACACACTCCTGCCCAACGGTATCCTGCACATCACAGGAGTGCGGCAGGCTGACAGCGGCATCTACCGTTGCGTGGCTAAAAACATCGCAAACACTCGATATAGTCACGAGGCCCAGCTGTCAGTCACAGGTAAAGCTGAGCCCGTTCTCCATCTGATGATATGATCCGAACCGCTAAGCGTCTCTGAATGACCTGTCTCTGTTTCTGTCTCAGTGGCAGCTAATCGTCTCTATAAGGAGCCGGTGATTCTCTCTGGGCCACAGAATCTCACTCTAAACATCCACCAGACCGCTATTCTGGAGTGCATCGCCACCGGAAACCCAAGGCCCATCGTGTCCTGGAGCAGGCTGGGTAAAAAAAACACAAAAAAAAACAGCTAAAATCAGCTAAAACAACAATAACATGAACCACAAAACCAGTCTTAACATTTGTAGCAATAGCCAACAATACATTGTATGGATCAAAATTGTCGATTTTATTTATGCCAAAAATCATTAGGATATTAAGTGAAGATATTTTGTAAATTTCCTATCGTAAATATATAAAAACATAATTTTTGATTAGTAATATGCATTGCTAAGACCTTCATTTGGACAACTTTAAAGGCGATTTTCTTCAGATTCCAGATTTTCAAACAATAAAAATAGCAATAATTATAATTATCTAAAATTGCATTAAGTAGCGTTGTTTTGTTCTAAGTGCACAGTGCAACTGTTTGTTTTCTGAAGAACCAGGATTCTCATAGTCTAAAAGAAAAACTGGATAATAAGAGAAATTAAAAAATCTGAAAATGCCACAGGGATTATTAGACTGAATATACACTGCCGCTTAAAAGTTTGGGATCAGTACGATTTTAATGGAGACTTTTCTGCTCATCAAGGATTTTTTTTTGTTTATTAAAAATGCATAAAAGTCTTTAATATTGTAAAATGTTAATGCAATTTAAAATAGTGATTTTCTATTTTAATATACTTTAAAATATTATTTATTTCTGTGATGCAAAGATACATTTTCAGCATCATTACTCCAGTATTCAGTGTCACACGATCCTTCAGAAATCATTCTAATATACTGATTTATTATTATTAATGTTGGAAACAGTTGTGCTGCTAATATTTTTGTGGAACCTGTGATACTTTTTTTGAGGATTCTTTGATAAATAAAATGTTAATAAGAACAACATTTATTTAAAATACTTTTGTAAAAAATAAACTATAAACACCGTGTTAAAAGTTTGGGTTCAGTACATTTTTTTCTTTCTTTCTCTCTTTGAAAGAAATGCATATGTTTGTCCAGCAATGATGTGTTAAACTGATAAAAAGTGATAGTAAAGATTATGTTGTTAGAAATGGTTTGTATTCTGAATAATATTTTTTATTCATCAAAGAATCCTAAAAAAGGCATCACATGTTTCAAAAAAAAAGCAGCACAACTGTTTCTAACATTGATAATAAAAGTAATAAATCAGTATATTAGAATGACTTCTGAAGGATCATAGTCAAGTAAGAGCTGATGAAAATTAAGCTTTGCATCACAGAAATAAACTAGATTTTAAAGTATATATAAAAAACCTCTTATTTTGAATTGCAATAACTTTTTTTGTATTTTTGATAAAATAAATGAAACTTTGATGAGCATAAAAAAACATTAAAAATCTTACTGGTCTTGCACTTTTGAGTGGCAGTGTACATTTTGCATTATGCCAAGCCCAAAAATGTTTTATCAAGTATAAATTACTGAAAAAATTGATGCAGAATTGTTAAAAGAAGAACATTCAGCTCTTAAAATGTCTGCAATCCTGGAGCTTAATTATTTTAATTCTAATATATTTTAGCTACTACTTTTAGTCTTGACACTCGTAGTTTCTGTAAATTTACAGCAGATGAACCAGAGGAAACGCTATATTTTTGGGGTGAGAGCCACAGATCGATAGGACTGAATGTGAATCTGATGCTGATGTGTGTTTGTGTTTGTCAGACGGTCGCTCCATCGGCGTGGAGGGCATCCAGGTGTTAGGCACCGGTAACCTCATCATCTCAGACGTGTCTCTGCAGCACTCAGGTGTGTACGTCTGCTCCGCCAACCGACCAGGAACCAGGATGAGGAGAACCGCATTGGGACGACTGGTGGTGCAAGGTACAATAAACACATAAACCATCAAATGAGTCAAACCTGGGGTTCAGATCACTTTAGTGTAACTGAAGCACTGCACATAGACTCACTTACAAAAGCTCAGTATTTCTAACTTTAATTACGATAATAATGACTAATGCATTTCCTGTTACACAGAATAATGAACAATAGTTGACCAGAGACAAGGCTTCATTTCCACACACAGTCTATTCTCTATTAGAGCAGTGAGACATGAACAAAGGGCTTTGACTGTGACCTCCGACCTCTGACCCCCCACCCCCACATCACCTCTAGCCTCATTAGCATATGGGAGGAGCTTGTAGATAGTCTGATGAGCTCGTCTGGTTTGAGCAGCAGCTGCGTTACAGACACACACACACACACACACACACACACACACAAGACAGCCAGATGGAGAGACACACATATAAACAGATGTCAAATCATCTTTTGACTTTCTTATATTTAACACAGATAAAAGACAAGAAGTGCACACATACCCCACAGGAAATTAATGAAGCAAAGGCAGACACACATACTTGAGATCACATGTGTGTAAAATGTGTGTAACAAACACTTACAATACAGCTGGAGAACTAAAGAGTGTTTCACATTTCACAGTTTTACAGTACTGTGGAGTATTATATGGTGTTTTACTACAGTATTTGACAGTGCAATTGAATATTTCGCAGTATTGTTGAATATTTTAGTGTTTTACAGCACTGTGGAGTATTTTCTGTTTTGCTAGAGTATTTTACAGCGTTCTTAAACATTTTACAGTGCTGTGGAGTATTTTATGTTGTTTTAATGCAGTATTTTAGAGTTCTGTTGTGTATTTAGTGTTATGTTGTTTTACAAGAGTGTTTTACAGTGCTTTTAAATGTTTTAGTGTTTTACCGCACTATGAAGTATTTTATAGAGTTTTGGTATAGTATTTTACAGCGCTGTTGAGTATTTTAGTGTTTTATTGCGATGTGGAGTATTTTATGTTGTTTTAATAGAGTATTTTACAGTGCTGTTGAACATTTTCGTCTTTTACAGCTCTGTGGAGTATTTTATGTTGTTTTACTAAAGTATTTTAGAGTGCTGTTGAGAATTTGTGTTTTACATAACTGTGGAGTATGTTATGTTGTTTCAGAAGAGTATTTTAGAGGACTTTTGAATGTTTTAAGTGTTTTACGTGCTATGGAGTATTCCATAATGTTTTGGTAAAGTATTTTACAGTGCTGTTGAGTATTTTAGTGTTTTACTGCACTATGGAGTATTTATGTTGTTTTAGAAGTGTATTTTAGAGGACTTTTGAATGTTTTAAGCGTTTTACCATGCTGTGAAGTATTTCATAGTGTTTTGGGAGAGTATTTTACAGTGCTGTTGAGTATTTTAGTGTTTTACTTGCACTATGGAGTATTTATGTTGTTTTACTAGTTTTTAAAGTGTTGAATATTTTAGTGTTTTATTGCGCTGTGGAGTGTTGTATGTTACTTTACTTAGAGTATTGTACAGCGCTGTTAAGTATTTTAGTGTTTTACCATGTTGTGGAGTATTTTATGTTGTTTTACTAAAGTACTGAACAGAACTGATAGGTATTTTAGTGTTTTATTAAGCTGTGGAGTGTTTTATGTTACTTTACTGGAGTATTTTACTGCGCTGTTGATTATTTTAGTGTTTTACCGCACTATGGAGTATTTATGTTGTTTTACTACAGTATTTTAGAGTGCTCTTGAATATTTTTGTATTTTACAGAACTGTGGACTATGTTATGTTGTTTTACAAGAGTATTTTAGAGGACTTTCAAATGTTTTAAGTGTTTTACCATGCTATGGAGTATTTCATAGTGTTTTGGTAGAGTATTTTACAGTGTTGTTGAATATTTTAGTGTTTTACTGTACTGTAGAGTATGTTGTTTTACTAGAGCATTTTACAGTATCGTAGTGTGTTGTAGGGATAGTGTTGGGTTTGGGACGGACAAAGGGACGAATAATAGAAGAAAGCGAGGTGGAGGGGGAGGAATAATTGTGTCTGGGTGATGGATCACCTCTGACCTCTGACCCCTGGCCTGGGTTCCAGCAGGCCTGCAGGAGATGATGTGTGTATGTGGGGGTTTGTGGTCTGGATTAATGGACCAGAGAGTGTCGAATGGGGTGATTTTAGGACAATTTTAAGAGAAGCAGCGGCATAAATTCACTATTTATAGAAATAAATAACAGACTTTTTTTCCTGCTCATCACACGACTGCTTACCAAATATCTTCAATAAATAAAACATTGATTAGAGTGTGAATGATTTTAGTCTATGAGCCGGATGAGATGAAATGAGCTCTGAGAATATGATCAGTTACACAGTTTACACTCATTAGACTCAGAATGATGAATATTAGTAAGATATAAATGTCTTTGTTTTTAATGATTGCAGCTTCATATTTGTATATTTATACTAAAACAAATTGTTAAAATATTAGCGGGAAAGCATAATATTCGATTTTTTTTTAGAAAATTGTTCAAAAAAAGGACAAATTATGAAAAGAATAAACATAAAATGATTGCAATTAATTCTTATATCTGACTGCTCTTTATAAAGCAGAATTAGATGTTATTACATTTAGAAAATGTGAAAAACACTGACTGTTTAATGCTGCTCTGAGATGGCAACAGTACATGCATTTAGAATCAGAATCAGAATCAGAAAGAGCTTTATTGCCAAGTATGCTTGCGCATACAAGGAATTTGTTTTTGTGACAGTAGCTTCCAGTAGACAACAACAACACGGACAATAAGAAAAATACAATAAGGTGAGAATAAAAAATATACATATTTAAATATAAATAGACAAAAATATATAGAAAACTAAATTAAGAAAAAGTGGTATGTACAGTTGTGCTGTTGATGATAAAGGGAAAAAAAAAAAAAAAAATAGAGATGGAGGTGGTAACAAATAAATATAAGGTTATTGCACGTTTTTATTGTACGATGGTGTGAACATTTAGCTGTTCATAAAGTGGATTGCCTGTGGGAAAAAACTGTTCTTATGCCTGGTTGTCCTGGCAATTGGGGCTCTGTAGCGCCGGCCAGATGGCAAAAGTTCAAAGAGGGAATGGCTTGGATGTGAGGGATCCAGGGTGATTTTCTGAGCTCTTTTCCTCACCCTGGATGTATAAAGTTCTTGAAGGGTGGGCAGGGGAGCACCAATAATCCTCTCTGCAGTCCGAACTGTTCTCTGTAAGAGAATTACATGCATTATGCATTATTTACACAATAATTGCATAATATTGCATACTATTGCATAATGCTTTTTTAAAAAATAAATAAAATGAATGCAGTTAATTCCATGATTTCTGACTAGTCTTTAGAAAGGAAAATTAGATGAATAAATGTGAGAAAAATGTGAAAAAAATTCAATATTATCTTACAAATACACATAATTATGCATTAACTTTGACAACCATAAAGATGCATTTTGTAAAAAAAAAAACTAATAAATAAATAAATAACTTCAGTGGACCCCTATGGAAACAAATGTTGCTGAAAACATAATTGAATGAATTGGTTTGATCTGTATATCTAGTGTGGATCTAGAGGTGCCATATGAACTGTGGTTAAGAGGTGCTCTCTCTCAGTCTGATCATGTTATGAACTCTCTCTCTCTGTGTGTCGTTCAGCTCCTCCGGAATTCCTGCAGTGGCCACAGTCTGCATCAAAGCCGGTGGGCAGCAGTGCGGTCTTCACCTGTCAAGCTCAAGGTGTTCCTGATCCACACCTCATCTGGCTGAAGAACGGCAAGATCCTCACACCTGGAGACAACGTCAAACTCACCAACAACAACAGGTGAGAGCCAGCCTACTGCTGCAAACTCACTGCTGGCATATTAAATAATAATCTAATGTTCTGAAATGAACCAGTTTATTAAACATTAACAACAAAAACAACAAAGGTTGAGTCATATTTGCTATCACCCAGATAGCACACGTACGTCTGCAAGATGTCTGTTAAAGATCTCTTGATCTGAAAAGATGTCAGTTTTACATACATTCTAAATCATAAACATCTTAAAGACCTCTGATAGATGTCTATTTGACATCTGATAGGAAACATCCAATAGACTTATTGCAGATGAGCACACTACGTCTTGCAGATGTGTTGCAGATGTAAATGCAGACGTCAAATAGATGTCTCAGAGATGTATGTGTACTATCAGAGATTGAAAATTTCCTATCAGATGGCAAATAGACGTCTATTAGATGTCTTTAAGATGTTTATGATTTAGAATGTATGTAGAACTGACATCTTACAGATGTCTGCCAGACGTTTGTACACATCAGATGCTTTCCAGATCAAGAGATCTTTAACAGAAATCTTGCAGACGTACATGTGCTATCTGGGATGTCTTGGAGATGTCTTGCAGATGTAAATGCAGACGTCAAATAGATGTCTCTGAGATGTACATGTGCTATCAGGAGTAGTTTGCTCATCTGCAATACATCTATCTCAGATAGCACACATACGTCTGCAAGATGTCTGTTAAAGAACTCTTGATCTGGCAAGCATCTGCTGTATACAAACGTCTGGCAGACATCTGTAAGATGTCAGTTTTACATGCATTCTAAATCATGAACATCTTAAAGACATCTAATAGATGTCTATTTGACATCTAATAGGAAACGTCCAATAGACGTATTGCAGATGAGCAAACTACGTCTTGGAGATGTCTTGCAGATGTAAATGCAGACGTCAAATAGACGTCTTCGAGATGTACATGTGCTATCAGAGATTGGATGTTTCCTATCAGATGGCAAATAGAGGTCTATTAGATGTCTTTAAAATCTTCATGATTTAGAATGGATGTAGAACTGACATCTTACAGATGTCTGCCAGATGTTTGTACACATCAGATGCTTTCCAGATCAAGAGATCTTTAACAGACATTTTGCAGACGTACATGTGCTAACTGGGACGTCTTGGAGATGTGTTGCAGATGTAAATGCAGACATCAAATAGATGTCTCCGAGATGTACATGTGCTATCAGGAGTAGTTTGCTCATCTGCAATACATCTATCCCAGATAGCAGACGTATGTCTGCAAGATGTCTATTAAAGATCTCTTGATCTGGAAAGCATTTGCTGTGTACAAACGTCTGGCAGACATCTGTAAGATGTCAGTTCTACATACATTTTAAATCATAAACCTCTTAAATACATCTAATAGACATCTTTTTGACATCAGATAGGAACCGTCCAATAGACGTATTGCAGATGAGCACACTACGTCTTGGAGATGTCTTGCAGATGTAAATGCAGACATCAAATAGACATCTTCGAGATGTACATGTGCTATCAGAGATTGGATGTTTCCTATCAGATGGCAAATAGACGTCTATTAGATGTCTTTAAGATGTTAATGATTTAGAAGATGTTTTCCAGATCAAGAGATCTTTAACAGAAATCTTGCAGATGCACGTGTGCTATCTGTTACATCTTGCAGATGTAAATGCAGACGTCAAATAGACATCTCTGAGATGTATGTGTGCTATCAGGGTGGAGAATGAGATCTATATAACAGTACAGCAGATACTGACATAAAATGATCAAAATATCAGTGGTCAATCTATATCTCCAGTAATATGTCTTAGTAAGATGAGATTGAAATGATCCAAGCATTTAATGCAATGCAAAAAAGTTCCTCAAAAGATGTGAGATGTTTTGGAGGCTTGTGAACATTCCTGAGGAACAGTGCTCCTCAATAGATCCTGATGATCAGATTTGACACTCACTGATTTTTCTACAAAATGATTAATTAAGAAACAATTAAAGCCAAGCTGCTTTAGTCCAGTAAGTGTGAAGCACCAGCTGAAGGTGGCATTTGTACAATTACACTAAAAGAACTTTGCCTTGACCAAAAACTCTAAACTATTGATCGGATGAGGGAATGCATGCAGTAGATTGAATGTGACAGTGAGTTTTGATCAAATGTCGGTGTTGATCTGCAGCACGCTGGCAGTGACACGCATCACAGCTGAAGACGAGGCCATCTATCAGTGCATCGCGGAGAACAGCGCAGGAACCAACCAGGCCAGCGCTCGTCTTGCCGTCTCCCCGTCCGTCAATCTCCCAGAAGCTCCTCAAGATCTGACAGTCACGCCGCTCTCCACCACTTCCCTACAGGTCCGCTGGACCCAACCAGGGCCACATGTGACAGACGGCATCATTGGATATGTGCTGCACATCCGCAAACTTGGTGGTGAGTTGACAGAGAGATGAACTGAGATCATCAGAATCAGACTCCAGACCGATGACTGACTGAATGATGTTTGTATGCTTTCAGAGCCGGACAGCAGCGAGCTTCAGGAAGCCGTGAGCAAAGACACCTTTCAGCATGACTTCACGAACCTGGAGGCCTCCACCACATTCTCCATCTATGTGAAAGCGTATTCACCGTTGGGAGCCAGTCAGCAGTCCAACAGTGTCATTGCCACCACACTCGGAGCCGGTAAGAGTTTACATTTGTACATGGAATGTAAAATTGAGGTCAAATGTTTACATCCCCCTTTCAGAATCTGCAAAATGTGAATTATTCTAAGAGGGATCATACAAATTACATGGTAGTTTTTATTTAGTACTGACCTGAATAAGATATTTAACATTAAAGGTGTTTACATATAGTCCACAAGAGAAAATAATAGTTGAATTTATATATAGTTCATGGGTCCCTTGTTTGTCCTGAACATTTAAACTGTCTGCTGTTCTTCAGAAAAATCCTACAGGTCCCACAAAGTATTTGGTTTTCCAGCATTTTTGTGTATTTGAAGCCTTTCCAGGGTCCCCATGGGTCATGGAATTTCTGGAATATCTTGGAATATTAAAAGGTCTATTCCAGACATTGAAAGTCAGGGAATTTTATATTTATTTTGTCCAAGTCCTGGGATATCAGGGATTTTTGTTTGTTGCTTTTTACAATTTTAGTTTCCATTTATCAGAATGTAATTTTTCTATACTGTATTTTGTTTTGTATTGTTTCACGCATTTTGCCTATTGTTATGGGTAGGTTATGGTTATGAAAGTGCAAACATTCATTTAAAATAAATACATTTCTGTAGAAATGGTACAGAAAAATATCAAAGTGCATTTAATGGGTAAAAAAATAAAGAAGCAAACAAAAAAGTAGTGTATATGTGTGTTTTGTAGTCAGGGAATTTGACGTTTGGCTTAGAGTGGGAACCCTGCTTTTCCAACAATGACTGTATGATTTTGAGATCCATATATTTACACTGAGGACAACTGAGGGACTCCTATGCAACTATTACAGAAGGATCAAACACTCACTGATGCTCCAGAATAAAACAACATGCATTATGAGCTGGGGGGTGTAAATTTAACCTGTTTAGTCCTCTGAAAAACATCTAAAGCCCCTTTCACACAGAGATTCCGGAAAATACATGGGTAATGTGTTCCGGGAACTGTCCCGGGATCGTTTGATTTTGGTTCATTCACACTGCCAGTGATTTTCCGGAATATGTGCGTGCGTTCACACACAACCCGTAAAGATCCCGTAAAGACACCTGACATTAGCACATTTGGTTATAATGCGACGTGTACCATTTCACTAAACTGGCGAACAATTTCCACTTCAGCGCGGATATTAAAAAGATCTGCCTTCAAAACATTCGTTAAAAGAGTCGCACAATAACGTGCGTCTTCACTTTTACATAGCCTTTACGGCATTGGTTCTGGCTTTTGTTCACACAGCGCTCTTTCCGGGACTGATCCCGGCAATGTTACTAGGTCCTCAACCCGGAATCGTTCCCGGAATCAATCCCGGGACGTGGTTGCGTTCACACAGAAGGCACTCCGGCAATGTTACGGCAATTTTCCGGAATCAACGGGCAGTGTGAAAGGGGCTAAAGTATCTTCTGTAGCTTTTGAAGGGCAGTACTAAATAAAAAATATATTTAGACAAAATATGAAAAATGTACAAATGTACTTGTACTTGTAAATGTACTTCATTCAGTTCAAAAGTTTTCACCCCCTGGCTCTTAATGAATTTTTTTTTTTTTTTTTCTGGAGCATCAGTGAGTGTTTGAACCTTCTGTAATAGTTGCATATGAGTCCCTCAGTTGTCCTCAGTGTGAAAAGATGGATCTCAAAATCATACAGTCATTTTAGGAAAGGGTTGAAATACACAAAAATGCTGGAAAACCAAAAAATCTGAAGAAATTAAAAAATCATTAAAAAAAAATGTATGCATGCTTTTTTAAGAAAGCTTTTTATTTTATTTATTTTTTTGCAGCGTAGTTTCCACGCAAAAGATGTACAGACCTCATGTGATCTAGCACCACCGACAGAAATGGTCGATCGCAGACGGAAAAACACGATATTCTTTGTCAATTTTAACAAATAAAAAAACGATGCAACTGTCAGATGTTACTTTCTTCTTATTTTAATAGTTCATTTGAGGCGGTTCTGTGGAGTTATTGTAATGACAAATGTCAAGAGCGCATTATTGTAATGCCAGGGCACAACTCTCTCGCAGGTGGATTCTTTCACTTTCACATAAAACGGACGTGTTTTCTCTCGGTTACATGTGCACGCTCAGAAACAGAAATAAGCGCATATGACAACAGATGTATATCAGTATTTATATAGCATAACAATGGAAAATGTATCTGTCTTGCATGTGTCCCACATTGTCCCGCAAAATCACAAATATGTCCCACAACAGAACTATTGCCAGGTGGTCACCCTATGTATGATCCCTCTTATTTTGGTCAAATAATGAACATTTTGAAGATTCTGAAAGGGGGGTGTAAACTTTTGATCTCAACTGCATATTAAAGGCTGTCCAAAACACAGTGGTAATGTTTGTTCTATACAGTAACCAGTCACTCTCAATAATGTCACCCATCTGTCCGTGTGTCTTTCAGTTCCCACGATGCCCAGTTTCTTCACGAAGGTTCTGAACAGCACAGCGATGCAGGTGTTCTGGGAGCTTCCTGCTAAAGCCGGTCGAGTGGAGGGATACAAACTCTCTCATCGCATGCTGCCGCACCAAGAGTTCAGGCACGAGGAACGATTCCCAGCTCACATCAACACACACACCATCTCTAACCTGGGTCAGTATACACACACACACACACACACACACACACACACATAAACACATGTGTGTCAGTCTGACGGTCAGTGTGTGTTTCTCCTACAGAAGCGTCAGCGGTGTATGAGATTCAGCTCGCGGCTTTTAACGGGAATGGTGACAGCATCGGCAACAAGCGGCTCGTCTCATTGGCTGAGACTGAAAAGAGTGGGAAAGAGACAGGTGACGCTTCATATTCATGATCTGCAAAAAATGTCTGCACACTGCAAAAAAAAGCTAATCTTATTTAGTATTTTTGTTTTATTCTTAAATTAAGATGTATTTACAAGATAAGCAAAATGCCGATATTTAGACGAATATATTTAGGCAAACTGCACTTTTATTTTTTTTCCCCCTGATACAAGTAAAATGATCTGTACTTATTCTAAGCAAACTGCACTTTATTTAGTTTTTTCCCCCTTGAAACAAGACTAAATTTCCTATAGAATTTTGCTTATCTAGAAAATGCATCTTATTTAGAAAAAAATAATTTTTAGATATTTTGACTGGAAACAAGACAAAAATACTAAGATAAGCCTTTTTTGTGGTGCAAACAATAATTGAACAAAAAAGTGATTCAATTATTCAGAATCAGATTTCAGAATAGATCTATTTAAATCAAAGATGTGACTTTGATAGTCTGGTTTATTTCTGAGAGCGGGAAAGAGACAACAGGTGACGCTTCATATTCATGATCTGCAAACAATGTCTGCACACTGCAAAAAAGGCTAATCTTACTTCATATTTTTTGTTTTGTTTTTAGTCAAAATATCTAAAACTTCTTAAATTAAGATGTATTTACTAGATAAGCAAAATGGCAATATTTAGACAAATATATTTAAGAAATATTCACATAAATTATTTTTTCCCCCTGATACAAATAAAATGATCTGCCAGTGGGGCAAGTAAAATATTCTTAAATCAAGAGTATTTTACTTACCCCACTGGCAGATGATTGTACTTATTTTAATTTTGTTTTCCCCCCCTTGAAACAAGACTAAATTTCTTATAGAATTTTGCTTATCTAGTAAATGCATCTTAATTTAAAATTTTTTTAGATATTCTGACTAGAAACAAGACAAAAATACTAAGTAAGATAAGCCTTTTTTTTGCGACGCAAACAATAATTGAACTAAAAAGCGATTTCAGAATAGATCTGTTTAAATCAAAGATGTGACTTTGATAGTCTGTTTTTTCTGATATTTTTGGCTAGTAGTTTTAAACTCTAATTTTAGTAGCCAAATTATCTTTCGAGTGAAAGTTCAAATCAGGATTAGTTCACTTCCAGAACAAAAATGTACAGATAATTTACTCCAAGTAAATTCTCATCCAAGATGTTCATGTCTTTCATAAAGAAATAATGTTGTAAAGACATGATGTTTTTTGAGGCAAACATTTCAGGTTTTATCTCTATATAGTGGACTTCTATGGTTCCCCTAAGTTTGAACTTCCAAAAAGCAGTTTAAATGCAGCTTCAAAAGAGCTCTAAAAGATCCCAGCTGAGGAATAAGGGTCTAATCTAGCAAAACGGTTGGCCATTTTCTTAAATAAATAATATTTATATACTTTTTAACCTCAAATGCTGGTCTCGTCTATCTCTGCGATGCACATGCGTACTCTGTGCACTCAAGACAGTTATCTAATTTTCAACTTCAAAATCATCCTACATCGCTGCAGAAGTACTGACCCAGTGTTTTCAAATTGAACGTGCAAAAAAGATCAAACACCCTTTACTAAAAACTGCAAAACAATGTAGGACGATTTTGAAGTTGGAGGAGAAAATTTGATTTTTTGCATCGAAGTGTTAGACAAGATGAACATTTGTGGTTAAAAAGTGTATAAATATTAATTTATTTAAGAAAACGTCCGATTGTTTCACTTGATAACACCTTATTTCTCAGCTGGTATCGTTTAGAGTCCTTTGAAGCTGCATTTAAACTGCATTTTGAAAGTTCAAACTCAGGACACCATAGAAGTCCACTATATGCAGAATGTTTTCCTCCAAAAAACATAATTTCTTTATGACTGAAGAAAGAAAGACATGGACATCTTGGATGACAAGGAGGTGAGTAAATTATCTTCACATTTTTTTCTGGAATGAAACTAATCCTAATGCCTGCAGTGTGCTTTCACACACACTAGATGGAGCCAGAGACAATCACACACTGTCACAGTCAACATGCATCCTTTCTTAACAGCTTTACTCAGATCTTTATTACAGAATACACATTCTGCTTTTTCTGTATGCTTTAATGTGAAGTTTCCGTATTTATTGGAAGCTCTACTACATTTTCCAATGCAAAGACATGTTCTATAACAGAACACATTGCAGTTTTACTTCACTGTAAAAATCCTGACCTGACTGCATGTGTGTTTCATGCATATGTGTGTGTGTGTGTGTGTGTGTGTGTGTGTGTGTGTGTGTGTGTTTGTGTGTGAGCAGCAGGTGAGAGTATGTGTAACTGTCGTCAGGATGGCGAGAGCTCCATGACGGCTCTTGTTGTCGGGATCCACATCGGCATGGCCTGCATCATATTCTGCGCTCTCTTCCTGATGTTCGGCTATCGGCACAGGTGCGTCTGTCGTTCTCACTATCATTCACACATACTGCAGTTTTCTGGCACAGTATTCTGACTCTGTGTGTGTGTGTGTGTGTGTAGTTTCTTCTGTCAGAAGGGTTCTCAGGGCGACTGGAGTCTGTCAACAGGACAGAGTGTTTCCCAGAGAGACGCCGCAGCTAAAAACACCAGCATCCGAGCAGCCGACGCTATCGAGCTCACAGCACAGGTGAACACTGACATCAATACAGCCCTACACAAAGATACAAAGAACATTGTGATTTTATATGTGACACTGGAGCACAAAACTTTACCTTAAGTAGCTTAAGTAGGTATATTTGTAGCAATGCATTGTATGAGTCAAAATTATCGCCAAAAATCATTCGGATATTAAGTAAAGATCATGAAGATATTTTGATAATATATCAAAACGTAATTTTTGATTAGTAATATGCATTGCTAAGAACTTAATTTGGACAACTTTGGCAATTTTCTCAATATTTAGATTTTTTTTTTTGCACTGTCAGCTAAATATTGTCCTATCCTTGATAATGTCTAAATCTCCATTTAAAAAAATTGTCCCTTATCACTGGTTTTGTTGTCCAGGGTCACATAAGTAAAACTCATTTTTAGTGACTATTTATATTTATTCTTTTAGTACATGCTTATCCAGAGTGACTAATGAACCCAAAGTAAACCTGAAAAGACTACTTTTAGTGCTGTAGAATAAAAACATTTTAGAATAAGTAAAAATAAAAATACTTTTACTTTTAAAAAATGTTTGCATTAAAGAATAAAAACAATTTAGAATAAATTAAACAATACTTTTAGATTTATAAAATAGATTTTAGAATACATTTTTTGCATTACAGAACAAATGCATTTTAGAATAAACTAATACTATTAGCATTTGAGAATAAAACACACACTCACAGGGCTCTACGCTTACTTTTCTTTAAAACATTTAGGAGCACAGTCAAAATTTCTAATCAATAATAAAAAAATCTGATAAAAAAAAAATACCCTTCCCATTACGAGGTGATATTTGACTCCTTAACGCAATTTACAGGGGAATTTTGTTTTTACTTTTGTAATGGCATTTTGTAACTTTATTAAAAGGTATGTCATCTTTTATGTCAAAATTAAAAATATATATATATATATATACTTAAAATAGAATAAGCACAAGTAGAATAAGTTAGCACTCAAATGAAATCAGTTTTAACAAAATTAATTTGCACTACAGAGGTGGCACAGAAGAACACAAAAGTGGTTTGTAGGTGTATTTTCGTGTGTTTAATGAGGCTCAGAGGTGGCTTGAGTGCAATCAAATTCATAAATTCATGTTGAATTTAATGTTTTAAAAGTAAATTTGAACATAAAAATATTACATGATCTAAATAACTGAAAAGATACTTTAAAAATGAAACTAAAACTGCCAGTAGGTGGCGCCAAGTCACTGATTTAATTACTAAATCATTCATTCATTTGATTCGAATGGCTCATTCATTCAGGAATAATGTCTTTATGAATGGGAAAGTGAATCATTGACTCACTAGATTTGTTTAAAAACTGCTGTGTTTAAAAGGAGATGCACAGCGGCTCAGCTGTGAATTGTTTCAAACTATTTTTGGCGATGAAATAGAGCAAAATCAGGTAATAGTGTTACCGTCAGACTTAAAATTTACTTCTTGTTTATTGAACTGTTGTATTAAATCAATATCTCATTTACAAACTCCCTTAAAAATTATTAAAAGCCGCCACTCATTTTAGTTCATCGCAAAGTTACATTATAATCAATAAGGCTCTCCACACTGCACAATGAATCTCTTATTTACACTCCTTCTACACTTTTTATTAAAGCATTCGTGAAATATATCTGTGATAACATTACTCAAAGTTGCAAAAACACGTAGAAACCTTTGAAGCTATCCTTAGTGCAAACACAAATATGCTGATAGGGTCAGTCAGAATTTTTTTTTTTATAGTTGCACGCAGTAGTTTTCAGTCACAAATGCCTTATTATTAAAACTCATGTCTTTTGTACTGAATTATTGTCCTGGTGTTCCTCAGGCTGCTGCAGCGGAGCGTCCAGCAGCGGTTCCTCAGTGTCAGGTGATGATTGAACCTCAACCTGTCCAACCACCAGACACAAGCACTGGCACTAATACTGGCACCGGATGAGGCTCCTCTACCCTCCCACTCCCCCCTTCAGCTGTACAGCGAACATTTCTTTCTCCCCAAAGCCTTACACTGAACTCAAATCACAGCTCGTGATCGACATCAATTCAGAATGACACTCTGCATCTGTTCGAAACACCAGTGACCTACATAGACAGCATCGTAACCATCATGCAGCATCACACTGGAGTGATTAGGAGTTTCACATTTAGCATAAATACACACACATATACTGGGTAAAGCTAGAGTCTTTTCCAGTGCATTCTGCTTTTCCAGCATTTTGGGTCATGGGTTTGATTCCCAGGAAATGCATGAACTGAAAAACAATGTATAGCTCAACTTCATTACACTGCAAAAATGCTTTTCTTACTTAGAATATTTGTCGTTTCCAGCCAAATTATCTAAAAATTCTTAAATCAAGAAGAGTTTTCTAGACAAGTAAAAATTGTCTTGTTTTCAGTTAAAATTAATGTTAAAATTAAGTGAGTTTTTGCTTGAAACAAGCTAAATAATCTTTCAATGGGGTAAGCAAAATAATCTAGTTTTCTGCTTGAAATAAGATCATTTTGCTTACCCCACTGGCAGATTATTTAGCTTGTTTTAAGCAAAAACTCACTTAATTTTGATTCTTTTTTTCTGAAAACAAGACAATAATTTTTACCTGTCTAGAAAATGAAATGATTTAAGAATTTTTAGATATTTTGGCCGGAAACTAGACAAAGAATCTAAGTAAAAAAGCATTTTTTGCAGTGTAGATAAAAGCATCTGCCAAACGCATGAATGTAATGAGATCAATAGACATATAAGACATATGATAATGCGTTCAGTGCTGTCTATGTAGGCGACTCACTAGGTTTGGAACACAGCTCCGATTTAAATGCTCATTAGTTTCCAAACAAACCTCAAAAACATTAGACTGAACTTTATCCTGTTATACCAAAAACACATGTTCTATGTGACTGAACAGATGAAGAGTTAGTCTGTTATAGTGTTCGACGAGTGTGTGTCGTGTGATTGGACGATAATAATTCACCGTATAAGCCTGTGTACAGCTGAAGCCCCGCCCTCTTTCCTTAAGCCCCGCCCACTCCACCAAAACTCTCTCTCCGTCCAAAGAGCCGTGCCTCCGTCTGACCGTCTGCCTGTCCTGCTGCTGCTGGGAAAAACACTCTACCTCAACCACACGCGTCTTCAAACGGGTCCTCTCGGATCCGTCGGAACCTCTGGCAGCGGCGAGTTTGAGCTCCGCTGTGACTTTTGCCGTTTTACAAGATTCTTTCTCAGATTTTGTGATAAGAAGAAGCTTCTGTGAAGGTTGAGGGACGTCCAAAGAACTTCTGCTTCTCTTTTCTTTCTTCACAGCGTTCCACAAACACACTGATGTTTCCTTTCAGTCATTTGTAAAGTTGTTTCCTATACGGCAAAAAATATATATTTTCGAAATATATGTCAAAATATTCTGTCATATACTTTTTGGTCATTTTTTTATAAGCTTTGACAAGCTGCTCCATCCAAATTTCATTAAGCCTCACAGTATACAACGTATTTTTAAAATATATTTTGGCCAGAAAAAAGTATATTTTTTGCCGTATGGTTAGTCTTCCTGGTCAGTCGTGAACGTGATTAAACCAGAAACTAACCAGCTGATCATTAACCAAAGCTAAACGCACTCATTAGCTCAAGCTCATAACATGATGATGATGATTACCTCAAAGACACAGATTCTATTCTAGAAATTATAACTAATAATAACTATATTTTCATATGGTATACCAGAAAATAAGACCTGCTTCTTTGTTCGTGATATTGAAGCTGAACTTGCCAAATAGCGGTTAGAGTTGATGAGACCAAATACCTCGTATTTCTTCTTCTAAAGCACATGAAGGAACCCGATGTGTTCATGTGTGTGTCTGTGTGCTTAACTAACCGGTTTAACACACTCTTCACTGTTTGAATAGCTACCAAAATAACATGTTCTAGGATTCACGTAAAAGTCTTTAAAGCTATCGGACTCTGATTCTTGTTGAAACACAAACAAAACCAAAATGTAAAAACTAAAAGCAACAAGATTAGAACCCGAGGCCAAATTTTTAGACAAAACAAGTGGAGAAACGTCTGTTCTCTTGTAGAACTTTGATTTATTTTCCCACGGATGAAAACTTCTTTTTCTGCTTGATTTGGGAAATATTGCCAAAATAGATGTACGATTGTTCTTTAATGTTATTCTTATATTATCGCTGTTCTTTTCATTCCGTTTTGTTCGGCGTTTAATTATTTTTACGTTTTCTTCTCTTTCTGTAGAATTAAAATGTTAGACGTTTGAGAGTTTGAAGCGAGTAGATTGTTGATTGCAAAAAAAGCCCCTCATGTTTATATGGATTTACAGTCATTCCAGGTGTGATTTTATAGCGTTATTGTTGAAGAAACACCTCAGACTTTGAAATTTGCTGCTTTAGTATTGAATGGACTCTTTTATATTCCAGATTGATGAAATGTTCATATGTGACTGATTGCTCAACATATCTATTATTTAGGAGAACTTGTCTAGTCGAGTAGATGCTGATTTTTAAATGCTTGTACCAATGAGAGAAGTGATGCTTTAACCTTCAGGATTGTTCTTTTCTCAGCACCAAACGCTCCTGTAGCTTTACCCCGCTGTTACTCTGGTACCGACATTCAGCTGCTAAAACTCACTACGCGACAAGAAAATGCATCAGATTGCTTTTATTCTCTGATGGTCGTTATGAGTTTCTCAGCTGAAATTTAGTTTTTCTTCCTTCAGTCGGTTGTAATGAACCTCTGTGCCAAATAAAACAGCGTTGCGTAGAATGTTATGTGTTACGTGTTTCATTATTTCTGCGCTGAAATGAATTGTGTTTGGGATCTTGTATTTGTATTTTTGCGTATTTCAAGTTGTGATATCTGGGATATGGTCATTGCATACACGGGGGTGTTTTAACTGGTATGAGCTTGTGCAGACCTGGCAACCCTGGCTATATGGAACTTTAAGTAATTTAATTTAAGTAATTTTTAACACCATGTAACACCGACTTACACAGCAAAAAGTGTTTATATTACTCCAAACTTTTATGCACCAAATCACACAACCACACATAGTGCAAAAATGATATACAATATTACACCGTTTTTTACTGTAAGAGCAGAAATATTTGTAAATATAGCTGCAAGCAGCAATTACGGGGCTAAGCACTAGGCAAGGGAAGCATCAGACCAACTGCAGCAATGAGTAATTAAAGCCATTTTAAGGTGATTTTAGTCCAAATGAGTGAAAAAACATGAAAAAAAAACACTAGTAATATGATTTAATTGCTTATCACTTTTGACCACAAGGTGGCACTGTCTCAAAACGTTTTGAGTACTTTCAGGTCATGGTTTCGATGGTACATACAAAGTTTTGTAATGGTACACCAATGCATTGGTAAAAATGTAGCATTTTATATCATAATACTCTATTGTAGTCAATTATAGCGCCACCAAGAGGCACAATCCCACCAAATTCTTTATGTGTCCTTAGAGTGTGCCCATACATATGTTTGTCAAATTTGATGAAAATATCTCGTTTTGTTTTGGAGTTATAGACATTTTTATATATGAGAAGAGAAAAAAATTACCAATGGCTGACTTTGTTTGCATTGCATTGCATTTGCATTGCGAAGTCGCGGCGGGGGTCAACTTCGCAGTGTTTCTGACAAAGCCAGTCGTAAGTAGCACACAACAGCATTGTAGCTATGGGTCAAAGTGATTTTTCTTTTATGCCAAATCATTGGGATATTAAGTAAAGATCATGTTCTAAGAATATATTTTGTAAATTTCCTACCGTTAATATATAAAGACTTAATTTTTGAGTAATATGCATTGCTAAGAACTTCATTTGGACAACTTTAAAAGGTGATTTTCTCAACATTTAGATTATTATCATTTTTTTTTATTTTTTTATTTTTTTTGCACGCTCAGATTCCAGATTTTCAAATAGTTGTATCTCAACCAAATATTGTCCTATTGTCCAATTGAAAGCTTAAAATTCAGCTTCCAGATTATTTTTGTCACCATTGCGGCTGGTTAGGACAAAAACACTGCAAAAAATGCTTTTATAGCTTAGAGTTTTGGTCTTGTTTCTAGACAAAATGTCTAAAAATTCTTAAATCAAGAAGGATTTTCTAGAGAAGTAAAAATTATTGTCTTGTTTTCAGAAAAAAATAAGTCAAAATTAAGTGAGGTTTCGCTTGAAACAAGCAAAATAATCTTATTTCAAGCAGAAGACTAGATTATTTTGCTTACCCCATTGGCAGATTATTTTGCTTGTTTCAAGCAAAAAATCTCTTAATTTGAACTTCTTTTTTTCTGAAAACGAGACATTAACCTGTACTTGTCTAGAAAATAATTCTTGATTTAAGAATTTTTCGATATTTCGGCTGGAAACAAGACAAAAAATCTAAGCTAGAAAAGCATTTTTTTTTTTTTTTTTTTTTTTGCAGTGAATTCAGATACAATTTATCGCGGCGTAATTTTTAGTGGAACACACGTTGCGCTAATGGTCAGAAAATCAGCGGGAAAACAATCTTGATTCTGCGCGGTTGTTTTCTAGTACGTTCTTCTGAATGAGAGCAACTGCGTTAATTGTGTAGTTACGAAAACTACCAGCAGGGGCAAACCAAACCACGTTAACCAGCTAAACCAGCTAGCTAGACCATGTGCTCAGAAAACGACTGATAAGAGGAATCAGAGCTCGTCATCAACAGGTTTGGAAATGTGATTTTTACCACATGAACACCAAAAACAAGATTATAGACTGAGAATAACATACAGTGATTGTGTTACATCCACATACATTTCTGTCAGCTGTCAGTCCGATATTGAGTTGATATCAGCTCAGACTAAATATAGAAACTGCTGACGGAGGACAGAAGGTGTTTCTGCAGGTGTTTGTTCTCACAGAACCAGTGCTGCTGTCTTTTCATTTAAAATTGATCATCATGACTTGTTAATGAAACACAGCAGATTGATTTAACAGCAGATTAACTCTTATTAAGGACGATTTGATCTCTGCAGCAGATATTGAGTCTATCTGGAACGTGTGCAGCTCATGTTTCTCAAAGAAAGCATTTTAAAATGACAGTTAAGTGCATAATTTAAGTACATAATTAAGTAGCCTACATAACAGTTTCTGTAATACCAAAAGAAAAAAGAAAAAAAATCAATTTATATAAATAAATTAACGTATGTAAGTTTATTTGAAAATAATGTCAGAAATCTTAGTATTTATTAAAACATGAAGGCCTGGTTTACAGACAGGCCTTAGACTAAACCAGGATTAGGCCATAGTTCAATTAGGACATTTAAGTAATTTTTATAAACATGCCTGGTATGCATCTACAGACAAAACAAAGGCACTAATATATGTTAACATCATTGTGAGTGCAAGTTTCTTTCAGTTTAAACAGCTCTGACCTTATATTTAGTCTAGGACTAGGCTTAAGCCTTGTCTATGAAACCGGGGGAAACTTATTTTCTTTGTTAAATATAATCCATGACTTCATTATTTTGATCTTGTATGAAATGTGACCTGCACATGTTCTGAAGTTCAGGCCAAAATGTCACAGACAGAAAGTAATGCATGAATAATTAAAGCACTGGTAGTGTGTGTGTGTGTGTGTGTGTGTGTGTGTGTGTCCTGCCAGTGTTGCCATGGAAACAGGTCATCCCTTGTCACATGACCTTATCTCTGACCGCAGTGCGCTGACAGTCCTCATGTATAATTCAGCACTTGAAATGCGTCTCACTGCAAAACCGCTTCAAACTCACTGATGCACAGAAAATCGCTTTGCAAGCAACATTTCATCAGGAAATATTTCCTTATATCACAGAGGAGAGCTTCAGAGCTTCTGGAAGCTTTGTAAAGTTTGAAATGGAGCAAATGTGATCAGTCACATGACATTTACAGCTCAGGTGATTGGCTCAAAACAGTAACAAGGTGACATGAGGCTTTCATGACAAAACTACATTTCCCATCAGTCTTTGTGACAGGTTTTTTTTTTTTTTTTTTTGTGAAAGATTGAACACTGATTTACTCTTCCCTACTGTAAAGATTTTAGTTTTTATTTGCATGTGAAAAAAATCTATCTGAAACCAATCCAGTTGGTTTCTAATCCAGTTTCCGGCACATGACTAAGCTTCAGTGTTGAAATGTGGTTGATATAATGCCAATGTTTTGTTGAATGAACAGTTAATTAGAAATCAAAACTGAATATGGGACTAGCATACGATGCTGTGCTGCATCTGAACATCTTTAAACCATCCAGACTCTGGTATACTTGGTATTGACAGCTGCTGGACTTGTTTTGGTTGTGCAAAGTTCTACGTTATGTTACAAAATGTGCACTTCGTGAAATACATGTTGTTTTTTTTCTGTCCGATAACGCACACGACAAAGATAAGCGCATTATTATTAATTGTTAGCCTATTATTATTTTATTTTTGCTGTTCGATTATCATATGTATCAATGAATAACATGTATATACATGAACGAGAGTAAATGCCAGCTAAATTACATTGCTTTCTGATCACTTTTCTTTTCTTTTTTTTTTGCTTATTTGCTTATTTTTACTGTGGACGTTTTACTGTTGGCTAAAATCATTGGCTAAATTCTTGATTGCCACGTTGAAAAGATTCCTGAACATTTTCAGCATATTTTCGGACTTGCTTTAATGCAGGCTATTTGCCCTGTTTTGATCCATATTCCTGTGAAATTGATTGTTTATTTTATTTTGTCATCATTATTTTTTAAAGAGATAAAAACTGTCTTTATCAACCTTGATTGACATGGCAATAAAATTCTATCGCATTATTTTGGCAGTTAAAATTTTGGGCTGGTTTTTGTTGAAGTGGGCGGGTTTTGGTGAGCTTTTGGGCTGGAAATCGTCAACCCCATCTGGCAACATTTTTGATTATACAGTTTTTTTTCCCTCAATACTAAAGCCACTTTTCACTCTTCACACAGTTCTCCATCTTTCAGCTTTGACACAGCAGTTTGTTTCACTAAAATTACCAAAACACTTCATTAACGTCTCAAATCAAGTTTTTCACCAAAAAGCTTCTCATAACTTATAATACACCAACCTAAAAAAACACTAACAACGTTATACATTTTCTTTTGTTAAATTTCTTAACAAAACCAAAACAATCCTCCTATAATTCATTGTAGTATGTGTTACATGGCCCATGTTTACATTACAGTACAAAATTATTCCTAAGTTTTCCCATTTTGTACAGATTTTAATGAAAGTGAAAGACTAGTGTTAAGATGTTTAGCTACTGCAGCTGCTTTGACAGTATTTAATTTTTTTGCATTCAGAATGTAGAAATGTTGCAAATTTCTGTCTTATTCATTTTGGTACTGTGCTTTGAACTTAAGTTTAATAGTTTTAACCAGTGTTGGGGGTAACGCATTACAAGTAACGTGAGTTATGTAATAATATTACTTTTTTCAAGTAACACATTACTTTTTCATTTAACGCCAGTTACTTTTTGTTTCTTTTATATATTTAATCCCATTTTATTAAACATGACTTTCCTGCTGACCTTTGTTGATCCAATTCAACCATACTAATAAGCAAAACTTACTTTAGATTAACATTTGTGCTTCATTTTTCTCATTGCTGAAGAGTGTTGAACTTCCTTTTCCTACAGTTCGAATTTAGTTTTCCTTCAGCCTTAGGCTTATTCATTTCACTTTTTGGTGTAAAAGGGCTTTTACATTTGCTAAAAATTGAACTTTTTATAGTAAAAACAAACAAGCCCTGCCCAGATTTAAAAAGTCATGCAAAAGTAATGCAATGCATTACTTTCCATTAAAAGTAACTAAGTAACGTAATTAGTTACTTTTTTAGGGAGTAAGGCAATATTATAATGCATTACTTTTAAAAGTAAGTTTCCCCAACACTGGTTTTAACCGCATGTAGATGTGCAAAGTGGTTTGTATAGTACATAATGTTTTGGTAGTGTTTGTGTCGAAGTGATTAAAGAATTCATGTAATTTGACAGATGTCGTCAATGAATGCATTTTGTGCCAAAGCAGTGATAAATGAGTCACAGTTTAGCCCACATAAGACTGATGTTGTGCTCACTGTGGGAAGAGTTTAGAAAAGTATTGAGAAATATGTCCTAGCAATTAAAAAAAAATCTGTAAATGGCAAGACACTTTTAACAGGTTGACACTTCTTTAGCAGGAAAAAATTTGATAATAGTCAACAGAAGCCTCTCTGTTTATACTAGGGCTGGAACGATTAGTTGACGCTATCGATAATGTCGACAATAAAAGATTGTCGACAAATATTTTGTTGTGGAGTAGTCCTTTGATCTCATATGAGGTAATGTAAGAGCCTGCAATAATGTGGTTTGACCAGTGTGGCGCTGTAGAGCAAGACTGTAATTCAGCCCTCCTGGATGCAATTCAAGAGAAGACACACAGCGCTTCAGAGCCAAAGCAGCCGAATCTGAGCGGCATTTGGATGAATATGTATATATATATTGCTCGCTTTCCTCTGAGTAATGAAATAAACACAACAAAAACTGTTTTTGTGAGACTGATGGTCAGAGTGATTCAATGTGACGGCATTCGGGAAGCAAACTCTGACGCACTGCAGCGATGATCCGGAGATCTTTACTGACACTCCTGGGATCACAGAAAGCTCTTAGTCAGTCACTTTACACCCATTCAATCTATTAAACATCATTCTCCTTCCTTTCTCCTTCAGCGTGTTAAGAGAGGAGGAAAGGAGGACTGCTAGAATAAAAGATATAGATAGATGCGTGTGTGTGTGTGTGTGTGTGTGTGTGTGTGTTTATGGCTCTAGGAACAGAAGGCAGGGTCAGGACGAGCAGGTTGACTGTGTTTAATTGTCTGTATTAACAGCTGATATTTCTGACAGACTGTGTTTACAGTGTTTGTGATGCAGCAGTGGGTCACTGAAGAACACTGATGTTCTTATATACATTCTTTGTTATTTTAGAACTGATGTTATTTAGTCTGATGTGCACAGAAATCTTCAATGTCATCCCAGAGTCAGTGTGAACATCACATCAGTCTACATAGAAATGATTTAAACCTGTTTGAACTTCCTGTAGCTCCATCAGCAGATGCTAGAAATCCCAAGGTCAAGGCCAAGGTTCAGTTCCAAGGAAAGCAAGAACTGATCAAATGCATGTTGTGTAAAGCGAGTCGCTTAGGAAAAAAGCATCTGCCAAATGCACAAAACTGCATATTGAGATCTTTGTGAAGCAGCGTTTAGTGCAAGCTGACTACTAAACTAGTAGCCATGTTTGTTTGTTTTTTCTCTGTGAAATAATCAGAATGTTTCTACTTTTGTATGGACAGGAAATCTAAACAAAATCTCAGTACTGGATTGATGCTGCTGCAATATTATGTGTAGTTTTATTTTTGCTTCTTTCTTAAATCTGAATACATGAAAATGGAAAATGACTGAAGTCTTGCTTAATGAGAAATTTGTTTTCTTTTTTTTTTTTTAATACTCCATTGGCAGACTTAATATCTCATAATTTAGCATCTTCAGTAAATGTTTTTTGTAGTAGTGTCTTCTGCTCACCAAGGCTTCATTTATTTGATCTAAAATACAGCAAAAGCAGTAATATTGTAAAATATTTTTACTATTTAAAATATCTGCTTTCTATTTGAATATATTTTAAAATGTAATTTATTCCTGTGATCAAATCTGAATTTTCAGCATCATTACTCCAGTCTAATATTTTGATTAGCTGTTCAAGAAACATTATTATTATTATTATTATTATTATTATTATCAATATTTAAAACAGTGGAGTACATTTTTTTTTCAGGATTCTTTGATGAATAGAAAGATCCAAAATAACGTTATACATTATACTCTATACCATTCAAACACTTGGGGTCATTATAATTTTTTGAAAATTAATTATAGCAATTAATACTTTTATTTAACAAGAATATTTGAGTAATTTTAAATAATTGATTAAATTGGAAAAGGATGATAAAGACATTTATAATGTTACAAAAGATTCCTATTTCAGATAAATGCTGTTCTTCCGAACTTTCTATTCATTAAAGAACCCTGGAATAAATTACATTTTAAAATATATTTAAATAGAAAGCCGTTATTTTAACCCTTAAATGCATGAATTTAGTGACCCTATACACTTAAAAAAAAAAATCAGAAAACAGACATTTTTATATTTTGTTATTTTTTTTCTTGTTATATTATTTATAATGAATAGATTGAGGGGTAGTAAGAAAGTTGATGTCAAACTTTAAAAAATGGAGGAAGAGGGTAGTGAATGATGTCCCGGGTCGCTAAAGACCCGAGGTTAAGGGTTAAATGGTAAAAATATTTCAGAACTGTACCATTTTTGCTGAACTTTGGATCAAATAAATGCAGGCTTGGTGAGCAGAAAAGGCTTCTTTAAAAAACATAAAAAATCTTACAGTCCAAAAACTTTTGACTGGTAGTGTATGCTGGAAAACAAAGCAGAAATACTAAGGAAGAAGCACCTTTTCCACTGTCTATGTTGGTGATTCTGAGTCAGAATGAGCTGTAAAGTAGACCAGATTCAACGCCAAGATTTTATGCTAAATAAAGTTTTAATGCAAACAACAAGTGACACTCTGCATGCAAATACACACACAGATCAACAGCGTAAACATACAGAGCGAGTCCGACGCAGACGTCTTCTGTTTTAGTGCGTCCAGCTGCTTTAATAACAAAGCCACGCTGTGAAATCTGTGAAGTTATTCTAAAACTGCAGAGGCTTCTGTGTAAATCTGCTCTGAGCTCTTTTTATTAGTTGTGCATGAACCCCGCAGCGCTCCAGCGGCTCAGAATCTGAAGGCCGAAGAGTTTATTGCGAAATTCTGATACAGAAACTCCATCAAGCCCATGGTGGAGTCCTGAGTTTGAGATGCGATTTATGTGCCCTTTACGCTGGCCGGGTCAGACTCGTGTTCTCCTTGTCGGGCCGAGAGCCGGTCCAGAGAGCGTGGCGAGTCTGCGGGGGTCCGGCAGCGGTAGCAGCGTGCGAGATCGGCGCGGAACGAAGGCGTGTAGAAGCCGTAGATCACAGGGTCGCAGCAGGTGTTCAGGTTCCCGAACACGAAGAGCAGGTGATGGATGTACTCGGGCGTGACCTTCAGCATCTCCGGCTGGAACCAGTACCAGATGCCCAGCAGATAGTAAGGCGTCCAGCAGACCACGAACGACAGGACAATGATGATGGTCATCTTCAGCGTCTTCATCCGGGCCTTCGGGATCATGTCTGTGCCGCTGCGTCTCAGAGACTCGCCAGCTGCAGAGACAAACATGTCATCAGCGAGGCTTTTAGAAGCTTTCCTCGAACAGGAGAGCATTATGTTCGCAACCCATGTCATGGGTTCGATTCCCAGGGAATGCATGAACTTATTTACATTTGCGACCCTGGAGCACAAAACCAGTCATTAGTAGCAATGGCCAAAAATGCATTGTATGGGTCACAATTATTGATTTTTCTTTTATGCCAAAAATCATTAGGATATTAAGTAAAAATCATGTTCCATGAAGATATTTTTTACATTTCCTACAGAAAATATATCAAAACGTCATTTTAGATTAGTAATATGCATTGCTAAGAACTTCATTTGGACAACTTTAAAGGCAATTTTCTCATGTTTAGATTATTTTGCACCCTCAGATTGCAGATTTTCAAATAGTTGCAACAAACCATACATCAATGGAAAGTTTATTTAATCAGCCTTCATGTGATGTATAAATCTCAATTTCAAAAATTTTACCCTTATGACTGGGGTCCAGGGTCACATTTATGCATTTGGCAAATGCTTTTATTCAAAGCAACTTGCATTGCATTCAAGGTATACATTTGATCAGGTTTTGCTTTCCCTGGAAATCAATACCATGACCTTGGCGTTGCAAACATGAAACAAGCCATTCAGACTTATAGATGACTCTGCTTCAGTTTTATTTTAGTATTATTGAGATATATTATATGGTTTCTGGTTATTCAATGGTTTCTGTTGCGAATTCTTAAAAAACTAGGCAGGTTTTTGCAATTCATTTACTTTACATTCATCACCCACAGACTCAGGTATTTTCAACAAACTGAAAATGCATGTAAATGTTTTAAAATAAGAATAATGAAAAATAATAATAATTTTAAGAGGGGAAAAAAAATACTCCAAAGCAATTTTCAGCTAATTCCAAAAAAAAAAAAAAAAGATTTGCAGTTCATTTTAAAAAAATAAATATATAAATATATATATATATATATATATATATATTATTAACACAAATCCCAATCATTAAACACTTAAACAAGTCTTGTCTAGTCCAAGTCAGTCTTGCTTCCAGCCAAAATATCTAAAAATTCTTAAATCAAGAAGGATTTTCTAGACAAGTTAAAAAAATATCTTGTTTTCAGAAACAAAGTTAAAATTAAGAGAGTTTTTGCTCGAAACAAGCAAAATAATCTAGTTTTCAGTTTGAAATCAGATTATTTTGCCATTGGCAGATTATTTTGCTTGTTTTAAGCAAAAACTTGTTTAATTATGACTTATGTTGTTGTTTCATCACTTTTTCTAAAGTGAGCATCAGTCTTATGTGGGCTAAACTGTGGATCAGTTATCACTGCTTTGGCACAAAATGCATTCATTGACAACATCTGTCAAATTACGTTAATATTTTTTATCACTTCAACACAAACACCACTAAAACTTTGCAATTTGCACATGTTTACATCCTATTGTTAAGTTTAAGTTCAAAACTAAGCACAGTACATTAATTAATCAGACAGTAATATCATATAGAGAAATATTCTGAATGTAAAAAAGTTGCAGTTGCATGTAGCTGAACATCTTCATGTGTTAACAGTTTTTCACTTTTATCACGATCTATACAAAAGGGGAAAACTTAGGAATGATTCTGTACTGTAATGTAAACATGGATACCTTAAAATTTCAACTCAAATAAGTTCATTCAAGTTGAAATGTTAAGTTATACTAAGTGACAGCTTAGATATTCGAGTTGACTGAACTAAAAAAAAAATAGTTTGTTAAACTTAACAGCTGTGTTTGTTACTCGGCTGCCTTCAAATTTTAAGTTGAATCAACTCAAATATCTAAGTTGTCACTTAGTAAAACATAACATTTTAAGTTGATTAAACTTTTTTTGAGGTGACTGAACTCAAAATTTTAAGGCAGCCAGGTAACAAATAATTTTAAGTTGACTCAACAAATTGCTGTTTTCTGAGTGATAAAGTGTGTTGGTTTGGTGAAGAACTTTGCTAGAGTTATGCAAGAATAAGTTGATTTGAGGCATTAATGAAGTGTTTTAGTGTATTTTGAATGTGAAATGAACTGCTTGGTCAAGTTGAAAGATGGTTAGGAGAACTGTGTGAAGAGTTTTGTAAAAGTGATTTTGGTCTTGAGAAATGTGTCCTAACAATTGTAAAAAACTGAAATAATGAACTTTATTTTATATAGCTAGGAGCTTCTTAAAGCACTTGCACAAAAAATGGAAGAACGTTACAACAAATAGTAAACATGCATTATAAGAGAATAAAAAACTAACTAGTATCTGCAAGATATGGAAGCCTGTTTCCACCACTGAATAAAAAATTGCGACTTTGTATCTCGCAATTCTATTTTTTTTCTCAGAACTGTGTGTATCACGCAATTCAGAGAAAAAAAGACAGAATTGTGAGATAACAAGTGCAATAATTTTTTCAGTGGCAGAAATGGGCTTCTATAGTAAAAAGAGCAGCATGGTGATATTTTAACATGCACTCCTTCAGTGTTCACCTGTCTCTAAGCCTGTAAAAACATTCAGCAAACCCTCATGAATATCTGACCTTGTTTGTTGCCCTTGTCAGGAATCAAGTGACTGTAGAGTCGAATCTGAGCAAAGCTCTCGGGCCTCCAGAGGGAGGAAAATAGAAACTGCGCTGATCCGGCACACTGCTGTGATATTACAGTAATCCACTGACTGCTGTTACTGTAGACATGTGACTGTGTGTTATTGAGCTCCTAATGGAGCCGCTAAACCTGAGAGGGGCATTATGGGCATCTGCACTGGCTAAAATTAACTCTCTTCCACTCATCGTTGCCTTTATGATGATGAATTATTTAAAAAAAATATCTTGTAAAGCAGTGTCAATTCAGCAGGTTATTGTGTCACCCACTAGCATTAAATCCAGCCACATAAGGCAAAAAAAAGTTAGCATTATGAGATAAATAAATTGAGATGGAAAAAAAGTCATAATTATGAACAAAACATTTGTCATAAGTTCAAAATAATTTTTTACTTCATTTTTATGACCTTTTATCTCATAATTATGATTTTGCATGTCATATTTTGACTTTCTGCCATAATGACTATCTCATAATTTAGATTCTCATAATTTTTTACATTTTCTCAAAATGTATACTTTTTTCTCATAATTAGGATTTTTTATTGATAATTTACACTTTTTACCTCATAATTTATACTTGTTACCTCATACTTTTGAATTGTTCTAATTATGACTCTTTATCTCATAAGTATGCCTTATTGTATCATTTAGTAATTTATCTCATAGTTATGACCTTTAATCACATGACTTTTTATCTCACATTTTATACATTTTACCTCATAATTTCCACTTTTTAATTATGACTGTCATACTTTTGACATTTTGTCATAATTATGACTCTTTATCTCATAATTTCTTTATCTCATAAGTTTTCTCAAAATGTATACTTACCTCAATTATGATTTTTAAAATCTCATAATTTACACTTTACCTCATAATTTTTACTTTATTTCATAATTATGATTGTCATACCTTTGACTTTGTATGTTATAATTATGATCTTTATCTCATAATTTAATTATATTTTTTTTTACATTTTCTCAAAATGTATACTTTTTATCTCATAATTATGATTTTATAATTGCATAATTTACACTTTTTACCTCATACTTTTGACGTTTCATGTCATAATTATGACTCTTTATCTCATAAGTATGCCTTATTGTATCATTTAGACATTCATCTCATAGTTATGATCTTTTATCTCATGACTTTGTATCTCACATTTTATACTTTTTACCTCGTAATTTTGACTTTTTATCTCATAATTATGATGTCATACTTTTGGACTTATGTCATAATTATGACTCTTTATCTCATAATTTAGATTATCTTTTTTTTTTTTTTTTTTTTTACATTTGCTCAAAATGTATACTTATGATTTTTTTTTTAAATCTCATAATTTACACTTTTTACCTCATACTTTCGACTTATTTTTATTTTCTCAAAATGTATACTTTTTATGTCATAATTATCTCATAATTTACACTTTACCTCATAATATTGACATTTTATTTCATAATTATGATTGTCATACTTTTGACTTTATCTCATAATTATGACTATTTATCTCATAAATTCGACTTGACTTATTGTATCATTTAGACATTTATCTCATAGTTATGACCTTTTATCTCAAATTTGATACTTTTTACATCATAATTAAGATCTTTTTATCCAATTATGACTTAGTATGCCATGACAGTATGTTTTTTTTTTTTTATGGGGCAGAAAAGGCCTTCCATAGAAACTGAACCTGACACTACATTTTTACTTTTGTTGTTACTTTGATTTTAATGGTTTACTCCATGTGTGTTGCCACATGAAGGAATCTTTACTCATCCTAAATAAACAAAACGTTACAGTAAGGTAAAAGCTTTTATATAATGTGCAAGTCATATTTGCTTCAGAAGAAGTCTGATTTGACTCATATGAGCCAGATTACAATGTAGAAGAATGACTGATTGCTGTTACAGTTGAGACTTGCATGGCCACGGGTCACTGTACCTTTGCTCTTGTGCAGCTGTCTGTTGATCTCGATGAGGATGCAGGTGTAACAGCAGCTCATGACCAGCAGTGGAATCACATACAGCGTCACAAAATGAAACATGTTGTATGCTGTCTCATGCCAGCGCTCACGGAAACTGCCATGAGTGACGCACTGAGTGAAGTCCACGCTCTCCGCTTTGACCGTTCGGAAGATGAACAGCTACGAGAGGAAGAATGATAAACCAGCTGATCAGAACCAGTGAGTATTCATGCACTGTCAGTTATGTGCTATTTTACTCCATAACATGTCTTCTTCCAGACTAGTGGAAAGAACTCATCCAATATACACCATGAAATGTTTATTTTATTGCTCTTTTTGTGTCTGTAGATTTCAATCTTTAAAAAAAAATCTTCTCTTACAAACACCAAACTTAACACATTTATTCCTCTCTATATTCTGTAGTTCATATTTGTTCATATTTTAGTTACACCAATTTATACAACATTTTACTCCTAAAAACATGGTTTTCTGTTGAGAGCATTTTCTGATTTATCTAGTGATAAACATAGAAATCCTAATTTCCCTCTGGAAAAACCTTTAATATGACAACAAACAAGAATGATAAATATGCAATATTCAAATTTATTTGCTGGAAATTCATGCAAATTAGTGAGTGAGTGTGAATGATTGTAAGTGAGCTTGAGTGGGAATTAGTGAGCGTGAGTGTGTACGTTAGTGAGTGAGTGAGCATGAGTAAGTGAACAAGTGAGTGAGTGAGTGAGTGAGTGAGTGAGTGAGTGAGTGAGTGAGTGAGTGAGTGAGCAAGCAAGCGAGTGAGAGTGTTCATTAGTGGTTGTGAGTGACCATGAGTAAGTGAACCAGTTAGAGAGTGAGTGAGTGAGTGAGTGAGTGAGTGAGTGAGCAAGCGAGTGAGAGTGTTCATTAGTGGTTGTGAGTGAGCATGAGTAAGTGAACCAGTTAGAGAGTGAGTGATTGTGAGTGAGTGAGTGAGTGAGTGAGTGAGTGAGTGAGTGAGTGAGTGAGAGTGTTCATTAGTGGTTGTGAGTGAGCATGAGTAAGTGAACCAGTTAGAGAGTGAGTGAGTGAGTGAGTGAGTGAGTGAGTGAGTGAGTGAGCAAGCGAGTGAGAGTGTTCATTAGTGGTTGTGAGTGAGCATGAGTAAGTGAACCAGTTAGAGAGTGAGTGATTGTGAGTGAGTGAGTGAGTGAGTGAGTGAGTGAGTGAGAGTGTTCATTAGTGGTTGTGAGTGAGCATGAGTAAGTGAACCAGTTAGAGAGTGAGTGAGTGAGTGAGTGAGTGAGTGAGTGAGCAAGCGAGTGAGAGTGTTCATTAGTGGTTGTGAGTGAGCATGAGTAAGTGAACCAGTTAGAGAGTGAGTGATTGTGAGTGAGTGAGTGAGTGAGAGTGTTCATTAGTGGTTGTGAGTGAGCATGAGTAAGTGAACCAGTTAGAGAGTGAGTGAGTGAGTGAGTGAGCAAGCGAGTGAGAGTGTTCATTAGTGGTTGTGAGTGAGCATGTGTAAGTGAACCAGTTAGAGAGTGAGTGATTGTGAGTGAGTGAGTGAGTGAGTGAGTGAGTGAGTGAGTGAGTGAGTGAGAGTGTTCATTAGTGGTTGTGAGTGAGCATGAGTAAGTGAACCAGTTAGAGAGTGAGTGAGTGAGTGAGTGAGTGAGTGAGTGAGTGAGTGAGTGAGTGAGCAAGCAAGCGAGTGAGAGTGTTCATTAGTGGTTGTGAGTGAGCATGAGTAAGTGAACCAGTTAGAGAGTGAGTGAGTGAGTGAGTGAGTGAGTGAGCAAACAAGCAAGCAAGCAAGCAAGCAAGCGAGTGAGAGTGTTCATTAGTGGTTGTGAGTGACCATGAGTAAGTGAACCAGTTAGAGAGTGAGTGAGTGAGTGAGTGAGAGTGTTCATTAGTGGTTGTGAGTAAGCATGAGTAAGTGAACCAGTTAGAGAGTGAGTGAGTGAGTGAGTGAGTGAGTGAGTGAGTGAGTGAGCAAGCAAGCAAGCAAGCAAGCAAGCGAGTGAGAGTGTTCATTAGTGGTTGTGAGTGACCATGAGTAAGTGAACCAGTTAGAGAGTGAGTGAGTGAGTGAGTGAGCAAGTAAGCGAGTGAGAGTGTTCATTAGTGGTTGTGAGTGACCATGAGTAAGTGATCAAGTGAGTTAGAGAGTGAGTGATTATGAGTGAGTGAGTGAGTGTTAGTGAGCATGACTATATGAGTGAGAGAGCTTGAATGGGAGTTAGTGAGTAAGCATGAAGAATGTGTATGTTAGTGAGTGTGAGTTAGCGAGTGAGCATGAGTGAGTGAACAAGTGAGTGAATGAGTGATATTGTGTGTGTGTGTGTGTGTGTGTGTGTGTGTGTGTGTGAGTGAGTGAAAGAGTGAGTGTGAGTTGTTGAGCTTGAGTGAGCAAGTGTGAGTTAATGAGGGTGAGTTTGAATTAGTGAGAGCGTGAATATATGATTAATCGTGAATATGTGTGTGTGCGAGCTTGAGTGGGAGTTACTGATTGGGAGAGTGAGTGAACTAGTGAGTGTGAGTGATTGTGAGAGTGTCTGAGTGTGTGATTAAGTGTGTGTATCTTACTGAGCAAGTGTGTAATACAAGTGATTGAGTTAGTGAGTGAATGAGTGTGTTTGTGTCAGTGTGAGTGAGAGTGTGTATGTTAGTGTGAATTACTGAGTGAACGTGTGAGTGATTGTGAGAGTTTCTGAGTGAGCGAGTGATTGTGTGTTTTTTACTGAGCAAGTGTCTGATGTGTGCGAGTGATTGTGAGTTAATGAGTGAATGAAGAAACACACATCTTTGCTATAGCTGCAGCTGAATAAACAAGATTTAACTGTTTTCATTGATTCAATGTGACTAATAAACCAATGACTACAACAATATATGGTTTATCTAAGTTATTATTATCATAATTTTCCTTATAATACAGTATATAATAATGCAATGACTTTATCACTGTTTAGAATACTATGTGTGCCTTATTCTGTGTAAAAAGCTACACTATCTCACAGAAGGATTTATTTCAAACACTCGACTGTTATGAAGTGAGTTTGGACATGTTATTAAATGTGATATTTTCACATGCTTTCAGGTGTAGCAGCATGTCTCTTCTTTCAATTTTATAATCGCTCGATTAAATCGTTTGCGATAATGAACTCGGTTAAGCGTAGCTTTTTTTGTGAAGTACGGCTCTGTGTAAAACACGCAGCTTCATCTGAATACAGGTGCTGGAGATTTACTACTGATTACGCAACCGGCTTTATACTGACAAAATGCGCATGACAATCACCTTTGATTAATTGAGCAGCCCTAGTGTGAGTGAACTTGAGTGTAAGTTAGCGTGAGAGTGTGTACGTTAGTGAGTGAGAGTGAGCATTAATGAGTGTGAGTTAGTGCGTGCGTGTGTGTGTGTGTGTGTGTGTGTGTGTGTGTGTGAGAGAACGTGCGTTAGTGAGCATGAGTGTGTGTGTGTGTGTGTGTGTGTGTGTGAGTATGCATACATTGGTGCAAAAAATGTATTTAGTCAGCCACCAATTGTGCAAGTTCTCCCACTTAAAAAGATAAGAGAGGCCTGTAATTTTCATCATAGGTATACCTCAACTATGAGAGACAAAATGAGAAAAAAAAAAACAGAAAATCACATTGTAGGATTTTAATTTATTTGCAAATTATGGTGGAAAATAAGTATTTGGTCAATAACAAAATTTCATCTCAGTACTTTGTTATATACCCTTTGTTGGCAATGACGTTTTCTGTAAGTCTTCACAAGGTTTTCACACACTATTGCTGGTATTTTGGCCCATTCCTCCATGCAGATCTCCTCTAGAGCAGTAATGTTTTGGGGCTGTCGCTGGGCTACACAGACTTTCAACTCCCTCCAAAGATTTTCTATGGGGTTGAGATCTGGAGACTGGCTAGGCCACTCCAGGACCTTGAAATGCTTCTTACGAAGCCACTCTTTCATTGCCCGGGCAGTGTGTTTGGGATCATTGTCATGCTGAAAGATCCAGCCACGTTTCATCTTCAATGCCCTTGCTGATGGAAGGAGGTTTTCACTCAAAATCTCACGATACATGGCCCCATTCATTCTTTCGTTTACACAGATAAGTCGTCCTGGTCCCTTTGCAGAAAAACAGCCCCAAAGCATGATGTTTCCACCCCCATGCTTCACAGTAGGTATGGTGTTCTTTGGATGCAAGCATTCTTTCTCCTCCAAACACAAGAAGTTGAGTTTTTACCAAAAAGTTCTATTTTGGTTTCATCTGACCATATGACATTCTCCCAATCCTCTTCTGGATCATCCAAATGCTTAAGCAAGGGGACACATCTGGCACTGCAGATTTGAGTCCCTGGCGGCGCAATGTGTTACTGACGGTAGCCTTTGTTACTTTGGTCCCAGCTCTCTGCAGGTCATTCACTAGGTCCCCCCATGTGATTCTGGGATTTTTGCTCACAGTTCTTGTGATCATTTTGACCCCACGGGGTGAGATCTTGCGTGGAGCCCCAGATCGAGGGAGATTATCAGTGGTCTTGTATGTCTTCCATTTTCTAATAATTGCTCCCACAGTTGATTTCTTCACACCAAGCTGCTTACCTACTGCAGATTCAGTCTTCCCAGTCTGGTGCAGGTCTACAATTTTGTTTCTGTTGTCCTTGGACAGCTCTTTTGTCTTGGCCATGGCGGAGTTTGGAGGGTGACTGTTTGAGGTTGTGGACAGGTGTCTTTTATACTGATAACGAGTTCAAACAGATGCCATTAATACAGGTAACGAGTGGAGGACAGAGGAGCCTCTTAAAGAAGAAGTTATAGGTCTGTGAGAGCCAGAAATCATGCTTGTTTGTAGGTGACCAAATACTTATTTTACCAAGGAATTTACCAATTAATTCTTTAAAAATCCTACAATGTGATTTTCTGGATTTTTTTTTTTCTTCTCATTTTGTCTCTCATAGTTGAGGTATACCTATGATGAAAATTACAGGCCTCTCTCATCTTTTTAAGTGGGAGAACTTGCACAATTGGTTGCTAACTAAATACTTTTTTGCCCCACTGTATACGAGTGTGTTAGTGTGTAACCGTGTGCATGTGAGTGTGACCTGTGGAGATGCGATCAGAGCGCTGAGGCTCCAGGCCAGCAGTAGCATCCTCCTGTTCCTGCGGTGTGCGTTGAGCGAGTCCAGCGGGCGCAGGATGGCGTGATGCCGGTCCAGACTGATGACCACCAGGATGAAGGCGGAGGTCTGCATGGCAAACAGCTTCAGAAAGCACAGCAGCTTACAGAGTCCGTCTCCGGCGTACCACTGAACCGTCACGTTCCACACCATGTCCAGCGGCATCACGATGAACGTCATCATCAGGTCGGCCGACGCCAGGCTCACGATGAGGGGACGCAGGTGAGACGCCAGACGCCGGCCGCGACCTCGCGACACGCTGATGAGGAGCGCCAGGTTACTGACGGCGGCGAACAGGAAGAGCACCATGGTGGCCGCCACACGGGCCTGAGCCGCTGGAGTGAAGGTGGGCGCCGTCCAGTCCATCAGCGGAGGCGGGAGAGACGCGTTAGCTGCGGACGGCAGTGACGTGTTATCAGACATCATGCCACTCTGATCTGGACCTGCCTGAAGAGACAAAAACAGCATCTGAATGAGGTAAAACTCACTCGTGCCCTGATATGACAACATTGTTTATACACAGTGTGGTGTCCATGCACTTCTAAAACAAAATACATATGCATTGCAGTATGTCATTTTGACATTTTCATCTCGTTTATGATTTAAAATTTTTAAATTGACTTTTTATCTTGTCATTTAGACCTTTTATTCCACAATTATGACTTAGTATATTCCAAATAAAAAAATGTATCTAATAATTAATGAGTATTGTCATGCTTATACTTATCCCATAATTTCAACTTTTTAATTTTCACATTTATGAAAAGTCATAATTGTGACTTTTTAATCTCATAATTGACTTGGTATTTCACAATTAGAACTTTATTTTTATCTCATAGTTGACTTTTTGTACTTTTAATGATTTTTAATGTCATAACTATGGGTTTTTATCTTTTAATTTTGACTTTAAATCTCATAATTATGAATTAGAAAGTTAATTGAAAGTTGTAATTGTGATATACTATCTCATAATTATGACTTTTTTTAATCTAATCTTTTTTAATTTTAATCTCATAATTCATGTGTAATCATTTTGATGTTTTGTCTATTTATATATATATATTTATATATTTACTATTATTTTTTTTTTTTAAGGTCAAAATAATGATTTACCATGGCATGATTTTTATTTTATTTTAAGCAGTGGAAATGGGCTTCTAAACAAGAAACTGAACCTGACAGTAAAATGCTTTGATTTTGTTTAATCTCAGGAATATTCCACATTTGTGTCACCACATGAGCTAAATTATAGTCACCCAGATTAAATATAATTTGTGTTTGCTAAATCAAACATTACTGTTATTTTCATAGTTAGCGTATTAAAGTCAGAATAAAAGGGTTAGTAATTAATAATATTTATTAGTAGTTGTTAATAATTATTAATTTTACTGAAATGTTTGTCACATTTTGGATTACATGATTACGTTGCAACATTACTTAAGCATCTCTGTTATTGCTAAAAATTTGGTATTTTTTAGCTGTTATAAATATTTCATGAAATGTTAGCATCAACAGATCTTTTCTTCAGTATTTTGGTGTAGCAAATGATAGAAGAGTTTCTGCATGTCACCAAAGAAATGATTCAGTGATGACATTCAGATTAAACATCACCAATACAAAAAAAAATTATTTAAAAATAGAACATTTGCACAGATGAATTGTTCACTGTATGATCTGGAACATGCATTTAGAAAACGGATAGGGCGATTTGGCATTTTTAGACAGACTTTAAAGTAGGGGTCACCACACTCGCTCCTGGAGGGCCGGTGTCCTACAGAGTTTAGCTCCAACCCCAATCAAACACACCTAAACAGCCTAATCAAGGTCTTAATAGGTATACTTGAAACTTTCAGGCAGGTGTGTTGAGGCAAGTTGGAGCTAAACTCTGCAGGACACCGGCCCTCCAGGATCAAGTTTGGTGACCTCTGCTTTAAAGTGTACTGAGAGCAGCATTTGTCCTTAAACACACAGACACGCCGTCAGTCAGCGTCAGATCAGAGCCGATAGCAGAGAAGAGCTGTCCCGAGTGTCTTTGTGTGGCTCTGTCCTTGCCGTCAGGCCGCTGAACCAGCATTCAACACAGAGCAAAGGAGCCATCAGGAGCTCCACACATATGCAGCTAAAGCCCTAATCTCAGCCTGAAGAGCTGAACAGCAGGTTCGTGCCAGACCAAAGTTCCTTCAGCACCAGGAATTTAGATCAGCATCACACACACACTGAGATCTGACACGGATCGGTACAGAACAACACGTCCTGATAGAATCAATAGTGTGTAACACAAACCCACAGAGTCTCTGATAATTAACACATTCATTAACAAGCCCTCCGCATGTTAAACGAGAAGCCTGAAGAGTCTCAGTGGGGTTTGATGTTTTAATCTGAAGGTCAATGTTTAGTTTGTTAACCGGGTGAACAGCATTGTGTCACAATGCACTTCCAAATCAACATAGCACTGAATCCGGTGACTGTGGGGTTAAATGTCGTGTTTGAGATCCCAGCGTGAGGTTTAGAAGTCTAACAGCACATTCTAACCTGGAGAGAAATAGGATTTTTAACATTCTTGCAGCTCAAACAGTACACAAATGTCATGGAATGCAATGCAAACACTTGGATAAAAGCATCTGCCTGTACATTTTAAAAGGTTATGAAACATTGATGCAAAATACAAAATATTTTACTTAAAGCCTTAATGTATAATGTATATAATTTTCATAAAATAATGCATTTTTGCAGATTCCTTTATCTGAAATTGATGTTGTGTTTTAAGGCGAGACACTGCAAGTGAATATGGTAAAAAACTAAGTTATCGCCTTACCCAGATAATTGATTACATTGATAATTACAAACATTTAAATATGCAAATGAACCATTATTTAATGAAATCTGTGCTAATTTGCATACATTTCTAGTACAAAAATCTAAACACTGGATGAAGTAGGTTTCAGTTTCAGTTTTTGACATATTAGAGTCCACTGTTTTTAAAGAGCAATTTTTTTTTCTAATTCTAATCTAATTTTTGTCACTCTATAATTCAGAAAATACTTAGAATATACAAAACAATATAGGCTATATATTTTTACAATTTTGGGGGGAAATAAAATGTTGTATATAATCAAGCAGATCATATATGAACAAATCCCTCTGTAAAAAACCTTCAGACAGGAATAAAAATGTAAAGATTGGTGTAAGTGCTACTGAAGTGAAAATTTATGGCTAATTGCAAACAGATAAAGTGCTATAAAAGAAACACTTAACAGTGCATTTTGGATGTTTTCTTTCCACTAGTCTGAAAAACACTTTATGAAAAACAAAAAAGCCCAAAATCTCAAAATTTGACAGGTGCATGAAAAAACTGTGCTCTCCCCATGCATTATACGTTCTCAAGAAATAGATATGTATTTTAAAGCATTATGTGGATATAATAATCAATGAGATAATATAATGTATTAAAAATACTTTTATAATGCACAGCATTTTAATAAATGCTTAGTAATCTTTCATTTGTGTGCAAGATCATGATTTTGTTCCTCAAACAAGAGACACCATTTGTAATGAAAATATGCAAATAATATGCAAAATAGAATCATTATGTTGACTCCACTGTAATATGTACAGACTGTAAATCTGACTTGTTGGACATCTTAATGTCAGGTCTATAATTTATTAAACAATAGAGGATATTAAAATATTTAAAGGGCTAGTGCTGCATAAAAACACTATTATATTCATGTTCATATTCATTAAACTTTACAATAGAGCAGAATATTGACTTGTGTCTCGTCTCGGTTTAGACTTTACTGATCTGGATTCCTGCCTGTTTTACCAGATTTACAGTATTTACACTTTGATAGAATTTGTGTGAAGGACATTGAGGGGATCCAGTTTCAGATTCTAATAAAGCTGTTTACAGGCAACTTTACAAACTCATGAAACATTCCTCATGCTGCATCATCATCACACAGATCTTTTTGGACATAACCAATAAAATAGTTAATATTTTCTATGATTGAATTATTAGTTCTTCATCAACTCGTGTGTCCAGTAGAATGAACCTCTATAATGAAATTCTCACCTCAGAGTGATTTCTCTGTAATGCAGTCAAATCCTCCTTCTCTCAGTCTGATTCTCTGTGTAAAATCCACCAGACTCTCTCTTTCCCATTGCACTGAATCCTGTTCGACTCAGTCTAATGAATTCCTGATTATCCAGTTCTCACATCCCATGAGATGAGCAGATGATGATCGTGATCTGTTGTTCATCCTGGACCCGATCATTATTTCTCATAATCCAGTTTAAGAGATGAACAAGACATGATGAAGAAGGAGATGATGATGATCCTGGTGAACTGAGGAGAACTGCGGTAAGTACAGACTCCCCCCACCCCCCCACCCCCTCTCTCGCTCTCGCTCTCGCTCTCTCTCTCTCTCTCTGTGTGTGTGTGTGTGTGTGTGTGTGTGTGTGTGTGAAAGAGAGAGGGAGAGAATAACTCTACTCATGTAAAACGATGAGAAAGTGCCATTTCAGATTCTTGTTTATTCTATGTTCGTAAGGTTATTGATCGATGTATTATTTTGAGTTACTCCTGATATAAGCCTCGTCTTTCATATATTTTAATTCTGTGAGAATGCAGCTGGACATTGTATCTGCATCTTTGGGTGCAAAAGAGTAGAATTTAGTAGGGACATGTCCAATATCCATTTAGTAAACGCACAATGCATTTTGAGGTACAGGCATATTTTGAGTGTTTCACTAGTTGACACTGGATAATCTGTGTAGTGAGACTACATATTAAGGATTGATAGTTTGAATCCCTGATACTGTTTCTGTCCAGGAGGAGGCACTGTAAAACAGATAATAAAGCAGTGGCGAATGTTAAGAGTCAACCGGGGTTCACTACAAATCTAGTTAATACTACAAACAGTAGGGTTACCTCACCTGAATATGTTCGTAGATTTGTCTTGGATGTTATCTTTAGAATGGAAATATGGCATTTTATGCTGGAACTGCTCCGATTGATTCAAACTTGTGACTTCGATCATTCAGTTCACGTGATTCCATTCATTTTCTAATTTCGCCATCGCTTGTAATGATCTGAAAAAGCACCTACCTGTAGTGATGAGTGAAACAGAGATTTTTGAAACTCAGAATCAGTTAAACTGTTGTGTCGCAAAATGATTCACTGTTTCAAAGCGCTCCAGTCGTATTGCGAATCATTTGATTTAGATTGGAACTTCGGTGCGGGTTCACGAATCATTTGATTCAGAGTGGGACTTCGGTGCGGGTTTGCGAAACATTTATTTCATAGTGGGACTTCGGTGCAGGTTCACGAATCATTTGATTCAGAGTGGGACTTCGGTGGAGGTTCGCAAATCATTTGATTCAGAGTGGGACTTCGGTGCAGGTTTGTGAATAATTTGATTCAGAATTGGGACTTTGGAGCAGTTTCACAAATAATTTGATTCAGATCGGAACTTCGGTGCAGGTTCACAAATAATTTGATTTAGATCGGGACTTTGGAGTGGTTTGAGAATCATTTGATTCAGATCAGGACTTCAGTGCGGGTTTGTGAATCATTTAAGTCAGATCTGGATTTCGGTACGGTTTGAGAATCATTTGATTCAGATCGGGATTTTAGTGCGGGTACGTGAATCATGTAATTCAGATCAGTATTTCGGTGCGGTTCAAGAAGCATTTCATACAGTTAAAAAACTTTGGTGCAGTTTTGCGAATCATTTGATTCAAATCGGGACTTCAGTGCGGGTTAGCAAATCATATGATTCGGTTCAAGATAAATACAAACGCTCAAGAAAATTTTGGTTAAAAATAAAACCATGGTTCTATTATAGTAAAACTGAAAAGCTAATATTTTTTATAACCACATAATGGCCATGTATTGTACAGAAGCTTCCTATTTTATGGTATTAGATGATTTGTTAATTGAATTGAATAGAGTTGACTTCCAATAAAATATATTTGCATATGCATATATTGGGTTTGCTGATGTGTATTTGGGGGTGTGGCTTGCAATTAATGGTGGTTGTTAGTCTGGTAAAAGTTAGGAAATTGTTGTAAGATCAATAATTACCATTACAGCCTAAAACTCAGCGCTAACTGGTGTAACAAAAGTTGTTAATTTAAGCACAATAAAATATGCGTAATCAATGGTTATTAATTACAAATATTTTATATGCTTCTCTGACGCAGCAGAATCAATAACAACACCGAGCTTGGATGCGCTCGTCCGCCGAGAGCATAATCGATTTAATATCAATTCTAAGAAATTTACTTTCCTGGCCAAGGAAAACAATATTCTCACCGTAATTGGCTAGATTACGATACTTTGTCAGATCTTGTAACGAAATCACTTCAGTTTAAGTGACGTGAAATGTGAGCAATGAGCGGCAACAAGTTCAACTGGGAATACAAGTGAGGGTTTATTGGTTACATACGAGGGGAAAAATAACTAACTAGCAAACCAAACAATACATAAAACACGAAAAGTAAGAAAAGGTAGAAAGAGTGGGTAAAGTGAAAGTACAGTATTAAATCAGCTATCCACATCTGCACGAACCATTGGAAGTTTCACCTTAATTAAAAGGGGCAAATCTTAAGCGCAGCTGTTAAGTTAAATCAGATACTTGCATTGATTTCGGAGTGGGCGCTATTTCAGGTCCTGATCCGCGAGGAGAGAGAGAGAATGAGTTCAGTCCGGGTTGGTTCAGTGCGATTGGAAGTGAGTGTGTCCGTCCGATTCCGTGGCTTTCCGAAGAAGTTGACGAAATGAGGCGAGTCCAGCCGAAGTAAACTGCGGAAAAGAAAAGGGTCCCGAAGAGAGGGAGAACCGGTCTCGAGAGAGAGTGACGAGCGCGTGCGCGGAGGCGAGCAGCATCACCGGATTCAAAAAACGAGCGCAGTTTCTCTGTGTGCTGGTGTTTTAAAGATCTGATGTGTTCCGCCTCTTTCGGGTGGAGCAGCCAATGTACTAGCTCGGATTTTGGGCGCGAAATGCGTTCCTTTGTCTTAGTCCAGTTCTCATTTGCATTCATCACCCGCCCGTAGGAATTCACACATCAGAAAATTAAATCAACTTAGACTAAAATAAAATAATAGGAGTATGAGATACAACGCAAAGCTATGCACTATTATTTAGGAACTTAAAAGAGAAACATTTAGATATCAAACACGTAGAGATTATACCCATTACTACTTATAGCTTATACAGAAATGTGAATACAGGCAAGGTACAGTTCCAATATGTTTGTCCCCTGAGGTTATTAAGGAGGTAGAGTAAATAGGGAGACAATTAATGTAACAAGGTATGCATTTTATCCATTTCTGTCCCTTTTTGGTAGCCACAACTGAGAATAAGGGTTCTTCCCTTTGTCCAGATGCAAGGTCCTCCATTCCTGAGTCGTATGGCAATTCTCAAGTCTCATCTTCCCCCACCGACTTCTTTGAAGTGGAAAGGAGAAGTGAGAGTTATCTCAGTTGTTTGGTGAAGGAGGGGGTTTAATTTACACTCGTTGTCAAAAGGGCACTTCTAATTGTGGATTCCATCTGTCTGGCAGCCATTTGGGCCATCCAGAGACTTGCCAGATACCGGGGGGGGGTGTCCATTAGCGAGTTTTTATGATTGGGGTGTTGTTTCTTTGGAGACCTCACACTACATTCCCCCCTTCTTCAGACGATGGTGTTCAGCAGACGCATAGACGGATGAAGGTTGTCTAGAGCATAACGACTCAAGCAGTGAGCAGGTCTCATTTGTCCTCCGTGCTGTGATGCGCGGGTAGCGTGTCAATCTCGATGAGTGTGACCTCAGGTTCCGCTGGCGTGCTTTTCTTCCGGCGTTGTCGTTCGAAGGTCCGGGGGAACGCCGCCGTACACCTGCCTACCGACTCTTGCATTTCGTTGACCTTTCTGTAGAGGATGAAAGCTAGGCCGAGAGTGAGGGCGTATCCTATGGCGGTGCTCAGGCAGAGGGCAGTGTCCGCGGCAGTCCAGGATCGGACTACTGGGAGGTTGGTCAGAGCAGGCATCTGGCCCAGGGCTTGTAGGGCCTGGTCGATAGGGGTGATATCGATTAGCTGGGGCCCGCCTTCTGCAATCTTCATTTCCAGTTCAGGGCTGAGGGTGAAGTTATAGTCCCTGAAAAAGTTTGAGATCTCCAGCTCAGTGTGGTATTCCTCGCTGGGTAGATGGTATAGGGCCAAGTCATCTATGTGTAGAATCGCATCCTTCGGGACTTGAATCCACATGGTTTGGTTGAGTAGGTTAATGCGGGTGGCGGTGTCATGCTGGTCGTAGGTTAGAGTGGCCACTCGGGCCGGAGTGTTGACTAGCCATCGATCTCCCACGATTTCAGCCTGGGTGTAGGTGACTTGGGCACGGGGTTTGGCTTCCGCTGGACAGCGGGTATCGGTCCTCATTGGGTGCATTCCGCAGATCCCCTCTGTGTTGTCCCGGAGAAAGGGCTTACTGGGGCATAGGTAGTGGATGTCTTTGGTCAGGGTACACATGCGCAGGTTCGGGGCCAGGTACAGTTGGTCATTGCTGTCGTGGTAGGCCACTATGCTGGGGGTTTGTATCCTGAGGTGGGTGCTACCCTGCCAGAATCCAACGTTGACCATGTCTTTGAGCCTATAAATGTTGTTAGCTTCGATGATGGGTAGATTCAGTAGAAAAGCTATCTCGCCCTGTTCGGGGGCAATGTGCAGAGGGATGGCGCTGCCCAAGGAATAGGCGAGATGGGCTTGAAGAGGGTTGGTTGGCCCGGAGGTGGCTGAAGCCAGTACGGTCTGGACCAGGCTCAGTGGTACCAGGTATGGCGGAATCCTTCCCATGGCGAGACTGTCCACAGATGAGCTTACTTCTCGCAGCATGTCTGTCATGAGTGCCGTGACGAGTTGAGCGTGGGCGTGATCCGACTGGACTACATAGAAGAGCTGCTTCACGGAGTTTACAGTCTGATTTAGCAGGACGCTGTGGGTGTTGAGGACCACTACAGTGCCTTTCAGTGACTTGCCGATGGTTTGCAGAGCTTTGCTCTGGGTCGTCAGTTGTGCTTGTAGCTGTGGCATCTCCGTCTGGATCTCATTCACATGTCGCCTTACGGTAGCCAGGCTCACCGCATTGACACTGGTTATGCCCAGGTTGAACAGGGTTCCGACTGCGGCGGCAGCCCCCAGTAATGCTCCTAGGAATCGTTTAGTGCGGCGGTTTTGGCCACTTAGGTCGGCTTGTGTGACAGTCACCTTCTGGAGTTGGGTGAGCATGTGGGTAATGTCAGCCTCTGTGTGGTCCAGGGCAGTCTGTGTCCATCGTCCGCCAGCCCAGCTGACCTGTGGTATGGCCCGTGGGTAGTGTGCCCGGTAGACATCGCGAGGGTCGAGGCGGACGTACACTTTCTGGGTGTGTGTCCGGCAGTTGGTGATCAGAAGGCCTGGCTGTTCTCTCAACACAATGCCCGATGCCGGGCCAGGCGACACGATTTCCGGCTGTAACAGTCCTCTTGTTAGACAGAGGCTCAGGGCGGTGAGCAGCAGCAGCATCCTGGTGGCAGAGGCAGAAATGCAAAAGTCACAAATAAAGGAAAAAGCAAGCGAGGTTCTTTGGCTGGTCAGTCATTTTGTCGGGTGGCCCTCCCTAACAGCGCATTCTCTGGGTTCTAATTTAGGAAGGGAAGAGTGTAGTCTAATTAGAGTTAGCCCCCCCTTTCCCCTCTCGCCCAGTAGCCCAGTGTCTTTTGATCTGGTTGCGGTGGACCCACTTGAGGGTTGGTTCTGTCTGTCCCCTGCTGATCTTAATCCGATAGGCCACAGGGGACAGTTTGTCTACAATTTCATAGGGACCCGTCCAGTGTGGTAAGAGTTTCTTGGAGAGCCGATGAGGGCCTGTTTGCTGCGGTGGGGCGAAACGATAATACCAGACTTTGTCACCCACATCCAGTTCCTCTCGCGATGCTTTCTGATCGTAGTATGCTTTACGGCCCTCCGCACTTTTCTGGAGTTGTTGTTGGGCGAAAGCAAAGGTTGTTCTCAGATGTCTTTGCAGTTCCTCGAGGTACTGGTGGGTTGTGTATGCGGTGACAAGGTTGGAGTCTCCGGGCTGGTATAACAGGTGTAGTGGCAGAGTCATTTGTCGTCCAGTCATCAGCTCAAAGGGAGGTACCCCGGTTGACTGACTGGGGGTTGCTCTGATGGCCATGAGCACCAGGGGGAGTTTCACGTCCCAGTCCTTTTGATTCGATGCCACAAACTTTTTCAGCATGCTGACCACAGAACGGTTCGCTCGTTCCACTTGCCCACTCGCGATTGGATGGAAGCTAATGTGTAGCTGGGCTTGTATGCCCAGGAGTTTCCATATCTCTTGCATAATCTCGGCCGTGAAGTGTGTGCCCCTGTCCGAGTTGACTCGCAGCGGCAGTCCAAACCTGGAGAAGACGTGGTTCATCAGGAGACATGCTGTGGTTTGGGCTGTGTCATTGGGTGCCGGGAGGCACTCAACCCACTTGGTAAACTGGCACACCACCGTTAGGAAGTATTTGTTGCCCCTTGTTGACCTCGGTAAAGGTCCGACCCAGTCGATCTGCAAGTCTGACCATGGGAATGTTGTTCCTCGGTGTTGCAGTGGGGCTTTGTGGTTTGCGTTCGCCGGCTGGAACTGGCAACAGACCAGGCATCCTTTGACGTACTCTGTCGCATCCTGGTGCATGCCGGGCCAGTATGCCACTATCTTTAGTGCCTCGTAGGTAGCTCTGATGCCATGGTGTCCGGCACATGGTGTGTCATGGGCGTACATTAGCATGACCCCCCTTAGGCACTGGGGAACCACGAGCTTAGGCGTTGTGCGGTCATCAGGGACGTACCAGAGAATGTTGTCAGTGACACGCAGCAGGTGCCTGACGTGGTGTAGCCGTTTGAGGCCGGAAACCTGAGTGAGGTCAGTAGATGCGATAGGGTAGGAGGAGGGGTCTTTGAGGTGGTTCAACATAGTCAGTATGGAGGTATCAGAGGTGTTAGGGACCCGGCTTGGGATGCCGGTTCTGTAGATGTGGCACGGCGTCGGCTGCGTGTTATCGCCACGACGGCTGGTGTAGTCGTTTGGGGTGGAGGTGACCACAGGTCACCATCTTGTGCGCCCGCTTTGGCAAGGGCATCCGTTTGGTCATTAAAGTCTTTGTCTTGGCCGGGTTGCTTTGAGTGTCCTTTCACCTTTTTCCAGTAGACAAGCATGTCGTGTTCCCTGGTAATGGTATCACATGCTCGGAACAGGTGTTGATGCTTGACCGGCTTGTTGTTGGCAGTTCTGTATCCATTCTGTATCCAGTTGGGAAGGTGACACGTGAAGCTCAATCTGGCATAGTTAGAGTCCGTACAGATGAGGAGTTCTTTGATGTTGTGAGTTGCTGCGATTTGGAGGGTGATCAGGACGGCTGCCACTTCTGCGTATTGCGATGACTGTGGCCCCAGCTTAAAGTGCTGCGGTGGGCAAGGATTGTTGTCTACCCACAGGACTCCTGCTCCAGCCTGCAGGTTGCCTTGGTGGTTGTACGAGCATCCATCGATGTAGGCTGTTGGCATGCCTTGACATACATTTTCTTCAAAGTACCGGTGGAAGGTGGGTTGCTGCAGTAGCTGGGGTTCCTCGGGCTCCAGTGTTGTGGTTGGCGTATCACCTGAGCAATTCTGACATGCAGCAAGTCCGTTGCCCAGTGCAGACCTGTGGTTCTGAGCATATCGTGCTTCAATGTCGCGTCCTTGGAGGGCCATCAACCATGTGGCTATGCGTGCGTTGGTGACCACACCATCTCTGATGCGTTGACTATTGAGGAATGTGACCGGCTGATGGCAGGTTTCTATGATCACCTTCTGTGCTCCGATGTAATTGGAGAATCGCTGGATCGCCCATACCGTGCAGAGCAGGGCTTTCTCACAGTCTGTATACTTGAGTTCGGGTGGGAGCAGTGTTTTGCTGGCATAAGCGACCACTCTTTTGTCTTGATCGTATCGTTGGTACAAGCCAGCGCTGAGGCAGTGGTTGGAAAATCCAGCTTCGAGATAGAACTCCTTCTGAGGGTTGGGGTAGGCCAGACACGGAGCTGAGCACAGATGTCGTTTGAGCTCCTGCACAGCATTGTCCTGAGCATCGGTCCACAGGAATGGACAGTCCTTTTTCAGAAGAGAAGTTAGGGGTCGTGCAATGTCAGAATAATTCTCGATGAATTGTCGTGAATAGTTGCACACTCCGAGGAAGCTCCGCAGTTCTGAGATGTTCTTGGGGGCTTTGATGTTCTGTACAGCTTGTATGCGGCTGGACTGGGGTTCGATGCCATGTGGTCCTATGAGAAGGCCAACGTAGTTTACTTTATTTTTGCACCATTGTCCCTTGTGGAGAGCAATTTTAGCGCCTGCTGTGGTTAGTTGGTTCAGGACATGCTTTATCTCCTCGAGGTGGTCGTCTACGGTCGCACTTTTCATAAGGACATCATCGACATAAATGAGGTTGCCCCTCATTCTGGCATCTGGACACGCCTTGTTGAGGAAGATATTGAACTCAGCGGGACTGTTTGCATACCCGAACGGACAGCGAGTAAACGTGTATTGCCGGTTGCCGAAGGTGAAGGCCAATTTGTGTTGGTCTTCCGGGTGTACCGGTATGGTCCAGAATCCAGAGGCTACATCAAGCGTAGAGAAGATGGTGGCCCCCCTTATCCTGGGAATCTCCTGCTCGAGTTGAGTCATGGGCCAACGTGATAGTGGCACCTGCTGATTCAGTTTCCTGTAGTCAATCGTGGGTCGCCACTTGCCGTTCGGCTTGAGTACAGGCCAGATGGGTGCAGAGTAGGTACTGTTGCAGGGCCGGATGATTCCCTTTTCTAGCATCGAGTCAATGATGTCTTGTACTGATTCGTGTGAAGCAATGGGGATCTTGTACTGTTTGACAAACGTGGGAGGAGCATTTGGGTGCGAGGGTATTCGCACCGTGTGGAGGTGGGTGAGCCCACAGTCTAGGGAGTCTTTTGCAAATGACGCCTTGTACTGGTACAGGATCTGCCGAAGTTTTTGGAGATCAGTTTCATCCTGTATGGCATCTGCATCCTTCAAAATCTGTTGGACTTGGGCCTCAAACCCGGGGTACGGCTCCTCCATGGTCGCGTCGTTCGTTTCGTTGATGGCTACGGGGGCGGTGATCTCGTTGACTTCACATGTGGGCTGGCATGAGACAGTGTATACTGACAGACAGTCTTTGGTCATTTCGGTCCTGCACACCTGCTCTTTGGTCATCGGCATGATAGAAGTAATGGCGACCATACTGAAGGGTGCAGTGAAAACTGTGTCGTTAGGGCTTCCCTCCAAGGTCAGCGGTGGGGGAATGGGACCTATGACTGGTATAGTGAGTTCTAGGTCGTGGAAGTTTTGGCTTATCAGCCATCCCGCCCGGTAGCCTCTAGGGAGTCTAATGGGTGTGGCGGTGCAGTTGTTGAATAGGATGTAGACAGCCCGTGATGTGACTTCCGTTAAGGGTGTGGCCTCCAGGGTGAGTCCGAGTTCAGCGCACTCGGGTGACGGCTGGAAGTAGGCCAATGTGTGGTTGAGGGTTTGGCCCCGCCGTAGGTTAAGCCGAACAGCGACCCCTTTGGTGTAGGCAGGCACTGTGGTCTCAAGTTCATTCACCAGGGTACAAACTTCTGGGATGGTTTGGCCTGAGACGAGGTGCGTATGGTCGAACGGGCTCACCGGGAGCTGTGAGGTCAACGGAGCCCATACCACATCATTAATAGTGTCTATGTGTGCTTGGAGGCGGACGAGGATGTCTGCTCCAAGGTAAAGTTCGTGTGGTGAGTCCTGAAGGACGAGGAAGGGATGGGTGAAGGACCGACCATTCCACTTCAAGTTCAAAACACAGATGCGCTTGGCAGTTACGAAAGTTGGTAGCTGGTAGTCCAATGGGAATCGTGTGGTTTTGGCTGCATAGGGAATGTCCGGTGTGGCCATAGTGAGGGCAGTAAACAGCTTGAGGCTGATGGCTGAATTGTCTGCCCATAGTGCCAGAATAGTGTCTGTTATTTCAAGGTGATTCAGGTGCACGACCTCTCGGACCCGGGGGCAGTAGGTGTCTGGGTCCTGGTCCGGTTCTAGGGTGCAGAGTGGTGCCTCTGAACTTGGGGTTGGTCCTGAGTCTGTGTTCTCGCGACCAGCTGGGGGCGGATCACTGACCTCTGTGACCTGGCACTGCACTTCAGCCGGGTTGGTCGTGGGAAACGGAAGTGGTTCACGCACTTGAGCCCATATTTTGAGTCGTTTAAAGTCCATCAGAGGTTCAAAGCGATCTAGCAAATCCTTGCCGATGAGGAGGGGATAAAAGTCCATTGGTGAAATGTACACAGGGTGCACCAGACTCATGGGGCCGATGGTCAGATGTATAGGAGCAATCTGTTGCAGTTGGACCTCGGTTTGGCTGTATGACTGCACATTCAATGCACACTTCTGTGGCTTGAGAGTCCGACTCTGTCTCTTAGCTCCATCTAAAAGTCTGTGAAACAGCTGTGATGACATCAGCGTGAGGTCTGCACCAGTGTCAACAAGGGCCTCTAATCTCACCTCATGCTCCAAGGTGATGGCTAGATACAGTCTCCTGGCCACTCCTTTTTCGATCAGATTTCCCAGAAGGCTTGGTACCTGGGTCTGTGTGGTGACTGGCGGACAGTTGGGGATGGTTTCCTGTTGCTCAGTTGGGAGACAAACAACCAGTACAGCACTTTCTGGAACTTCTGGATCTTGCTCAGTGATGGGCTGAAAAGCTGTGACTTGTTTTAAATGAACAGTTGTTGACTGAAGGGGGTTTTGAACGTCCAATCCTTGTATTGGTAGCGATATTAGCGAGGCGGTTCCGAGTGAGGGCGTGGCGTCGTTGGCGGGGATCTGGGGAGCTGTTCTAGGAGGAGGGCTTTCTGAGGTTTTGTTGGTTTCAGAAGCCACTCGTAGTCATGCCGAATCTGGCTTCTCCTGATCCTTTCTATTCCGCTTGTCGGGCTTCCTTTGCATCAGTTCCTTTAACAGTCTCAGGATCTCCGCTGACTCTGAGGTCCCTGTACCGGTCTGCTCTGAGGGCAGCTGAGGCTTGGGCTTGTCGGAGGGACCTTGCGTTGCAGTACCTTGGTGACTCTGGGGGCCAGCAGCCCGCATCTTGGCAGGTCGATGACTTCTTGGCTGTCGAGGGCCTTCCCAGGCAGCTTTGCTCTGTGGGTCCCCCGATGAGCGTGAGCCGTGCCCTTGTCTGTCTGTGCGATGCTTGGGTCGAGCACCTCTGTAGTCGCCTCGCTCCCTGCTGGCAGTGAAGTCTCTTGTGTCTCGGTTGAAAGATCTTGCATGGTACTGTGGTTGAGCGCCCTCTAGTGTCAGCTCTGGGTAGTGTTCAGAGACGGACAAGACAACCGGGTTTTTAGCAGTCTTTTCAGGGGCAGCCCGGTGCTTCGCGTAGGCTTTATGGGTCAGATCTCGCAACTGTTGGATGGTCATGGTGCGGGGGCAGGCCATAACTCCCAGGTGGTGGCTCACGCTAGGAAGCAGGTTGCGAAGGAAAAGAGTCTTGAAGTTAAAGTCCTCTTCCATTTGTGGCTCGTTTCTAGCCCCAAAGTAGGTCTGCCTCAGCCTGTTGTAGTAGGCTTGTGGGGTTTCATTGCGACCTTGTTTAAGGTCCATGGCCGCAACTAACCCCTGGTCCGTTTCAGGATCCGAGAATTCTTTTATTAGAGCTTGTTGCAGTTGTCTGTAATCCGTTTTGACGGCGTCTGACTGTCGGTCCAGGAATTTGCGCACCTCACGGCTGGAAGTGATCCTGATTAAGTACAGTCTGTCTCTGATGGAAACGTTTGCCACGGTTTGTAAGTGAAAGTCAATATCCTGCAAATAGGCGTGGACATCGTGTCCTCCTGCAGGGTCTGGAGTAAACGTTGGAATGTTCCTGGCCAGCTTGTCGATGTCCTTGGGTGTCAACCCATGAGTCGTGGTGGGGGTTCTTGGCAGAGGGCCCCCTCCCTCGGCAGCTGCCAAGGGCCCTTGGACGCAGGCCAGCGTCCTCTTGAACAGAGGAGTTTCCTCTCCGTCTTCTGAGGCTTGGCTGAGAAGTCTAGGCTTGCTTGTCGGGGGAGGTTCAGTGGAGCTCTGGTCAGCCGTGAATTGATACGCATAGTTCAGTTCTCTTTGCACGGCATCAAATTCAGCCTTGAGTTGTTCTTGTTGCTGAGCCAGGGTTTGGGCCTCAGCTCGGGCTGCCTTACAGTGTTTTTCAAAGGCTTTGGCTTTGGCCTCTCTTTCTTTGAGGTCAACTTCAGCCCGTTCTAAAAGAGTCTCAGCTTGTTGGAGCCTGTTCTCCAGGCCTTGGCGAGCTAGCTCTCCTTCTTGATCCCTTTGCTCCGCGTCGATACGGAGGTCGGATAGGGCCTCTTGGAGCCGTTCCACCTCTTCTTGTAGCTCCCGGGTCAGTTGCTCCACGCGGTTCTCGGCGTCCGCTTGGTTCCTGCGAGCCTCCTCCGTTTGCAGCTTGAGGGCTGTGGCCTCTTGTTCCAGGAGGGTGATGTTTCCATCGCTGAGCTTTACTTGGGCAACGAGGTTGTGGGCGAGGGCCCCGACGATCTTGGCCAGCTCCTTGCTGCTGTAGCTTTGTGTCGGATCGTGGGCCATTAGCCGGTTCAAGTCCTCGTCCAGCTGTTCGCGGCTCAAGCGTTGCAGGTCCCTGGCCGACTCTGTCAGTATAGTCCCTGTCACTGCATTCAGCCAGGTCTCCAGCTGGTCCCAGTGGGTGGCCGGGCTAGATGATCGAGACATGTTGGCGCACTGGGGGCGAGAGAGAAGGACATAAAGAGGGCCCAGGTGGATCCCTACAAGGTTATTCAGCACTATAACGCATATAGTTTATGTGTGGTGCGGTTAAGCGGGGTTGAGTGTTCAGTGGCGCAACCTAAAACCTATTCGTCCCAGTGACGGCGTGTCTGGATAGCTATTCAGTGCATGGGGTGCACGAAAAAAGTCTAAATAAAGGTGTCGATCGATCACAACTGGGTGTGCCGTTGCAGTGACCGGGGTTGTTTATTTCATCTACTTATTACCGACACCTTCCGATGACTCATGCAGATTGAGCTTTCTAGGAAACAAACAAAAAACAAACACACAAGTAGCGTGAGACATAATAATAATAATAAGCAAGAATAAAGAGATAGAAGAGGGAAAATGGGAGCTGCTTTCCTTGGCTCAGTTAGTTAGCACGCTACGGTTATGACGGAATTCGCCCATAGAGGGCGCTATCGTGTCACCTAACCTAGGTAAACGATTTGAGTTTAAACAACAGAGTCAGCTTAAGGTGATGGGAGGAAGAGAGGGTGCTCACTTTCATATCTGCCCTGGCAGCTATGTGGGTATTGTGCTTTTGTTAAACAGACCTGGGCGTGGAGTGAGGTCCTCTCGGTGGATCCGGCAAAGCGGGTTCTGTCTCCCTCTGACTCCTCCGGACACCTAGCGGCAAATGCCACAGATCACTTGCCCTGCACGCCACTCAGGCGTCCACCACACGAGGCGCGACCCTCAGCACGCTCTGGTAGCACCAAGTGGACTGACCGGCTGGCAGGCACTGAGAAAATTGGGGTTTTGCCCGGGGGGGAAGAGGCCTCCCGCAACAGACATGGCCCTCGGGCCTTTCTTTTCCGCAAAGAGGCACACCCCGGGGTTATTTACCCCAAAATTGCTGCAGTGCGTAAGCCAGTGTTATCGGTCCCCACTAACACGGATTACCAGCAGCTGAATGAGTCACCCCGTGTCGTGGTTCCCTGAGTGCGGGGACTGAGGTATCTGGGGTCGGGTTACCGCCAGCGCCGGATGCGTCAGGACAAACAAAACCCACCCACCAGGCACCACCGAAGAGGACGCGGTCACTCCACTACTCAGGCGTTCTAAAGGGGAAAACAAGGTTGCGCAAAAGAGTAGAGTTAGTGGCGTAACAGGAACTACAGTGGGAGAGCAAATTTAAAAGTTTTGAGACCCTTAAAAGTTGCAAACCAAAGGTTAGATAAATTAAATTTAGTTAACTACGTTCCTGGACGGAAAAACATATAGAGCATAAAAGATTAGATTATGGTGGTAAAAGAAAGAGGACAAACTCAAACCTCATTATCATTGTTTCGGAGATTAATTAATTTTGAGCATGGAAAATCAAACAAGACTAACACGAAGTGTGTAAACTCGAATCAAAAAGGGTCTTGAGAACCCTAACAGTTGTAAACCCCAGGGGGTTAACCAAACTAAATTTAATTAGCTTTTAATTTAGATTTAATTTGAAAGTCCCGGGGGGGAGAGCCATACAGAGTATAAGGGATTAAGCTAGAGCGGTAAAATAAACAAGGACAAATTCAAAAAGAATTATTATTGTTCGGAAATTAATTAATTTTGAGCATGGGAAAGGAATAAAGTTAACATGAAGTGAGTGAACCTCAAATCAGAAAACAAATGAAATTGGAATGAAACTGGGGATGAGAATCAAACAAGAAGACAACAAATAATACTAAAATAATAACAATGCTCAAAAGAAAATTTAAGAGAGAAGGAGGGAAGAGAAAACAAAACAAACGAAAAACAAAAACAAAAACAAAAAGCAGGAACAAAAACAAAACAAAAACGAATAGCTTAATCTTAAACACGCTCAATGGAAATGCCGAACCAGAAGCAATAACACGAAGTCAAAGGAGGAAGAGACTGACTGAGGTTGTCCACACGGTGGCGTGGTCGAGCCGCACTAAGAGGGACGCCAGAGAGGGAGGGGGCTGTGGGGGTGTTACACCCTTACAGCACACTGCCCTCTGGTGTTAGTGGAACGTGATGACGCGTTTTACGGCTCGAGTTTTAGCAAGAGCGCGCCCAGTTTAAACACAGATTTAAATAAACACTTTGCCTCCAGCTGCAAACTTTGTTGAAGAGAATTTATACCAAAACACGTCCGACTCCAAATCACACATTGTAATGCAACTAGGCTCACAAGGGACTTGGGTTACAGCATTCCATGTTGGTTTTGATACAATTTCAAATCACATTAGCTGAGGCAATCGCGGATAGCGAAACTTGGATCTCAGTGGATCTTAACGGAGTTAACGCATAATAATACACAACACAAACACACAACGGAGTTTCACCGTCATACAATTTAACTTGATCAAGATTTGATATCACATTTCCCTTTTTAGCGGTAGTCATCTGTTGGCCGACATTACGATAAAGTACGTAAAACCAGAAGCAACATCCTTTCCGCCTCCCGTCTTTCTTCCTGCAATAGTCATTTACCGCGTGCTAAATTAAAGTTAATAAAGCAAACAACATCCTTCATGCTCAAGGAGGAAAACGAGAAAGTCAGACATTAGGTAGCAAAGCTAATGTTTAACTGGGAAATGGGTACAGCCAGCGAAAACATTGGATGCGCAAATGTATCAATAGATTGGCTATACCTTCTCATTCGGCCGCTTCGCTCAGAATCTGGCGGTAACAATTTAGTTGCTTACCATCATTAACAGTTAGGCTATTTATTTTCCTGGTTAGAAAACTCAGCAGCTGTTTCGGTTCAGCAACTTCGTGGCGCAAGGAATTTCTCGTCTTGGTCACGATATTTTGCAACTACCTAGCCTCATTAACAGTTTCTCTGAGTAATAACACAGATTCTGTCTCCGCGCAGCAGCGCTAGTGAGGCTCATTAAAAGGAATTTTCATCTCATAAGAGCCCCACAAGTTAGAGTTAACTCTAAACGCCCTTAACAGTTAGTCTGTCTCGGTCCGTTTAACTGCAGTATTCATTCATAAAACAAAACGAGGGGCGAATCTGATTTTGCCCAGCGCGCTTTACGCACACTTGTAAACACAAATGAACTGGTATACCAATTTTGCTCACAAATAACGTTTTAAACTGGCCGCATTCACTCCACCAATTATGTAACAAAAGTTGTTAATTTAAGCACAATAAAATATGCGTAATCAATGGTTATTAATTACAAATATTTTATATGCTTCTCTGACGCAGCAGAATCAATAACAACACCGAGCTTGGATGCGCTCGTCCGCCGAGAGCATAATCGATTTAATATCAATTCTAAGAAATTTACTTTCCTGGCCAAGGAAAACAATATTCTCACCGTAATTGGCTAGATTACGATACTTTGTCAGATCTTGTAACGAAATCACTTCAGTTTAAGTGACGTGAAATGTGAGCAATGAGCGGCAACAAGTTCAACTGGGAATACAAGTGAGGGTTTATTGGTTACATACGAGGGGAAAAATAACTAACTAGCAAACCAAACAATACATAAAACACGAAAAGTAAGAAAAGGTAGAAAGAGTGGGTAAAGTGAAAGTACAGTATTAAATCAGCTATCCACATCTGCACGAACCATTGGAAGTTTCACCTTAATTAAAAGGGGCAAATCTTAAGCGCAGCTGTTAAGTTAAATCAGATACTTGCATTGATTTCGGAGTGGGCGCTATTTCAGGTCCTGATCCGCGAGGAGAGAGAGAGAATGAGTTCAGTCCGGGTTGGTTCAGTGCGATTGGAAGTGAGTGTGTCCGTCCGATTCCGTGGCTTTCCGAAGAAGTTGACGAAATGAGGCGAGTCCAGCCGAAGTAAACTGCGGAAAAGAAAACGGTCCCGAAGAGAGGGAGAACCGGTCTCGAGAGAGAGTGACGAGCGCGTGCGCGGAGGCGAGCAGCGTCACCGGATTCAAAAAACGAGCGCAGTTTCTCTGTGTGCTGGTGTTTTAAAGATCTGATGTGTTCCGCCTCTTTCGGGTGGAGCAGCCAATGTACTAGCTCGGATTTTGGGCGCGAAATGCGTTCCTTTGTCTTAGTCCAGTTCTCATTTGCATTCATCACCCGCCCGTAGGAATTCACACATCAGAAAATTAAATCAACTTAGACTAAAATAAAATAATAGGAGTATGAGATACAACGCAAAGCTATGCACTATTATTTAGGAACTTAAAAGAGAAACATTTAGATATCAAACACGTAGAGATTATACCCATTACTACTTATAGCTTATACAGAAATGTGAATACAGGCAAGGTACAGTTCCAATATGTTTGTCCCTGAGGTTATTAAGGAGGTAGAGTAAATAGGGAGACAATTAATGTAACAAGGTATACATTTTATCCATTTCTGTCCCTTTTTGGTAGCCACAACTGAGAATAAGGGTTCTTCCCTTTGTCCAGATGCAAGGTCCTCCATTCCTGAGTCGTATGGCAATTCTCAAGTCTCATCTTCCCCCACCGACTTCTTTGAAGTGGAAAGGAGAAGTGAGAGTTATCTCAGTTGTTTGGTGAAGGAGGGGGTTTAATTTACACTCGTTGTCAAAAGGGCACTTCTAATTGTGGATTCCATCTGTCTGGCAGCCATTTGGGCCATCCAGAGACTTGCCAGATACCGGGGGGGGTGTCCATTAGCGAGTTTTTATGATTGGGGTGTTGTTTCTTTGGAGACCTCACACTACACTGGTAAATTTGCAGGAAATAACAGATATTATTGCTATTATGCCTTCATTCACTGCTGTAAGTAGTGTTGTTGTTTTTGTTTTTTGTAAAGCGTTTGTGTGGAAGATAATAATACTGACAAAAAAGTTGATATAAAATTTATTTTGCTATTATCAGTGCAGTAGTTGCTTTTAATCTGGGATAATGCAGGTAGATTCACTCTTGATGTTTGCTGAAACTGGTGAAAGTGTTAAGAGACTGAAATGAGACAATAATGAGAAGATATTTCCCCTGCTATAATACAGAAATACTGCATGAAATAATACATGATTTATGACCACACAGTTGGCATCACTAGAGTTCAGGGCATCTCATCCTTCCTTTTAAAATGTCTCATTTGAATAAGTTCATGTCATTTATTAGACACATCCACTAATGCAGGTGCAGCTCCTCTGGAGAGTTCAGTTCCCCCTCTGTCGTTCACGTTCGACGTGGTGTCGAAGTGACGACACTAGGGGTCGCTCTAGGGAGCCCGAACACCTCTGACAGCTTTGAGAAAAGGCCAATGAAATTGGTGCGCAGTATTTGCGTAGCCAGCTCCGCCCCGGACATCCGGGCATAAGAGGAGGTGGCTAAGCACTGCTCATTGTTCTGTTTCTTCGGAGCCGAATGCAGTATTCTCTTAGTGGGAAAACAGCATTACTCACCTCTTCGTCGTTGGATCTATGGCACGAGCAGCGGTCTCTCCCTTTAACCCTCCTATTGGTAAGCGAGAATACCCCTGGGTGCTTCGACGACGATCTCTAAAGAGTTTTTCCTTTTGAAAAGGAGTAATTTCTCTGAAAGAGCCGACACGGATGGATTGTGTGTTTACATATGCCTTTCCGTCCGTGTCTTCCTGGTTGCGGTTTCCTCGTAAACAATAACAATCGGCACGATCGTTGTGCTCAGGGTTGAGCTAGTCTCACGCTGATACATCGCTTCGTTGATAGTTTGTGTTCTGCTTGCGGAAGGGAACATAACTATGGGTTGCTGCTCACAAGCCGCAAAGCTGCGGCTCACCGCGACCGCTTTCCGTTCGGCCCTTCTACTTCCGGGTACGAGGGCCGCTGCGATGTGCGTCAATGGCGAGCAATAGGAAATGAGTTAGTTCCGCCGGGTTTCCGCCCGCGGATCGCTCGTTCCTCGCGACCCCCATTTAGGTTTTTGGACAGATTATTAGTTCTTTTTACAACTTTACTCTGTTCAAAACCTTAAAAGCTGGTTGAGAGATTGGCTGCAGCATCGGAGGGAGGGCTTAAACCATGGGAAGCTGATGCTTCGACTGAGCAAGCTGGGGAGCGAGTCTCAGTTTGAGCAGACGCTGAAGTGGTGGGCGTGCTTGAACAAGATAACCGAAACACATCAGGTTTGAGTGAGGAAAAACTTTCCACCTCATCCTGTGTGTTCATGGCTTCGGTAACGTACGAGATTGACTATATCGTGATAGGCCTTTTTTTGGCTGAAACACGATATATCAGGTCCTCCTCCCTCATTTCCCTCGATGGCGGTCCAGCGTGAGGGGCTTCGTGGATTCTCCAGGCGGGTGGGCGCTTCAGTACAGCGCCTGCATATCTGATGCCCTGCCCCCTGGTGGGACCACGTAGGCTCTCGTCCAGAGCGTGAAGGGGTTCACGTCTTCTGGACAGGCTGTGTCCACCATGCACACTTTTGCCATCCTGCTGGCTGCCAGGCAAAGTGTTATAAGATCTGCACGTGGGAGATCTCGCCCCAGAGTGTCGCAGGAACTGCGTTCAGTTCTGTGTATGCTTCCGAGCATCAAATGTCGCAACGCAGGCTCTGGGTAGAGCGATGTCCACTACGGTGGTCCAGGAGCGCCACCTTTGGCTAAATCTGGCAGAAATGAAGGACACTGAGAAAGTTCGCTTTCTTGACGCCCCCATTTCTCCAGACTGGCTCAGGGCCCGCCTCAGGCTGGTCCTGCACCCAAACCAGCCTTGCCGTCGAGTTCTCGCAAGAAGGTGGCGCCGTTAGCTCATTTTCAGGCAGCTAGGAACCCTCAAGGCTTCGAAGTGCTCCTGAAGTGAGCCGCCCAGGGGAGAGAGATCTGCTGACCTGTCTAGATCCACACTCGGCGAGGGGACGAGTGTGGGCTTCGGCTGCCTCACGGCGGACAGCCACCACATGGTCAATAAAAGAGCAATTTCTTTCTTCTCTGGGCGTAAAAACCAGTGCGACTGCGTCCCTCCGGGGTACCCAGCCACTGAAGCACGTCAAAGCATGCTCGACCGCATCTCCTGTGCTTCTGCATACTTTGACAAACCAAGTGCATCCTTCAGTCAACCCCCTGAACTCAGGCGGTCCTCCGTTGGATCCTTGTCGGTTACGATGATCAGTACACCCACCATGGTTGGGTCCCTCCGGGGTACCCAGCCACCAAAACACATCAAAGCATGCTCAACCGCAAAACCTACGCTTCTGCATGCTTTGACCGAGAAACAAACGCATCCGTCAGTCGATCCCCTGAGCTCAGGCGATCTTCTCACGGATCCTTGTATGTCGGTTATGGCCTTGTGTCCTCCGGGACAGCACGCCCCCGAACAAAGGGCTTTCACCGCAACTCAGTCACACTGTACCCACCCGAGGTATGTCGGTGGTCCCCCTGAGACCGTTAGCAGAGAGTTTTACAGCTTGGCTCGAGATACCCAACCTCTCTCGCTGGCTTCTCAGAACCATCCGACTCGGCTATGCTATCCAATTCGCGCGCAACCCGCCCAAGTTCAGCGGCATCTTCTCTACCGCGGTTCGGGACGAGAATGCTGCGGTTCTTCGGGCGGAGATCGCGACCCTTCTGACGAAGGACGCGATAGAGCCGGTCCCCTCGGCCGACATGAAGAAAGGGTTCTACAGCCCCTACTTCATTGTACCCAAGAAAGGTGGCAGTCTAAGACCAATCCTGGATCTGAGGATTCTGAATCGGACCCTTCACAAGCTTCCCTTCAGAATGCTAACGCTCAAATGCATTCTCACGTGTATCAGATTCCAGGATTGGTTTGTGGCGATAGACCTGAAAGACGCGTACTTTCATGTCTCGATTCTTCCAAGACACAGGCCCTTGCTGTGGTTTGCTTTGGAAGGTCGAGCATTTCAGTACAAAGTCCTTCCATTTGGGCTCTCCCTGTCTCCCCGCGTCTTTACGAAAGTCGCAGAAGCAGCCCTTGCCCTCCGCATTCTCAATTACCTCGACGACTGGCTGGTCATAGCACACTCTCAGGAGTTGGTATGCAAACACAGGGATGTGGTTCTCAACCATCTGGCCCATCTAGGGTTTCGGGTCAACTGGGAAAAGAGCAACCTCGCCCCGGTACGGAGCATCTCTTTTCTCTGTGTACAACTAGACTCGGTTGCCATGAATGCACGGCTCTCCCCGGAGCGTGCACAGTCAGTGCTGAGCTGCATCCAGAACCTCTCACGCAGCCCGACGGTCCCCCTCAAACAATTTCAGAGGCTCCTGGGTCACATGGCATCCTCAGCCGCCGTCACGCCGCTGGGCCTGATGCACATGAGACCGTTACAACACTGGCTGCGTTCCCGAGTCCCGAGATGGCCATGGCGCCAGGGTTCATACCGGGTGCACGTCACACCTGTATGTCTAAAAACCCTTGGTCCTTGGAAAGACATTTCGTTCCAACGGGCCAGGGTGCCCTTAGGACAAGTGTCCAGGCGCATTTTGGTTACGACAGATGCATCCAACACAGGCTGGGGCGCCGTATGCAATGGGCAAGCAGCTGCAGGGCTCTGGTCGGGCCCTCGGCTGCATTGGCATATCAATTGCTTCGAGCTGCTGACAGTGTTTTTGGCCCTGAAGAGGTTCCAACCTTGGTTCAGGGCAAACACGTGCTGGTCCGTACAGACAGCACTGTGACTATAGCCTACATCAATCACCAGGGCGGTGTACGCTCCTTTCGCATGTCACAGCTAGCCCGCCATCTCCTCCTTTGGTGTCGAAACAATGTGAAGTCTCTACGAGCCACCCACTTACCGGGCGAACTCAATTGAGTAGCGGACGCGCTCTCCCGACAGACTTCGCTTCGGGGCGAGTGGAGACTTCACCCTCAGGCTGTTCAGCTGATCTGGAGTCTTTTCGGTCAGGCCCAGGTCGACCTGCTTGCCTCGATAGAGAACACTCACTGCCAGTTGTGGTACGGTCTGTCCGAGGCGCCCCTCGGCACAGATGCACTGGCACACAGCTGGCCTCAGGGCCTCCTCAAGTATGCGTTTCCACCAGTGAGCCTAATTGCACAGACCCTGTGCAAAGTCAGGGAGGACAGAGAACAGATCCTGCTGGTGGCCCCCTACTGGCCTAACAGGGTTTGGTTCTCAGAGCTGGTGCTCCTCTCCCCCGTTCCTCCCTGGCGCATTCCCCTGAGGAAGGACCTCCTTTCACAGGGGAAGGGCACGATATGGCACCCGCGCCCAGATCTCTGGAACCTCCACGTATGGTCCCTGGACGCGACCAGGAGGATTTCAGAGATCTCCCACCGGCAGTGGTAAACACTCTGTTGCAGTCGAGAGCTCCCTCCACGAGGCGGCTGTACGACCTCAGATGGTGCAAATTCACAAACTGGTGTTCCTCCCGGGGGGAGAACCCATGGAGATGTGGCATCCGAACGGTGCTTTCCTTCCTCCAAGGAGGATAGACACCTTTCTGCTTAACACTTAAGGTCCAGGTAGCCGCTATTGCCGCTAACCACGACCTGGTAGAAGGTAGATCTGTTGGGAAGCACAATTTGGTTATACGATTCCTTAAAGGTGCACGCAGGCTGAACCCCGTCAGACCGCGCCTTGTCCCCTCTTGGGATCTGTCTGTGGTCCTCTGGGGCCTACAGTCAGATCCCTTTGAGCCGCTCCAGTCAGTCGAACTCAGTGCTCTCTCCCAAAAGACGGCTGTCCTGACTGCGCTCACATCGATCAAAAGAGTGGGAGACCTCCAAGCCCTCTCCGTCAGTGACTCGTGCCTCGAATTCGGGCCGGCTAACTCTCACGTTATCCTGAGATCCCGGCCCGGTTATGTGCCCAAAGTGCCCACCACTCCCTTCAGGGACCAGGTGGTCACTCTGCAAGCTATCCCTTCTCAGGAAGGCGACCCCAACCTCTCCTTGTTATGCCCAGTCCGTGCCCTGAGCATTTACTTGGAACGTACAGAAGGCTTCAGACGGTTGAGTCAGCTCTTTGTCTGTTTTGGAGGACAGCAGAAGGGGAAAGCTGTCTCCAAACAAAGAATTTCCCACTGGATTGTGGATGCGATTCGTTTGGCCTACCAGGCCACAGGGGTGCCCTGCCCGCTGGGGGTGCACGCCCACTCCACCAGGGGCGTCACAGCATCGGTGGCGCTGGCAAACGGGATCTCTTTAACAGACATTTGCAGAGCTGCAGGTTGGGCTACACCTAACACGTTTGCCAGGTTCTACAATCTGCGTGTAGAACCAGTCTCTTCGGGAGTCCTGAACGCAAGCCCAGTAACTCCTGAAGCTGACACGCTGTAGAAGCTTGAAGCTTGAAGTAGAAGCTTCCCCAGTTCAGTAAGTTTCCTGGCGTGAACCCTGAACGACAATTTCCATCATGTTGCACCCGCAACGTAGCTATGTTCGGCGGAGGAACTAGCTATCAAAATCTAATATGAGGTTAGGTTCCCTCTTGTGAACTCTCATATTAGGTTGGTGCCCCACATGTAGTGGCTCCTAATGCGGCCCCATGTGTGTATCTCCACCTATACTCCCAGAGATGCGGTGTTTCCCTCAAAGACAAAACTTGTCTCCGACCCTGAGCTCAGCAGTCTCTCCTTATGCGGAGCCTGTCTCAGGATCTTCCCTTTGTAGCGCTCCCCTTGTGCGAGCCCTCAGGTGTATTTTCCACACGACAACCTCCCTCCGGGCAGGGTGTGGTCTCCGTAGTGCCCACCCCCCCCCCCCCCCCGGGGAGGACGGACACTGGCCCAATGTTCTCCAAGATGTTCAACCAAAGGTGAGGAAAGGCTGGCTGAAGCTCTTGGGCATTGGAAGGTCACGCAGAGGTGAGTTGCATTTATTTAACACGCAAGACCTGTTATTATTTGCACTCCATGCACTCGTAACACAGTCCGCTGGTTGTGGCGTTTTTAACTGGGACCCCTAGTGTCGTCACTTCGACACCACGTCGAACGTGAACAACAGAGGGGGAACGTCTTGGTTACGTATGGTAACCCTCGTTCCCTGATGGAGGGAACGGAGACGTGGTGTCCCCCTGCCACAACCTCGGACTGCCTCTGAGTGTAGCCGAGTGGCATTTGGCTCCTCAGATCAGAACAATGACCCATGACTGCACACCGACACACAACAGCAACCTCTTCATTAAGTTTGCGGATGACACGACTGTGGTTGGTCTCATTAGCAACCGTGATGAGACAAACTACAGAAGTGAAGTGAGCCGCCTGGCCGGATGGTGCAGTGACAACAATCTCTCTCTGAATGTAGAGAAGACAAAGGAGATTGTTGTTGACTTCAGGAGAGTGCACACTCAGCATGCTGCTCTGACCATCAACGGTGCGACCGTGGAAAGAGTGCGTAGCACTAAGTTCCTGGGTGTGCACATCACAGAAGATCTCTCCTGGACTGCCAACACCACAGCACTGACCATGAAAGCACAGCAGCGACTCTACTTTCTTCGCAAACTGAGAAGAGCCAGAGCCCCAGCCCCCATCATGTGCACCTTCTACAGAGGCACCATCGAGAGCATCCTGACCAGCTGCATCACTGTGTGGTATGGCACCTGCAGTGCATCCTGCCGGATGAAACTTCAGCGCATAGTGAGAGCAGCTGAGAAGATCGTCGGTGTCTCTCTCCCCTCCCTCCAGGACATCTACAACACCCGTCTCACCCAAAAAGCCCTCAGCATTGCTGGTGACCCCACCCACCCCTCACACAGCCTCTTCAGTCTGCTGCCATCAGGGAGGAGACTGCGCAGTCTTCAGGCCAGGACCAGCAGATTGAGAGACAGCTTCATCCATCAGGCTGTCAGGACGCTGAACTCCCTCCGACTCTGCCCCCCCCTGCCCCCCTCTCCCCTCTTTCTGCCCCATGTACCTGACCTCTGAGACATCACATCACCCCCACCCCACACCCCCCCACAATTCACTGCCTCATCCATCTACCTCATACACGTCTGACTCTCTGAGCACTGGTCTCTACATACACAGACTATTAGCTCTTGCACTACACATTAATTGCACTACTTGTCTGGATTGCACTGTTATCTGCCATTGTCACTTTATCTTCATAAGTCACTTTATCTTTCATACATCTTTATAATTAATGCCACTTTATTTTGTTACTTGACTCTACTGGAAATTTGTATTTTTATATATATATTATTTATTTTTGTATGTAATTGTATTTTACTTCTTGTTATTGTTAATGTTACCTGTATGTATCTAGGGTTTGAGAGTAACGCAATTTCAATTCTCTGTATGTATGTACTGTATATATAGCAGAATTGACAATAAAGCAGACTTTGACTTGACTTTGACTTTTTGATGAGCAGTGCTTAGCCACCTCCTCTTATGCCCGGATGTCCGGGGCGGAGCTGGCTACGCAAATACTGCGCACCAATTTCATTGGCCTTTTCTCAAAGCTGTCAGAGGTGTTCAGGCTCCCTAGAGCGACCCCTAGTGTCGTCACTTCGACACCACGTCTCCGTTCCCTCCATCAGGGAACGAGGGTTACCATACGTAACCAAGACGTTTTGTGTTCATGTTGAACCTTGAATCCTTGTGTTTGTGTCTGGATGCATCGCTGTGGAGCGTGGCCTCATTGCTGTCAGGCTGAGTGAGGGGCGGAGTCACAGTGCTCCTGACCAATGGGTGTTTGCTGAAACATTTACAAAATCCAGTGTCTTTTCTTACAAATATGATTAGCATAAGATTTCTTCTTTCGTTTACATAAAATACATGAGAAACAGATTCATACCCGTTCATTTGTACCAACCGCGGCTTCACAGATTCAGCAGGCAAATCACCTATAAAGGTAAAGTCAGATTTCATTTGTTTGAAGGCATCTTTCTAAATTTTCACTGATAATTGTGTTTGTTCACCTTGAAAATTTAATTCTAATAAATTGAATCAAAAAACTTTGATAAAAATTGCCATTTGTGATTTAAAATGCAATTTAAGAAAAATGCAATTTGCCTATATATATATATATATATATATATATATTTTGCAATGGCTATATAATACAAAGACACAATATTGATTACTATGAGTCAAGAATAATACAAAATGTACAATATTACTATAATGACATTTTATTATTTAAAAAAATAAATAGAAAAGTATTATAATAAAAAAGACATTAAACTGTCAACCTTATACTGAGTATAAAAAATCGTTGCATTTTTTTTCTGATAACAATTGCAACTGCAAATTAAACTTTTCCTGTGCTTGTAGGTCTTTTATTATGATTACTATTAGTAATGAATGAAAATATTACACAAAATGTACAATATTAGTATTAAAAAAACTGTAAAACTGTAAAATAAAAAAAAATGAGCGATTTAAAAAAATATATATTTGAATTTACAATACTACTAATATTTATGCCTTAACTTCTTTAAACATTAAAACCATCAAACTTTTGTTTTAACTATAAACCACCAGGAGCCTTAAAGCTGCTCTTTTGTTGGTGATGAGTAGATGGCTGGTGCATGTTGCATTTTCAAATTATTTCAATACAAATGAAAAGGGAACGTTTTGACAGGAGAATGACACTCAGTAAATCTGTTCTTCTATTGACAGCATTGTGTTTTTCAGCTGTGAATCTGGGTTTAGTTCTTACCATTTGCATTCTCTCCGTTCAGCATCTCTCCTCCACTGCTGGATGTCAGACCTCACAGCCGTCGTCCTGCAGACACACGAACAACTCACTACAGCTTTATTCACTCAAAAACACACTCGTGCAGCATCAGATGATGAGGTATGATGCTGCTCCTGAGCAGTTCGTTGTGATGCTGCTCCTCTCTGAGAATGGAGGAGAACATTAATGATCAGACTGATGAACATTACAGTAGAGTGAATACTGCAGCACAATTTCAGGAACATCTAATTGCAATTTTTTTGTGACTGTGACTTAAAGGAGAAGTTCAATTTCAGAACAAAAATTTACATGTATTTATTTAAATAAATCACAGCCTTTGAGATTTAATAATTGCGTGAATCCATATTTGCATGTTGTCCAAGTTATCATGGAGAATAAGTGCATTTCATGTTTAATATTCATACAGACTGACCTGCTGTAAGAGCAGCTTTTGCTCTAATGCTTCACTCAGTTCACTGACCAGACGCTCCTGCACTAAACCCGTCACATCCTGCAGATCAAACACATTATACTCAAACACTGCATACAGGAGGTCTACAGCATTTTCACTGGGTCAAAATTCCATTTTTGAGAGAAATAACCGATCGACTGTTTCTGTGTATAAGTCACCTTTAATAACTGCATTCAGAAATACTGTAAAATACCTGTACATAAAATAGTTTACAATCATTATAAACACAACACGTAAGTCTTAAGTAGCATGGGTATATTTGTAGCAATAGCCAAAAATACATTATATGGGTCAAAATTATTGAGTTTTTGTAAATATTTTGTAAATATCCTACCGTAGATATATCTCAACTTAATTTTTGATTAGTAATATGCATTGCTTGGTCACACATGTATTTAAGTTCCCCTCGCTCTACAACAAATCCTTTACATTTAACAATATTTAAAAAAAAAGAGCAGGAATAGAAATATGCATAAACCAAACATAAATTATAGCAACATTCATTATAAATAATATTTTTTAGTAAAAATTGACTAAAAAACAGACTAAACAAAGCAGCATGCTGAAAATTTACTTTACAAATAACCTTGAGCTCAAATTTCTCTCGCATTCAATGTTATTTTAGTATCAGTTGGATACTGTTGTAGTTTTTGTTAATGTTTAGATTTTTTTAATATTTAATATTTTCTGCTTTCATGTTAATTTTTGTTACATTTTTAGTAATTTTAATTTCTCAACTGTAGCAACCCTGCTCTTATTCAGCACCAATACAAATGTGGTTTAGAGTGTGTTTTATGTGTTGGATGTTAATTGCATTATAAGTTGCTTTGTAATGTAGGTTGCAGCTTGTTTCAGATGATAAACACATGACTTGTACACTGGAACATGTAGTAATGGCTCTGTGTTCAGATCTCACCTGGCATTTGCATAGCAGTTGAAGAGCATCTTTATAGTACATGGCGGCTTTATCCAGGTCTCTCATCTGTAGTTTGATCCCACCGAGACCCTCACAGGCCTGCCACTGACCAGCTGGGTCATCTGAGGGTAGAGAGACAAACAGCCATGTAACAGAGAGACAGGCAGCATATGTGCAAGTGTGTGTGTGTGTGTGTGTGTGAAGACTGAAGCCCCACTCCTTGACGAAAACAGATCCATCAGTGGGCTAATGAAGGAACTGTAAAAAAAACAGTTCTCAATCAAACAGTTCAAGTGTAGTAATTAGGATGCAGTATTACTGATGTTTTTACGGCTGTTGTTCTTTGTCTGAGACTGACATCTAGTAGGCATTTCATTATCAGGTTCCCCAGAATTTTGTGTGCACTCTTATTAAACTTATTCAGCTAGTCAGGGTTCCCTTCCGAGGGAACACTGAACTACGTCCTCTAGAGGGCGCCACATGACCCGTGTCTGAAGCCTACATACAAAAACGACAATAAAATTGGACCTGGCTTATGAGATTGACAAGGGAGGCTTTCTCTTCCTTGCAACAGGATAGCAGCACTATGCCCCACAGTGGATTTGCTAGTGTACCACCAGCTGGCTGCCACTGCTATTCCTGATGTGCCAGTCTCACCTTCTGAGCTTTTCGGTTCATCCGTTCAGATGGTGATTGAGGAGTTTGGGGAGGTGAAGGCATGTTTTGCTGCCTTTAGGACATTTACCTTGTGTAGGACCAGGTCTGAACCTGAGCGGTAGGGGGTTCTGGCCCGTCCTGGTCTGAGGATCAGAGACAGGCACAGAAGGCTAGTGTATGGCTCGTGCCCCTCTTCCACCTGCACTGGCTCCAGGAGAGGGTGTGAGCCTAAGGGAAGTTGCCGCCTTCTTAATACTCCTATAACCATTATCTACTTCACCTAACTTGGGATAAATGGAATTGCCTGGACATGCTGATGATCTGGGCCAAGTCTTTGAACCAAACTTATCAGTGTGTCTGTGGGGGAGCCATGGTGGATAAGTACCAACCCTTCTTTCCTGAGCTATGGTGTTGCAGTATGTACAGCTGTTTTGTGTGTTCTTCTATGCAAGCAAGAGCTAACCACTGGTCCTTCTGTGCAGGTAAGAGCTTCACATTGGCATTGCTCTGAGGAGCTGCCTGATCAGGACTGTGACCATTTTTTTGTGCTGAGGGGCTTCATGGCACTTGCGTTAAGCTCAATCGATCCTGTGCTCTCCTGAGTTGGAGCATTCTATCACTGTAAGCATTCCACTCCCAACTGAGCATCTGAGGATCTCCCACTCTGAGGAGTCGGGTCCTCTGCTCTCTGGAGTCGGAGCCTAGCAGCGAACCTGCCCTTGTATAAACATGGCAGTGCTCAGCTCACTGAGGTATTCTGCGAGCACGTCACCACAAAGCGTATGAGTACCTCTCTGATGTCGAGAGAAGGACCAACGTTCCCTATGGCTTTGGCTGACTTTCCCCTCACAAAGAAATGGAGGGTCTCTTTTGAGCATGCTGTTCCCTGTTGAGCTATAGAGTTTCCTCTGATAGAGAGAAAGTTGAATTCTCTGCTCGGGGGCATCCCATTCAGGCCGATGAGCATTGCAGTGCTCCCCTTATATTAAAGGGTCACTATGAGCATGATTCTACTTCCTGAGAGAATCAGGAATTTAACTCTCTGCCTTCCCTGAGCCTCATGAGTCAACCGGGGAATGGTGTTCTTCTACCTCTCTCTACCGTCTGTGCACCTTCTGAAATCCACATTGTGGTAAGAATGCACTTAGCTTTTGCATTCTTTCTAAAATCCAGATTAAGGTAGGGATTACATGTTATGCCTCATACCCTTTCTCTAAGTTGTTAGGCCCTGGTCTCCTTAGGCCATGCTCTACCTTTGTATCCCCGGGGATACTTATATACAGGGTGCTATTGCTGCGGACTGCCTGGCCAGCTCCTTGAGTGAGGTCACGCAAAGCTGACAGTAAGCCTCTAGGTAATTAGCCGAGGTCTAGTCTGTTGTCCTGGATGATCGGCTATATCCCTTTAAAAAAATCTCTCACTTTTTGATTCCAAGCCCAGCTCTGCCCATAAGCCCAGCCCTTAACAGGTAAGCTCTTGGGTATGCAGCTCACCTATCTGACCTCATCAGTTCTAGGAAAGGAAAAATGAATTGTAGCAGAACTGTTGTGTGTTTGTGTCTCTGTATTCATGCAGAAGAAAATGGCAGAAGCCAGAATTTCTCAGGACGAGTTCATGTGAGCATTGTGTCTGGGTCTCCTGAAGGATCCAGTGACCATCCAGTGTGGACACAGTTACTGTAAGAGCTGTATTACAGACTGCAGGGATCAGGAGGATCAAAGGAGAGTCTACAGGTGCCCTCAGTGCCCTCTCAGTTTATTAGTGGATCGCAACTCTGAGGGGTTGGCTGGAGTCCACTGTTTCTGGGGTTTTGTTTGAGGAGGTTTTCTCTCTCAGCTCAAAGGCTGAGAGCACTGCTGCACATTCTTCCCTTAGAAGGGAACATCTCAGGTTAAGTATGTAACCATGGTTCTCTGAGAAGGGAACGAGACACTGCGTCCTTTAGCTTCATCACCATGCTTTGGACATAAGCTTCAGACAAAGAAGCGGATGTTGTGTTCTACCGCTGCCCTTTTATACTAGTACTAGTACTACTGATGAAAAAGAACGGGTTGGATGTTAACCACTTTCGGTACCATATAAACATAAATGACCATAAAAGTTCATCAGCATTCATTGATTAAATCCTATTTTGCAGCAAAAAAATAAATAAAAAGTAGGTGTGTTCGACTTGACAGGGCTCTGCACAGGACCAACAAAGCTAGAGAGAGTAGACCGCTTTGTATGCTTTCAAAGTGATCTGCGTGGCGCCACTTCTAGTCGAACACACCTAGTGCTGCAGGCTTATTAGCTCACTGATGTTGATGAGATTAACCCCTTAGGTATCGAAGTTTGGTACCGAACGAAGCCATTTTTCAATGTTCTATGCTATCAAGGCAATTCGGTCGGTTCCTAAAAAGTATCCAACTTGATACCCAGCTTTTACATAACCTGTCTTTTGTGTTTACTTTAATAAGACAGGTTATGTAAAACAGCCAGGTCTGCCGAAACAGGAATGAGGAACCCGCTTTACAGACTCGCAGACAAACCAGTTTTGCACGTAATTCAAACAGAACTAGCAAAGTATTTAACCTCATCAGTTCAGGAAAGGGAAAAATGAACTGTAGCAGAACTGTTGTGTGTTTGTGTCTCTGTATTCATGCAGATGAAAATGGCAGAAGCCAGAATTTCTCAGGACGAGTTCATGTGTGCTGTGTGTCTGGGTCTCCTGAAGGATCCAGTGATCATCCAGTGTGGACACAGTTACTCTAAGATCTGTATTACAGACTGTTGGGATCAGAAGGATCAGAAGAGAGTCTACAACTGACCTCAGTGCCCTCTCAGTTTATTAGTGGATTGTAAATCTTAGGGGTTGGCTGGAGCCCACTGTTTTCTGGGGTTTTGTTTGAGGGGCTCTGCACAGGACCGAGAGAGCTAGAGAGAGTAGACTGCTTTGTATGTTTTCGAATCGATCTGTGTGGCGCCGCTTCTAGTCGAACACACCTAGTGCTGCAGGCTTATTGGCTCACTGACGTTGACAAGATTAACCCCTTAGATATCGAAGTTTGGTACCGAACGAAGCCATTTTTCAATGCTCTATGCTATCAAGGCAATTCGGTCGGTTCCTAAAAAGTATCCAACTCGATACCCAGCTGTTTACATAACCTGATGTGTTTACTTTAATAATAGCCAGGTCTGTCGAAACAGGAATGAGGAACCCGCTTTACAGATTCGCAGACAAACCAGTTTTGCATGTAACAAACAGAACTAGCAAAGTATTTAAACTCATCAGTTCAGGGAAGAGAAAAATGAATGGTAGCAGAACTGTTGTGTGTTAGGAGAGGGCTCCTCGCCTAGGTGCTCACCTCAGCCCAAAGGCTGAGAGCGCTGCTTCACATTCTTTTACGTGAGTCGTTTAAACTTGTTTATATAAGAGCGTCTAGTTCCCTACAAGCTGGTTCTCGATACCCCCTTTTGGGTACTTATTTCAGGACATGGCAGTGCTTCCCGTGCTAAGGCAGGGTCTTTGAATCACGCCACCCTTGAGCTGGATGGGAAGGCTTTCCTCTCCATTGAGATCCAGGCCCCTACCTTGTGGCTACTAAATGCTCATCTCGGTGCTCTCCCCTGAGGTTGGATTTTCCATTAGGAGCCCCATTGAGCGACCATGCCAGGTTGTTAGGCCCCTTCAACCTTCCTGTCTGGCCACTCTTATGGTTGAGCTTAGCTGTGCTCCCCTCTTTCTGAGGATCAACTATGAGCATGCCACTCCAAACTGAGTGTCTGAGGGTCTCCCACTCCAAGGAGTCGGGTCCTCCACTCTCTGCTCTTAGGGCAACTTCCTCACTTTGGGGGAGCTGGTACTTAGTACCAGCCATGGTGCTTGACGTGCACTTCCCTCAGCATGGCAGCATAGGTATACCATTCCCCATAGTGCCCCCTAGAGCATGCAGTTCGACGTTCCCTTGGATTGGGAACATCTCAGGTTAAGTATGTAACCATGGTTCTCCGAGAAGGGAACAAGACACTGCGTCCTCTAACTTCATCACCATGCTTTGGACATAAGCTTCAGACAAAGAAGCGGATGCTGTGTTCTACCGGTGCCCTTTTATACTATAAGTGACGCGCCGGTGGCGACAAGTACTACTGATGAAAAAGAACGGGTTGGATGTTAACCACTTTTGGTACCATATAAATATAAATGACCATAAAAGTTCATCAGCATTCGATGATTAAATCCTATTTTGCAGCAAAAAAATAAATAAAAATAGGTGTGTTCGACTTGACAGGGCTCTGCACACGACCAAGAGAGCTAGAGAGAGTAGACTGCTTTGTATGCTTTCAAATCGATCTGCATGGTGCCGCTTCAGGTTGAACACACCAAGTGCTGCAGGCATATTGGCTCACTGACGTTGACGAGATTAACCCCTTAGGTATCAAAGTTTGGTACCGAACAAAGGCGTTTTCGATACTCTACGGTATCAAGGCAATTCGGTCAGTTCCTAAAAAGTATCCAACTCGATACCCAGCTGTTTACATAACCTGATGTCTTATGTGTTTACTTTAATAACAGCCAGGTTTGTCAAAACAGGAATGAGGAACCCACTTTATAGACTTGCAGACAAACCAGTTTTGCACGTCACTCAAACAGAACTAGCAAAGTATTTAAACTCATCAGTTCAGAGAAGGGAAAAATGAACGGTAGCAGAACTCTTGTCTGTTTGTGTCTCTGTATTCATGCAGAAGAAAATGGCAGAAGCCAGAATTTCTCAGAAAGAGTTCAAGTGTGCAGTGTGTCTGGGTCTCCTGAAGGATCCAGTGACCATCCAGTGTGGACACAGTTACTGTAAGAGTTGTATTACAGACTGCTGGGATCAGGAGGATCAGAAGAGGGTCTACAGCTGCTCTCAGTGCCCTCTCAGTTTATTAGTGGATCGCAACTCTGAGGGGTTGGCTGGAGCCCACTATTTTCTGGGGTTTTGTTTGAGGAGTTTTTCTGTAGAAATCCCTCTCTTTGAGCTTTGGACCCATTGGGTCTGGCGCTACTGTTTGTTGTTCTGAGAGGGCTCCCCTCCCTGCTAGGGCTAGTCTAGGTGCTCGCCTCAGCCCAAAGGCTGAGAGCGCTGCTTCACATTCTTTTACGTGAGTTGTTTAAACTTGTTTCTGTAAGAGCTTATAGTTCCCTACAAGTTAGATCTTGCTCTGATACCCTCTTTCAGGTACTTATTTCAGGACATGGCAGTGCTTCCCGTGCTAAGGCAGGGTCTTTGAAGCATGCCACCCTTGGGCAGGACGGGTAGGCCCTCCTCTCTATTGAGAGCCAGGCCCCTACCCTGTGGCTACTGAATGCTCACCTCGGTGCTCTCCCCTGAGGTTGGATTTTCCATTAGGAGCCCCATTGAGCGACCATGCCAGGTTGTTAGGCCCCTTCAACCTTCCTGTCTGGCCACTCTTATGGTTGAGCTTAGCTGTGCTCCCCTCTTTCTGAGGATCAACTATGAGCATGCCACTCCAAACTGAGTGTCTGAGGGTCTCCCACTCCAAGGAGTCGGGTCCTCCGCTCTCTGCTCTTAGGTCGACTCCCTCACCTTGGGGGAGCTGGTACATAGTACCAGCCATGGTGCTTGACGTGCACTTCCCTCAGCAATGCAGCATAGGTATACCATTCCCCACAGTGCCCCCTAGAAGATGCAGTTCGACATTCCCTTGGAAGGGAACATCTCAGGTTAAGTATGTAACCATGGTTCTCTGAGAAGGGAACGAGACACTGCGTCCTCCAGCTTCATCACCATGCTTTGGACATAAGCTTCAGACAAAGAAGCGGATGTTGTGTTCTACCGGTGCCCTTTTATACTATAAGTGACGCTCCGGTGGCGACAAGTACTACTGATGAAAAAGAATGGGTTGGATGTTAACCACTTTCGGTACCATATAAATATAAATGACCATAAAAGTTCATCAGCATTCGATGATTAAATCCTATTTTGCAGCCAAAAAAAATAAATAAATAAAAAGTAGGTGTGTTCGACTTGACAGGGCTCTGCACAGGACCGAGAGAGCTAGAGAGAGTAGACTGCTTTGTATGCTTTCGAATCGATCTGCATGGCGCCGCTTCAGGTCGAACACACCAAGTGCTGCAGGCATATTGGCTTACTGACATTGACAAGATTAACCCCTTAGGTATCAAAGTTTGGTACCGAACGAAGGCGTTTTTTGATACTCTACGGTATCAAGGCAATTCGGTCAGTTCCTAAAAAGTATCCAATTCAATACCCAGCTGTTTACATAACCTGATGTCTTATGTGTTTACTTTAATAACAGCCAGGTTTGTCAAAACAGGAATGAGGAACCCACTTTACAGACTTGCAGACAAACCAGTTTTGCACGTCACTCAAACAGAACTAGCAAAGTATTTAAACTCATCAGTTCAGAGAAGGGAAAAATGAACGGTAGCAGAACTCTTGTCTGTTTGTGTCTCTGTATTCATGCAGAAGAAAATGGCAGAAGCCAGAATTTCTCAGAAAGAGTTCAAGTGTGCAGTGTGTCTGGGTCTCCTGAAGGATCCAGTGACCATCCAGTGTGGACACAGTTACTGTAAGAGTTGTATTACAGACTGCTGGGATCAGGAGGATCAGAAGAGAGTCTACAGCTGCTCTCAGTGCCCTCTCAGTTTATTAGTGGATCGCAACTCTGAGGGGTTGGCTGGAGCCCACTATTTTCTGGGGTTTTGTTTGAGGAGTTTTTCTGTAGAAATCCCTCTCTTTGAGCTTTGGACCCATTGGGTCTGGCGCTACTGTTTGTTGTTCTGAGAGGGCTCCCCTCCCTGCGAGGGCTAGCCTAGGTGCTCGCCTCAGCCCAAAGGCTGAGAGTGCTGCTTCACATTCTTTTACGTGAGTCGTTTAAACTTGTTTCTATAGGAGCTTATAGTTCCCTACAAGCTAGATGTTGCTCTGAAACCCTCTTTCAGGTACTTATTTCAGGACATGGCAGTGCTTCCAGTGCTAAGGCAGGGTCTTTGAAGCATGCCACCCTTGGGCAGGACGGGTAGGCCCTCCTCTCCATTGAGAGCCAGGCCCCTACCCTGTGGTTACTGAATGCTCACTTCGGGGCTCTCCTCTGAGGTTGGATTTTCCATTAGGAGTCCCATTGAGTGACCATGCCAGGTTGCTAGGCCCCTTAGACCTTCCTGTCTGGCCACTCTTATGAGCTTAGCTGTGCTCCCCCTCTTTCTGAGGGTCAACTATGAGCATGCCACTCCAAACTAAGTGTCTGAGGGTCTCCCACTCCAAGGAGTGGGGTCCTCCGCTCTCTGCTCTTAGGGCGGCTCCCTCACCTTGGGGGAGCTGGTACTTAGTACCAGCCTTGGTGCTTGACGTGCACTTCCCTCAGCATGGCAGCATAGGTATACATTCCCCATAGTGCCCCCTAGAGGACACAGTTTGATGTTCCCTTAAAAGGGCACATCTCAGGTTAAGTATGTAACCACGGTTCTCTGAGAAGGGAACAAGACACTGGGTCTTCTAGCTTCATCACCATGCTTTGGACATAAGCTTCAGACAAAGAAGCGAATGTTGTGTTCTACCGGTGCCCCTTTATACTATAAGTGACGCACCGGTGGTGACAAATACTACTGATGAAAAAGAACGGGTTGGATGTTAACCACTTTCATTACTATATAAATGACCATAAAAGTTCATCAGCATTCGTTGATTAAATCCTATTTTGCAGCAAAAAAATATATAAAAATAGGTGTGTTCGACTTGACAGGGCTCTGCACACGACCAAGAGAGCTAGAGAGAGTAGACTGCTTTGTATGCTTTCAAATCGATCTGGTATCAAGGCAATTCAGTTGGTTCCTAGAAAGTGTCCAACTCGATATCCAGCCGTATATATAACCTAAGATGTCTTTTTTTGTGTTTACTTTAATAACAGCCAGGTCTGTCTAAACAGGAATGAGGAACCTGTAGAGTCGCAGACAAACCAGTTTTGCACGTCACTCAAACACAGAGCCAGCAAAGTATTTAAACTCATCAGTTCAGGGAAAGAAAAAACTAAACTGTAGCTGAGCTATTTTGTGTTTGTGCCTCTTTATTCATGCAGAAAAAAATGGCAGAAGCCAGAATTTCTCAGGATGAGTTCATATGTGCAGTGTGTCTGGGTCTCCTGAAGGATCCAGTGACCATCCAGTGTGGACACAGTTACTGTAAGAGCTGTATTACAGACTGCTGGGATCAGGAGGATCAGAAGAGTGTCTACAGCTGCCCTCAGTGCAGAAAGACCTTCAGTCCAAGACCTGCTTTAGCTAGAAACACCATGCTGGCTGAACTGGTGGAGAAACTGAAGAAGACCAAACTTCCTGCTGACTGTGACGCTGGAGCTGGAGATGTGCAGTGTGATGTTTGTACTGGAATAAAATGCAAAGCTGTCAAGTCCTGTCTGATGTGTCTGAGCTCTTACTGTCAGAATCACCTTGAACAACATGAGAGTTTGTTTGAAGGAAAAAGACACTATTTGATTATTGCCACTGGGCGACTGCAGGAGATGATCTGCCAGAAGCACGAGAAGATCCTTGAGGTTTTCTGTCGCACTGACCAGAAATGTATATGTGTGCTGTGTACGATGGATGAACATAAAAACCATGACACTGTACCAGCTGCAGCACAGAGGACAGAGAAACAGGTATTTAAAACTAATGTCTTGGTGTTTTTAATACTTGGTGCAGTGATCCAATAGTCTGTTTATTTTCTGTGTAGAGTTTCACTGTCACGATAATTATGCTTGCATTGTGAAATTGGTCTTAATCTTCTTACTTCTGGAGTTTGAACCATTAGTTATCAGCACCACTCCACAGCCATAACACCCTGCAGCCTAAGACTGGTTGCCCACTGAAGCTAAGCAGGGCTGAGCCTGGTCAGTACCTGGATTGCTGAGGTGTTAGTGAGGCGAGTAGTGACGGGGACACTATACTGTAAAAAGTACTGTCCTTCAGATGAGACTTTAGTTCCTGACTCTCTGTGGTCATTAAACATTTCTCGTAAAATGTACGGGTGTATCCCCGGTGTCCTGGCCATATTCCCTCCTCTGGCTCTTGTCAATCTTGGCCTCCTAATAATCCCCATTCATTGAATTGGCTCTATCATTCTCTCTTTTCTCCACCTCTTGCTGGTGTGTGGTGAGCACACTGGTGCCGTTGTACTGTGGCTGCTGTTGCAACATCCAAGTGGATGCTACACACCAGTGGTGGCTTGAGGAGTGATCCACCATATGATTTTAAAGTGTTAAAGACAATGAAAGCGCAATATAAATGTTTCCTTCATACATTCCCTTTTACTGGATTCATCTGTGATGATGATTTAGTGCCAGTAGTTTTCTGTGAGATTCACTATCATGTGTTTGTCCTGCAGGAGCAACTGAAGGAGACACAGAAGACATTCCAGCAGAGAATCCAGCAGAGAGAGAAAGATCTTCAGCAGCTGAGAGAGACTGTGGAGTCTCATAAGGTGAGTCTGGAGAAGAAGAGTCTCAGTCTCAGTTCAGACTCTCTTGTCTCTTTCAGTCCCACTGAAGCCTGAATCTCTGTGTGCCTATTTAACAGCGCTCTGCACAGACAGCAGTGGAGGACAGTGAGAGGATCTTTACTGAGCTCATCCTCTCCATTGAGAGAAGCCGCTCTGAGCTGATACAGCTGATCAGAGATCGGGAAAAGGCTGCAGTGAGTCAAGCTGAAGGACGACTGGAGCGACTGGAGCAGGAGATCAATGATCTGAGGAGGAGAGACGCTGAGCTGGAGCAGCTTTCACACACACAGGATCACATCCAGTTCCTGCAGGTAACAGAGATCTAGAAGAACAGGATCATTCTGTGACAGGAGACTCAGAGAAATCAGTGTCTTATATAATCATCAGTCAGAATCTCATCTGGTTTTCAGCTCTGGAAATCTTTCCCTTAGGAATCATTTCTCTGAGCTCTTTCTTCCGGAAGATATATTCCGCTGTCAAACACCACTAGTGCCACCAACAAAACATTTACCTAATTTATTCTTCTGATTTATTACGTTATGTGAAATCAGTGAACTCAATAGTACAGAGTCTGAGAAATGTTTATCAAAATTGGATCAGGTAATCCTTAAACTTGATAAAATTTATTTATTTTGGTCTGTATTTTGGACTTTCATATTTTTGTGGGCTTTGTGGCTTTTCTCAAAAAATAGTGGCAGCATCTTCAGCATTTTTGTTTTTGTGTTGTTTTGCAGGGTACCCAGCAATAGGCATTATAGATTTATGGAATTAGTGCTGGGTAATATTGTTTTTGCTTTTTATAGTGATTATTAGAGATTGCATTTACTAGAAATATTAAGAAAATAATAATAATAATTTTAAATGATTTACCCATTTAAATCTATTCAGTATTACATATAGTAGTTTAATAGTAGACTTCATTAACACATAGTTTTTGTCAAATACTAGAATCTGTAGTTCTAATGTGATTTAATGAATATAAGAAGAATGAAGCTGAAGCTGTGAAAGTGCTGGATTGAGGTGAGTTACTAAAGACCAGTCAAATCTGATGTTGGTGCAGGTTATTGGGTGAAGTGTGGAGCTGATGAAATTTGATTTCTGTTTTCTGTAGAGTTTCCAGTGTCTCTCAGCACCTCCTGAATCTACAGCTGATCCCCTTATTTCTCTCCTAACTTCTAATGGCCTGAAAGAATCAGTCCAGCAGCTGAAAGACAAACTGGAGGATTTCTGCAAAGAGGAGCTCAAGAAGATCTCAGACAAAGGTAAAGTCCTGGAGATTCATCTGCTCTCAGAAATGAGTCCATCATCATCTCATATCATGGAGAACATCATATTAGAAATGCATGGGGAATAGATGCAGGATCATGAGAATCACACTGTTCATGTCTGTTGATTTCCACAGTCACATCCACCAACATTGTTCTCTGGACCAAGAATGACTTCCTACAATGTAAGTCAGTAAGAAAACAAGCTGGAAAAACTCACTGAGTGTGTTCATGTTCTTCCTCCCTGTTGAAAAAAAAACAGCATATGCTGGTTAGGTAGGTTTTAAAGCACAGATGCTGGTTTGAGCTGGTCCTTAGCTGGTCATGATCTAACCAGCATATGCTGTTGGGTTGTAGAAGGTGAAAGAAGAGTTTTACAATTGATGATGTAAATGATGATTTGCACAGGATATCTGCTCATCTGTACTGAGACACTGATGATACACTGAACACGAAGATCAGTTGAGTTCAGTTACATTCAAAGATCAAACAGATTCATAATTCCTGATTCTGATGCGTTTTATCTCCATTAGATTTCTCTCAGTTCACTCTGGATCCGAACACAGCATATAAATCCTTCTGTCTGTCTGAAAACAACAGAGTGATTAGTTACACTGGCAAAAAGCAGCGGCATCCTAATCATCCAGACAGATTTGATTATTGGTATCAGGTGTTGTGTAGAGAGAGTGTGTGTGGACGCTGTTACTGGGAGCTGGAGTGGAGTGGACAAGTGTATATATCAGTGTCATATAAGAGCATCAGCAGGAAGGGAGATGGTGATGAGTGTGGGTTTGGGTTTAATGATCAGTCCTGGGGTTTGGACTGCTCTCTCTCCAAATACATATTCCGGCACAATAACAAAAAGACTGTTCTCCCTGTTAAGTCCACCAGCAGTAGAATAGGAGTGTATGTGGATCACAGTGCAGGAACTCTGTCCTTCTACAGCGTCTCTGACACAATGAGCCTCATCCACACAGTCCACACCACATTCACTCAGCCGCTCTATCCTGGGTTTAATGTTAATAAAGAATCATCAGTGAAACTGTGTTGATGAATCAGAATAGATTGACGAGTTTCTACCCATAATTCTTTGAGCTGTGATATGAATCAGTAACAGTGAGATGTTATAGAGTGTCTTCTTTTCTCTTCATGACATTAATACTGCAGCTGAACTTCTGTTAGTGAAATAACATGTCAGAATAAAGGTGTGTAATAAATCCTCATAGACAGTAAGATCAGTGTGTGAGTCCTGCTGAGTGTCCATGTGTTTCTGTGCTTTTCCAAAACTCTGTTTGTGTTGATAGAAATCAGTCATTTAATTTTTACTCTAGTGTCACATCAGTCATTTCTATTATTACTATTAAAATCACCTATAAGTTCAAATGATCATACACAAGCAGTGTTTACTTTATGGAGCTCCAGCCCTTTCCAGTGTTTTGTCTTCTTTTATCTTCCAGGATGCGAGCCACTGATTTTATTGTCATGCATTTAACAAAATTGTTAACTGTCAAATTATTTTTTATTGTTTAGGTACATTTTTTGGTTATGTAAAACTTAAAATAGCATTTAAAATATTACTTTTAGTTTTTTTTTAATGTTACATCATCTATCTCATAATTATATCTGCACTGGTCTACACTGCATAAAAAGGCTTATCTTACTTAGTATTTTTGTCTTGTTTCTAGTCAAAATATCTAAAAATTCTTAAATTAAGATGCATTTACTAGATAAGCAAAATGACAAAATATTACAAAATATACATCATTGCTTACCTCGTAAATTCATCTTAATTAAAGTTTTTTTTAGATAAATACAAAAAAAAAATACTAAGCAAGATATGCCTTTTTTCCTATAATGTCTTAATTTTTTTCTAATAGTTATCGCATTGTTTTTTAATAAACTTTTACCTTTTTGATTGTCTGTTTTTGGTCTTAGCCTTCTGTAAAGCACTTATGGTTATTTTAAATGTGCTAAATAAATTAAATGAATGAAATTTTACAACTTGTTAATATCTGCCTTGGTTTCTATAGCAATGATGTTGTGCTGGTATGCCGTACAGCAATACAGTTTGCATGTTATTGTTTTTACAACATTGTTGCTGTCACGCTGGATTTTAGTACATCTTATGAGGAAGCGTCAGAAATGTGCTGGAATGTGTGGGTTTATTGCTTGTGCTTGTCTCCGCCAGTCTGAAAACCCAAAGTAAAAGATTCATGTTTGTAGACCAGCAGTATATTGTAAATTTTCCACAACAACGCAATCTTGTTTCTACAAAGATATTGTTTTACGTGGCATGAGAAAGTGACATACAGGCAAAGATACGTTAAATCAGACTGAAACGGATTTCCAGAATTGCAAGTTTAAAAGGAGTTCACACCACATGTAGCTTGAAATGGATTTGTAAAAATCTGATTTCATGTGAATTAAATTTATATATATATATTTGCCATTCACTCTTGCTAAACATGATTGGATTCCAAGTGGATGCACAAAAAATGGATTTCGACTGACAGTCTGAAGAAGGCTTTAGACTGTTTTTCTAGACTGACATCTAGTGGACATTTTTTTTGTCAGGGTCATTCCTGGTCTAGGGCTGTGTCTGAATTCACCCTCCATACCTTTTAAATAGCCCACTATTTGAGAGGACAGCCATTTGTAATGGCGTCAGAAAACACATTATCGAGTGCACAAATTTAATGATTAAGGATAAATAAACCCTTACACTTCTGTAGTAAGTTTGTCTGTGTGTGAAGATACTGCAGACAGTGGTATAGTGCAAATCTGTGCTCCTAAGTGAAATTAACTTGAGGCAATTTCAAGGGTGCTGGGAGTAGAAAGCACTGAATGGACATGCATTAATTTATCTGTTTGCTATGATATGCTATGTAAGCGAATGGTGTCGTTGTCCAGAATTTAGAGATCTGTATGGATGGGATTGAATTTGGAATTGCTAGTAAACTCAGATCTGAGGAATCTGAAGAAGGCGAGGATGAATAGAGTGTTGAGTGATCTGGCTGTGTTTTCTGAGTGGTAACCTGAACGAAGGGTGAGTAAGCATTTGCTTAATATTTCAAAGGTGATGGGCAAGCAAGAATCTTTTTTTTCAATGCCTTTGATAAGGAGGGAGATTTGGGGATTATAAAAAAGTAAAATTAAAAAAGTAAAACTGCTCCAATGACTAAAAAATGAAAGCCAGAGATTGAGGCCTACTTTTTTTTACTTGTTTAGAGTGACTAAATATTTAAAGCCAGGAACAGGGATGCTAGAAAGAGGAGATGGGAGATAATGTGGCGACCTTGGGGTGCGATTCTCATCGCAAAATGGAGGTGGCCGGGCAGGGGAAGAAGGTTGCATTTAGAAATTTTCATTGGCTGAGATATGATTATTAATTACACTGATAAATCTGTCATTTTTTTCTTTAGGGAGCAAAACCAGAAACGTTTCTCTGAAGTTGAGGCAAGTTCAGAGAAACTCAAGGGAGGTGGCTTGTCCCTCGGTTTTCTCAGAAACTGTTAGAATAGCTAGTACAGAGCAAACTTTTGAACGGTGCTAAGGTTGGTGATCGGGGGAAAAAGGCTTAGCAATACGATAAAGAAATCATGAAGCAAATGGCTAAGATAAGGGATGCTGTAATTATTGGTGAGGATCCCGCATAGGGCTTCGGAAAACGTGTAAATTTTTGGACTGATTTTACATCTGAAATTCAACGGCGAAATACTATTTTCACATCAGCAAATCCCAAAGAGATGCCAGAAATCAGTGTTTATTGGCATGACTTTGAAGGCTGACGTAATGTTGATTTTGGCTAGCCACGTTCCGCGGCCAGTGGATTTAATTAGTTAAATAGCTTGGTCTAAGTTGTGATAGTTCAGGGAGAATTCTGAAAGAGGGATTTGGCTGTTAATGCTATGGACAAAGTACTCATGGGGAGCAGAGAGGTGGATAATGATGTGCTTTTTTCCCCTGAGAATTTTTTGCTCAAACAGGGTGAATTGAGTGAGCCGATCATAAATTTGGAATCCGCCTCCTTTGCGAGTGGAGAATCTACAATGTCAGGATCTGACAAGGCAGGTTGTAAATTTATTACAGATCAACATTGCATCCAGAATGCTTTCTAGATCGGGATCAAATCCTTGTTTTAGGCCAAAAAGCAGATATTTTGTGAAACGCTTGTCAGGGCAACACAATGCGGAGGACACTGAGAGGGACGACCATGATTCTTGCTGGTCGGGAACTGGGGATAAGAGAAGCTGGGGTTGGTTCGGTGGCCAAAGGAGATTTGGAGAAACAAGAAAGTTCCTCAGTGAAGGTAAACTGCTGGAGTTTGTCAGGGTGGGACATGTTTCACAGAATAAGACGGGACCATATGCCTGAAGAATTGTCGCTGGGACAGTGCAGTAGTATCCTCCAAACCTACATTTAGAACTTAATTTTGAAAACACTGCACAGCAGAGTTACTTTTTTGCAGAGTTTAGTTGGATCTCTAATTAATGCACCTTTATCAACTAGTCAAGGCCTTTGCATAGGGGCAGCTGTGGCTTAATACTTAGAGAGTCTGACTTGTAAGGTTGTGGGTTTAGGTCTCAGTAGCTCAGTAGGTGGGGGGAGTGAATGAACAACACTCTCTTCCTCCTCCAATACCCACAACTAAGGTTCCCCTGAGCAAGGCACCAAACCCTCAGTTGCTCTTGGTGTGTATTCACACAAATGTTAAATGCAGAGGACAAATTCAGAGTATAGGTGACTGTCCTTGGCCTACACATCACTATCACGGTTTACTTCAATAACAGTCAGGTGTGTTGAAATTAACTTCTACAAGAGCAGGCTCACAGACACATCTGTTTCACACACAGAACCAGGAAACAGGAAACACGTGAGTTCAAGGAAAGAGAAACTGAAGTGTGGTTGAGCTGTTGTGTGTTTGTGTCTCTGTATTCATGTGGGAAAATGGCAGAAGCCAGAGTTTTTCGGGATGAGTTTATGTGTCCAGTGTGTTTGGATCTCCTGAAGGATCCAGTGGCCATCCAGTGTGGACACAGTTACTGTAAGAGCTGTATTACAGACTGCTGGGATCAGGAGGATCAGATGAGAGTCTACAGCTGCCCTCAGTGCAGACAGACCTTCAGTCCAAGACCTGCTTTAGCTACAAACACCATGCTGAATGAAGTGGTGGAGAAACTGAAGAAGAGGAAACGTCCTGCTGAATGTGATGCTGGAGATAGAGATGTTCAGTGTGACTCCTGTACTGGAAGAAAATACAAAGCCGTCAAGTCCTGTCTGATGTGTCTGAACTCTTACTGTCAGAATCACCTTGAACAACATGAGAGTTTGTTTAAAGGAAAGAGACACAATTTGACTGATGCCACTGGACGACTGCAGGAGATGATCTGCCAGAAACATCAGAAGATCCTTGAGGTTTTCTGTCGCACTGATCAGAAATGTATATGTGTGCTGTGTACGATGGATGAACATAAAAACCATGACACTGTATCAGCTGCAGCACAGAGAACAGAGAAACGGGTATTTAAAACTAACGATCAAGTTAATACTCTGTGTAGTGAACCAATCGTCTGTTTATATTCTGTTTAGAGCTGCAGCTTTCTTACACAGAAACACTGTTAGTGTGAAGCTGTGTCAGTTTCACTTTTACTTACACTTTTGTGAGAAACACTCCTTAATGTTCATGATAATTCATGTACAATGGTGGTAAATGATCAATCACCCCTTCTGAAGTTTGAACCTACAGTCACTAATTATAAGCTCCACTTTTACTGGTGTGTTCACATGATGATTTAGTGGCAGTAGTTTTCTATGACATTCACTATCATCTGTTTGTCCTTCAGAAGCAGCTAAAAGAGACTCAGAAGACGTTCCAGCAGAGAATCCAGCAGAGAGAGAAAGATCTTCAGCAGCTGAGAGAGGCTCTGGTGTCTCATAAGGTGAGTCTGGAGAAGAAGAGAAGTTTGTCTCAGTCTCAGTTCAGACTCTCTTGTCTCTTTCAGTCCCACTGAAGCCTGAATCACTGTGTGTCTATCTAACAGCGTTCTGCACAGACAGCAGTGGAGGACAGTGAGAGGATCTTTACTGAGCTCATCCACTCCATTAAGAGAAGCCGCTCTGAGCTGATACGGCTGATCAGAGATCAGGAAAAGGCTGCAGTGAGTCGAGCTGAAGGACGACTGGAGCGACTGGAGCAGGAGATCAGTGATCTGAGGAGGAGAGACGCTGAGCTGGAACAGCTTTCACACACACAGGATCACATCCAGTTCCTGCAGGTAACAGAGATCTAGAAGAACACAACCATAGTGGACTTGAGCCAGATCCTGCTGTGACAGGAGACTCACAGAGAAATGAGTGTCTTATTATAGAATCATCAGTCAGACTCTCATCTGATCATCTTCTTCTGAAAGAGGTGCAGCTTACAAATTGCTTCCATTTGTCAAACACCAGTAGCACCACCAAAAGTTCAAAACATCACTAACATTTCAACTTCTGATTTTTTACGTCATGGTTAAACTGGTGAACATGATGATACCGATTCTGAGAAACATTCATCCAAATTGGATCAAGTTATCATCAAACTTGATAAAATAGATTTTTATTTGCCTGAATTTGACCATAAAGTCCCCAAACATGAGGCTCATCAGAATTTTTGGAACTTCATTCTGAAATATGGGGCCTAGAATTACTGAATTTTTAACTGCTTTTCACAAAAATTGAACACAGAATTACAAACATGACATCCGCATTTCTCTTACTCGTTTCAGAATTAAGGTTATGAATTAATAACTGGGATCACTTGGAAATCACATACAGTTTTAGTTTAAGTATCAAATACTAGAATATGTAGCTCTAATGTGATTTAATATGAGAAGAATGAAGCTGAAGCTATGAAAGTGCTGGATTGAGGTGAGTTACTAAAGATCAGTCAAATCTGATGTTGGTGCAGGTTATTGGGTGAAGTGTGGAGCTGATGAGTTTCGATTTCTGTTTTCTGTAGAGTTTCCAGTCTCTCTCAGCACCTCCTGAATCTACAGATGCAAATGAAGATCACTTCAGTTCTCTCTTATTTTCTGATGATGGATCTGTCCATCAGCTGAGAGACAAACTAGAGGATTTCTGCAAAGAGAAGCTCAAGAAGATCTCAGACAGAGGTAAAGTCCTGGAAATTAATTTGCTCTCAGAAACTAGTCCATCATCATCTCATATCATGGAGAACATCATATTAGAAATGTCTTAGGAATGGATGCAGAATCATGAGAATCACACTGTTCATGTCTGTTGATTTCCACAGTCACATTCACCAACATTATTCTCTGGACCAGGATTGACTTCCTAAAATGTAAGTCAGTAAGAAAACAAGCAGAAAAACTCACTGAGTGTGTTCATGTTCTTCCTGTAGAAGGTGAAAGAAGAGTTTTATTATTGATGATGTAAATGATGATTTGCTCAGGATATCTGCTCATCTGTACTGAGACACTGATGATACACTGAACATGAAGAGTTCAGCTACATGAAAAGATCAAACAGATTCATAATTCCTGATTCTGATGTGTTTTATCTCCATCAGATTCCCATCAGCTCACTCTGGATCCGAACACAGTGAATAAATACCTCCATCTGTCTGAGAACTACAGAGTGATTACTCACACTGACACAGATCAGCCGTATCCTGATCATCCAGACAGATTTGATGTGTATCAGGTGTTGTGTAGAGAGAGTGTGTGTGGACGCTGTTACTGGGAGCTGGAGTGCAGTGGAGATGATTATGGTGTGTTTATATCAGTGTCATATAAGAGCATTAGCAGGAAGGGACAGGGTAATGAGTGTCGGTTTGGATATAATGATCAGTCCTGGAGTTTGTTCTGCTCTCCTTACAGTTGCTCATTCATACACAATTACACATGGACTCATCTTCCTGTGAAGCCCACCAGCAGTAAAATAGGAGTGTATGTGGATCACAGTGCAGGAACTCTGTCCTTCTTCAGTGTCTCTGACACAATGAGCCTCATCCACACAGTCCACACCACATTCACTCAGCCGCTCTATCCTGGGTTTAATGTTAATAAAGGATCATCAGTGAAACTGTGTTGATGAATCAGAAAAGATTGACAAGAGATTCTACCCATAATGCTTTGAGCTGCATGATGAATCAGTAACAGTGAGATATTATAGAGTGTCTTCTTTTCTCTTCATGACATTAATACTGCAGCTGAACTTCAGTGAAATAACATAGAGAATAAGTCAGAATAAAGGTGTGTAATAAATCCTCATAGACAGTAAGATCAGTGTGTGTGAGTCCTGAGTGACCATGTGTTTCTGTGCTTTTCCAAAACTCTGTTTGTGTTGATAGAAATCAGTCATTTAGTTTTTACTCTAGTGTCACATCAGTCATTTCTATTATTACTATTAAAATCACCTATAAGTTCAAATGATCATACACAATCAGTATTCACTTTATGGAGCTCCAGCCCTTTCCAGTGTTTTGTCTTCTTTTATCTTCCAGGATGCGAGCCACTGATTTTATTGTCATGCATTTAACAAAATTGTTAACTGTCAAATTATTTTTTATTGTTTAGGTACATTTTTTGGTTATGTAAAACTTAAAATAGCATTTAAAATATTACTTTTAGTTTTTTTTTAATGTTACATCATCTATCTCATAATTATATCTGCACTGGTCTACTCTGCATAAAAAGGCTTATCTTACTTAGTATTTTTGTCTTGTTTCTAGTCAAAATATCTAAAAATTCTTAAATTAAGATGCATTTACTAGATAAGCAAAATGACAAAATATTTAGTCTTGTTTTAAGCAAAACACACTTGCGTCATTGCATATCTAGTAAATTCATCTTAATTTAAGAATTTTTAGATAAAAAACACTAAGCAAGATGAGCCTTTTTTCCTATAATGTCTTCATTTTTTTCTAATAGTTATCGCATTGTTTTTTTAATAAACTTTTACCTTTTTGATTGTCTGTTTTTGGTCTTAGCCTTCTGTAAAGCACTTATGGTTGTTTTAAATGTGCTAAATAAATTAAATGAATGAAATTTTACAACTTGTTAATATCTGCATTGGTTTCGTATCATAGCAATGATGTTGTGCTGGTATGCCGTACAGCAATACAGTTTGCATGTTATTGTTTTTACAACATTGTTGCTGTCACGCTGGATTTTAGTACATCTTATGAGGAAGCATCAGAAATGTGCTGGAATGTGTGGGTTTATTGCTTGTGCTTGTGCTTGTGTCTCTAGTGGACATTTTATTATCAGGGTCATTCCTAGCCCAGGGCTGTGTCTGAATTCACCCTCCATACCTTTTAAATAGCCCACTATTTGAGAGGACAGCCATTTGTAATGGCGTTAGAAAACACATTATCGAGTGCACAAATTTAATGATTAAGGATAAATAAACCCTTACACTTCTGTAGTAAGTTATGTCTGTGTGTGAAGATACTGCAGACAGTGGTATAGTGCAAATCTGTGCTCCTAAGTGAAATTAACTTGAGGCAATTTCAAGGGTGCTGGGAGTAGAAAGCACTGAATGGACATGCATTAATTTATCTGTTTGCTATGATATGCTATGTAAGCGAATGGTGTCGTTGTCCAGAATTTAGAGATCTGTATGGATGGGATTGAATTTGGAATTGCTAGTAAACTCAGATCTGAGGAATCTGAAGAAGGCGAGGATGAATAGAGTGTTGAGTGATCTGGCTGTGTTTTCTGAGTGGTAACCTGAACGAAGGGTGAGTAAGCATTTGCTTAATATTTCAAAGGTGATGGGCAAGCAAGAATCTTTTTTTTCAATGCCTTTGATAAGGAGGGAGATTTGGGGATTATAAAAAAGTAAAATTAAAAAAAGTAAAACTGCTCCAATGACTAAAAAATGAAAGCCAGAGATTGAGGTCTGCTATTTTTTACTTGTTTAGAGTGACTAAATATTTAAAGCCAGGAACAGGGATGCTAGAAAGAGGAGATGGGAGATAATGTGGCGACCTTGGGGTGCGATTCTCATCGCAAAATGGAGGTGGCCGGGCAGGGGAAGAAGGTTGCATTTAGAAATTTTCATTGGCTGAGATATGATTATTAATTACACTGATAAATCTGTCATTTTTTTCTTTAGGGAGCAAAACCAGAAACGTTTCTCTGAAGTTGAGGCAAGTTCAGAGAAACTCAAGGGAGGTGGCTTGTCCCTCGGTTTTCTCAGAAACTGTTAGAATAGCTAGTACAGAGCAAAATTTTGAACGGTGCTAAGGTTGGTGATCGGGGGAAAAAGGCTTAGCAATACGATAAAGAAATCATGAAGCAAATGGCTAAGATAAGGGATGCTGTAATTATTGGTGAGGATCCCGCATAGGGCTTCGGAAAACGTGTAAATTTTTGGACTGATTTTACATCTGAAATTCAACGGCGAAATACTATTTTCACATCAGCAAATCCCAAAGAGATGCCAGAAATCAGTGTTTATTGGCATGACTTTGAAGGCTGACGTAATGTTGATTTTGGCTAGCCACGTTCTGCGGCCAGTGGATTTAATTAGTTAAATAGCTTGGTCTAAGTTGTGATAGTTCAGGGAGAATTCTGAAAGAGGGATTTGGCTGTTAATGCTATGGACAAAGTACTCATGGGAAGCAGAGAGGTTGATAATGATGTGCTTTTTTCCCCTGAGAATTTTTTGCTCAAACAGGGTGAATTGAGTGAGCCGATCATAAATTTGGAATCCGCCTCCTTTGCGAGTGGAGAATCTACAATGTCAGGATCTGACAAGGCAGGTTGTAAATTTATTACAGATCAACATTGCATCCAGAATGCTTTCTAGATCAGGATCAAATCCTTGTTTTAGGCCAAAAAGCAGATATTTCAGATATTTTGATTTCGAAAACACTGCACAGAGTTTAGTTGGATCTCTAATTAATGCACCTTTATCAACTAGTCAAGGCCTTTGCATAGGGGCAGCTGTGGCTTAATACTTAGAGAGTCTGACTTGTAAGGTTGTGGGTTTAGGTCTCAGTAGCTCAGTAGGTGGGGGGTGTGAATGAACAACACTCTCTTCTTCCTCCAATACCCACAACTAAGGTTCCCCTGAGTTCAAACCCCCAGTACCTGAGTACCAAACCCCCAGTTGCTCTTGGTGTGTATTCACACAAATGTTAATTGCAGAGGACAAATTCAGAGTGTAGGTGACCGTCCTTGGCCTACACATCACTATCACGGTTTACTTCAGTAACAGTCAGGTGTGTTGAAATTAACTTCTACAGGAGCTTTACAGGCTCACAGACACATCTGTTTCACACACAGAACCAGGAAACATGTGAGTTCAAGGAAAGAGAAACTGAAGTGTGGTTGAGCTGTTGTGTGTTTGTGTCTCTGTATTCAAGCCGGAAAATGGCAGGAGCCAGAGTTTTCCAGGATGAGTTCTTGTGTCAAGTGTGTCTGGATCTCCTGAAGGATCCAGTGACCATCCAGTGTGGACACAGTTACTGTAAGAGCTGTATTACAGGCTGCTGGGATCAGGAGGATCAGAAGAAAGTCTACAGCTGCCCTCAGTGCAGACAGACCTTCAGTCCAAGACCTGCTTTAGCTAGAAACACTATTTTGGCTGAAGTAGTGGAGAAACTGAAGAAGAGGAAACGTCCTGCTGACTGTGATGCTGGAGATAGAGATGTTCAGTGTGACTCCTGTACTGGAAGAAAATACAAAGCTGTCAAGTCCTGTCTGATGTGTCTGAACTCTTACTGTCAGAATCACCTTGAACAACATGAGAGTTTGTTTAAAGGAAAGAGACACAATTTGACTGATGCCACTGGACGACTGCAGGAGATGATCTGCCAGAAACATGAGAAGATCCTTGAGGTTTTTTGTCGCACTGACCAGAAATGTATATGTGTGCTGTGTACGATTATTGAACATAAAAACCACGACACTGTATCAGCTGCAGAACAGAGAACAGAGAAACAGGTATTTAAAACTAGCGATCAAGTTGATACTCAATGCAGTGAACAAATAGTCTGTTTATTTTCTGTGTAGAGCTGCAGCCTAATTACACAAAATGTAGAAACACTGTCAGTCTGTGTCAGTTTCACTGTCATGATAATTATTCTTGCATTGATTCGGTCTTAATCTTCTTACTTCTGGAGTTTGAACCTATGGCCAATAGTTATCAGCTCCACCTTTTCTGGATTCATCTGTTCACATGAGGATTTAGTGCCAGACATTCACTATCATCCATTTGATTTCCTGCAGAAGCAGCTGAAGGAGATGCAGAAGACGTTTCAGCAGAGAATCCAGCAGAGAGAGAAAGATCTTCAGCAGCTGAGAGAGACTGTGGAGTCTCATAAGGTGAGTCTGGAGAAGAAGAGACGTTTGTCTCAGTCTCAGTTCAGACTCTCTTGTCTCTTTCAGTCCCACTGAAGCCTGAATCACTGTGTGTCTATCTAACAGCGCTCTGCACAAACAGCAGTGGAGGACAGTGAGAGGATCTTTACTGAGCTCATCCGCTCCATTGAGAGAAGCCGCTCTGAGCTGATACGGCTGATCAGAGATCAGGAAAAGGCTGCAGTGAGTCGAGCTGAAGGACGACTGGAGCGACTGGAGCAGGAGATCAATGATCTGAGGAGGAGAGACGCTGAGCTGGAGCAGCTTTCACACACACAGGATCACATCCAGTTCCTGCAGGTAACAGAGATCTAGAAGAACACCGTCATAGTGGACTTAAGCCAGATCCTGCTGTGACAGGAGACTCACTGAAAAACATTTCATGAGTGTCTGATTTTTCTTTTATGCCAAAAATCATTAGGATATCAAGTAAAGATTGTGTTCTATGAAGATTTTTTTCTATAGTGTAAATATCAAAACTTAATCTTTGTTTTGCAATATGCATTGCTAAGAACTTAATTTGGACAACTTTAATAGTGATTTTCTCAATATTTAGATTTTTTTTTGCACCTACCAGTCAGACTCTCGTCTGATCATCATCTTTTGAAAGAGGCGCCACTTACAAATGGCTTTCAGCTCTGGAAATCTCTTAGGAGTCATCTGCACCACCAAGTTCAAAACAGCACTAACATTTCAACTTTTGATTTATGATGTCATGGTCAAATCAGTGAACTCAATAGTACCGATTCATCAAAATTTGATCAGGTTATCATCAAAGTTGATAAAATAGTTTTTTATTTGCCTGAATTTGACCATAAAGACCCCAAACATGAGGCTGTAGATTAGCAATCAGTCTCATCAGGATTTCGGGGACTTTTTGTATTGGCTTTTCATAAAAATTGTGGCAATATTTGCAGCATTTTTTGTAGTTTTGCAATGAAAACCCAGCCATAATCATGATGTATTTATGTAATTAGTGTCAGTGACAGTAAAAAAACAATTACCTGTAAATACTTTTGTGCATAATTACTGAAGCTGTGTGTCTGTCAGTGGTCACATCAGCAGTAGAAATATTAATGTAATGTAATGTAGTGTAATAGTAGCTTTCTTTAAACCTCTAGTCTAGAAACTTTCAATTAATCCTGAGTGCTGAACACTAGCATGACAGTTGATTGCTTCTGCAGCCACGTCTCTCTCACTCATTTAAGAAACTAACAGGTTAAAATGACAATAGATGTCTAGGTCATGAATAAATGATTTGGGATCACTTGGAAATTACATACAGTTTTACTGTAAGTCAAATACTAGAATCTGTAGCTCTAATGTGATGTAATGAATATGAGAAGAATGAAGCTGATGCTGTGAAAGTGCTGGATTGATGTGAGTTACTAAAGATCAGTCAAATCTGATGTTGATGCAGGTTATTGGGTGAAGTGTGGAGTTGATGAGTTTAGATTTTTGTTTTCTGTAGAGTTTCCAGTCTCTCTCAGCACCTCCTGAATCTACAGATGTAAATAAAAATCCCTTTAGTTCTCTCTTCTCTTCTGATGGTCTGAGAGAATCTGTCCATCAGCTGAGAGACAAACTAGAGGATTTCTGCAAAGAGGAGCTCAAGAAGATCCCAGACAGAGGTAAAGTCCTGGAGATTCATCTGCTCTCAGAAACAAGTCCATCATCATCTCATATCATGGAAAACATCATATTAGAAATGTCTTAGGAATGGATGCAGGATCATGAGAATCTCACAGTTCATGTCTGCTGATTTCCACAGTTACATTGACCAACATTGTTCTCTGGACCAGGAACGACTTCCTACAATGTAAGTCAAGAAAACAAGCAGAAAAACTCTCAAAGTGTGTTCATATTCTACCTGTAGAAGGTGAAAGAAGAGTTTTATAATTGATGATGTAAATGATGATTTGCTCAGGATATCTGCTCATCTGTACTGAGACACTGATGATACACTGAACATGAAGAGTTCAGTTACATGAAAAGATCAAACAGATTCATAATTCCTGATTCTGATGTGTTTTATCTCCATCAGATTCCCATCAGCTCACTCTGGATCTGAACACTGCATATAAACGCCTCCATCTGTCTGAGAACAACAGAGTGATTACTTTCACTGATATACCGCAGTCGTATCCTGATCATCCAGACAGATTTGATGTGTGGCGTCAGGTGTTGTGTAGAGAGAGTGTGTGTGGACGCTGTTACTGGGAGCTGGAGTGGAGTGGGACTCGTGTCTTTATATCAGTGTCATATAAGAGCATCAGCAGGAAGGGAGATGGTGATGAATGTCGGTTTGGAAATAATAATCAGTCCTGGAGTTTGTTCTGCTCTACTGACAGTTGCTCATTCATACACAATAACATAGAGATTGATCTCCCTGTAGAGTCCTCCAGCAGTAGAATAGGAGTGTTTGTGGATCACAGTGCAGGAACTCTGTCCTTCTACAGCGTCTCTGACACAATGAGCCTCATCCACACAGTCCACACCACATTCACTCAGCCGCTCTATCCTGGGTTTTGGGTTTATAAAGGATCATCAGTGAAACTGATTAGATTGAAGAGAGATTCTACCCATAATGCTTTAAGCTACATGATGAATCAGTAACAGTGAGATGTTATAGAGCACAGGTGTCAATTACAAGGCCTGCCAACAAATTGTGGTAATCAATTAAATGTGGCCCGGGTGTGTTTAAACATTTGTCTGTGACAGTAACACTGAGAGGCAGGTGGTGGTGTCTCTTTATGTCAAGAGTCATGGAACTGCGGTTGCTAAAAGTCAAAGCACTAAAAATTAATTTACTAAAAGAAATGCATTCTATTCCTAATCATATTTGTTTTTACATTCCAGACGAAACCGCACAAGTGTAAATGCATCTGGTTGTTGAAATCACATATATACATTTTACTCTTCCCCAAATGTTAAAATAATAAATGTGTGAGAGCGTTTTATGGGTTATGTGGCATGTTATAATCTGATATGACAGCACTAATGCATCACTCTGTTCAGCAAGCTGATGTGCAAACTGCTGCAAATGAAACAGAAAATAAAAGGTCGCAGACACTCAACACACAATCATCTTCATTAAAAGTAATAAGACTTTCCAGTGCTGATGCTGTGCTCTCTCTTGTTGCAGTCTTTGACCTTAAATTTAGCTGATTGTAAAAAGGAAGCCCTTATCTGTTGCTTTTGTTGTCGTGGAATACGTTAAATTTTAATATAGCGTGACACATGTGAATAGAAACGTAACAAATCCGATAGATATCCGATCTGCGAAAATGCATGATGTGACCAGGTGTAAACCAGCCTTAAGAAGAGATGCAGTTTAAAAAAAATGCCTACAGTATATTAGGTTTGGCATATCACAGGGCATGTGTCCTTTCGAATTAAAGTTGTCGTTTAAGAGCTACCAAAATAAGACAAATAATACAATATCAGATACCATTTGTTGTATCATGTCCATATCATTTTCCACAACAATGCAATCTTGTGTCTACAAAGACATGTTTTCTTGTTTTACATGGCATGAGAAAGTGACATACAGGCAAACATACATTAAATTAGACTGAAACAGATTTCTAGAATTGCCAGTTTATTAGGAGTTCACACCACATGTATCTTAAAATAGATTTGTAAAAATCTGATTGCATGTGATTTTTGTTTGTTTGTTTGTTTGTTTGTTTTTTGTTTGTTTTTTTGGCTGTTCACACTTGCTAAGCATGATCAGATTCCAAGTGGATGCTCAAAAATTGGATTTGGACTGACAGCCTGAAGAAGGGTTTAGACTGTTTGTCTAGACTGACATATAGTGGACAATTTATTCTTAAGGTCATTCCTAACCCCCATACCTTTTAAATAGCCCTCTATTTGAGGGGACAGCCATTTGTAATGGCGTCAGAAACCATAGTGCACAAATTCAATCCCATAATGCACTGCATACATGACTGTACAACTGATGTATTCTTAGTTGTTAGAGAATACCCATAATGCACAGTGAGTGTATTTCCACATCTTACCAGAAGATGGCGTCTGCTACTCAATCATCCACCCATCCATCCAATTTTCAAATTGCTGGTCCACTGTGAGTACGGCAGCAGCTCTTAATCCTGGTCCTCGCGACTCCCCACTCTGCACATTCTGTATGATTCTCTTATCGCTTCAGAGTTTTGTTCCATTCATGCCCTGCAAAGTGGACGTCACAGGATATTCTTCCTTGATTCCAGTTCGACGAGAGAATATATGTTCCATTCAATGGGCATTAAGTGTGTGAGCCGTGACTGCTACTCAAATCTAATGATTATGGTTAACCTTCACACTTCTGTAGTAAGTTTTGTCTGTGTGTGAAGACATCACAGAGAGTGGTATAGTGGAAATCTGTTTTCTTAAGCGGGTGACGGGCAGGCAAGAATCTAAATGGTTGGGATTTTTCAATGCCTTGAAGGAGGGAGATTAGGGGATTATTGATGGCAAAGCACTGACTGAAGATAAGTTTATAGAAAAAATGGATGCCGCTAAGATATGCTTTAATAGATCCAGGTTGGATCTCATTAAAGTGGTGAGAAAGGTTGCAAAAGAAGAAACAGCAGTGAGAGGAAAAAATCAGGAAATTGAAGCGTATTATGAAAGTGGAAGGTCTAATTCAATTCCAAGCCATCCAGTATGAGCTCAGTGTTCTTGGAGATGTTTATGGAGATGGTAGAGAGAATGGTTTACTGGAATGTAAGATCCAAATAATGAGGCTCTGGAGTGGGTAACAGGGCTACATGAGGAGTTACTGTGTCAGTGAACAAGGACATGTTGGCAGCTGAGGAAACGTGAGAATCTTAGAAAAAGTTAAGACTGCTCCAGGGCTTCAAAAAACATATTAAATTTTTTTGGATCTGAAAATCAAGTGTACAGCAAAATAGTATTTGTCACTCCAGCAAACCCCAAAAAATATGCCTAAAATGTGGGTTTATAGGCATGACTTTGAAGGCTGACATAATGTGGCTAGCAGATTTAGTTAGTTAAATTGATTAGTCTACGTTGTGATAGTTCAGGAAGAATTCTGAAAGAGGGATTAGGATGTTAATGCTTGGGACCTTGCAATTATGGGGAGTGGAGAGGTTGATAATGATGCACTTTTTCCTTGAAAAATGTATTTTTGGTTGTTAACAAAAAAGCAGTGATCGATGGCAGTCTTTTTGTGGGATGGGAGGTAGAAGAGAAGCCATGTCCACATCCACAGCCTCACGCTGGGCTCTGTGCTCATAGAAGGAAAAAGGAAGAAGATGAAGGGAGGAAGGAAGGATGCAGAGGCAGCCTTGTACAGGGGGCTTTGTTTTGTGTTCTTGTGTCATCCAGTGTCACAAGTCACTGTTTTTATTGTCATGGATTTAATTGTTAACCATTCGCTTTCATTTTTAGTTTCATTTTTAGGTTGCAAACTGGTTAATAATTTATTCTATTATAGATTAGTGGTTAAAAAGTCAAAATTACATGAAATTTCAAGCTGGTGACATTGAATATGTGTGTGTGTTCTTGTTTAACTATACTCGTCAGGGCCAAATGTCCTCACTTATGTAGTGAAATAATATGACAAATCACTATTGAGGACACTTGACTACGCCTCACTAGTTGAAAAAAGCTTATACATCAGCCAAATCATGTTTATGTAGATCTAGTGTTTGCACACCATTCTGTGAGGGATAGGTCTAGTTTAGGGTAAGGTGATAGAAAATATTATTAACCTGATTTTGTGTGAGGGGTAGGTTTAGGTGTAGGGTTAGAGTGAGGGGATAGAAAATACAGTTTATACAGTACAAAAAGCATTACGCTTATGGAATGAACCGCCAATAGGTTACGTCTGTAACCCTGGTGCCCATGGGGAACGAAAGCTGCATTTGAAAACTATATGGGAATGCTTCCTGCGTGACCACGCTCTGAAATGCTTGTGTAATCAGTCCAAACTAGAAAAGAGACGTCACAGGCGGGTGACGTAGAGACCAGGAACCTATCAAAGCAAATGGGCATATGCGACCAGCAGCTTTTGTTTGAGAGGCAGCATGCACAAGGGCGTCGGAAGTCTGGCTATGAGATGCAGCTCACGTTCCCTAGGGGAACCAGAGTTACAGACGTAACCTAGTGACGTTCTCCACCTGGAGCTCAAGCTGCATCCGAAAACGCTATAGGAACGAGATACCCATGCCACCAGACTTACAAGCCCCTGCCTAATGTGGCTGAAGCACAGCTAGAGCAAGAGGATGGCAGAGCCTGGAGTGACCCGAATGTCGAGGCCATAAAATCTCACGAAAGTAAGAGGCGTGGACCAACCCTTAGCGTTGCAGATATCAGACATGGGTACCCCTGACGAGAAGGCCTTGGTGGCCGCCATACTTCGGGTGGAGTGAGCCTTGTTCCCCAACAGCATGGGGTTGTCAGAGGACTCATAGGCAAAGGAGATGGACTTCACTATCCACCATCCACTCTGTGGACGTATGTATCCAGTGCTCACACTGGACACACACAGTTTAGCTTCTGCTGGTCTGGCTCCTGAAAGGGAGGAGGACAGAAAGACTCAAAAGCACGACAGGCCATGGAGCCAAGGAGAGGACTTTAGGTATATGCCCCAATTCGGGGGTACAGTCAAGTCAAGTCAAGTCAGCTTTATTTATATAGCGCTTTTTACAATACAAATTGTGTCAAAGCAACTTTACAGTATCAAATGGGAAAGTAATATATCAATAATTCAAAAAGAAACTTTAAACAATTTTAGTTTGAGGAAATTAATCAATAGTTTCAAATTAATAAATTGTTTAGTTTTCCCCAATTTAGTTGTTGTCCCCAACTGAGCAAGCCATAGGCGACAGTGGCAAGGAACCAAAACTCCATCTGTGACACTGATGGAGAAAAAAAAACCTTGGGAGAAACCAGGCTCAGTCTGGGGTCAGTTCTCCTCTGACCAATAAACAAGTAGTTTATACTCCCATACAGACCTGTAGAGGTGGTCTATATGTACTGACCCACCATCTGGATACAAACTGGATCAGGGAACTGCAGTGGCCAACTCTTCAGGATACAGACTGGATCTGACCTCGGAATAAGCAGGAGACAGACAATATTAGCATAGATTCCATTTTTCTTGCATCAGGTGTTATGGGAAGTGTTCCTGGTTGATTTTGATCAACTGCGGGGTATTACGCAGTACAGAAAAGTTTGGCCATGCCAGGTGCAAAGTCAAGATGAGAAGGGGCCACTAAAAGGGTCAAGCTGGCACCTGCTGCACCTAGAAGTAAAAATTCCAATTCAGGGCATAGTGTTTCCTCGTAGAGGGAGCTCTGGATTAGAGGATGGTCTCTACAACCTCAGTTGAGAGACTGGAAGTTATGAGCTGTGCCCCCTCAGGGGTCACACCCACGGATTCCACCACTCTGGGCGGGGGTGAAGCATAGTGCCTTCCGCTTGAGAGAGAAGGTCCTTCCTGACGGGAATCTCCATGGAGAGCCGTCAAGGAGAGTAACCAGGTCCAAGAACCCTGTTAGGGCCGGCCACAACTGGGCTGCCAAAAGAGAATGGACCCTGTCGCGCCAGAATTCCCGGGAGCAGAACGATTGGGGAAAAAGAGTACAGACAAAGCTTCGGCCAGGTCTGTACCATAGCATCCAGACCCAGGGGAGCTAGATGACTCAGAGAGCCACATGGGCTCGACAAAACTGGTCCAAATAAGTCCCCATTTGCCGGACCTTGGCCCCTGCCTCGACAGGAAGTCCGTCCCCATTGAGATGCCCAGAGATGAGAACTGCTCTCCGCGAAAGGAGTTTCCCTTGGGCCCACACAAGGATCTGGTGCAGCAGCCTGTAAAGTGTAGTGAAGGCTCTACATCTGTGTCAGTTTCCCTTTTAATAATACATTTGCAGTGTGAAAAAAAAAAGTTAATCTTAATAACATTAAGATTAAGATTACCATTGTATTCACTTACAATGGTGGTAAATGACCAATCATCCTTTCTGGAGTTTGAACCTACATCTGTTAGTTATCAGATAATATGTAAGTAACCTTTAGACTACCTCACCCTCTGTTTACTGGATTCATCTGTTCACATGATTTAGTGGCAGTAGTTTTCTTTGACATTCACTATCACCCGTTTGTCCTGCAGAAGCAGCTGAAGAAGAAACAGAAGATGTTCCAGCAGAGAATCCAGCAGAAAGAGAAAGATCTTCAGCAGCTGAGAGAGGCTGTGGAGTCTCATAAGGTGAGTCTGGAGAAGAAGAGAAGTTTGTCTCAGTCTCAGTTCAGACTCTCTTGTCTCTTTCAGTCCCACTGAAGCCTGAATCACTGTGTGTCTATCTAACAGCGCTCTGCACAGACAGCAGTGGAGGACATTGAGAGTATCTTTACTGAGCTTATCCACTCTATTGAGAGAAGCCTGAAGACTGCAGTGAGTCGAGCTGAAGGACGACTGGAGCTACTAAAACAGGAGATCAATGATCTGAGGAGGAGAGACGCTGATCTGAAGCAGCTTTCACACACACAGGATCACACCCAGTTCCTGCAGGTAACAGAGATCTACAAGCTTTAGTCTAGAAACATTATTTCACCAAAACATTATACATTATGGATTATGCTGAACACTACAATATAAACATCTAATCACTTGCGCAGCCCGTTCACTCTCACTTATTTCAGAAACCAACAGGCTGAAAAGACAATAGATGTGTAGGTTGTGAATGAATGATTGGAATCAACTGTAAATCACATAGTTTTAATTTAAGTGTCAAATGCTAGAATCTGTAGCTGTAATGTGATTTAATGAATATGAGAAGAATAAAGCTGATGCTGTGAAAGTGCTGGACTGAAGTGAGTTACTAAAGATCAGTCAAATCTGATGTTGGTGCAGGTTATTGGGTGAAGTGTGGAGCTGATGAGATTTGATTACTGTTTTCTATAGAGTTTCCAGTCTCCCTTAGCACCTCCTGAATCTACAGACGGAAATGACGATGATGGTCTGAGAGAATCTGTCCGTCAGCCGAGAGACAAAATGGGGGATTTCTACAAAGAGGAGCTCAAGAAGATCCCAGACAGAGGTAAAGTCCTGGAGATTCATCTGCTCTCAGAAACGAGTCCATCATCATCTCATATCATGGAGAACATGTCTTAGGAATGGATGCAGGATCATGAGAATCACACTGTTCATGTCTGTTGATTTCCACAGCCACATTCACCAACATTGTTCCCAGGACCAGGAACGACTTCCTACAATGTAAGTCAGTAAGAAAACAAGCAGAAAAACTCAGAGTGTGTTCATGTTCTTCCTGTAGAAGGTGAAAGAACAGTTTCATAATTGATGATGTAAATACAAAGTTATGTCATGAAACTGTAGATGGTGCAGGCCAGGTTCTAACTCAATCTGATATTTTTACATCACATGGTGCAGCTGACTGGTTTCTTTTCACATCCGTAGCCAATGAGCTTGCTGCTCATCATTCAATATTTAGCTAATGCTTGCTGTAGCAATCACAGCACACCTCCAAAAGCATTTAAAATCAACATCTAAGATGAGTAAATGTTCTTTTACTCCTTTCACTGTTGGGAGGAGCATGCACAGATAATTAACCTGGCCAATTTATCATCAGCAGTTACACCATCTATCCTATCAGCTTGAGAGAGAACCTCTATAAATGGGTCTGGGCTATATATCAATCTCAGAGCCCTCTCCCCGGACAGCAGACCATATACGCAAGATATTCATCCTTCTTTATTATCAGTAAGGTGAACCTCGTGAAATATACATTATTTGTGCAGCAGCAGCATTTCTTACATGCTCACAGCAGCATGTCTGTGGATATATTGGCAGTAGCAAGTTGTTGCTTTTCTGCAGGAGTGAAACAAGATTTATTCTGCCGTGACCAAACACATTAATATTGCATATTGCATGTATATTAACATGCTAAACTCTCTGAGAGTTATCATGAGAGAAATGATGATTTGCTCAGGATATCTGGTCATCTGATGAGACACTGATGATGCACTGAACATGAAGAGTTCAGCTACATGAAAAGTTCAAACAGATTCATAATTCCTGATTCTGATGTGTTTTATCTCCATCAGATTCCCATCAGCTCACTCTGGATCCGAACACAGTGAATAAACGCTTCAGTCTGTCTGAGAACAACAGAGTGGTTACTAACACTGGCAAAGAGCAGCCGTATCCTCGTCATTCAGACAGATTTGATGATTATTCTCAGGTGTTGTGTAGAGAGAGTGTGTGTAAACGCTGTTACTGGGAGGTGGAGTGGAGTGGGAATAATGGTGCGTTTATATCAGTGGCATATAAGAGCATCAACAGGAAGGGATGGGGTAAAGAATGTGTGTTTGGATATAATGATCAGTCCTGGAGTTTGGACTGCTCTCCCTCCAAATACATATTCTGGCACAATAACAAAAAGACTGTTCTCCCTGTGAAGTCTACCAGCAGTAGAATAGGAGTGTATGTGGATCACAGTGCAGGAACTCTGTCCTTCTACAGCGTCTCTGACACAATGAGCCTCATCCACACAGTCCAGACCACATTCACTCAGCCGCTCTATCCTGGGTTTTATGTTGGATATCAATCATCAGTGAAACTGTGTTGATGAATCAGAATAGATTGACGAGAGTTTCTAGCCATAATGCTTTGAGCTGCATGATGAATCAGTAACAGTGAGATGTTATAGAGTGTCTTCTTTCTCTTTATGACATTAATACTGCAGCTGAACTGAAATAACATATCAGAATAGATGTTTGTAATAAATTCTCATACAGACAGTAAGATCAGTGTGTGTGTGTGTGTGTGTGTGTGTGTGTGTGTGTGACCATGTGTTTGTGTGCTTTTCTCAAAATCAGTTTGTGTTGATGGAAATCCGTCATTTATTTTGTGACATTAAGTGTCACATCAATCAATTCTATTATTACTATCAAAATTAAAATGATCGCACACAATCAGTGTTCCCTTAATGGAGCTCCAGCCCTTTCCAGTGTTTTGTGTTCTTTTATCTTCCAGGATGCGAGCCACTGTTTTTATTGTCATGCATTTAACAAATTGTTAACTGTCAAATTAGTTTTTATTTTTAAGGTAAATTTTTTAGGTTACATAAAACTTAAAATATCATTTAAAATGTTATTATTTTTTTATTTTTGTTGTACATCATCAATCACATAATTATAACCTATCTGCACTGGCTTACATTGCAAAAAAATGTATTTGTATATTTGTATTTTTGTCTTCTCTAGTAAAACAAATTACTAGATAAGCAAGATGACAAGACATGTAATCTTGTTTCAGGCAAAATGCACATTGTCATCACTTATCTAGTAAATTCAACTTAATTTAAGAATGAGCATTTTTTTTTTTGCAGTGCACCACTGGGTTGTCTCATCCATACAAATGTTTTGATCAATCTTTTGCTATTGCTGGCCCAACACTCTGGTACAACCTTATTGTGGCCATCAGAATATCACCTTCTCTGTCTGTTTTTAAATCTATGCTTAAATCTTATCTATTTGAACAAATTATGTCTAATAGTTATATTGCATTGTTTTTGTAAACTTTTACATTTTTGATTGTCTGTTTTTGGTCTTAGCCTTCTGTACAGCACTTATGGTTCTTTTGTACTAAATAATGTGCTAAATAAATTAAATGAATTAAATTTTACAACTTGTTAATTTATTCTATAGATCACTAGATAAAACATGTAAATGACAAAATTTTGAATTTTATCACAAATATTTTACCACAGATAGAAACAGCCTTTCTTTTGCATTCAATCTTTATTAAAAGCATTGTTGCAGTGGAAGAGGATGCTTTTGACTAAAATGCCATTTAGTTTTAGTCTAGTTTTAGTCGACTTAGTATCATAAGATTTTAGGATTCATAAAAAGAAAAAAAAAAAAAAAAAAAAAAAAAAAAAGTGAAAGTGGGGGCAGCCGTGGCCTAATGGTTAGGGAGTCTGACTTGTAACCAAGAGGTTGCAAGTTCGAGTCCCAGGTCCGGCAGGGATTGACGGTGGGTGGAGTGAATATCCAGCGCTCTCTCCATCGTCAATACCACGACTGAGGTGAGACCCTTGAGCAAGGCACTGAACCCCCAACTGCTCCCCGGGCGCCGCAGCAATGCAATGGCTGCCCACTGCTCCGGGTGTATGTTCACGGCGTGTGTGTGTGTGTTCACTACTGTGTGTGTGCGCACTTGGATGGGTTAAATGCAGAGCACAAATTCCTAGTATGGGTCACCATACTTGGCCTCACGTCTCGCCACTTCCACTTTCACTTTCGCCACTTTTGATTATAACCCAAGCCTCACACATCATTGTCTTTGACTAGGTAATAATTTCTGATTTCAATACACAAAACTCTGAGTCTATGTCATGGTATTTGATGTTCTGTGCATGACCACAGAGAAAATATTCATAAGCATCCAGTGATTTATATGCTCGTAATTTCTCTCGGGTATGAAGAAGAGTTTTATAATTGATGATGTAAATGATGATTTGGTCAGGATATCTGCTCATCTGTACTGAGACACTGATGATACACTGAACATGAAGAGTTCAGCTACATGAAAAGATCAAACAGATTCATAATTCCTGATTCTGATGTGTTTTATCTCCATCAGATTACCGTCAACTCACTCTGGATCTGAACACAGTGAATAAACTCCTCTGTCTGTCTGAAAGCAACAGAGTGATTACTGTCACTGGTATAGTCCAGTCGTATCCTGATCAGACAGATTTGATGTGTATCAGGTGTTGTGTAGGGAGAGTGTGTGTGGACGCTGTTACTGGGAGCTGGAGTGGAGTGGAGATCTTGGTGTGTGTATATCAGTGTCATATAAGAGCATCAGCAGGAAGGGACAGGTTATTGAGAGTAGGTTTGGAAATAACGATCATTCCTGGTGTTTGTTCTGCTCTCCTTCTAATTATGCATTCAAACACAATAACATAGGGACTGATCTCCCTGTAAAGTCCATCATCAGTAGAATAGGAGTGTTTGTGGATCACAGTGCAGGAACTCTGTCCTTCTACAGCGTCTCTGACACAATGAGCCTCATCCACACAGTCCACACCACATTCACTCAGCCGCTCTATCCTGGGTTTATTGTTGGTTCTGGATCATCAGTGAAACTGTGTTGATGAATCAGAATAGACTGTAGAGCGATTCTACCCATAATGCTTTGAGCTGTATGATGAATCAGTAACAGTGAGATGTTATAGAGTATTTTCTTTTCTCTTCATGACATTAATACTGCAGCTGAACTTCTGTCAGTGATATAACATGTCAGAATAAATGTGTGTAATAAATCCTAATATAGACAGTAAGATCAGTGTGTGTGTGTGTGTGTGTGTGTGTGTGTGTGCGTGTGTTTGTGTGTGTGTGTGTGTGTGTGTGTGTGTGTGTGTGTGTGAGTCCTGCTGAGTGACCATGTGTTTCTGTGCTTTTCTCAAAGTCTGTTTGTGTTGAAATCAGTCTGTTTAGTTTTCAATGTAGTGTCACATCAGTCATTTGTATTTTTAATTTCAAAATTACCTTTCAGTTCAAATGATCACACACAGTCAATAAATCTGTTCTGTGTCCTTTTATCTTCTGTTTTTATTGTCATGCATTTAATTGTTAACCATGGAATTCGTTTTTGTCTGAATTTTTCTCTTATCACTTCAGAGTTTATTTCTTTCCCTGCTTGGGGGAACTTTCTTTCCCAAACTTTTTGAATGGTGCTAACGTTGGTGGCCAGGGGAAAAAGGTGAAATGATAAAGAAATCATCAAGCAAATTGCTGCAATTATTGGTGAGGATCCAGCATAGGGCTTCAGAAAGTGTGTAAAATTTTGGACTGCTTTTACACTTAAGAGTCAAGTGTATGGCGAAATGGTATTTTTTACTCCAGCAAACTCTAAAGAGTTGCCAGAAACAGGGATTTATTGGCATGACATTGAAGACTGATGTAATGTTGAATTTGGTTAGCCACGTTCCGCAGCCAATGGATTTAAATAGTTGAATTGCTTGGTCTATGTTGTGATAGTTCAGGGAGAATTCTAAAAGAGAGGGGGCACTCCTGGAAAAGAAGCAGGAGGGAGATTAAATGAAACAGAGACTGGAGAGGAATTGCTTTGACTTCGGGAGAAATGGATGTTTGTGGTTGCAGAAGCGTGCCGCAATCTTTTAACTGTCCATTTTGTTACGTCAGTGGTAGAAGATGATCCTGATGACCTGAGCTGGAGTGGAGTTAGTTGAGATGCCTGGGGTATGTGGCCTTCTAGCTGAAGGAGGGGTGGACTGTGGTCTATGTCCATGCGAAATTGAAGGACACAGAGAGGGGCGACCACAATCCGTGCTGGTCGGGAACCAGGGATAGGAGAAGATGGGGTCAGTTTGGTGGCCAAAGGAGATTTGGAAGAACAAGAAAGTTCATTAGTGAAGGTAAATAGATAAAGTTTGTCAGGGTGGGACATGATTCACAGAATGAGACTGTTGCCTTATATACGCCTTTAATAATGACTGACACAACTAAAAGTTTAGGCTCCTCCCAAACCTACATTTAGAACTTCATTTATTAAACAGCAAGCACAAACTATGCAAATGCATCAGTCCTTCTGGCACTCTCAGTGTCTGAATTTACTCGTTTTCATTCACTCCTTCAACTGAACTATATTACTAGACTATTGTAGAGAATAGCAAATAAGGATATGGGGGACGATTTCGAACACAGCACAGCAGTCACTTTTCTTTTTTGATCTCTAACTAATGCACTAGTCAACTAGTCAAGGTCTTTGCATAGGGACAGTTGTGACCTAATAGTTAGTCTAACTTGTAACCTCAATGTTGTGGGTTTGAGTCTCAGTAGCTCAGTAGGTGGGGGGAGTGAATGAACAACACTTTCTTCCACTTCAGTACCCACAACTGAGGTTCCCTTGAGCAAGGCACCAAACCCCACTTGCTCTGGGTGTGTATTCACTTGGATGGGATAAATGCAGAGGACAAATTCAGAGTATAGGTGACCAGACTTGGCCTACGCATCACTATCACTGTTTACTTCAATAGCAGTCAGCTGTGTTGAAACTAACATCTACAGGAGCTTTACAGACTCACAGACACACCTGCTTTACACACATCACTCAAACACAGAACCAGGAAACAGGAACCACTTGAGTTCAGTGAAAGAGAAACTGAAGTGTGGTTGAGCTGTTGTGGGTTTGTGCCTCTGTATTCAAGCAGTAAAATGGCAGAAGCCAGAGTTTTTCAGGATGCGTTCTTGTGTGCAGTGTGTCTGGATCTCCTGAAGGATCCAGTGACCATCCAGTGTGGACACAGTTACTGTAAGAGCTGTATTACAGACCACTGGGATCAGGAGGATCAGAAGAGAGTCTACAGCTGCCCTCAGTGCAGACAGACCTTCAGTCCAAGACCTGCTTTATCTAGAAACACCATGCTGAATGAAGTGGTGGAGAAACTGAAGAAGAGGAAACGTTCTGCTGACTGTGATGCTGGAGCTGGAGATGTGGAGTGTGACGTCTGTACTGAAAGAAAATACAAAGCCGTCAAGTCCTGTCTGATGTGTCTGAACTCTTACTGTCAGAATCACCTTGAACAACATGAGAGTTTGTTTAAAGGAAAGAGACACAATTTGACTGATGCCACTGGACGACTGCAGGAGATGCTCTGCCAGAAACATGAGAAGATCCTTGAGGTTTTCTGTCGCACTGACCAGAAATGTATATGTGTGCTGTGTATGATGGATGAACATAAAAACCATGACACCGTATCAGCTGCAGCACAGAGGACAGAGAAACAGGTATTTAAAACTAGTGACCAAATTAATACTCAGTGTAGTGATCAGGCCCGGCGTCAGGGCACGTCAGTCGGGGGGGCATTTTTGTTTTTACCGATTTATACTTTCGCTTTCAGTTCAGCTAGGAGGGGAGAGGATGTAAAGGAGGCTCAACCGTATTAAATCATGGGATAAAATACTGAAATACTGTGAGTCTGGTAAATCGTGAATTAGCTGTCATCATCAAAGCTTGTGCCCAGCCGCGTTTAAATTAATTATCTAATAATACATTAATTAAAGGTTTAAATAACTGAGGGGGCACAAATTCTTGCTTGTGACCTAGTACCTTTTTGCCAGTACTTTTCTGTGACATTCACTATCATCCGTTTGTCCTGCAGGAGCAACTGAAGGAGACACAGAAGATGTTCCAGCAGAGAATCCACCAGAAAGAGAAAGATCTTCAGCAGCTGAGAGAGACTGTGGAGTCTCATAAAGTGAGTCTGGAGAAGAAGAGAAGTTTGTCTCAGTCTCAGTTCAGACTCTCTTGTCTCTTTCAGTCCCACTGAAGCCTGAATCACTGTGTGTCTATCTAACAGCGCTCTGCACAGACAGCAGTGGAGGACAGTGAGAGGATCTTTACTGAGCTCATCCGCTCCATTGAGAGAAGCCGCTCTGAGCTGATACGGCTGATCAGAGATCAGGAAAAGGCTGCAGTGAGTCGAGCTGAAGGACGACTGGAGCGACTGGAGCAGGAGATCAATGATCTGAGGAGGAGAGACGCTGAGCTGGAGCAGCTTTCACACACACAGGATCACATCCAGTTCCTGCAGGTAACAGAGATCTAGAAGAACACCATCATAGTGGACTTGAGCCAGATCCTGCTGTGACAGGAGACTCACAGAGAAACATTTCATAGGTGTCTTATTATATGATCATCAGTCAGACTCTCATCTGATCATCATCTTTTGCAAGACACGCATCTTACAAATGGCTTTCAGCTCTGGAAATCTCTTAGGAATCATTTAAATCATTTGTCAAATACCACTAGCACCACCAAAAGTTCAAAACATCACTAACATTTCAACTTCAGATTTATTACATCATGGTTAAATTAGTTAACTCGATAGTACCAATTCTGAGTAACATTTATCAAAACTGGATCATGCCTGAATTTGACCATAAAGACCACAAACATGAGGCTCACCAGGATTTTAGGAACTTAATTTTGATTTTTGAAGCCTAAAATGACTGAATTTGTAGCTGCTTTTCACAAAAATTTAACACAAAATTACAAACATGACATCCACATTTCTCTTACTCCTTTCAGAAGTAAGGTTATGAATTAAGAACTGGGATCACTTGGAAATCACATACAGTTTTAGTTTAATTGTCAAATACTAGAATCTGTAGCTCTAATGTGATTTAATATGAGAAGAATGAAGCTGATGCTGTGAAAGTGCTGGATTGAGGTGAGTTACTAAAGATCAGACAAATCTGATGTTGGTGCAGGTTATTGGGTGAAGTGTGGAGCTGATGGGTTTTAATTTCTGTTTTCTGTAGAGGTTCCAGTCTCTCTCAGCACCTCCTGAATCTACAGATGTAAATGAAGGTCTCTTCAATTCTCTCTTCTCTTCTGATGGTCTGAGAGAATCTGTCTGTCAGCTGAGAGACAAACTGGAGGATTTCTGCAAAGAGGAGCTCAAGAAGATCCCAGACAGAGGTAAAGTCCTGGATCTGCTCTCAGAAACGAGTTCATCATCATCTCATATCATGGAGAACATCATATTAGAAATGTCTTAGTAATGGATGCAGGATCATGAGAATCACACTGTTCATGTCTGTTGATTTCCACAGCTACATTCACCAACATTGTTCTCTGGACCAGGAACGACTTCCTAAAATGTAAGTCAGTAAGAAAACAAGCAGAAAAACTCTCAGAGTGTGTTCATGTTCTTCCTGTAGAAGCTGAAAGAAGAGTTTTATAATTGATGATGTAAATGATGATTTGCACAGGATATCTGCTCATCTGTACTGAGACACTGATGATACACTGAACATGAAGAGTTCAGCTACATGAAAAGATCAAACAGATTCATAATTCCTGATTCTGATGTGTTTTATCTCCATCAGATTCCCGTCAGCTCACTCCGGATCTGAACACAGTGAATAAAAACATCTGTCTGTCTGAGAGCAACAAAGTGTTTACTTACACTGATATAGTGCAGTCGTATCCTGATCATCCAGACAGATTTGATGTGTATCAGGTGTTGTGTAGAGAGAGTGTGTGTGGACGCTGTTACTGGGAGCTGGAGTGGAGTGGAGATGTGTTTATATCAGTGTCATATAAGAGCATCAGCAGGAAGGGACTGGGTGATGAGTGTGCGTTTGGATATAATGATCAGTCCTGGAGTTTGTTCTGCTCTCCGTACAATTACTCATTCATACACAACAACATATGGACTGTTCTCCCTGTTGTGTCCATCAGCAGTAGAATAGGAGTGTATGTGGATCACAGTGCAGGAACTCTGTCCTTCTACAGCGTCTCTGACACAATGAGCCTCATCCACACAGTCCACACCACATTCACTCAGCCGCTCTATCCTGGGTTTATTGTTGTTTCTGGATCATCAGTGAAACTGTGTTGATGAATCAGAATAGACTGACAAGATATTCTACTCATAATGCTTTGAGCTGCATGATGAATCAGTAACAGTGAGATGTTATAGTGTCTCCTCTTTTCTCTTCATGACTTTAATATTGCACCTAAACTTCTGTCAGTTAAATAACGTGTAACAAATCCACATACAGACAAAAAGATCAGTGTGTGAGTCCTGCTGAGTGACCATGTATTTTTGTGCTTTTCTCAACCAGTTTGTGTTAACTGAAATCAGTCATTAAGTTTTTAATGAAGTGTCATATCAATAATTTCTATTATTACTATCAAAATGATCTTTCGGTTCTCATTATTCACCATATGGAGCTCCAGCCCTTTCCAGCATTTTGTGTTTGTTTGTCTTCCATTGATGCAACTTACTGTTTTTGTTGTCATGCATTTAATTAGTTAACCAAGCAATTTGTTTTTATTTTTAGGTAGATATTTAAGTTTGTGTCTCACTGTTGTTGCATCCACACAAATCAGCAAGGCCACTTAGGTCATGACATTTAAGAATGCTATTCATTCCTATGTCCAGACTGAAGCATTGTGGTGATCGGGTTTTTGCTATTGCTGGATCAACACTCTGGAACAACCTTCCTGTGGCCATCAGAACAGCACCTTCACTGTCTGTTTTTAAATATATGACTAAATCTTATTTATTTGAACAAATTATGGTGGCTTAAGAGCACTTTGGTCAACCGGTGGTTGTTTTACTGTTTTATTAAAAATAAACTAAAAGAAACAAAATGTTATAATGTTCAACATGTTTTCTACAAACAACGTCTGACTTGAAATTGATTTGTAAAAATTGGATTAAATGACGTACACATTTGCCAAATATGAGCAAGATACTATTTTGTGTGCGCTACTGTCATCATTACGACCGCAAGCATGTTCTACTACACTACACTTTTCAATTAACTGAATTCAATCAAGTATATTTAGGTTTATAATGGGTCTGGTTCTCACCTTATTGATGAACAGGAATTGTAGTTTGCCAGTAAAGTGGCAAATTCTTTCATTAACGTCAGCTGTCTTCGTAATAATTCTCTGATACATACAAGTGAAAATCAATGCACGGCATAAACTATAAATTAATTATTATTGATTATTAGGCAGAATATTAGCTAAAGTGGTTTTCTCTGTTATCTCATACATGACGTAAACGTGCTCAGGCCCAGAAAGTTTAACCATTACAACCCAAACCTCAGCACCAGGGCTGGACTGGGACAAAAAATCGGCCCTGGCATGTTTTGGTCCAGGCGTTCCACCACCACAGCAATAACGTTTGCAGGAAATAACATAGTTAAATTTGACATTTTATTGTACTAAGGTTGATATTATGCCTTCATTCAGGGCTCTAAAGATTTTGTGTGAAAAACAACTTCACTGACTGATAAAAGTTTTGATATAAAATTTATTTTGCTATTATCAGTGCAGTAGGTGCTTTAATCTTGGATACGGCAGGGAGATTCACTCTTGATGTTTGTTGAAACTGGTGCAAGTGTTAAGAGACTGAAATGAGACAATAATGAGACATTTGCCCTCCTGGAATACAGAAATACTGCATGAAATAATACATGATTTATGATCACACAGTTGGCATCAAAAGAGTTCAGGGCATCTCATCCACCCTTTAAAATGTCTCATTTTAAAATGTTCACCACATGTATCAGATGCATCCACATCCACCTTCAGTTTTGTGTTCATGTTGAATCCTTGTGTTTGTGTCTGGAAACGTCGCTGTGGCAAACACAATTCCTAAAAAGCCAGAAAAGCTCTTTTCCATGGAGTTATTCATTATGTCACATGACCGTGCAGAATCTGGACTTGAGTCTCCTCGTCAGGGGCGTGGCCTCATTGCTGTCAGGCTGAGTGAGGGGCGGAGTCACAGTGCTCCTGACCAATGGGTGTTTGCTGAAACATTTACAAAATCCAGTGTCTTTTATTACAAATATGATTAGCAAAAGATTTCTTCTTTTGTTTACATAAAATACATGAGAAACAGATTCATACCCGTTCATCTGTACCGGTCGCGGCTTCACAGATTCAGCAGGCAAATCACCTATAAAGGTGAAGTCAGATTTCATTTGTTTTGAAGGCACCTCTCTAAATTTTCCCTGATAATTGTGTGTTTGTTCACACTCACCGTGTGCAGGAGATCCTGAGGACTCTAATGGGAGGATCTGCTGATTCACCTCAGCTTTATCATAAGTGTTATTCAGATTCCTGATGATCACATTCAACAGAGACATGTTTTATAATGTAAAAGCTGCAATACATTACATGACTTGAAAATCTAATTCTAATAAATTGAATAAAAACATCTTTGATAAAAATTGCCATTTGTGATTTAAAATGCAATTTAAGAAAAATGCAATTTGGCCTAAAAAGTTATATATATATATAGCAATGGCTATATAATAATATATAATAATATAAAGAAAAGTTATTATGATTACTATTATTAAAAAATTATACAAAATGTACAATATTACTATAATAATATTTCATTATTTAAAAAATAGAAAAGTAACAGAAAAGACATAAAACTGTCAACTTTATATTGAGTATAGTAAGACTTAACGATTTAGGGAAAAATCTAGTTGCATTTTTTTCTGATCAGAATTGCAATTGTAAATTAAACTGTTGCTGTGATTTTTTTGTAGATCTTTTATTATGATTACTATTAGTAATTAAAAAAATATTACACAAAATGTACAATATTAGTATTAAAAAAAATCACTGTAAAATAAGAAAAGAAATGAGCGATTAAATAATATATATAAATTTACTAATGCTAATACTAATATTTATGCCTGTATTTCTTTTTAACATTTAATCATCAAACTTTTATTTTGATTGCAAACCACTGAGAGCCTTAAAGCTGCTCCTTTGTTTGTGACAAGTATGGGAAGATTTTGCATATTGCATTTTTAAATTATTTCAATACAAATGAAAAGGGAAAGTTTTTGTTGTATTTGGAGTAGGGATGCTCATTTCGGTTAATTTTCCTGACCGACAACCGCTGCTTGTCAACCGAACATTAACCGTTAACTGATCAAATTAGAATAGTAAATTAGTATAAAATAAAAATATATGATGATACATAAAAAATACAAACAAATATTTTATTTTAACTCGCAAACAGCAGCAGAGCAACAATAAAAATTCACATATTCTCAAATTATCACGCACCAGCAGAGAATAGTGTCGCAAAGACCCTGACTACCAATTTTTTTGAACGCACCTTTAGAAAGACATCTTTACGGATTACATAGCCTAATCAAATAGATTTTTTCCGATTTGTTTTGTTTCGTTAAGTAATCCTTTAAAGCTTTCTATTTATATATTCACTGAAAAAAATGCAAATGATGCTTCCATGTCCTGCAAAGCGGTTCCAGCTTCCACTCTCCAAAAATGAAATGCACCTAGCGCACATTTATCTAGGTTAGCTACTTTCACTGTTTTAGATCTATAGATTTTATTTCATGCAAGTCGTGATGTTTTGAGAAGGCAAATTGATCAGACTGTGAACAGTCTTCCTCTGGCCGCTGTTCGTCACTTTAAAAAAACAAAAACTTATATTTAAAGAGCAAAAGAAAGCTCCATAAGTTTTTCTAAATTAACTTAATAAAAAAACGAAACTAAATATAATCACTTTACCATTACATACAAAATATAACTATTTTAATAGCTGAAGGACACGTGCATGCTGACATGCTGTAGGACTGGAGCGCTTTCTGTAACTGTTAGACCCGCGGCAAAAACACCATCACAAATATCTGCGGTCAATTTGCGGTTCGGGGCTTCTCATCCAATGGACACATGTATGTTTCTATTCATAGCGTGTTTTTGCAGCGTAGAGCAATATAGCCAATCTCTTTTTATGATTTTATGAATGCAGTGGTCAGTCGGAGGCGGTTAAGTTACAATCCTCTCAGCACCCAAAATGCCGGTAGTGTTCTGTTCAGTTCTGCTATACACATTCGCGAACTATTATTAAAACAGAAAATGTAGACATGATGTAAATAAGAGATTAATTGAGCAGTTTAAAGGTTCTTTTATTACTCTTTATTAACTTTGAGATAGCGATGAACTACATTAAGATGTGTGACAGCTTTTTCAAGTGATTGTAAGGGAGCGCCCATTGCGCACTTTCTAGGCTATAATCCATTCAGAATCCATTCACTCACGGATTCACTCTGATAGCCATTTATCCCATATTGCCGCTTGCCACTGTGTTGCGTATAGGCTGCATCAGTTAAGTGAAGGTGAAGCAGGTGCTTGCTCTGTATAGCCATATTTATATAAGCCTGTATAGCCTAAGCATGCTGCACGTGTCGACACTCGCCTGTAGTAAACAAATTCTTTTGTATAGCATTGTTCTTTCACCGTGCAGCAAATAAAAAAATAATTGTAGAAAAAACCTTTTAAACCGTTTAACTGATATCATTAATCGGTTAAAAGTCTTACTGGCGGTTAACGGTTAAACAGTCAATGTGAGCATCCCTAATTTGGAGGCTGTTCATTTTCATTGTTGGGCAAAGATCATTTTAAACATTAGGCGTCTATGATATGTCTGCATTTAGATGATTTACTAAACGTGTGTGTTTTGACCTGTTGGCCTCTGGAAGTGCGTTGTGATGATCGGCTTGTTCTTGTTCTTGCTGCAGGTGTGTCTCTGATGAGGTGATGGTTTGGCTGTTCTTCTTCCCGTCTGCTGAGGATGACAGGAGAATGACACTCGGTGAATCTGTTCCTCTGTTGACAGCATTGTGTATTTCAGCTGTGAATCTGTGTTTAGTTCTTACCATTTGCATTCTCTCCGTTCGGCATCTCTCTCCTCCACTGCTGGATGTCAGACCTCACAGCCGTCGTCCTGCAGACACATGAACAACTCATCACTGTCTCTAACAACACCCTACAGCTTCATTCACTCAAAAACACACTCGTGCACCGTCTGACGATGAGGTGAGTGTGTTTACCGTGGCTGTCGTCGGGTATGATGCCGCTCCTGAGCGGTTCGTTGTGATGCTGCTCCTCTCTGAGAATGAAGGAGAACATCAGTGATCAGACTGTGACGAATGTCACAGAAAAGTGAACAGCGCTTGCACAATTTGGGGGAAAATCTATCTGCATTTTTCTGATAAAAATTGTGATTGTGATTTAAAATACAAAAAAAAAAAACTCAGTTGTGCTTGTTTGTAAGGCTGCACAAATTGGCCCAAAAGTTACATTACATTGGTTGACTTATTTTCACCGTTTACTCCTAAATCCTTGCAGAGTCCAGTGATACCAAACATGCCAGATTTTGCCTTATGGTTTGTCCAACGTTGCATATTTAGCGCTTAAAAAACATTTGCCAATGGCAGAAACTGTTACTCATATCAATGCAAAACCACTGTAGGAAATTCTAAAACATAGCGTGCTGGCTATCAGTGATGCGCGGGTTGATCTAAAATGAGCGGGTGCCTGCGGTCACCCGCGGTTACGAGTCATCCAAAAATATTTTTAATGATATTCGGTCAGTTCAGTTTTACTTTCATGGGTATTTGGGAACATTTATTTATGGATATTGTAGCCTCAGTCTTTGGCTTAGCCTACCTGTTTTTGTTAGTCTAAAATGCGTTAATAAAGTCTTTGCACTGCACGATTTTCAAAGTCATCGGATCGCCGTTGTTTTCACACTGCACGACTATCTGGGGTAGCATTCAGTTGCTGCTGTGTTCACATTACAGCACGACGGATCGGCGACAGGAGTTGCATGACACACTGCATGACCTTACAATAGAAGAATCGCTGACAATGCCGTGTGGTCCGCAAACTCAATGCACACGAGAAGTGATAACGGAATAATGCAAGATCACGCTGATATATTGTGATCTAACGTCCTTCCCGGACACAAAATCATTAACAAAAAATACTTAAGTGTTAACAACATTCTGCTGTGAACATTTTATGTAGGCTACACAATAAGCACTTCAAAATGAAACCAACGTTTTGTGCATTTTATTATGAGTTTAGCCTATTTCTTATATAAATGTACAAAAGTTCTCACATTGATGAAAAGGAAGATGCTATAAATCTATAAGTCTTTTATAGAAGATTATTTAAAGGAAAAACCCTAGCCCCCTCTTATGTTTAATTACTTTTTATAGCCTACACTTTTTCGTATTGAACTGTTCGGTGCGAGGTTTAATCTTTTTTTTTTTTTTCCTCTCTATGCAGTACAAACCAAAGGATTCTTTGAACTAATCATATAGGCTACATTTGAAAAATAAAAGAGCTTAAAGTGTGTGAAATATCATGTTTTCCAGGATGGAATGGTGAGTTCGTTAGAGTGTTTCCCTATTTTCCTCGCTTTTATTAGCTTTTAAATCGCTTAAATGCATCAAATCCTATTTTACTTTCACTTTTGATTAAGTGGCATTTCGGCCTCTATTGATTGACAACGACAAAACTATATATATATAACAGCATGCTTAACAAAGCCATGATGATGATATATATATATAGGCATACTTTAAAATAAAATAAAATAACTTACACACCCCCCGCACCCCTAGTTCCTACGTCTATGGCCCAATGACGCTACGATGAGCATTTACTACTTGTAAAAAATGCGGGTCAGGAAGCGGGTCGGGTACAATATTTTCTTTTTTTTTTTTGCGGTCCAAGTTGCGGGCGGGTTAGTTGAAAACGTCGGTCTGGTGCGGGTTGTTTATACATTGACCCGCGCATCACTGCTGGCTATACAATTGCCAAAAGTTTGATGGTAAGTGGCAAAAAAAACGCAAATAAAGTCAACCATCTGTCATTTTTTTTTTCCTCTTCTCATATATAAAAATGTCTATAACTCCAAAACAAAATGAGATATTTTTTTACCAAATTTGACACACATATGTATGGGCACACTCTACAGACACATAAAATATTTGGTGATGCTATAATTGAACAAAAATTAAATTGCCATTGCCAAAATTATTGTACAGCCCTAATAGTGAGATGTTAAGAGAATAAGTGCATGTTTCATGTTTAATATTCATACAGACTGACCTGCTGTAGGAGCAGCTTTTGCTGTAATGCTTCACTCAGTTCACTGACCAGACGCTCCTGCACTGAACCAGACACATCCTGCAGATCAAACACACAACTCATCATTATACTCAAACACTGCATATCTTTAGCATGTGTACTGTATTTTCCAGAAAATAAGCCACACTGGTTCAAAACTGCATTAAGAGAAAAAACGCCTTTAATTATTACCTTCAGAAATAATGTAAAATACTTGAACATAAAACAATTTACATTCATAAACACTATAAAGATGTATTTACGTTCCCCTCACTCTACAACAAATATTTTACATTTATTAGTGTTCAGAAAAGTACTGGAATGATCCAAACATAAATTATAATAGTATTCATTTTAAATAATGACATTTATTTAAAAATGTCTAGACTAAACAAAGCGCCCATGCATTATTTTAGTATCACTGAAATACTATTAGTTTTTCTTAATTTTCTTAAATTAATTTATTTTTTATATTTTCTTGTTTCATGTTCATTTTTGTTACATTTTTAGTAATTTTGTTGTGGGTCTTTGTCAGTTTTATTAGTTTTGTCAATATGTATTAGTTTTTACTGCAGTTTTAGTTATTTTAGTACGTTAAACTAAACAGAAATGAGAAATGTTGCTTTGGAAAATAGTAAATAAAGTTTTAGTTAACTATAATAACCAGCACCAATGCAAATGTATGGCTTTGAGTGTGTTTTGTGTGCTTGATGTTAATTGCTGCTTTGAAATACAGGATTCAGATCATAAAACATGACTTATATTCCAGAAAATGGAAATCACGCTGCGATCTCACCTGACATTTGCACAGCAGTTGAAGAGCATCTTTATAGTACATGGCAGCTTTATCTGGGTCCCTCATCTGTAGTTTAATCCCACCGAGACCCTCACAGGCCTGCCACTGACCGGACGGGTCATCTGTGAGAAGAAAGACAGACAGCCATATTATAAAGAGACTGGCTACATGTGTGCATGTTTTCTGGCATTCCCTAGTGTCACAAGTAGAGAATACCAGAAGGCGTGGCCTAATGGTTAGAGAGTCAGACTTGTAACCCAAAGGTCAAGTCTCAGTTCCAGCAAGGATTGATTGTAGGTGGGGGAGTGAATAACCGGCGCTCTCCTCCACCTTCAATACCATGACTGAGGTGAGACTCTTTGAGCAAGGCACCGAACTCCCAAATACTCCCTGGACACCACAGCAAAAATGGCCAGTGTTGCGTAAAGTTACTTTTAAAAGTAATGCATTACAATATTGAGTTACTCCCTAAAAAAGTAAATAATTACATTACTTTGTTACTTTTTATGGAAAGTAATGCATTACATTAGTTTTGCATTGCTTTTTAAATCTGGGCATGATTTGCTTGTTTGTTTTTAATATAAAAAGTTATATTTTTGGCAAATGTGAAAGCCCTTTCACACCAAAAGCCTCAGGCTGAAGGAAAAATAAATTCACATCTGTACAGTAGAACACCGAAGAAGAAAGTTCAACATTTTAGCAATAAAAAAAAGAAAAGCAAAGGTTAGTTTTATTTTGAGTAATTTTTATTAGTTTATTAGTATGGTTGCATTGGATTAAAGGTCAGAAGCAAAGACACTGGTTAATAAAATGGGATTAAATACATAAAAGATATTTGTATTATTTATCATATTTAATTATTGCAGGTTTGCATCATACTCTGAAACAGATTGGTTCCTTGTGCCAAGTAGGCCTGCCTACCTGCCAAAAACATTTGAATTATTTTTTAATAAACTAGTGCTTTCTTCTCAGTCAGTGTCAGCTGAAAAGATGAAGTTGCCATCTCCACATGAACGTGTCTTTAATAGAGAAATGGACCTTTTTTTCTGACAATTACAGATTTTTTTAATTGGTTCGTTTAATAGACATTTCAAGCTTTCTATGGATTTCTTTGTAAGGCAAGTAGCCAGTTCATTGCTGTGATGTGCTCCATTTCACAGAGATTGCATGAGACGGCAGAAAGCGCATCTTGTTTATTTTCTCTATTTTACAAAAGCAAAATGAGTGTGCATGAATAAATCAGATAAAGTTCTTTCCGCAGGAAAAAAATGCAGTAAGGGCTATTAATCAGTCATTAAGGCTAACAATCAAGTTCATATGCGCAAATATGATTAATCTAAAAGAAGCAGCTGTGGTGATGCCCGAAACAGCAGCAGTGATCAGGAATGGGGAACAATTGCGAATTCTCTATTCATTTTCTTTCTTTCTTTGTTGATTGATTGTTTGCAAAAATATTAGCTTTTTTACTTTGTACATGAACAAGTACTTACAGATAGCCTAGGGTCTAGGCTAATAAAATTTTGCGGATGAGTGTCACGAAAGTGAAAATTAAATGAAAAGTCAAGTGCCTATTGCCGCATTAAATTTAGATATGTGCATGGTGCATTTCTTTTCAAGAGTTATTACAGCATTTCGCATTATAACCAATCACACACTATTTTTTTTTTTTTGACAATTCAGAGGTGTTCAGATGGAATGCTGGAGTGTTGGTCATTGCACGGACTCTCTGGCGAATTCAGAAACAATTATTATTATTATTATTATTTTTTTTTACATTGCAGACAGCATCACTGATTATAACTGGAGCTTTTACTGGAGCTTACACTCACCCTGGACTGAAGTCAGTGATTATTCTTTGATAATGTAAATGTTTTTTTGTTTTTTTTTGACTTCCGGCGGCCATCTTGGATCGCGGTTCCGGATAAATAGCGGCCATTTCCCTTAGATCCCCGCGAAGTTTTGTATTGCCGCGGCCTGCAACTCTGAGCGTTTTTTCCCTGTGATTCCCTTATTGTTACCGACCTGGACTGTTTTCTATTGTTGATGTTTCTCTGGATTACCCCGACCTCTCGCCTGTTGAACGGATTACTCTCGCTAGCTGCCAGCCCCGGACTTTGCACGGACTTTGTTTATGGTTTGACTTTGCCTACGTTACTGTTGTTTACCCCTGATTGTTTTGCCTGTCTCACCACGACTTTTGTGAATAAACGATCGCAAATGGATCCCAATTCTGCCGACTCAGCGTCGTCACAGAAAACTTCGCCCAAACACGGATCCAGCGACCGTTCATCAACTCAGCACGGAGCTCACAGCACAGGCTACCATGCTAGCAGCACATCACCAGCAGATCACTCGCCTCACCGCTCTGACTGAGGAACTAGTGAAGTCGCTGCAGTCATTCCAGGCCGCCCTCACTCCGGGCCCAGCTCAGCCTGCTCCCCCCACGCCATCCATCAGCCCGGCCCCGACCATCGCAGCCTCCGGCCCCCGTCTAGCTTACCCAGAGAAGTTTGACGGTGCTACAGCCAAATGTAAGGGGTTTTTACTTCAATGCACTCTCTTTTTGGAACAACAGCCGTTACTATACCCTACTGATAATAGCAAAGTAGCTTTTGTTTGTTCCCTGTTGACTGGTCGGGCGCTGGACTGGGCCACTGCCGTCTGGAACCCCGAACGCCCCGCTTTCACTTCCTATGTGGCATTCATTCAACGTTTTAAGGAGGTGTTCCAGACCTGGTTCCCAGAATACCAAGGCCGACGCTCTCTCCAGACTCTCCGAAGCCGTCCCAGAGCCACGCCAGGACCATTTCATTCTCCCCGACTCAGTCATAGTTGCCCCCGTGCAATGGGATCTCATGACGGAGATAGCAGAGGCCCAAATTCGTGAACCTTCCCCTCCGGAATGCCCTCAGGATCGCACCTACGTGCCGCTGACCCTCAGACCACGGGTACTGGCCCAGGTCCACTCGGCCCCCAGCTCTGGCCATCCTGGCATCAATGCCACACTCGACCTTCTTTCCAACCGTTTCTGGTGGCCCACCATGCACTATGTCCAAGGTCCCTCACCAACATCCGGCCGGACTGCTTCTTCCTCTACCCATCCCGCAGCGCCCTTGGTCACACATTGCCATAGACTTTCTCACGGATTTACCTCCCTCGCAACACTACACCACCATCCTCACCGTCGTGGATCGGTTCTCCAAGGCCTGTCGACTGATCCCTCTAACCAAGCTTCCCACCGCCTTCGAGACTGCGGAGGCCCTCTGCAACTCAGTCTTCCGTCTCTACGGCCTGCCAGAGGACATAGTCTCGGATCGTGGCCCTCAGTTCACTTCTCGTGCGTGGTCTTCCTTCTGTAAACATCTAGGAATCAACATCAGCCTGACCTCTGGGTACCATCCACAATCCAACGGACAGTGTGAACGCCTCAATCAGGAACTGTCCCGTTACCTGCGTACCTACTGCCATGACCACCAGCATGATTGGAGTCGCTATCTCATGTGGGCCGAGTATGCACAGAACTCACTCCGTAAACCCTCAACCAAACTAACCCCTTTCCAATGTATCCTAGGATATCAACCACCACTGTTCCCCTGGTCGGGCGAACCCAGTGACCTCCCCGCAGTAGATACCTGGATGCGCCGGAGTGAGGAAACCTGGAACTCGGCCCACGTCCACCTTCAACATGCCGTCAGGCGCACCCAGAGGCAGGCTGATCGTCTTCGCACCAGAAATCCCCCCTATGCCCCTGGACAATGGGTTTGGCTGTCCACCCGGGACCTGCGCCTCCGTCTACCCTGCAGGAAACTCAGTCCCAGGTACGTGGGTCCTTTCAAAATCATTAGACAGATCACCCCAGTCTCTTTCAGACTCAGTTTACCCCCCAATTACCGTATCTCACCCACCTTTCACGTTTCTCTGTTTAAGCCCGCTGATGCGCCGAGACGAGAGGGGAACCTAGATGGAACCGGCTCCACAGGCCCTCCTCCCATCCTCATTGACAGCGAGGAGGCCTACCAGGTCCACGAAATCCTGGATTCCCGACGCCGGGGAGGTCTACTACAGTACTTGGTCGACTGGGAGGGTTACGGCACTGAGGAGCGGTCATGGGTCGCAGCTGACGACATCCTGGACCCCAACCTTACCGCTGAATTCCACTAATCTCACCCAGATCGACCAGCCCCCAGAGGAAGGGGGAGACCCCGGCGTCACAGGCCTCCGAGCGCCAGGAGTCGCTCACAGGAGGGGGGCTCTGTCATAAACCCGGTTCCTGTGGACTCAGCGTCGTCACAGTGTTATAATTAGAAACATATTCTTTTTTTAAATTAAACTGGTGATCATCAGGTTAAATACAAATTCAGTTTTTTTTAAATATATGTTAAAAAATGGTACTTGACTAAAAGGGGTTTAGTTAATGATTAGGTTACCGTGGTTTGAGATTATAGCAATTTATAACATTTTGCTAGAGATTATAGTGCATTTAAAGAGCTGTTGTGAATGTCTGTGGCTGTCTTGAGGAGTGCGAAAGTGTGGAAATTGGCTCATAAAAAGGACGAGCAGGATGTGAATGCTTTTTACAGGTCAGAATCTAAAATGACGGTAGTAAGAAATTCTAACAGTTAGGATGGAGTTGTAGGGACTCGCGGATGAGGAGCAGATTTTCTTGCACATTAATCTGACAATAAATGTGGCACACCCAGTTTTTCTGATGCTTACCCAGAGTCTCTTTTCTGGTTGCGCTACTGGCCTGTATCCTGGATATTATCTTTGTTTGGATCATTTGCCTGGCTTTTTAGTTTACGACTTTGGATTACTGCTCATTACAGCATTTGAATCCTCAGCCTTCAAGTCTTGGAGTATGTCATTACACCTACATTGTGTAATTATGCAGTATATTATGTAATGGCAATAAATTTTGACCTTGTGGGGTCATTTTTGTCCCTATGAGGAAACAAGCTTATAAATCACACAGATTGAAGTGTTTTGAGAATCTAAAATCTGTGATCATGAAGGAATTGTAAATCTAAACAGTTTTCAGTCCTGCAGTACAAGTGTAGTAAATAGGATGCATTATTACTGCAGTTTTTAAGGCTGTTGTCCTGTTTCTCTGTAACTTGTATCTTTAAGTGTTTGTCTGGGACTGACATCTTGTAGATACACAGATCAGGCATAAGTTGTCTAGCCATCACAATTTGGCCCTTGTCAAATTCACTCAAATCCTTGAGATTGCCCATTTTTCCTGCTTCTCACATCAACTTGAGGACAAAATGTTCACTTGCTGCCTAATATGTCCCACCTACTAACAGGTGCCATGATGAAGACATAATCAGTGTTATGTCCATAGTAATAATGTTATCATGGTTCCTCATTTCTAGTCAAGAAGAGTCAAACTTATGTTTACTTAAATATCAGCCAATTGTGTCAACGCTAAACTCAGCATTAATAAGTAACCTGCTTTACATTCAGAGACACACCTGTTTTACACACGTCACTCAAACACAGAACCAATAAACGGGAATCACATGCGTTCAGGGAAAAAGAAACTGAAGTGTATTTGAGCTTGCGTCTCTGTATTTATACAGTAAAATGGCAGAAGCCAGCGCTTTCCAGGATGAGATCATGTGTGCAGTGTGTCTGGATCTCCTGAAGGATCCAGTGGCCATTCCCTGTGGACACAGTTACTGTAAGAGCTGTATTACAGACTGCTGGGATCAGGAGGATCAGATGAGAGTCTACAGCTGCCCTCAGTGCAGACAGACCTTCAGTCCAAGGCCTGCTTTAGCCACAAACACCATGCTGACTGAAGTGGTAGAGAAACTGAAGAAGAGGAAACGTCCTGCTGACTGTGACGTTGGAGCTGGAGATGTTCAGTGTGACGTCTGTACTGGAGGAAAATACAAAGCCGTCAAGTCCTGTGTGATGTGTCTGAACTCTTACTGTCAGAATCACCTTGAACAACATGAGAGTTGGTTTAAAGGAAAGAGACACAAAGTGATTGATGCCACTGGACGACTGCAGGAGATGATCTGCCAGAAACATCAGAAGCTCCTTGAGGTTTTCTGTTGCACTGACCAGAAATGTATATGTGTGCTCTGTATGGATGAACATAAAAACCACGACACTGTATCAGCTGCAGCACAGAGGACAGAGAAACAGGTATTTAAAACTAGACACTGGTGAAATATTGCTGACACTCATTAGGGGCAAGCCCTGAAAGGATATTGTAGCTGTACATTTTCTTCTTCTTCTTATTATTATTATTATTTTCCAACGGGAGTCTATGGCAGCCCTATGAAAGGAACATGGGAAAATGATGAAATTTGGCACACTTGTAGCACACTCAATAGCACCACCAATTTTCAAACGGTTATAACTTTTGACCCCCTTGTTCTAGTAAAACTTAGTACACCTGATTATGTGGTAATCACATTCAGTTGCATACATTAAGACCCCACCCATTACAGTAGCAACCATTTTGCTACTCCTTAAAAATTGATCCAAATTCTTCCCAAAATTGGTGATCTTTGGACTGAGCTGCACAAAAAACACTTAGTTGTTTTTTGTTGTTGTTGTTTTCAAAAGTTATGATGCTGCAAACTTAATAAAGTTGACATAAAATTGGTTCTAAGGCTATATCTTGGCCAAACGTTGACCAATTGATCAATTCATCAACACGATGACTTGAGGGTCCATGCCAAATTTGAGAAAAGCACCACCTATGGGTCATGAGATACTTAAAATGGCAATTTTGCTTATAACTTTCAAACACTCAATCAGAAAATTATGTAATTGGAGTCTAGGGATTTCTTGGGTCATGCTGAATCTGAGGATATATATTGGCAGGATTGGCTGAACCATGTGTCCGCCATTTTGAAATTTGACATAATTTGCAATATCTCTTGAACCTTTTGACATATCTGCACAAAAATTGTTAGGGATTATCGACAGCATGTCCCGGAAGTAGCTGAGAAGTATCACCAGTTCATAACGGTTTTGTTCTTCCTGCTCTGCACTATGCTACAGCCCTTCGTGGCTTGGGCCCGTAATCGCTGCTTGCAGCTATATTTTCATGTCTTTATATCGGCACCCATATTAACAGCATGCAGCATTCACACAGCATTGCCTTTATTAAGACTATCTTACAAATAATAGGCTTTGATTAAGCAACATAACATAACAGAGTCAACTATTCAGCCATTCTTTGACAAAATAAATACTTTTATCAGTCAAAGTACAAGCTCTTCTACACAGCAGAAACAGTGTGAAACTCAATGGGCGTGGTCTAAAAAACTAGGTGCGTTCAGGTGCACTGTTGGCGTGTTGCTATTTTGAGGCGACTGAAAATGATTGCACCAGTGACCTACTAAAACTTGGTCTAAAGTCAAAGGTGCAGTATTTTTATTAATTTATTTACAGGGTGCATTTGTAATATGCACCTAGAGATAGGTGCACAACATGTGTACACTCTGCTTATTGCATACACAAGGACGCACAGGAGCAGCACACAAAAATGCCAAATATTAAATTAAAGGATTACAATGTAAAAGATTATTATTGTGTACACTTTAACCTTGTGCACGAGCAGATCCTCCTCTGGAAGCGTCTTTGCTCTTGCAAATTCTTGCAAAAATCCTGACTGGAGTTTCACTATGGTCTTCACTTGGTCTTCAACAAGCCCAAAAGAGCCCATGTTACACCTCTCTTTATCTCCTTGCACTGGCTCCCAATTGCGGCTCGTATCAAGTTCAAGACTCTGATACTTGCATATAGGACAACCACAGTTACTGCACCTGCTTATCTGCACTCGCTATTGCAAATCTACACCCCCTCCAGAACTCTGAGATCTGCTAGTGAGCGACGCCTTGTGGTACCATCACAGAGAGGTGCGAAATCACTATCCAGAACATTTTCTTTTACTGTTCCTGGCTGGTGGAACGATCTTCCTACCCCTATCCAGAATGCTGATTCCCTGACAAGCTTCAAGCGACAGCTTAAAACTCATCTCTTTCAACTCTATTTGCTGTTACCATAAAAAAAAAAAAATCTCTTTATTTCTTCCCTTTCTAGCTTGTACTTGTCTGAAGCACCACTTGAAATCTGGTATTATAGCACTGCCTGTGTCTGTTTGTCTCCTTAAGAAGAATCGCTCTATGTTCTCCCAACTGTATGTCGCTTTGGACAAAAGCGTCTGCCAAATGCCTAAATGTAAATGTAAATGTAAATAAATAAGTCTACATGATGAAAAGAAGGCTTTAAAAAGATCGGTTTCATTGATCAAAAATCCTGATCTGAGCACCCCTAATAAAAATGTTGCCACATTTAAATAAAGATTTTAAAATGTGGACTGTCACTAATTTTAAGTTTAGCTAATTGCCAACCTTCTTGTAAACAATTAGCAGATATGTGTCACGAATCGGGCCTGTGGCCTTCCAGCCGTCCACCACTAGATGTCGCTTCCACACTGCATTCACTCTCACACCCCACAGACTGTCACAGACTACACTTCCCATCATCCTCCCATCATCCTGTTTCCCTGTTGCCTACCTGGATTGTTTATCTCTGCTGATTGTCTGCCACCTGCCTTATTGACCTTGCCTGTTCTATGGATTATTCTATTGTTTGATGGCTGCCTGCATGACCCCTCTGCTCAGACTCTGACTATGATGCTGGTTTGTCTTTGTTGTGTTTGACGCTGTCTGTGACCCCAGCCTGTCTGTTTCTGATAAGTGTTTAACCCTCTGGGGTCTGAGGTGATTTTGGGGCCCTTGAGGTGTGTTGACATGCCCTGACATTTGTGCTTATTTCAGCTACTTATAACATACTATTTGCCCATATGTATTTTTTTTTGTATTCAGCACAAACTGTGCTACAATAATATGTGAGAAAAATGGATGTACAAAAAAAATATTATGCGTGGTTAGCACATTTTAGGAAAAAACATTTAGCTGAAACAAGGCCTTTAAACACATACTGAATAGTTCTGACGAAATCATTTGAGTAATCAGTCTTGTAGGCTAGAATATTTACTTCACAATGATGTGAGAATCATTCTGACAACTTCATCACAAACAAAGATATAATGATTTGAATTTTGAAAGTAAGTTTTTGGCCAGCATTGCCATATTAATGGGAGTGTTAATAGCTCTGAATATTCATGTAATTCACACAAGGAGAGACAAAAGACACTCCCACAATGGCTAATGTTCGCCCATCAAGTGAGAATGCTCAAAGATTTTCATCTATTTCATTATAATTCCTCTATGTGGAAAAGTGTTGTGCCTTGCTTGCAGTGCTAAAAATGTGAAGATATATTAACACTTTTCACTAGCAAATCTGTTAAAAAAGGGTGCACTGCAAAAAATTTTTTTTAGTTTAGATTTTTTTTGTCTTGTTTCCAGCCAACATATCTAAAAATTCTTAAATCAAGAAGGATTTTCTAGACAAGTAAAAATTATTGTCTTGTTTTCAGAAAAAAATAAGTCAAAATTAAGTGAGGTTTTGCTTAAAACAAGCAAAATAATCTGCCAATAGGGTAAGCTAAATCTTATTTCAAGCAGAAGGCTAGATTATTTTTCTTACCCCATTGGCAGATTATTTAGCTTGTTTCAAGCAACAACTCACTTAATTTTAACTTCTTGTGTCTGAAAACAAGACATTAATGTTTACTTGTCTAGAAAATCCTTCTTGATTTAAGAATTTTTAGATATTTTGAGCATACAGATAACAATTAGAGAATCTATATTATTATCGCTGTTTCTGTAATGCCAAACAAGTACACATAATTACATCAGTAAAATATTAGATTTTTAGAAATATTTGATTACAGTGCACTTACAAATGCTGATAACAAAATAAAAGAAACTACATTTTTATTACTAATATCAATCAATAATAACCACGCATAACAAAAACAACAGATTTTGTAACGTCAAACAAGTACACATACTTCAATATTATGGCGAAGCAAACACAATTACATCAGTGAATTATTATATCTGTGCATTTACTCGATCGCAAAAACTGAACTACTCCTGGTACTGCCGTAGAAATAATGTTAATAAAACTACCTCAGACTCAAGTGAAAGAGTCATATGTGATGCAGGTATGCGATCACTAAAAACAGTACAGTCCTATTACTTTTATATCGTATTTTGTTTTATATTATAGCCTATAGAGCATGAAACCTTCAGTGCGTCGTAAGAATTTAGATACATATAAATGGATTGTATTGTATTGTATGAATTGTACCTATAATTTTCACTCGAGTTCAAACCTTTTAGCCAGGAGTTATAGTTTTGGAAAAACCCAGCTATGTGTTCAAGTTTATGAGAATAGCACGTTAACTAATGCAAATAAGAAACATTACTTGCTCATCAGAACGATCGCCTCACGTGGATCAGCTGCGTGTCGCAATTTGTTCTTCATCTGAGGTGAATTCTGTGTTTAGTCCTCTCAGTGTGTCTTATTCCATAAGTGAACAGTAGCTGAGATGAACTAGGCTAGGCTAAATCAAAATATTAAAATGGGGGATGGGGTGCGCAAAACAAAATATTTTTCGGAGGTAAGCGTTAAAACAATGCCCTGACCATACAGTGCAGTCAAGAATAACTTAAAGAGGTTACCAACAAAACTGGACGAGCTTTTGTCTCTTGCTACAGGTGAATCCTCGCTATGCTGCGCGTTTTAAGTGTGAGTTCATTTGCACTTGTAATGTATATTTTTATTCGTTGTTACTAAATAAACGATAGAGTGAGTGAGACTGTTCTGTCATAAATCGCATACCTTTTATTCCTGAACTTTCTACTGTCTGTTATTGGAAACGAAAGCTACTGGTTGATGTCTCGGTCTCAAGTTTACACGCTTTTGGTCCGTGCACTAGATCTCGCCCAGAACTCATGCTGTCTGTGGTAGTTTGGAAATCACTGAGGCTGTTTGTCCCTTCCATTGCTTTGGTTTTCACTATGTTACTGTGCTATTTCAATAATGAATCCAGCATAAATATGTGGATGACATTCCCGAAACATTGCAGCGTGTGTGTCCGAAAAAGAAAGTTGCATATAAACTCTGAATGGGTTATAGTCAGTGGTGTGGTTCCTGAAGAAGTGGCAGGGCTCAACAATAAGGACTGCCCGATGGCCCGGGGCCAGCGTGCGAGACGCTCGGGACAGTAGACAGGATTGTCACTGGCCCGATCGGGCAAGTGATACCACCGAGTATCGAAAAACGTCTTGTCGGTTGGTACCAAACTTCGATACCTAAGGGGTTAATCTCGTCAACGTCAGTGAGCCAATAAGACTGCAGCGCTACGTGTGTTCAACTAGAAGCGGGAAGATCGATTGGTGTTTGACATCTAGCTTACACTGGTTATACTCAGCTATGTTTACACCGGTGAGTTTTTGTTTAAAAATGAAAGCAATCCTCATCCATGCTGGCGTTTCAGAATCTATGTCCATACTACACGACCAAAAGTGCGCGTTGTGCGATCGCTCTTGCACACTGTAGCATTAAACATAAGACAATAAGTAAGGGATAATCAACGGTTTGCTTTGCATTAAAGGATTTTAAATGCACACCGCGGAGGCTAATACCCGCAAGTAGGCTATTGCTCTTTGCAGTGCAGTATTTGACCAATGGGTAAAAATCAGACACAGAGATGGAATAGTGCGATAAGATCACATTTATTTGAATGAACTATAGCATTTTTTTTTTCAATACATTATCGATTGAACGAGAGAGAGAGAGAGAGAGAGCGAACAAGACGGAGAGAGATAAAGGGAGAGATGACGAGTTGTTCGTGTTAACGTTACCTGAATGCTGCGCGTCTCTCTCTAAGAATTGATTTTACCACCTTGTTGCTGAGGAATATAATGTAGCGATTTTGATAATGTTGGCTATTTTATTACTAAGAATCGCAGAGGACGCGCTGACAAGTTTGATCTCCGACCTCTCTCTCTCTCTCTCTCTCTATGTGTGCGTTAGTGTGCATCAATTAAAGCAGCGCATTAATATAGAACGGTGATTAAACTTGTGCATTAAATGGTTTTACAGCATACCTGCCAGCCAATATATTCCGCTTTTACTCAAATCTTACTTTAAACCTCCTGCGAGTGATTGTTACAACTTCTGTTTTCCGTCTAATGTGTGTTTTGGCCATGTAATGTTGCTGAAATGTGTTATGTCCTCTGAGTCAGAACAACGATTGTGGAAGAGAGACATTTAACATTATAGATGCCGGCAGACAGCGCTGAAAGGTTCTACTACTTATCAGTAAATTAGTGTAAAATGAATAGAAATTATAATTCTGTCTGGGCTATGCATTTTAAAACGAACATGCACTAGTTTAAACGTAGTCTAACAGATGTGTAAACTGAAAACTTTAAGCTTTATTAAAATTTTTGCTGATTTATTGCGTTGGATATATTTTTGTTTCTTTGTGCAGTTGCTCAGGAGTCTTTGAGTCTGTGTTAATGTCAAGAAGCTGAACATTTTTTTTTTATTTAAAATTGATTTTATAAAACTGGTATAGGAAAAAGTATCGTTCAGGAATGAGTATCAGTCAAGGTATCAGCATCGTATTGAAAATTTTGGAACGATACCCAGCCCTAGTCACTAAAATTCGCCTGCGACCATTGTCAATATGTGGGCAAATACGATCTTAGAATCGAGAAACAGTTTGTTTTTAAGCCAACGTTAACTTCTCTGTGATGTTGTGAACACATTCATTTTTTGGTGGGGCCAGTGAAAATTTTGGCAGGGCAAGTAAAAATCTGAACCACAGTAGAGAAAATCATTAATGTTGAACCCTGAGTGGGCATACTCTTCGCATACATGCATATCTCTAATAAAATGGGTCGGGTTTTCTCTGTGTTAGAGTCATTTTTAACTTACTATTTTACGTATACGTTTACTGGATCCTTTGACAGAAAAGTTAACTGGGTTTACTGCTATAGGACATTTCTGATCGTAAAAACCTGCTTATTTTTATTTGTAAGGTATTGTTTTCGTTATTATAAACTGATTCAAAGGTAATCAATCATAAATATTACCTTTTCCAGTGGCGCGCCTGCCCTAATATGCTTTCGCTTATGAACAGCAACATCTGCGGCGCGGGAGAAAGAGCGGGCGCATCAGGCACAATCATCAAACATATTTCAAAGCAAGCCAGCGCCATGGTCCTGACCACATTATCGCTATCTCTACAGTGTCTGGATTATGGCTAATGCAGGACACAAATGATGTGCGCAGGGGGTATTATTAGAAGTGGGTCCACTACATCACTGATTACAGAAAGTGCGCAACTCGCGCTCCCTTTAACTACAAAGCATCACTCAACTTCACTGCGATCTCAGAAAGTTCCTTTATAAACAATTAAGGTCTCTAAAATACAAAACAAATCTCTAATTACATCACATTTGCACTTAGTTAATGAGATGATTCACCAGCGCGCAAAACGAAACCAGGGCTTTCAGCGGTAAGTGCATTCTGACAAAAACGTTTCTAATTGGCCATTGCATTCAAGAAATCAACAGATATGCATGTGATTGGGCTACATTGCTTAACCATGCAATAACACATTGGATAGCTTGCTTTCATTTTGTTTTCGTATTTAGCAGCATCTGGTACCCCGGGGCAGACATCTAGGATTCCATGATTCCTTTTTAAGATGGCATGATATTTCCCTTATAACCAAAAGATGGCAGCAGAGGCTTAGTTATTGGCTGCAGCTGCCATTTAAACGCCCTAGTCTTGCTTTTCGAGTCATTATAAAATTAGGGGGTCGTGGAGCTTTTGCTATGTTTTTGGGGGGCCTTACCCCTCTGAAGTTTGGGAAGCTCTGCCCTAGGGGGTTATTTATGCTCTCCCTGCTCCTATCCATGCTAGGCTGCATGGATGGTCAGGGAGTGTTTGCCCAGAACAGAACCATACCCCTAACAGAAAATATATGCTAATTGTAAGTTATCTTTGACGATAGTGGTCCTGACAAAAAGTTCTTCCAGAACCAGTCCTTTCACAGCTGGTCCTTCCAGTGCTGGTTACTTTATGGCTAATCCCTCCATGGTTGATTACTCCAGAGCTGGTCCCTCCACAGATGATTCTTCCAAAGCTGGCTCCATCACGGCTGATCCCTCTACAGCTGGTCCTTCCAGAGCCAGTCCCTCCGCAGCTGGTGCCTCCAGAGTTGGTTCCTTCACGGCTGATCCCTCTATGACTGGTTCTTCCATAGATGGTTCCTTCATGACTGGTTCTACCAGTAAGACTCGGGAGATGAAATTAAGGCTCAAAGGAATTTATTTAACAATGCCGATATAAAAGATAAAGTTTGGCGTAGGCCCCATCTGAAGCTTGAATCCGACGTAGTGGATTCCGGCTAGCACTGCCGAGACGAAGGCAGGAGAGGAGCCTACCCCCCGTAGACAGGGCCAACCTGGTGGTGGTGGGGAGGAAGGAGGGGAATGTCAGAGTCGGTTACTGCAAACACAAAGAAGGGTGAGTTAAGAGCTTTTATATACATGTGTAAGATAGTGATTGGCTGGAACTGATCGTTCTAAGTGACATAGCATTGAGTCTTCCTGGTAGAACCTGCGCAGAGCTTCCATTTCCTCCACTGCTGGTTCTTCCAAAGCTAGTTTCTTCACGGCTGATCCCTCCACGGCTGGTTCTTTCAGAGCTAGTTCCTTCATGGCTGATCCCTCCACTGCTGGTGCCTCTAGAGCTGGTTCCTTCATGGCTGGTCCCTGCATGCTTTATCCGTCTATGACCAGTCACTCAGAGAAAAGAAAAACGTGCCAAATATGCAGGCCAAAAGATGTTAAATCTGTCAGTTTTTGCAAAAAAGACACTGAATTACTATCTGTTGCATGTGCAGCAATGTGTGAAATAATTACAATTTGTATGCAAATAGTTAAATTATATTTATTTATGATTATTTAAATGTTTTATTCCTTTTATTTACTGTTTGATAATAATTGTGTTTGTTATAATTTTAGCCTAAAACAGGTGTTACTGATATCTGGGAAACAACAATGCTTTCCATGCTTCCTTTTCTAACAAAATTGTAATGTCTAGTCGTAATCATAATACAAAACTTGATATTTATCCAACCAAAAAATATCTAAAAATTGAAAAAAGTAGCCTTTTATAATGTCTAAATATTTTTCTAAATGCAAAACCTAATAAAACGAAGAAATTGTCTAAAAAAACAATGGGAATCCAAAAGCGTCTGCATATAGGGAGCTATACAGGAGGTTGCTTGACATTACACAAGTTTTTAAATCTTTAATGCCACCAATGGCACAATTTTCAGTTTAAAAATGGATTTTAAATACTATATATATTAATTCCAATGGAAAAAATAGCTTATTAAAATTGTATAAATATTGCATAGTATCATAAAATCTCCTACAAAATTCTAAATAATAATCAAATAATATAATTGAATAAAAAATGTATTGCATTGATTTTCCTAATTTAAAAAAAAAGTTACATTTCATGGCTTTGGTCTCTTTTGACTGCGAAGAAGGTAAGTGTGTGACTCCTAAACAAAGAGGGCCAGAGGGTTAAGACTAAAATTTTTACTCTGAGTGGCTGTATGGCCCTAGATCAGTAACCTTTAAACTGCCTCACCCAATGTTGACTGGATTTATCTGTTCACATGATGATGTAGTGGCAGTAGTTTTCTGTGACATTCACTATCAACCATTTGTCCTGCAGAAACAGCTGAAGGAGACGCAAAAGACGTTCCAGCAGAGAATCCAGCAGAGAGAGAAAGATCTTCAGCAGCTGAGAGAGGCTGTGGAGTCTCATAAGGTGAGTCTGGAGAAGAAGAGAAGTTTGTCTCAGTCTCAGTTCAGACTCTCTTGTCTCTTTCAGTCCCACTGAAGCCTGAATCACTGTGTGTCCTAATAGCGCTCTGCACAGACAGCAGTGGAGGACAGTGAGAGGATCTTTACTGAGCTCGTCCTCTCTATTGCAAGAAGCCGCTCTGAGCTGGTACGGCTGATCAGAGATCAGGAAAAGCGTGCAGTGAGTCAAGCTGAAGGACGACTGGAGCGACTGGAGCAGGAGATCAATGATCTGAGGAGGAGAGACGCTGAGCTGGAGCAGCTTTCACACACACAGGATCACATCCAGTTCCTGCAGGTAATAGAGATCTAGAAGATCATAGTGGACTTAAGCCAGATCCTGCTGTGACAGGAGACTCACAGAGAAAAATTTCACCACTTACAAATGGCTCTGGAAATCTCTTAGGAATCATTTCTTTCAGCTCTAAACATAAAATATCTAAAAACAATTAAATTGTTATTCATCTACTGCACAAAAGCTACAAGAACAACTAATACACAATAAAAACAATTAACAGGTGCAAGCATGGGCAGAGTTTCTATGTATTATTGAGCAATGTAGCCAATCACCAGTTGTGGATGAAGTACACAAAGTACTTGAGAAAAACTACAGATACAATAAAATATTATTCCAGTAAAAGTACTCATTTTTCAATTGTACTTAAGTGAAAGTACAAAAGTACTGTGTTTTTTTGCTTAAGTAAAAAGGGTACTGCCAGATTTATTTTACAATTATTTATAGGCTACTTACACTCTTAAAAATGAAGGGGCTTTAAAAGGTTCTTCATAGTGATGCCATAGAAGAATTTTTGGTTCATTTTAGGGTTAGGGTTAGCCCACACGTGTTAGTTGAACTGCCTTCAGATTGATGTGTTTCAACAGACTTGGAATGTATTTGTTGTATTTTTAATTTGTATATTTATTTTTCAGTGGATACAAACAGTACATCAGTCAGTCAAGTTCAAAGGGACACTTGTTTAGGAAAAAGTACTCTGAAGTTGTGTAGAATGTCTGAAGTAAAGAGCTTTAAATCTGTATTTAATGGATCTGGATTTGCACTATTCATATCCCAGGAGAGCTCAATCGTGCAGCCGATGTGCTCTTACGACAGCTCACCCTTCCTGGAGAATGGAGACTCCATCCCCAGGTGGTCCAGTTCATTTGGAGTCAATTCGGGGAGGCTTAGATAGATCTGTTCACCTCCCTGGAGTCCTCCCACTACCAGCTCTTCCACTCCCTCAACGAGGCTCCCCTCTACAGGCACGTGTTGCCACACAGCTGGCCCCGGGTCCCCTCAAATACTCCTTTTTCCCCAGTGAGCCTCCTTGCACAGACCCTGTGCAAGATCAGGGAGGACGAGGAGCAGGTTCTGCTGGTTGTGCCATACTGGCCTACCCGGACCTGGTTTGCGACCTTATTCTCCTCCCTGGAAGATTCCCTTGAGGATAGAGCTTCCTTCTCAGGGGATGGGCACTATCTGGCACCCACGCCCAGATCTATGGAACCTACACGTGTGGCTTCTGGATGAGATGTGGTAGACTTCACTGGTAGACGCTATCACTCAGGCTAGAGCCCCCTCTACAAGGCAGGCCTATGCTCTGAAGTGGGGTCTGTATGTTGATTGATGCTCCTCTCGCAGAGAGGACCCACAGAGGTGTTCGGTCGGAGTTGCCAGAGTGGTGGTCTCTTTCAACTTTGAAAGTGTATGTTGCAGCAATTGCAACATATCACGATGCAGTGGACAGATCGTCCCTTGGGAAGCATCACCTGGTTGTCAGGTTCCTGAGAGGTGCAAGAAGGATATAGACCGGACCTCTTCCCTTCTTGGGATCTTTCCGTTGTCCTCCAAGACCTTTGGAGAGCCCCCTTCGAGCCGCTTGGTTCAGTTGAGCCAAAATATCTGTCACTTAAGACCTTACGGTTTGCTATTTACATTTCAATGCACCAATAACCAATAACAGTGACTGTGCTCCGGTAGAGATCTCCTTTACCCCCGCCGGTTGTGGCATCATGTCTCAGTATCGTCACGGTCATCGCCGTGTTCCCCTGTATATCTATAGCTAGAATAGGTATATTCTTCCTCTAGTCCACATGACTCTCACATGTCACCTTTCAAGTCAAGTCAGCTTTATTTATATAGTGCTTTTTACAATACAAATTGTGTCAAAGCAACTTTACAGTATCAAATGGGAAAGTAATAAATCAATAATTCAAAAAGAAACTTTAAACAATTTTAGTTTGAGGAAATTAATCAATAGTTCCAAATTAATAAATTGTTTATTGAAATAAATTTCAGCTACCGCACAAAATAAGCTCTGGACGTTCTGAAAAAAATCTAGATTGTATAGGCTTCTTTTGTACATTTTGGAGGCAGGAGCAGGACAAAACATCAATGTTGTGGGTGGGAGCTGGACAAGATAACATATTTCTATTGGAGCGGGTGGGCACAGCACAGAATCCTACAGGAGTGGGACTGAAAAATCCATCCTGCACAGGCCTCTACCCCTGTGTTTTATTTGTCTTTTGTTGGTCAACGTGCCTGCGTGTGTGTTCTTGTTTCTGGTGCCCTCATGTGGATTTACTCCTTGTTTCAGGTTTTGGATTATCTGTGCATGTGCTTTTGTCAATTAAACTGTGCTTGATTCTCCCTTGGTCTTGTCCCTGCTCACGTTATAGTTTTGATTTCTGTTTTCTGTAGAGTTTCCAGTCTCTCTCAGCACCTCCTGGATCTACAGACGGAAATGTAAATCCCTTCAGTTCTCTCTTCCCTTTTGATGGTCTGAGAGAATCTGTCCATCAGCTGAGAGACAAAATGGAAGCTTTCTGTAAAGTGGAGCTCAAGAAGATCTCAGACAGAGGTAAAGACCTGGAGATTTGTCTGCTCTCAGAAACGAGTCCATCATCATCTCATATCATGGAGAACATCATATTAGAAATGTTTTAGGAATAGATGCAGGATCATGAGAATCACACTGTTCATGTCTGTTGATTTCCACAGTCACATCCACCAACATTGTTCTCTGGACCAGGAACGACTTCCTACAATGTAAGTCAGTAAAAAAACAAGCAGAAAAACTCACTGAGTGTGTTCATGTTCTTCCTGTAGAAGGTGAAAGAAGAGTTTTATAATTGATGATGTAAATGATGATTTGCACAGGATATCTGCTCATCTGTACTGAGACACTGATGATACACTGAACATGAAGAGTTCAGCTACATGAAAAGATGAAACAGATTCATAATTCCTGATTCTGATGTGTTTTATCTCCATCAGATTACCGTCAACTCACTCCGGATCTAAACACAGTGAATACACGCTTCAGTCTGTCTGAGAACAACAGAGTGATTACTGTCACTGGTATAGTCCAGTCGTATCCTGATCATCCAGACAGATTTGATGTGTCTCAGGTGTTGTGTAGAGAGAGTGTGTGTGGACGCTGTTACTGGGAGCAGGAGTGGAGTGGAGATCTTGGTGTGTGTATATCAGTGTCATATGAAATCATCATCAGGAAGGGACGGGTTAATGAGAGTAGGTTTGGAAATAACAATCATTCCTGGTGTTTGTTCTGCTCTCCTTCTAATTACACATTCAGACACAATAACATAAGGACTATTCTCCCTGTGAAGTCCATCAGCAGTAGAATAGGAGTGTATGTGGATCACAGTGCAGGAACTCTGTCCTTCTACAGCGTCTCTGACACAATGAGCCTCATCCACACAGTCCACACCACATTCACTCAGCCACTCTATCCTGGGTTTTGGGTTAATTTTGGTTCATCAGTGAAACTGTGTTGATGAATCAGAATAGACTGTAGAGCGATTCTACCCATAATGCTTTGAGCTGTATGATGAATCAGTAACAGTGAGATGTTAAAGAGTATTTTCTTTTCTCTTCATGACATTAATACTGTAGCTGAACTTCTGTTAGTGATATAACATGTCAGAATAAATGTGTGTAATAAATCCTTATATAGACAGTAAGATCTCTGTGTGTGTGTGTGTGTGTGTGTGTGTGTGTGAGAGTCCTGCTGAGTGACCATGTGTTTTTGTGCTTTTCTCAAAGTCTGTTTGTGTTGAAATCAGTCTGTTTAGTTTTCAATGTAGTGTCACATCAACCATTTATACTTTTAATATCAAAATTACCTTTCAGTTCAAATGATTACACACAGTCAATAAAGTTTTGTGTTCTTTTATCTTCTGTTTTTATTGTCATGCATTTAATTGTTAACCATGGAATTTGTTTTTGTCTGAATGTTTCTCTTATCACTTCAGAGTTTTTTTATTTCCCTGAAGAAAGTTCCCCCAAGCAGGGAAAGAAAGTCGCGTTTGGACATTTGCGTGGCCGAGATATGATTATTGATTACACTGATAATTGTCTCAATTATTTCTTAAGGCAAATTTCGAGAAACTTAAGCGAGGTGGCGGGTCTCTCTGTTTTCTCAGAATGATTCTTCAGATCGGAATACCTAGTTTGGAGCAAACTTTTTGAATGGTGCTAATGTTGGTGGCCAGGGGAAAAAGGTGAAACGATAAAGAAATCATCAAGCAAATTGCTGCAATTATTGGTGAGTATCCAGCATAGGGCTTCAGAAAGTGTGTAAAATTTTGGACTGCTTTCACGCTTGAAAGATACTGAGCAGGATTACTATTGCAATGACAGTACATCAGTAGGGTAAAACTAACCTGTCTCACAACGGTCTAAACCTAGCTCACATTCCCTAATAGTGGGTGAACAATCCAACGCCTGGTGAATTCTGCTTCGCAATGATAGGAAGAGCTGACCTTGAAGGATCAAAAAGTGAAGTCGCTATGAACACTTGGCCGCCACAAGCCAGTTATCCTGTGATAACTTTTCTGACACCTCCTGCTTAAAGGGTACATAACATTCACAGTTTCACCTAATCTCATATTAATACTGAGTACCTATAGAGTAGTACTGTATCCTTAATATCTCCAAAAAGTCTTTAGTTTTATTATATTTATAAATGAAAAATACAGTTTTCCGATTTTGTCCGGAAAAAAGCTGAACTTCTGGAGGCACGCCGTGGGTGGAGCTAAGTTTGACGATCACTTGCATTAGGATTGCCAATAAAACAGACATTTGATGCTGTTTCACTTACCAACCTCAGTTCTGAATCATGACCGGGATCTTTTATAGCTGGGACCACTCCATCTTTCAGTATCAAACAATGTGCAAAGTCAGCGTCGAACTGGTCTTCGTATATGAAACATTCAACAACAAACACACACTTGCAAAACTCCATTACTGCCCCGGAAAAAGGAACTGCATCCACTGTTTATATAACGCTGGGTTCTTCAGGAAGCTGAGCAAAGTTATCTTCGCCTTACAACCAAAACCACACTTCTTTAGAGACATTCTTCCCGAGTGAATCCCTTGCAGAGCGCAGCCGAATGAAGCACGTTGATGGGCGTGCTCTCTTTCTCAAGGTCTAGTCGACGTGATCGTGGGAGTTCCACCACTGATTACGTCATTAATGCCATGGTCGAAAAAAAAAAAACAGCCGAAACTTGTACCAACCTGGAAGTAAGATTTTTGGCAAAGAAATTGGGCTGCCAGTTGCCCATTCTTGACTTTTGTGGTAACAACCCAGCCAACATTGATATGTGGGCCCCATATGGGTTATACTCGGGCAGCATGGGATCTATGTGGGCATGGGCTGAAAATGGGCAATTTGTGTGGGCCCCATGTGTGTTTCACAATGTGGGTCCCATATAGGTTTGAACATATGGGACCTTCATGGAATCTATGTGGGCAAAATTATTTCACATTTAAAATACATCCTTATACCTTTAAATATTTGGTCAGTAATCATTTTTAACAAAGAATATAGGTTTTGTGCATCTGATCAACAACTTTTTAAATGAAAAAAAATAATAATTTAGTTTGAATTAGCAATATTACATTGTTAGCCTGCTTCTGCATTTATCATAATTTATTTGTTTTCTTTTACTGTACACATTTTAGCAGGGATGATCACAAATTCCAGAATTAAATGGGTCTCATGAGAGCACACTCAACATCTCATCTCTGAACTTCGCTTGACAGAGTAGTCCTGCATTCAACGTTTTGTTTCTTCACATAATTTCATATCATAATAGCATAGCTCTTTGTTGAAAATAAGCGGATATTTAAAATATAAAATATTTAAAAAGCTCAAATTAGAGGAATTCTAGTCCCGGCGCAAGGATACTGTTTCTTCCAAGCAGCGGAGTGGCGGCGCCGGCGAAGCGGGAGACGGGAGTCTTTGTTCATTTCAGCAATTCAAGGACGTGGGCGTGGAGCAAAAATGTACAGGTAAATGCGGATTTAATAAACATGTCTCTGTGTTATGTGTTCTCGAACATTGGAAACTTTGTTTTTATAGTTTGAATGACCTTTAAACTAAAGTAGCTTTTAAACTAATATCTGTTTTTTTTGGCCGTAACAGTTAATAACGTAAAATGCTGCACACGTTTAAAACCGAGGACATTTCTGTTGACTCTGACGTGTAATGTTGTTTTTGCCTGACATTTATCCAGTCGTATTGGCAGTTATTGTTTGTTTATGCTTTGCTGTTTTTTTTTTTGTGGCTGTCTAACCGCCATTTTTCCACCTGAGGGAAAAATGAATTTCCTTGTCAGCCGACAGCCGATATAGCACAAATTTAATTTCGAATGACAATTGAAATTCTGAATTGGCTTTCTGACATAAGTTCTGAAATACGGGTTTTCAGGCTGTGTATCAGTAAATTTATTACGGCTGTCTTGATTAAACTGAAAAAAAAAATGAATAAGTGTCGATGATTATGTTGCTAAGCCTTAAGACCAATAACACACTTTAATGTTGATTTAATGAATGTAAGTTAGTGGCTAATCAGCGTTTAGATTAGTCATCACGCCGGAGTTTTGAATTTGGCGCTCACTGACTGAAAATGCATATAGCATGTAAGTAAGAGATATTTTACAGTTTGCACAGCTTCAGTTATTATAACGGGATGTTTTGCGAAGGTGCAAACCTCCACTAAAATTAATTTTGCCTAAATTAATTTTGTGTTTTTCTTTGCTGTCTTTATGTAATTTCTTCCCAGATTAAATAACCATTTTGTTTGTCATAATAATGAAATAACCTGTATAACTAACTCATAGACACTTCTTAGCTTTTTTGTGTTAGTGTAGCCAGAATCTGACATGTCAGAATTTGTAGTATTAATTAATGTGACATTGTGAAATTGTAAATATTGTGTAAATATTGTTAATAAATGCTGTTGAATATACAGCATGAACCCAACATATTTTAACTGATGTTCCATAATCATTAATAATGAAACATCTGTAAATGCGTTAATATATAAATATATAAAGCACAAAACAGTAAAAATGAATACAATTGTCCACCATATAAGAAAACATGTATGTTAATTAATATTACATATGCTTTTACAGGTGGGCAGAGGAAAAATACCATGATTAATGATGTGAAGCAGAAAAGGCTCCAAGTGGTTTACTGGGACTACAGATGAGTGGAATGAGATTAGAGAACAGCAGGAGAAAGACTGTCTCCAGGAGTGTTAACAGTTGTGTGTTGTTTTATTTTGTGTGTGTCTAAAATGTGTCGTTTTTGAGACAGTATATATTCAGGTTCAGTTCAGGTGAGTTTGTTGATTTTGTGTTTCTTTATTGTGACAGTGTGTCACTTTTAGTAGAGCATTGATGATTCTTAAAGGGATAGTTCACCCAAATATGAATATTCTGTCATCATTTACTGTCCATCATTGACTTGTTCCATTTACTTGTTCCAAACCACAAATGAATATATTTTAATGAAATTGAGAGATTTCTTACTGTCCACTATCACCTGGACTGACACTTTTAAATGTTCTGAAAGAGTCATAAAAATAAATTGTTTAAATCTAAATCTAATCTAAACCTGTTTAATATAAGTCTCCTGAAGAGACAGACACACTTTATGTGAACAGATGCCTGCTTTCTTGACACATGAGAACCAATGAAGTTTGTTCTTGTGCATGATCAATGTTTATATGTGAATAAAAGCTGAATCTAAATCTCTTCATAATGTAATGTGATCACATCTCTTCCGAATAGTTGAATTAAACCCTTGATTCATATAGATTTATTTTATAATGTCTTTATGAATGTTCTGAAGCATCAGAGTTTTGGACAAGTAACTTTAAAAAGACCAACAGAAATTACTCAGATTTAAATAAAATTATCGTCATTTGTTTTTCTGTAAATTATGGAAATTGGAGTGACATGAGGCTGAGCAAATAAGACAGAATTTTCATTTTTGGGTGAATTAAGCCTTTAACTGTTAATTGTCAATATTTGTTATGTTAGATTAGTTACTTAAGACCAGTTGGTGATGGTATGTCTCTGGTTTAATAAAATGTTAATGTTGATGTTCAACATTTTACAAAAATCTGAAAAGTATAAAAAAATGTGTCATAAAATGAAAATAAAGCATTATATTGGACCTGTACAACATTTTAATGTGTATATATGTTGATTTTTTTGTTTTGTGATTTTGTAGATGAATAAACTTTGGGGCCAGTCCAGCATCCATACTAAACCCTAGTACAGGGGTAGGGAACGTTGATCCTCAAGAGCCATGTCCCTGCAGATTTTAGCTCCAACCCTAATCAAACACATCTGAACAAGCTAATCAAGGTCTTCAGGATACAGGTTGGCATGTTTTTCTTCAGGGTTGAAACTAAAATCTGCAGGGACATGGCTCTCGAGGATCAACGTTCCCTACCCCTGCCCTAGTATATCCACATGTGCTTCATAAAGTGGGACTTATATGTGTTGCCCCAGTCAGGCCCCATATGAGATTCTTATGGGCTATATCAGATGGGGCCCACATGGAACCCATGGACAAACCCAAGTAGAACCCATATTTACAGTCCATATGGGGCCCACATGGACCCCATGATAAAATGTTGGCTGGGTTCTAAGTGGGACCAATATGGGTCTTATGGGGGCTATATGTGGGTTGCGTGTAATTCCCCATCTGGGCCCCATAAGGGTTTTGTGTGTGGCCCGCCCTGGCCCCAGTTATTAGAGGCCATTTGGGGCCCAAGTGGGCCCATCTAATGAAAACCTAAATGGGACCCATTCAGAGCCCACTATGAACCCATCCTGTCCCCATATGGGTTAACACACATGGGACCCAAGTGGAGCCAGTGGACAAAAATGTACGGGTCCCATCTGGGTTGCCCATACAGGGCTCAAGTGACAGCCCACCAAAAACCCACTTGGGGCCCATGTGGAAATGTTGGCTGGGAAGCTGGTAAAAGTTTGATGAGGTAACATTAGGAAAAATGTAACATGATAAACTTTCTTGGCTTACTAACAGACAACCTTTGCAACTAGTAATCTAAGGTTAAGTTAATTTTTAAAAGCAATTTAAAAGCAATACATCATTGGCAGCAAACTTACCTCAGAATTGACACTTTGCAGGAAGTTTGATTGACAGGATGAACTGATTCACACCAATCATAATGTCGAATCTGCCATTTTTGTCTAACAAACAAACCATGACAGGTGAGTAGAGTACACGTGGAGTGGAACAGCATTGCTTGTTGGACATTGCAAGAGTTACTAAGGGGGTAAGTCTTTGCAAAGGGTCAGTTGTTGATGCACTGTGAAAAGTTGTCCATTGAAAAGAAGAGGATGGACTGATTCTGATTGGTCAACAGATGCAAGGATGATATCACTCCCATCTATGAGCTTGCAATTTTTCTCAGCTGAAAAGACAATAGTCATGTAGGTTGTGAATTCATGATTGGGATCACTTGGAAATCACAAATAGTTTTAGTTTAAGTTCAAATACCAGAATCTGTAGCTCTAATGTGATTTAATGAATATGAGAAGAATGAAGCTGATGCTGTGAAAGTGCTGGATTGAAGTGAGCTACTAAAGATCAGTCAAAGCTGATGTTGGTGCAGGTTATTGGGAGAAGTGTGGAGCTGATGAGGTTTAATTTCTGTTTTCTGTAGAGTTTCCAGTCTCTCAATCTCTCACCTCCTGAGTCTACAAACGGAAATGAAGATCACTTCAGTTTTCTCTTCTTTTCTAATGACCTGAGAGAATCTGGTGTTACCAGTAGCTGGAGTGGAGTGGACAAGTGTATATATCAGTTTCATATAAGAGCATCAGAAGGAAGGGATTGGATAGTAAGTGCAGGTTTGGATATAACTGTCAGACCACTGAAGCCCCACTCCTTGTAGAAAACAGATCCATCAGTTTGATCAAGGAACTGTAAATCTGGACAGTTTTAATTCCTGCAGTTCAAGTGTAGAACTTAGGATGTTTTTATTGTGTTTTTATTGTTCTGCTTCTCCGTAACTTCTTACAGATTCTTGGTCTTGTTCAGACTATCAGTCCAAATCTGATTTTGGTTACACTTTATTTTGATAGTCCACTTTAGACATTCTACTAACTGTAAGTAACTTTGTAGCTACATGTCAACTACCTGTCAACTACACATCAACTAAATCTCATTATTTGCAACTACATGTCCACTAACTCTCAGAGTAGACTTTAGGGTTAGTTTAGGGTAGGTTTAGGGTTAGTTGAATAAGTTGACAAAGAAAGTATTAAAAGATATTAAGCAGACAGCCTACTAATACTCTACTAACTGCTAGTTGACATTTTGTTGCAAAGTTAATTACTGTTAGTAGAATATCTAAAGTGGACTATCAAAATAAAGTGTTACCCTGATTTTTGTATATCTGATTGGAATCTGATTTAAATGACTGACTAATGTCCACACAGTGTAACGCAACTTTTCATCTGACACGTGTCTGCCATGGCGCTCTTTCGGTTTACTGATTATGGATTATGGTTTCTATAGCAAAGTTGTGTTGGTATTCCTACACTAAAAAAGCAATAACCGCAATAAAGTTTGCCAAACAGATGTTTTACAACATTACTGTCACACTGTTTTATATTGCGTCTTATGAGGCAGCAGCAGAATGTGCTGGGATGCTTGGGTTTATTGTGTTGCTGTTGTTTCCACTGGTCTGAAATAATACACTTCCACAACAATACAATTTTGTTTCAACAAAGATATTTAGCATGTTTTCTACAAACAACACCTGATGTGTTTATGTTTTATGTGACACACAGGCAAAGATACGTTTAAGCCAATCTGAGCAGTCAGACTGAAGCAGATTTCCAGAATTGCAAGTTAAATAAGATTTCACAACACATGTATCTTGAATGTAGCTTGGATTTGTAAAAATCTAATTTCATGTTTTTTTTTTTTTTTTGTGTTCACATCGTTAAACATGATTCCATGTTCCAATTGGAAATTAGAAATCCAAAATACCCATAATGCAGAGTGAAGGTCATGACGAATGAATTCCCGCATCTCGCCAGAAGATGGCGCCTGTTACTCCATCATATGGGTAGAGAGCATTGAATGGCCATTCATTAATTGATCTGTTTTGTTATGCTATGCTTTTTAAGCGAATGGTGTCATTCTCCAGAATTTGGAGATCTGAAAAGGCTGGGTGAATGGGATCGAATTTGGATTTGCGAGTAAACTCTGAGCATCTAAGGAATCCAAAGAAGGCAAGGATGAATAGAGTGTTAAGTAATCTGGCTGTGTTTACTGAGTGGTATGCTGAACGAAGGGTGAGTAAGCATTTGCTTAATATTTCACGGGTGATGGGCAGGGAAGAATCTAAATGGCGGGGTTGGGATTTTTCAATGTCAATGATGAGGAGGGATATTTGGGGATTATTCATGTCAGTCACTGATGACCAAAAATACGCTCATAGAAAAAAATGGATGCCACTAAGACATTGGACATCTGGGTTGGATCTGTTTAAAGTGGTGGAGAAAGATTGTAAAAGAAACAGCGGTGAGAGAAAAAAAGGGAAACTGAAGCTTCTGATTAAAGTGGAAAATTTTGAAACCATTCCAAGCCGGCCAGTATGAGCTGTCAGTTCTTGGGGATATGGCATAGATAATGAGATGAATGAATAGTTTATGGAGATGGTAGAGAGGGTGGTTTACTAGAATAAGTAGGCACTGGGGAATGTAACAGGTCTGCATGAGGAGTTAATGATCTGAATTTCTCAAAGGCAAAACTGAGAGTCATTGATTTCATTGTTAAAACTTGGTATATGAACTGCTTTAATTCTGAACTTATTGCAAGCAGAAGACCAAAAAGTTAGAACCAGTATCCTACAGACCAGTATCCCTTCTCCCATTCATCGCTAAGACACTTGAGCGAGTAGTATTCAACCAGCTCTCTATCTTTCTTGCACAGAACCATCTCCTGGACATAAACCAGTCTGGCTTCAAAAGTGGTCACTCAACTGAGACTGCCCTGCTCTCAGTCACTGAAGCCCTAAAATTGGCAAGAGCAGCATCCAAATCCTCAGTACTCATTTTACTGGATCTGTCTGCTGCATTTGACACAGTCAACCACCAGATCCTCCTGTCCACCCTCATGAAGATGGGCATCTCAGGAACCGCACTCCAATGGTTCAAGTCTTACCTCTCAGGTAGGTCCTTCAAGGTGGCTTGGAGGAGTGAAGTTTCTGAGTCACAACTTCTTGCTACTGGAGTTCCTCAAGGCTCAGTGCTTGGACCACTGCTCTTCTCCATCTACATGTCATCGTTAGGTTCTGTCATTCGGAAGCATGCTTTTTCCTATCACTGCTATGCTGATGACACGCAACTCTACTTCTCCTTCCATCCAGATGACCCCACGGTTCCTGCTCGCATCGCAGCTTGTCTGACCGACATCTCTGGCTGGATGAAAGAACACCATCTTCAGCTCAACCTTGCTAAGACTGAACTGATTGTGATCTCAGCCAACCCCGCGCTTCATCACAACTTCTCTATACAGCTAAATTCATCAACCATAACTTCCTCTAGGACAGCCAGGAATCTTGGAGTTGTGATGGACAATCAGTTAACCTTCACAGACCATATTGCTGCTACAGCTCAATCCTGCAGACTTGCCTTGTACAACATTAGGAAGATCAGATCCTTCCTATCAGAGCAGGCTACACAACTTCTTGTCCAAGCTCTTGTCCTCTCCAGACTGGACTATTGTAATGCACTCTTGGCAGGCCTTCCTGCATGCACTTCCAAGCCGTTGCAGATGATTCAGAATGCAGCAGCAAGAGTGGTCTTTAATGAGCCGAAGAAAGCCCATGTCACACCTCTCTTCATCAGACTGCACTGGCTGCCAGTAGCTGCTCGCATCAAATTCAAGGTACTGGTGCTTGCCTACAAGACAACCACTGGCACTGCACCAGAATACCTAAACTGTCTAATCCAACCTTATGTCCCCTCCAGAAGCTTGCGTTCTGCAAATGAACGACGCCTTGTGGTGCCATCCCAAAGAGGCTCAAAATCACTTTCACGTACCTTTTTGTGGACTGTTCCCAGCTGGTGGAATGACCTACCCATCTCAATTCGATCAGCTGAGTCATTGGCCATCTTCAAAAAACGTCTGAAAACCCATCTTTTTCGGCAGAACTTAACCAATTGACACTAGCTCTTTCCTACTCTTTTCAGTTTTCTATATTTATAAAAAAAAAAAAAAAAAAAAACCCTTGCAAGACTTATCGTGTTTATCTAACTGAAATTTGCCACAGCATTTATACACTGTCGCTCTCTTGTTGCTCTGATTGCTTCTATTGTAAGTCGCTTTGGATAAAAGCGTCTGCTAAATGACTAAATGTAAATGTAATGTAAAGACCAGATGAGATGTCTAACAAATGGCATTATGTAAATTGAATTAGATATGGCTTTATTAATGCAGTGCACTGTGGCAGCATTGTTGCAATGGAAGAGGGTGCTTTTGGAGGCCCATTCTTTTCCCAACAAGGTGGAGGCAACGATGATTGGCTAGAGCTCAAAAAATGCAGAGGAGGAGAAAAATGGTTTCAGATTTAACGGGTGGAAGTAAACCAGCAACCTTGGATGTACTCCCCAAAACCGACTCAGGGGTCTGCATCAATTATCAGTAGCATGTTGGCAGCTGAGGTGTGAATGTCGCAGAAAAAGTTAAGACCACTCCAATTACTAAGAAATGAAAGCCTGAGATTGAGGTCTGCCATGTATTACTTGTTTAGAGTGTCTAAATCGTTAAAGCCAGGGACAGCGGATGCTAGATAAAGGGGCGACCTTGGGGCATGATTCTCACTGCGAAATTAAGGTACCCAGGCATGAAAAGAAGGTCCCGTTTGGAAATTTGTGTGGCCAAGATATAATTTATTAAACTGATCATTCTGTTAATTGTTCTAGAGGGAGTGAAGCCTGAAACTTGATGAGGCCAATTCCGAGAAACTTGAGGAAGGTGCCGGGTCCCTCAGTTTCTCAGAAGCGATTGGAATAGAATTAGAATTGGAAAAGAAAACTTTTTGAACTTTTTGAACTCTGCTAAAGTGGATGGACAAGGGGAGAAAGGCTTGGCAGTATGATAAAGAAAAAGATTTTGGCTATCCACGTTCCGCGGCCGACTTTAGTTGAAATGCCTGGTCTACGTTATAACTGCCTTAACCACTTTGAATTTAGGACTGCTATAAATCTGAATTAGGGAGGGATCCATCAACTTATCTCTGCATGGGTAAACACCAATCACGTATACATCCAATGCATCAATAAGGTACAAAAATGGACTTTGCAATTGTATATAATGAATTAAGTGTATAACACACAACAACAAAGAATACTTGGAAAAAACAACAACTAAGGAACATATAAGAAAGAAAAAAAAACTATACAGATACAAGCATGTTCAGCCATAAATTCCAACAGTCCTTGTAACTTAAGCTCCCTGATATAGCCTAAACCACCTTATCAACAGCATTAAACAACCTTATCAACAGCATGAGCTGAGTTCATGAGTTGAATTGAATGTGGCAGCCTTAACATTACGGCAGACCCTATTGTAAGTCCAAAGTGCCCCAGTAGGGTTGATTCCACTGCACCACTCTCAATGCGCATTTGGTAGAAAATGATTTGTGGTATTTTTAAAAGTGGCTGCTGCTGCTGAAAGACAGTGAGAGATCTGCAAGAAGCAGGAGGTAGATGAAAAGGAACAATGATTGGATAGGAGTTGCTTTGCCTTCAGGAGAAATGGATATTTGTGGTGCAATCCGTTAACTGTCCACTTTATTTCTTCAGTGGTAGAAGATGATCCTGATGAACTCGGCTGAGCATTTCCTTTAACTTGGTGAATGAGGGTATGGGGGGATTTTAAAGTCACTTTTCTGCAGAGTTTAGTTTGATATCTCATATTAAACGCTTCTGAATCAAACTAATGTCTTTGGGCTTACTTTAACAACAGTCAGGTGAGTTAACATTAAACTCTACAGGAACTTTACAGACTCACAGACACACCTATTTCATAAAAGTCATTTAAAGACAGAACCAGGAGTATTTAAACTTATCAGTTCATGGAAAGAGAAACTGAAGTGTAGTTGAGCTGTTGTGTGTTTGTGTCTCTGTAATCAGGCAGTAAAATGGCAGAAGCCAGAATTTCAGTAGATCAGGATGAGTTCTTGTGTCCCGTGTGTCTGGATCTCCTGAAGGATCCAGTGACCATCCAGTGTGGACACAGTTACTGTAAGAGCTGTATTACAGGCTGCTGGGATCAGGAGGATCAGAAGAGAGTCTACAGCTGCCCTCAGTGCAGACAGACCTTCAGTCCAAGACCTGCTTTAGCTAGAAACACCATGCTGACTGAAGTGGTGGAGAAACTGAAGGAGACCAAACTTCCTGCTGACTGTGACTCTGGAGCTGGAGATGTGCTGTGTGACGTCTGTACTGGAATAAAATACAAAGCTGTCAAAACCTGTCTGATGTGTCTGAACTCTTACTGTCAAACGCATTTTGACCATCATGATGAGTTTCATTCACATAAGCCGCACAAAGTGATCGATGCCACTGGACAACTGCAGCAGATGATCTGCCAGAAACATGAGAAGATCCTTGAGGTTTTCTGTCGCACTGACCAGAAATGTATATGTGTGCTGTGTACGATGGATGAACATAAAAACCACGACACTGTATCAGCTGCAGCACAGAGGACAGAGAAACAGGTATTTAAAACTAGACAATCAAGTTAATACTCAGTGCAGTGATGCAATAATCTGTTTATTTTCTGTGTAGAGCCGCAGCTTAATTACACAGAAAAACTGTCAGTGTACATCTGCTTCAGTTTAACTTTTATAATACTTACACATTCAGTGTAAAACAGGCTTTATGCTTCATGTTAATTCGTACAATAATTATAAACGATCATCACTTCTGGAGTTTGAACCTACAGCCACTGTTACTGAGTTCATAAGTGACTTTTAAACTGCCTCATTCTGTTTACTGGATTCATATGATCACATGATGATTTAGTGCCAGTAGTTTTCTGTGAGATTCAATTTCATCCGTTTGTCCTGCAGAAGCAGCTGAAGAAGACACAAAAGACGTTCCAGCAAAGAATCCAGCAGAAAGAGAAAGATCTTCAGCAGCTGAGAGAGACTGTGGAGTCTCATAAGGTGAGTCTGGAGAAGAAGACAAGTTTGTCTCAGACTCTCTTGTCTCTTTCAGTCCCACTGAAGCCTGAATCACTGTGTGTCTATCTAACAGTGCTCTGCACAGACAGCAGTGGAGGACAGTGAGAGGATCTTTACTGAGCTCATCCGCTCCATTGAGAGAAGCCGCTCTGAGCTGATACGGCTGATCAGAGATCAGGAAAAGGCTGCAGTGAGTCGAGCTGAAGGACGACTGGAGCGTCTGGAGCAGGAGATCAATGATCTGAGGAGGAGAGACGCTGAGCTGGAGCAGCTTTCACACACACAGGATCACATCCAGTTCCTGCAGGTAACAGAGATCTAGAAGAACAGGATCATAGTAGACTTGAGCCAGGTCTTGCTGTGACAGGAGACTCACAGAGAAATTCGTTTCTTATTATATAATCATCAGTCAGAACCTCATCTGGTTTTCAGCTCTGGAAATCTTTTAGGAATCATTTCTCTAAGTTCGATCTTCAAGGAGATATATTCAGCTGTCAATCACCACTAGTGCCACCAACAGTTCAAAACTTTTTACCTACAATGTAATTTTTCCTCCTGATTTATTACATTATGTGAAATCAGTGAACTCGACAGTACCAATTCTGAGAAATGTTTATCAAAATTAGATCAGGTGATCCTTAAACCTGATCAAATTGATTCATAATGGTCTGTAACACATTGATGAATTGGACTTTTTTCAGACTGTTGTGGGCTTTTTTGTGGGAAATTGTGGCAACATTTACAGCATTTTTTGTGTTGTTTTGCAGTGAAAACCCAGCAATTGGGTAATATTGTTTTTGCTTTTTATAGTAATTATTAGTGATTGCATTTACTATAAATATATATATATATATTTTAAAGTGGATATCTATTTAAATAATGTAAAATATAATCTAGGCTACTGGTGAAATCAGATAATACCCACCTCAATAAATCATTCTATTCAGTATTTTATATATTAGTTTAATAGTAGCCTTCATTAAAGCTCTAGTCTAGAAATGTCCATTTCTTCACACATGCTGAACACGGAAATACAAACAAGATCACTTGTGTGATTTCTCACATGTGTTAGAAACCAACAGTTGGAAAATAGTCATGTAGGTCATGAATTAATGATTGGGATCACTTGGAAATCACATACAGTTTTAGTTTAAGTGTCAAATACTAGAATCTGTAGCTCTAATGAGATGTAATAAATATGAGAAGAATGAAGCTGATGCTGTGAAAGTGCTGGACTGAGGTGAATTACTAAAGATCAGTCAAATCTGATGTTGGTGCAGGTTATTGGGTGAAGTGTGGAGCTGATGAGTTTTGATTTCTGTTTTCTGTAGAGTTTCCAGTCTCTCTCAGCACCTCCTGAATATACTGCTAATCCCTTCATTTCTCTCTTCTCTTCTGATGGTCTGGGAGAATCTGTCCGTCAGCTTAGAGACAAACTAGAGGATTTCTCCAAAGAGCAGCTCAATAAGATCGCAGACAGAGGTAAAGTCCTGGATATTAATCTGCTCTCAGAAATAAGTCCATCATCATCTCATATCATGGAAAACATCATGTTAGAAATGTCTTAGTAATGGATGCAGGATCATGAGAATCACACTGTTCATGTCTGTTGATTTCCACAGTCAAATTCACCAACATTGTTCTCTGGACCAGGAACGACTTCCTAAAATGTAAGTCAGTAAGAAAACAAGCAGAAAAACTCACTGAGTGTGTTCATGTTTTTCCTGTAGAAGCTGAAAGAAGAGTTTTATAATTGATGATGTAAATGATGATTTGCACAGGATATCTGCTCATCTGTACTGAGACACTGATGATACACTGAACATGAAGAGTTCAGCTACATGAAAAGATCAAACAGATTCATAATTCCTGATTCTGATGTGTTTTATCTCCATCAGATTACCATCAGCTCACTCTGGATCCAAACACAGCACATAAACGCCTAAGTCTGTCAGACAGCAACAGAATGATTACTTACACTGAAAAAAAGCTGTGGTCTCCCAATCATTTAGACAGATTTGATGGATATAATCATCAGGTGTTGTGCAGAGAAAGTGTGTGTGGACGCTGTTACTGGGAGCTGGAGTGGAGAGGGCTTGTCCGTATATCAGTGTCATATAAGAGCATCAACAGGAAGGTACAGGGTAATGAGTGTGTGTTTGGATCTAATGATCAGTCCTGGAGTTTGGTCTGCTTTCCTGACAAATACTCATTCAGACACAATAACATAGAGACTGTTCTCCCTGTAAAGTCCATCAGCAGTAGAATAGGAGTGTATGTGGATCACAGTGCAGGAACTCTGTCCTTCTACAGTGTCTCTGACACAATGAGCCTCATCCACACAGTCCACACCACATTCACTCAGCCGCTCTATCCTGGGTTTAGTGTTGATTATGGATCATCAGTGAAACTGTGTTTATGAGTCAAAATAGATTGATGAGAGATTCTACCCATAATGCTTTGAGCTGCATGATGCATCAGTAACAGTGAGATGTTTCAATTAGTTTCATTTGAGGGCTGGATTAGTTAATTGAATTTGGGGCCCAAGGGGTTGGGGGGCTGTCCCGATCTCTTTCTACTAAGTAGCCTATTATTACTGAAGATCAGTATCACTGATACCAATAATGCTGCTGTTGTCTCTATTACATGCATTTAATTACCGCCATTCAATATTACAGTATAAGTGAAAGCCATTATTTTTAACATTTAATATGCTCTGAAAAATAGAACAACTTTTAATTTAAGTGAACTTGAAACTTAATCTTCACATAAAATATAAATTGTTTATGCATAAACTATATAGATTAATCTCTATTCAAGCTACTAAAGTTAATCAGCAGGCAGAGCAGTGAGTGATCTCTTTTTCTTTTGTTCTGTAATTTCCATTAATGACAGACTAACTTTTACTTTAAAAGCAGTGCTGTCACTTTAAAACCTGATGCACATCAGTATTCTCCAAACTCTTCATGGTCAATTAGGACTTTAAAATGAATTTAAGGCCGTGTTTACAAGGTCATTCACCGTAGATTCGAGTTCAGTTTTTTTTTTTTGGAGCGGGGGTGGAGGTGTTGAAATCATTCAAATGACCGTAAGCAATTCAGTACCGGTAAATAAACTGCAAAAATGGACAGAGTGGTCCTTAGAGCGCTGTACAACTTGTGGCGCCATCTGAAGGACAGTTAACGTTAAAAGCGTTCAAATGATTCAAAGCACCAAATTTAATAAAACAATATAGCTATCACTCATTTATAGTACTCATTTGACATTTGTATAACATTTAAAAAAGAGAGAGAAATTAATAATTGTATTCATCGTGCATGAAAGTAGTGAGTGAAGACATTTAAAATCATTTCTATTTAGTAAATGCCTTGACAAATTTAATTAATATATTTGATAAATGCAAATAAATGTTATTCATTAACTTTATATTTATCAAAACATCCTGAAAAATAAAGTGTATCACCATTTCCACACGAAATATGATTTTCAACATTGATAATAATCAGAAATGTTTCTCAAGAGTCAAATAAACTGGTATTTTAAAAATAAATGATATCTAAAAGATCATGTGACACTGAAAACTGGAGTAATGATGAAGAAAATTCTGGTTTGCGTCACAGGAATAACATTACATTTTAAAATATAGTCCTTTTTTTGTAATAATATTTTACAATATTAGTTTTTTTTTATTTTATTTTGATCAAATAAATTCAGCCTTGATGAGCAGATATTTATTGATTTTAGAAGATATTTATTTTAAAATTATTGTAATAATATTATAATATTGTAAAATAATTGTAATGTTTCCTTTTGGCAGGTACTTTAATAATAACAATTCTGTATACTTTACTATACTATGTTATAGTACTTTATTATAATTTATTATATTTTATTGTTATCATGATTATTAAATAATATATATATATATATATATATATATAAGTGCTGGGGGTGTGGCTTGTGGGTGTGGTCAGATTTTCCTTCTTTGTTGCGTCTAGCTGATCACATGCCTGCTAATTAGTGCAAAAGCAATTCAAGGCTGACTGTGCATACTCTTTCCTTCATGATATTAATATTGCAGCTGAACTTCTGTCAGTGAAATAACATGTCAGAATAAATGTGTGTAATAAATGCTTAGTAAGATCAGTGTGTGTGTGAGTCATGCTGAGTGACCTTGTGTTTCTGTGCTTTTTTTTCAAACTTGGTTTGTATTGACTGAAATCAGGCACGCCGGCAGAATTTTTTCTGTACCGGGGCTAAGGGGGGGCTAGACCAATATGTGGGGGTACTAAGAAAATAATCTATCCATGATGTCAAAGTTTGTGTCGAGATGAAATAGTAAAGAAATATTTGAATTATTTATTAATAAACTAGTGTTTTCTGAGTCAGTGTCACAAAGATAAAGTTGACGATCCTAAGAAATGCATCTTTATGAATTACATAATAAAAGTTTTATTTTCAATTCAAATGATTTCGTTTTAAAGTAGTATTTCAAAGCATAGGCCTACGCTATTCACTGAATTTTGTAAGGGATTGGTAACCATTGTAAAGAACACACAGAGTAGTATATTATATAGTAATATTATCTCTCTTAAGAGAACCTGTCAAAGCCTTGCAGCATTTTGGACCATTTGTGAGCAGTTAAGCAATGATTTATTAATGCCAACATATAATGAGTATAATTGCAGTAATCTAACCTGAATACAAAGGCATGAATTGCTTTTTTCCAAATCATGCATGGACAAAAATGGTTTCACCTTGGCTATTAATCTCATGTGATCAAAAACAGGACCTAAACACAAAATAAATCTGTTTTTCAAACTTGAGATCACTATCAAAACAAACTCCTAAATTTCACACTTCTGATTTAAAAAAAGGAGCCAAACTGCCCAAATCAAATAAATTATTTGGAGCTCCAAACCACACAACTTCAGTTTTGTCTTCTTTCAAATTAAAAATAATTAAGGACAGCCATAATTTCTTGTAAACAATTCAGCAAAGATTAAAGAGTCCATGTTTACGAAAAATTGATACAAAAGGTAGCATATACAAAGAAAACAAAATCGGGTCAAGAATTGACCCCTGTGGAACTCCACTAAACAAGAAACAAGTTTACCAACATTTACAGAAAAATGTCTATTTGAAAGAAAGGACTTAAACCATGTAAGCATTATACCATGGATTCCCACCACCTTCTCAAGCTGTGAGAGTAAAATCTCATGGTCAATGGTATCGAATGCAGCGCTAAGATCTAATAAAACAAGAACTGCTGAGGACCCTGAGTCAACTGCAGCCAATAAATCGTTCAAAACCCCGACTGAAGCCGACTCACTACTATGGTAAGCCCTAAAGACTGACTGAAAACTTTCAAAAATTTCATTTTTTAGCAAATAAGTATGTAACTGGTAAAAGCCACATTCTCTAAAACGTTCAATAGAAAAGTGCGCTTGAAATTGGCCAATAATTTGATAAAACAGCAGGATCCAAATGATTTTTTCAAAAGTGGCTGAACAACAGCATGTTTATATATTAGTATTTTGAACACAGCACAACAGAGTCACTTTTCTGCAGAGTTTAGTTTGATCTCGGATGAATGCACCTTAACCTGGATTTGAGTTTCGGTAGCGGCTGAAAGTGTGGTTGGGGGGAGGTGAACAACACTCTCTTCCACCTTCAATATCCGCAACTGAGGTTCCCTTGAGCGATAATCGAAACCCCACTTGCTCCAGGTGTGTGTCCACAGTGTGTGTATTCACTTGGATAGGTTAAATGCAGAGGACAAATTCAGATTATGGGTGACCATACTTGGCCTACGCATCACTATCACTGTTCACTTCAAAAGGTGTCTTCAAACAGTCAGGTGTGTTGAAACTAACTTCTACAGGAGTTTTACAGACTCACAGACACGCACATCACTCAAACACATAAACAGGAAACAGGAAACACGTGAGTTCAGTGTAAGATAAACTGAAGTGTGGTTGAGCTGTTGTGTGTTTGTGTCTCTGTATTCAAGCCGTAAAATGGCAGGAGCCAGAGTTTCTCAGGATGAGTTCTTGTGTGCAGTGTGTCTGGATCTCCTGAAGGATCCAGTGACCATCCAGTGTGGACACAGTTACTGTAAGAGCTGTATTACAGACCACTGGGATCAGGAGGATCAGAAGAAAGTCTACAGCTGCCCTCAGTGCAGACAGACCTTCAATCCAAGACCTGCTTTAGCCACAAACACCATACTGAATGAAGTGGTGAAGAAACTGAAGAAGAAACGTCCTACTGAAAGAAAATCCAAAGCCGTCAAGTCCTGTCTGAGCTCTTACTGTCAGAATCACCTTGATCAACATGAGAGCTGGTTTAAAGGAAAGAAACACAAAGTGACTGATGCCACTGGACGACTGCAGGAGATGATCTGCCAGAAACATGAGAAGATCCTTGAGGTTTTCTGTCGCACTGACCAGAAATGTATATGTGTGCTCTGTATGGATGAACATAAAAACCATGACACTGTATCAGCTGCAGAACAGAGGACAGAGATACAGGTATTTAAAACTAGACACTATGACACTAAAACTATGACATATTGCTGATACTCTTTTCATTTGTATTTATATCTGCATTCGCACTGCACACAACAGCGGAAATGAATAGCAGCTGCAAGAAGAGTTTGCTGAAAAAATCCACCGGAAACCTTTATCAATGCAGTCTTTCATAAAATAGACTTTGATTAAATGACATATAATAATGGAGTGAACTGTTCACCTGTTTTTTTGACAAAATATATACTTTAATCAGCCAAAATACACGCCTCTAGTTATGCTTGCAGTGTGAAACAGGTTTTAATCTTAATGATAATTCATGTACGATGGTGGTAAATAATCATCCATTCCGGAGTTTGAACCTGCAGCCATTAGTTATCAGCTGCACTTTTACTGGATTCACATGATGATTTAGTGCCAGTAGTTTTCTGTTAGATTCACTTTATTTCATTTGTCTTGCAGAAGCAGCTGAAGGAGACGCAGAAGATGTTCCAGCAGAGAGAGAAAGATCTTCATCAGCTGAGAGAGACCATGGAGTCTCATAAGGTGAGTCTGGAGAAGAGGAGAAATTTGTATCTCAGTTCAGACTCTCTTGTCTCTTTCAGTCCCACTGAAGCCTGAATCACTGTGTGTCTATCTAACAGCGCTCTGCACAGACAGCAGTGGAGGAGCTGATACAGCTAAGCAGAGATATTGAAAAGGCTGCAGTGAGTCGAGCTGAAGGACGACTGGAGCGACTGGAGCAGGAGATCAATGATCTGAGGAGGAGAGACGCTGAGCTGGAGCAGCTTTCACACACACAGGATCACATCCAGTTCCTGCAGGTAACAGAGATCTAGAAGAACAGGATCATAGTGGACCTGAGCCAGATCCTGCTGTGACAGGAGACTTTTCATTAGTTTCTTATTATATAATCATCAGTCAGATTCTCATCAGATTCAAATCATTTCAATCATTTGTCAAATATAACTAGTACCACCAAAAGTTCAAAACATCACTAACATTTCAACTTCTGATTTATTACATCATGGCTAAATTGGTGAACTCGATAGTACCGATTCTGAGTAACATTCATCAAAACTGGATCAGGTTATCATCAAACTTGATAAAATGGATTTTTATTTGCCTGAATTTGACCATAAAGACCCCTAAGATCAGGATTTTAGGAACTTCATTTTGATTCTTGGGGCCTTAAATTACTGAATTTGTAGTTAATTTAACAAAAATTTAACACAGAATTACAAACATGACATCCGCGTTTCTCTTACTGGTTTCAGAATTAAGGTTATGAATTAATAATTGGCATCACTTGGAAATCACATACAGTTTTAGTTTAATTGTCAAATACTAGAATCTGTAGCTCTAATGTGATTTAATATGAGAAGAATGAAGCTGATGCTGTGAAAGTGCTGGATTGAGGTGAGTTACTAAAGATCAGACAAATCTGATGTTGGTGCAGGTTATTAGGTGAAGTGTGGAGCTGATGAGATTCGATTTCTGTTTTCTGTAGAGTTTCCAGTCTCTCTCAGCACCTCCTGAATCTACAGACTTAAATGAAGATCTCTTCAGTTCTTTTGCCTCTATTGATGATCTGAGAGAATCTGTCCATCAGCTAAGAGACAAACTGGAGGATTTCTGCAAAGAGGAGCTCAAGAAGATCCCAGACAGAGGTAAAGTCCTGGAGATTCATCTGCTCTCAGAAGTCCATCATCATCTCATATCATGGAGAACATCATATTAGAAATGTCTTAGGAATGGATGCAGGATTATGAGAATCACACTGTTCATGTCTGTTGATTTCCACAGCCACATTCACCAACATTGTTCCCAGGACCAGGAACGACTTCCTACAATGTAAGTCAGTAAGAAAACAAGCAGAAAAACTCACTGAGTGTGTTCATGTTCTTCCTGTAGAAGGTGAAAGAAGAGTTTTATAATTGATGATGTAAATGATGATTTGCACAGGAAGAGTTCAGCTACATGAAAAGATCAAACAGATTCATAATTCCTGATTCTGATGTGTTTTATGTCCATCAGATTCCCATCAGTTCACTCTGGATCCAAACACAGCATATAAACGCTTCCAACTGTCTGAGAGCAACAGAGTGATTGCTAACACTGGCAAAAAGCAGCGGTGTCCTGATCATCCAGACAGATTTGATGAGTATCCTCAGGTGTTGTGTAGAGAGAGTGTGTGTGGACGCTGTTACTGGGAGCTGGAGTGGAGTGGGCTTGTCCGTATATCAGTGTCATATAAGAACATCAGCAGGAAGGGATGGGGCAATGAGTGTGTGTTTGGATATAATGATCAGTCCTGGAGTTTGTTCTGCTCTCCCTACAATTATTCATTCATACACAATAACATGAAGACTGATCTCCCTGTAGAGTCCATCAGCAGTAGAATAGGAGTGTATGTGGATCACAGTGCAGGAACTCTGTCCTTCTACAGCGTCTCTGACACAATGAGCCTCATCCACACAGTCCAGACCACATTCACTCAACCGCTCTATCCTGGGTTTATTGTTGGTTCTGGATCATCAGTGAAACTGTGTAAATGAATCAGAATAGATTGACGAGAAATTCTTCCCATAATGCTTTGAGGTGCATGATGAAACAGTAACAGTGAGATGTTATAGAGTCTCCTCTTTTCTCTTTATCACATTAATTATTCACCGTATGGAGCTCCAGCCCGTTCCAGCATTTTGTGTTCTTTTGTCTTCCACTGATGCAAGTCACTGTTTTTGTTGTCATATACTTATTAGTAATTGATAACCATGCAATTAGTTTATTTTAGGTAGATTAAGTTTGTGGTTGCCTGTGAAACTTTTAATTTTAAATATTGATTTTAGTTTTTTAATCGTTACATAATCTGTCTCATACTCGTAATCTATCTGCACTGGTCTATCTCACTGTTGTTGCATCCACACGAATCAGCCAGGCCACTAAGGTTGAGCCATTTAAGAACGCTATTTGCTCCTAGGTGGTAATCGAGCTTTTGCTATTGCTGGCTCAACTCTCTGAAACCTTCCTGTGGCCATCAGAACAGCACCTTCTCTGTCTGTTTTTAAATCTATGCTTAAATCCTATCTATTCAAACAAATTATGGTGTCTTAAGAACTATTTGTAACAGTTTTATCACATTTAAATTTTTGATTGTGTTTTAACCTTCTGTACAACATTTTGGTCAACTGATGATTGTTTTTAAAAGTTTTAAAAATAAACTAAATGAATGAAATGTTACAACTTGTTAATGATTCATTCTATAGATCAGTGATTAAAACATAGGCATTGTTCTGGATTATATTAAGTCTTATGAGGCAGTGGATTTATTTTGTGCTGCCATCTGCTGGTCTCAAAACTCAGAGAGGTGTGTAGATCAGCTTTATATTGTCATTTCCCACTTGACTTACACTTCGCAACAAAACAACCTTTTTTCTGCAAAAAATGTCTGACTTGAAATGGATTTGTAAAAATAGGATTTAATGTAATTTTTTGACGTACACTTTAGCTAAATATGATGGGATGGCATTTGTAGTGGTGACCTTCAGTCCAAGACCTGCTTTAGCTACAAACACCATGCTGAATGAAGTGGTAGAGAAACTGAAGAAGACCAAACTTCCTGCTGACTGTTACGCTGGAGCTGAAGATGTGGTGTGTGACGTCTGTACTGGAGGAAAATACAAAGCTGTCAAGTACTGTCTCATGTGTCAGGAATCTTACTGCCAAACTCATTTTGACCATCATGAGGAGTTTCATTCACGTAAGCCACACAAAGTGACTGATGCCACTGGACGACTGCAGGAGATGATCTGCCAGAAACACGAGAAGATCCTTGAGGTTTTCTGTCACACTGACCAGAAATGTATTTGAGAAACAGGTATTTAAAACTAACGATCAAGTTTATTCTCAGTGTAGCGATTCAATAGTCTGTTTTTCTGTGTTTATTACATAGAACACAGAAACACTGTCAGTGTGAAGCTCTGTGTCTGTGGTCTGTGTTAATTTCACTTTTATAATACTTACAGTGTGAAACACTCTATAATATACATATTAATTCATGTGCAATGGTCTTAAACAATCATCACTTCTGGAGTTTGAACCTACAGCCATTAGTTATCATCAGATAAGTAACCTTTAATCCACCTCACCCTACCTTTACTGGATTTACATGATGATTTAGTGCCAGTAGTTTTCTGTGACATTCACTATCATGTGTTTGTCCTGCAGAAGCAGCTGAAGGAGACGCAGAAGATGTTCCAGCAGAGAATCCAGCAGAGAGAGAAAGATCTTCAGCAGCTGAGAGAGACTGTGGAGTCTCATAAGGTGAGTCTGGAGAAGAAGAGACGTTTGTCTCAGTCTCAGTTCAGACTCTCTTGTCTCTTTCAGTCCCACTGAAGCCTGAATCACTGTGTGTCTATCTAACAGCGCTCTGCACAGACAGCAGTGGAGGACAGTGAGAGGATCTTTACTGAGCTCATCCTCTCCATTGAGAGAAGCCGCTCTGAGCTGATACGGCTGATCAGAGATAAAGAAAAGGCTGCAGTGAGTCGAGCTGAAGGACGACTGGAGCGACTGGAGCAGGAGATCAATGATCTGAGGAGGAGAGACGCTGAGCTGGAGCAGCTTTCACACACACAGGATCACATCCAGTTCCTGCAGGTAACAGAGATCTAGAAGCTCTACTGTATAAACATATAAAAATATAAACAAAGCATTGAATGCAAATGCTTTGTATTCAAAGGAAATCACATTTAGTTTGATAAAATAAAATGTAAATGGCAAATACTAGAATCTGTAGCTCTAATGTGATGTAATGAATATGAGAAGAATGAAGCTGATGCTGTGAAAGTGCTGGATTGAGGTGAGTTACTAAAGATCAGTCAAATCTGATGTTGGTGCAGATTATTGAGTGAAGTGTGGAGCTGATGAGGTTTGGTTTCTGTTTTCTGTAGAGTTTCCAGTCTCTCTCAGCACCTCCTGAATCTACAGATGTAAATTACAGTCCCTTCATTTCTCTCATCTCTTTTGATGGTCTGAGAGAATCTGTCCATCAGCTGAGAGACAAACTGGATGATTTCTGCAAAGAGCAGCTCAAGAAGATCTCAGACAGAGGTAAAGTCCTGGAGATTCATCTGCTCTCAGAAACAAGTCCATCATCATCTCATATCATGGAGAACATCATATTAGAAAAGTCTTAGAAATGGATGCAGGATCATGAGAATCACACTGTTCATGTCTGTTGATTTCCACAGCCACATTCACCAACATTGTTCTCTGGACCAGGATTGACTTCCTACAATGTAAGTCAGTAAGAAAACAAGCAGAAAAACTCACTGAGTGTGTTCATGTTCTTCCTGTAGAAGCTGAAAGAAGAGTTTTATTATTGATGATGTAAATGATGATTTGCACAGGATATCTGCTCATCTGTACTGAGACACTGATGATACACTGAACATGAAGAGTTCAGCTACATAAAAAGATCAAACAGATTCATAATTCCTGATTCTGATGTGTTTTATCTTCATCAGATTCCCATCAGCTCACTCTGGATCTGAACACAGTGTTTAAACACCTCCGCCTGTCTGAGAACAACAGAGTGATTACTTTCACTGATATACCGCAGTCGTATCCTGATCATCCAGACAGATTTGATGTGTGTCAGGTGTTGTTTAGAGAGAGTGTGTGTGGACGCTGTTACTGGGAGCTGGAGTGGAGTGGTGGAGGTCATGTGCGTATATCAGTGTCATATAAGAGCATCAACAGGAAGGGATCAGGTTATGAGGGTTTGTTTGGATCTAATGATCAGTCCTGGTGTTTGTTCTGCTGTCCCTCCAGTTGCTCATTCATACACAATAACATAGAGATTGATCTCCCTGTAGAGTCCATCAGCAGTAGAATAGGAGTGTATGTGGATCACAGTGCAGGAACTCTGTCCTTCTTCAGTGTCTCTGACACAATGAGCCTCATCCACACAGTCCACACCACATTCACTCAGCCGCTCTATCCTGGGTTTGATATTTATAAAGCATCAGTGAAACTGTGTTGATGAATCAGAATAGACTGACAAGATATTCTACCCATAATGCTTTGAGCTGCATGATGAATCAGTAACAGTGAGATGTTATAGAGTCTCTTCGTTTCTCTTCATGACATTAATACTGCAACTGAACTTCTGTCAGTGAAATAACATGTCCAGGGATTTTCCTGCATAGAGAACTATAAGATGGCTGCCTCTGGCTGTCAACAAACTATTAACAAAATAATGCATTTTAAAGTAGTGTTCATTAGCAGAGTGCTACTTTGTTTATAGCGTTAACCAAGAGACTGCTGTATTGCTGCTGTTCCATAAGCACCACCTCAACCCCATTTTGAGCCAGGAAAAACCCTGATATCAGAATAAATGTGTGTAATAAATCCTTATGTAGACCATCAGGTCAGTGTATGTGAATCCTGCTGATTGACCATGTGTTTCTGTGGTTTTGTCAAACTGTGTTGATTTAGTTTTTAATTTAGTGTCACATCAATCATTTCTATTTAATTCAAATCAAATGATCATACAGTCAATAAATTCTTTTCATATAGAGCTCCAGCCCTTTCCAGTGTTTTGGGTTCTTTTGTGTCTGTCGGACTAGTTTATTTGGTGTGTTATTTAGTGTTGAATCAGTGTCAGGACCACTGGGACCGTCGACATGAGTGATAACTCTGACTGGATGTTCAGTTTGGCGAACGAGTCAGTGCCGGAGAATTAAAGCAAAAGTGATGAAAATGAATACGTAAATAAAGGCAGCACAGACAGAAGGCTGTCCTAATGTTATGTGACCTTACCCAAGCTTTCCAATATAACAGCATAAGCCGCATAAAATGAAGAAAGTCATCAACATAACTGATATTCAAAATGGTAAGCAAGCGCTGCTTTATCGTTTCTCATTTGCTACTTAAATCTACAACGTTAAAAAAATTTCTTTGAAGTTGGCTTGGTGTGTCCCAGCCCTTAAGGTGTCACAGGTCTTTGTTTTTATTGTGATGCATTTAATAGTTAACTGTGGATTGTTTTCTTTTTTTTTCTTTTCTTTTCTTTTCTTTCAAGTTTCAGCTTGTTTATAATTTATTCTATTGAAGATCAGTGGTTAAAACCTGTTAAAACCTGTAATTGCAAGCTGTTGAAATTCAGTATGTGTGTATTTATTTATATGTGATGCGATCTGGGAAAACCCAACACATGGTGAAATTGTACCTTTTTTATGTTTTGACACCATATGAAAGCTGGTTTCAAGCCCTTTTCAAAACTGTTTTTATTTTGTCCACAAAAGTTATGGCTATCTGAAGTTGGCTGATAGCTATGATTTTCAGGAATGGCTTTCACTTTCACTTTATGGGTTTAAGGAGAGCTGTCAGGAGTGCTATACTGCATTATTCCACAAAAAAACATCTGTTTTCCGTTGTTTATCATGGGTATAGTCTCCGAACTTTAGCACCAATAATGTAGCTTGTAGTTGTAGTTTACATGTAGAAACGCGAGCGCAGCACAACTGTTCGCACACTGTATAACAGACTGTCATTGGACTCCTCCTCTTTAGTAACTTCCGCATCTGATCCTTCTTCTCTGGATATGAAATAGTCCATGATAACATGGTTTAGGGCACTGACATCAGCAGGATTAAGCACACTGAGGGAAGTTAGATCGTTTGAGTGAGCAGCTTCTTCCGACTGCATTGATCTCTTGGCTCCGCCAAAGGAATAAAGAAAATAAATAAATAAATACAACTTTGTGTGCCGTAGTTTACACAGGACTGGTGGGAAATGTGCATTGAGACACGTTTATTAAAAATGTTACGAGGTTTATTTTGATAGGTAATATTTTTTTGATAAAAAAAATATTTTGTGGTGTTTAGAGAAAGCAACCCCGCAGCACGTTAGAGACATTAACATTAGAGAAAGACACTTTTATTTCTGCTTGCTGCAATAAATCACAATTTTACTGCACTAAATGAAAAGTGCATTTTGCCAAGATATTTTCAGACGTTATAGACAAGATTTTATAGAATAATAATTTAACGAAAACCTAATTTTGACAAAAAAATGACCTATTTTTCTAATTTCCTGAAAACGTCCCAGTGCGACATCCGATGAGTTTTCCCAAATCGCATCACATATGTGTGTGTGTGTGTGTGTCAGTTGTTCAGTACCTGTGTGTGTGTGTGTGTGTGTGTGTGTGTGTGTGTGTGAGAGAGAGTGTGTGTGTGTGTGTGTGTGTGTGTGTGTGTGAGAGAGAGTGTGTGTGTGTCAGAGGTTCAGTACCGGTGTCTCTGAAGGCCTGTTGTGCGTGTAGGTAACTCTCCCATGCATCCTCCAGCTCTCCCAGCTCCACCAGAGCGAATCCCAGATTACTAAAGCACCGACCCTGAGCTCCACGACTGCCTAGAGAGCCTGCAGGACACAGCGCACATCACTCACTCATGGGACATTACAGTAATCATGATGACACACTGCACATGCACCAAACATAACAGAACTAATAGATCAACAAACATTACCACACTACCCCTGAAGAATTAGCAGAATGTAATTTTATAAGACATCATCGGCTATAAAAATATTGTATTATAACGTCCCACCTTAAATGACTGCTTCATTCAGAAAATTAATTAATGGACGCTTTGAAACATTGTATTTTTAGCACTTTGTATTGTGTTATTGCCTCCTTAAAGGAGTAGTTCACTTCCAGAACAAAAATGTACAGATAATGTACTCAGCCCGTTGTCATTCTTTTTTCAGTTGCAAAGAAATTAAGTTTTTTGAGGAAAACATTTCAGGAATTATCTTAATATAGTGGACTTCTAAGGTGCCCATGAGTTTGAACTTTCAAAATGCGGTTTTAATGCAGCTTTAAAGGGCTCTAAACGATCACAGCCGAGGAATACGTTTTTCATCTAGTCTCTATCTAGTATAGCTCTGCGTGAAAACTCTGTATTCTGCTTCAAGACAGTTAGGGTATGTGGAAAAACTCCCATCTCATTTTCTCCTCCAACTTCAGAATCGTCCTACATTGCTGCAGAAGCACCGATCCAGTGTTTACAAAGTGAACGTGCAAAGAAGATCAAACACCCTTTACAAAAAAAGATGATTTTGAAGTTGGAGGAGAAAATGAGATGGTAGTTTTTCCACACACCTGCATGCATATGGCAGAGCTAGACAAGATGAGCATTTGAGGTTTAAAAGTATATAAATTGTATTTTTTTTTAGAAAGATCATTTAGAGCCCTTTGAAGCTGCATTTAAACTGCATTTTGGAAGTTCAAACTCACGGACACCATAGAAGTCCACCAATGTTTTCCTCAAAAAACATGAAAGAAAGAAAGACATGAACATCGGATGACAAAGGGGTACATTATCTACATTTTTGCTCTGGAAGTGAACTACTCCTTTAAGATTAATTGCTTTGTTGTTGCCCTCATTTCTTATTTTTTTTTACCTACTCTTTTATTAATATTTAATGCATTGCTACATCAGCCATCAACATGCACATAACCAATGTAAACTCTGATGTTTCATGTTCGAGGTGCGTGTGTCTCACCGTGAAGCGCTGCTGCCTCTCTGTGGAACCTCAGGGACTGCTGGTACTGACCCAAACTGTTATAGACAGCACCTAGATTCTGCAAAACCACAGCCTGTCTGTGTGGTTTGGAGGAGACCAAAGGAAGCGCCTGCTCATAACACTGCGACGCCTCGGAAAACAGCCTCATCTGAGAGAAACTCAGACCCACGTCACTCAGCAGCTTCCCTGAAACACAGGTGAGGACATGAAATTATTATGATTATGGTGTTTGCAGCTCAGTTTGACCCACATATTATAAGATAAAGGCAGCTGCTTTTAATCAATATATGAAGAGTTCAGATTCAAAAGCCTCTGAATCCATCTGACATCTTTCCTATAAAAATGCATTTTTATCAGGCTCCGATGGATAGGTTTCTATGTAAGTACTAGTACTTCTGATTGGGCTGAGGGTGGGATTTTAATGAGTTTGAAGTAAAAGTATTTGGACGTACAGTACTGTGCGAAAGTTATAGGCCACTAGTATTTTCACCAACAAAAAAAAAGATTTTAAGTCAGCTATTTCTATTTTTTCTATAGTGTGTCAGTGTGAAATATCAGTTTACATTTCCAAACATTCATTTTGCCATTAATTGTAATTATCCAGTGAGGTTTTTTTTTTTTGCACAAGGAGTCTGACACCAGCCAGTGCTCCACACAGAGATCTGATCTCATCATCATCCATGAAGTAACAGAACAAACTGAGACGGACTAAATTCAGAAAAACTGTGGCAACGTCTCAAAGATGCTTCAAGAAACCTACCTGCAAAGCTACAATACAAGGTTTTAGGCACTTGTGTAAAAAAAAAAAAAACATTAAAATGAGGATGCTGTCAAAATAATGTCATAAGTAGATTTTATTTATAAATTAACTTCTATTAAATGAAATCAACATTTGGTGTGACCATCTTTTTCAATTTACAGTAGCTTTTGCCCTAGGTGCAGTTGTGCATAGTTTTTCAGATGGCTTTGCAGGTAGGTTTCTTGAAGCATCTTTGAGACGTTGCCACAGTTTTTCTGAATTTAGTCTGTCTCAGTTTGTTCTGTTACTTCATGTCATTCCAGACAGACTGGATGATGATGATGATGATGATGATGAGATCAGATCTCTGTGTGGAGCACTGGCTGGTGTCAGACTCCTTGTGCAAATCCTTGTGAATTATTACAGTTAATGGCAAAATGAATATTTGGAAATGTAAACTGATATTTCATACTGACACACTACAGCAAAAAATAGAAATAGCCGACTTAAAATTGTTTTTTTGTTGGTGAAAATACTAGTGGCCTATAATTTTTGCACAGTACTGTATAATATGTGTTGAGAGAATTCACTCAGTATCATTATCTCGTTTTTTAACAGAGATGGCTTTTAGCTGGTTTTGCATCTGAACTCTTCATATTTGTATGTATATTTACAAGTATGCATTCGGCAAATGCTTTTATCTGAAGAATTTTTAACAGCACTCATTGTGTACATGTTTATCAGTTTATTCATGTTAATTTCTTTAGGAATAAAGCCCATGATCTTGACATGACGAGAGCCATGTTTTCTGTGTTTTAACCCTTTAACTGTCACTCCCTTTTATTAACATAGATGTGAAAATGCAATATCCAAAGTTACATTTTTATAATTCATGAACGAAAACATTTTGTAATATGATTTTCATGCACAATTTCCATGGTCTGATTTTAAAATGGTTGAAAGGATGAATTTTGAGATTTTACATTTTCAAGTGATATATAATTTCCTATGAGTTCTAAAGCGTAATAGGGAAAAAGGCAATTTAGTGAAAAAGGTCTGAACCTCTGTTATGATGTAGATTTTTGAGGTGCACTATTGTCATATATGACCCTGGACCACAAAACCAGTCATAAGTGTCAATTTTTCAAAATTGAGATTGATATATACAAAATAAGCTTTCCATTGATGTATGGTTTGTTAGGAATAGACAATATTTGGCTGAGATACAACTATTTGAAATCTGAGGGTGCAGAAAAAAATTAAATATTGAGAAAATCGCATTTAAAGTTGTCCAAGTTAAGTTCTTAGCAAAGCATATTACTTATCAAAAATTACATTTTGATACATTTACGGTACAAAATTTACTAAATATTTCAATGGAACATGATTTTTACTTAATATCCTAACGATTTTTGGCATTACATTTTTTTTTTTTATAATTTTGACCCATACAATGTATTTTTGGCTATTGCTACAAATATACCCCAGCGACTTAAGACTGGTTTTGTGGTCCAGGGTCACATATATTAATCTATTATTTTCCTGCATAATTTGTAACACAAAAAAGTGGTGAAATATCTATTTAGGAGTCTTAGGCCTTCCCAACAATAGTTTGTCATGATTAGATTAGGATTTATTTGTAATATGGTGAGGTAAACTTACACGGGACAGTGACAGTTAAAGGGTTAAACTGTTAAAACCTCAAAAATACTTACATTACTGTTTCAGTTTCATGTTTGCATTTCAACAGAATTATTTCTGAAATTAATAACGAGCATCACAGTTGATTTGTCTAATTTATCATCTAATTATTTGTCTTTTTTTTATTTTACATTACAGTGCTTGCTGTTGTTGTTTACTGTTATAACTGTGGAGTTTCAGGGAAGGTTGTGTCTTTACAAATAAGAGATAAGAGAGAAAATCCCAAAGGTTTTATGAGATGTGATGTTGATGTGAAGCAATTTGGTATTAAAACAACATACACAACTAAAATTATTTAAAATCATATTCAATAAACTAACCATTATCATCATTACTTCATCTCTTGCTCTTCTCTGGCTTTCTCACTCAACTTTTTGGCTGATAGCAGACTGCTAATACAGTTTTGTGAACCAGACAAAATATATGTCGGCAGGTTATCTGGACAGTCTAACAAAGCTGAACCTGTGTATGCTCATAACTCATTTAGTGAGTATCAGTGCACTGCAAAAAATGCTTTTCTTACTTAGATTTTTAGTCTTGTTTCCAGTCAAAATATCTGAAAATTCTCCTATAAATTTTCTAAACAAGTAAAAATGATTGTCTTGTTTTCAGAAAGAACAAGTCAAAATTAAGTGAGTTTTTGCTTAAAACAAGCAAAATTATCTGACAGTGGGATTAGCAAAATAATCTTTTTTCAAGGAGAAAACTAGATTATTTTGCTTACCCCACTGACAGATTATTTTGCTTGTTTCAAGCAAAAATTCACTTAATTTTAACTTTTTTTTTTCTAAAAACAAGACAATAATTTTTACTTGTCTAGAAAATCCTTTTTGATTTAAGAATTTTTAGATATTTTGGATGGAAACAAAACTGAAAATCAAGTAAGAAAAGCATTTTTTGCTGAACTTAATAATCATTTGTGCTGAACATGATTCTGATCACAAATAGCAGTGATAGCAAGCGTGTTACCCAGCATCTGCTGATCGCTGATGCCGCTGCTCATCTCCAGGCTGTCGGTCAGCACGCTGATGATGTCTTCGCTGGAGCTGCGACCGCTCTGCAGCATGTGTTTCCCAGCATCCTTCAGCGCCAGCGCAGCTGCAGATGCATTTCCCACTACCTTATAACTCTCAGCGGCTCGCTGGAAACTCGCTGCAGCCTCGTCCCACTCCTGTAACACACACAGTACAAACAGCTCAAATACATCTGCAGCTCATGCATTAGGATCATGGCAAGTCCACATGAAAATAAAATGATACCATGCAGTTCAGTTTTCAAAGATTTTTACATTTTAATCTCAAATAATTGAATGGAGTTTCTATGTTAAGCAATAAATAATTGAATGGAGTTTCTATGTTAAACAATGAATAAAATGCACCAGTTTAATTATAAGGACAGTTTTATTGCCCTTTCTGCAGCATTTTAAAGGTTTAGAACAAATCTTATTTGTGACCCTGGACCTCAAATCCAGTCATAAGGGTCAATTTTATTTTTTTTTATTGAGATTTATACATCATCTAAAAGCTGAATAAATAAGCTTTTGATGTAGCTTATTTTTGCCTAGGATAGGACAATATTTGGTCGAGGTACAACTATTTGAAAATCTGGAATCTGAGTGTGCAAGAAAATCTAAATACTCGTATTTAAAGTTGCCCAAATTGAGTTTTTAGCAATGCATATACTAATCAAAAATTAAGTTTTGATATATTTACAGTAGGAAATGTACAAAATATCTTCATGGAACATGATCTTAATATCTTAATGATTTTTGGCATTAAAAAAAATGGATCATTTTGACCCATACAATGTATTTTTGGCTATTGCTACAAATATACCTGTGCTACTTAAGACTGGTTTTGTGCTCCAGGGTCACATATTATGTTGTTGTCCAAAACTCTGGTTAACCTCAGATTTTTTCTTGATATTTGGTGACTTTTCACTCAGAAATTGCTAGTAAATTACACAAATAGTTGCAAATAAATGGTAAGTAACGCATTGAATTAGATGTAAAATTCAGAATTAGAAAACACTAAAATAATTGTAATAATAATCTTCATTTTGTTTACAACTTTGAAAACTCATTTTTACAATGAAGCAGCACAGAACCAAAAAATAATATGTTTTGATGTATTTTATGTCAACTTTTAGGCCATTTACATTTATGTTACATTTATAGTTAAACTAAAACTAAATCTAAAACCATAACAATTTTCATTACTTAAAATAAGATTAATGTTAACTTAAATTAATGTTAAGATTAATTTTTATTTCAGTTTTAGTACAGTAGAAGTTAAACTATAAATTAAAATGAGAAATGTATCACTTCATTTATGTTCATTTCACTGGGAATCGAACTCATCATCTTGGCATTATGAGCATGTGCTTCTACTTGAACTTTAAGCTTCAGGAAAGCACACAGAATGAGTAATTTTCCACACTTCTCATGTTTAAAATGCTAAAATGTTTTTAAAAATGCAATGCTGTTTATAAAATGTACAGTTGTTAAATACAGTTTTAAAAATCATATGTTCTCTCTTTTTTTGCAATGCACCGGAATCATTTATGCTAAAGGTTTACTGTTTTTACCTCTTATTTTTCTTGTTTCATAGTGTGACTTTGGCAAACTGCATTTAATCCAATTAGGATCCATGTGACACAAAACATAACTATTATAACACACCTTTCTCAGCAGGTGGCAGTGTGCGAGTCTGACACACGTGTCTCCCTCGGCTCCAGCATCTCCCTGCGATCGGTACAGCTGTGCAGCCTGCAGATAGTGTTGCGCAGCCTGCGTTCGGTCTCCTAGTGCCTCGTGGGCCATGGCCAGATTATACTGTAGGTCTGCGATCCGCTCGCCTCTCTCGCCCGGCTGTGTGCGCGACAGGACATCCAGCCCTTTTTGAGGTTCGCCCGCCTCCACGTATGCCGCACCCAGATTGAATGCACACGTTCGCTGCAGTCTCTTTTCTCTGAGCTAAAGGAGACAGCAAATCATGAGGCGCTTCTCTGAGAGATGCAGCAAAAGCAGATTTAAAGTAACTAATTTTATTTGTTCACAAGTGAATTACTTATTTATTCCACAAGTTTGTGATAATAAGAGGGTTACTAAAATAAAATGAGTAATATGTGACTGGTCAACTGATCCTTGAGGTTGGAAATGACAGGTGGTTACATTTTCATAAAAGATTTCCTTTGCAATATGTACACTGCAGCTCAAAGGTGTGAGATCAGTAAGATGTTCAATGCTTTTTAAAGGAGACTTTTCTGCTCAATAAGGCTGTTTATTTGATTCAAAATCCTAAAAAAAACTTTTAACATTGTGAAATGTTATTGCAATTTAAAATAGTGTTTTTCTACTTTAATATACTTGAAAATATAATTTATTCCTGTGATGCAAAGCTGAATTTTCAGCATCGAATTTTCATGATCCTTCAGAAATCATTCTAATATACTGATTTATTATCATTGTTGGAAACAGTTGCTTAATATTTGTTTTTAACCAGTGATACTTTTTTCAGGATTCTTTGATAAATAAAACATTAAAAAGAACAGTGTTTATTTCAAATAGAAAACATTTTTAGGTTAGTAAATTTTTCCCTCTTTCTCTCTTTGAAAGAAACTAATATTTTATTCAGCAAGGATGTGTTAAATTGATAAAAAAGAAATAGCAAAGACTTAAATTGTTAGAAAACATTTCTATTTTGAATAAATGCTGTTGTTTTTAACATTTTATTCATCAAAGAATCTTGAAAAAAATATCTCGGTTCCAAAAAAAAAAAAAGCAGCACAACTGTTTCTAACATTGATAATAAAAGTAATAAATCAGTATATTAGATTGATTTCTGAAGGATCGTGTGACACTGAAGTCTAGAGTAATGCTGCTGAAAATGCAGTTTTGCATCACAGAAATAAATTATATTTTAAAGTATATTAAAATAAAAACTGTTATTTTGAATTGCAATATTTCATAAAACTACTTTTTTTCAGTATATTTGATCAAATAAATGGAACTTTGATGAGCATAAGAGACTTTTTTTTTTTTAAATCTTACTGATCCCAATCTTTTGAGCGGCAGCGTACATGAATGCATTATAAAGTCAGTTTTGATTTCATTTTATCTTGATTTGATTTTATCAGTTCTCACTGTGTTTTATGTACCTTAGTTGCAGCTTTTAATGCGCTCCTGAAGCTCTGCAGTGCTGCGTTATTGTTTCCGCTCTGCAGCGCTGCATGTCCAGCTGCGGTCAGTCTCTCGATCTCCAGCTGAACGTCTGTCTCCTCCACATCAGCTCTGTCTGTCCCGCTCCGATCCGCTTTCTTCTTTTTCTTCTTCTTCTGCTTCTCTCGAGCATCTCTGACTGGAGACCCATCAGAGGCCATGAACTCAGAGTAGATCACAGCTGAGAGGAGACATGATGCTCAACCTGAACACAGACACACACAGCAGGATATTTCACATGAGTCATTTATGGGCCACTGGTGCAAACTGCGGTCCCATAAGCAAATAAACTAATAAAAAAAACATTCAAGTATTCAAATCTAAGATGTTCACTAAGATCCTTCTATTACCTATTGAAACAAACAATAATATTCATCATTTATTGTGTACTTTCAATTGGGAGGTGGCTGTTCTGAACCCTAAAATAAAAAATAAAAAATATATATATATATATATATATTCCATAACATTTAGTTTTTATATGTATACAATATAAATATTTTTTTTGGTGTGTTATTCCACAAATTTGTCATTACCGAAACAATCACGACCGAAACATGTCATTATTGATAATACATAATCCTCATTTTTGGGGGAATATTTTTTATTTAGTATGTATTAGTAGTGTTTAAGAATGATAGTTAAAATTATTACATAATTAATGTTATGTGGTCATTACCAAAGCATTACTGTCACTGCTGAAAAGCGCAGTCACTACTGAAACATGGGATGTTTTGTAAAAATGTATGTGTTTACTGACTTATCAACTAAGATGCTGTGATAGTTTTTGGTTCAATGTATATTCAAACTGAATTCTTAAGTTTGAAATCAGTATGAACAACTTTTTGCCTTTTACAAAGAAAAGTTGGATAATCTCATAAATGACACTTGAAATATTGCTAAAAATGTAATTGTTATTTATTTACCTCTAAAAAAATAGCAAAAAATATCTATTTACAATGTAGATGTAAGCTAAATCTTAATAGGTCAATATAACGCTTCTAATTAAATTAGATTTGATGCAAAAATACATTGTATGGGACAAAATTATCGATTTTGCTTTTATGCCAAAAATCATTAGGATATTAAGTAAAGATCATGTTCTATTAAGATAATTAGTAAATTCCCTGCCATAAAAATTTCAAAACATATTTTTGATTAGTAATATGCATTGCTAAGAAATCATTTGGACAACTTTAATGCCTTTTTCCTCAATATTTTGATTTTGTTTTGCACCCTCAGATTCCAGATTTTCAAATAGTTGTATCTCGAATCAAATATTGTCCTAACAATTTTAAAAAATTGACAATGGTTTTTTGGTCCAGGGTCACATATATTACTGTATTTCGGTAGTGAGTGACAATTTTGGGGAGACGACATTCCAAATCTTTCTGAAAATACAATATGAGAATTAACTGCACATTAGAAATGTGTATACAATTTGCATACATACACATTTTTGGGAAAAACATTTTTTTTCAAGACGTTTCCAACTCTTGACTTTGGACCAATTCTGTAGAATGGCCCTTATATGAAATAATTTTGCAACTAAAACAAAGTGTGTACTATTTTTTAAGGTACTTTTTGGTTTACAGCTGGTGCATTATAAAGTTCAATTCTAAGGGGAAAAAATACTATTTTCTTACATTTAGGGGTTTAACATATTTAGCAATTCTGACTTTTTCTAGCCATTGCGAGTTTATACCGTAATTACTTTTTTTTTTATTTAACGTTACTGGCAAAACGGGCTTCCATAGATATTATAACCTTACCTTGAATGACTGATGTCTGTGCAAAACAAGTCGTAATGGGTTTTGAACTAAAGATGATAAGTTGATAATTTCATAATTATCCAGATTTTCTAGTCATTTTTATTATAAACATTCGAGGGAGCCGTTAATCCTGACAGAAATTTGGGCGCGAAAAACGAAACGGACTGCTGGCGTAACCTGAATACACTAATTATCACATTATTATTATTATTATTATTATTATTATTACATAATGACAAAAAATGTAAAAAAAATTAAATTTTAAAATTGTATTATTAAAAATATATATTTCTTTGAATCTGACTGGGCGGGCAAGCTGTCAATCAGCACCACCCATAGCCCCGCCCTTCGCTTTATGAAATATTCCACACTCATGAAACTTCAATTAAATGTAAAGTAAATTTATATGACCCAGAACTGACTTTAAATGATTCAAGTTAAGAAAATAAACGGTGAAACTGAAACACAGCTCGTCCTCAGCAGCAGGACAGTAGTGTGTGTTAATGGCAGAGAGGATTCACACTTCACTAATGAATCATTCATTAGTCTTCTAGAGTGACACTAAAACACACAGTCACCACAGCAAACTGAACACTCATCACACACACGATATAACGAATACGCGACATAACACTACAGTAAATCATTTCATATTCCGAATAAAACTATAACAGACGTATAACACGCTTATAAACCGGAGTTTAGCTCTGAAGGAGGTTCACGGCCACTTACAAGAACAAACGAAGAGTTTCCACTGAGATCCCCGGATGATGCGCGTCAAATTCGATTCTGGCATATTCCTTCTGAATCATGTCGTAAATTCTGAGCTGATCGAAGTATAAACAAGTGAGCAAACTGAGGTGTCTCTCTCTCTTTCTCTCTCTCCGCACACCTGAGCAGGTGCTGATCAAACCGTTTACACCCGTCTCCATGGAAACGCCATCAGTGACGTTTCCAAGACGGTAACCGCTTTCTTCTGTGAGCGCCTACATTTTATAAATATAACCTAAGATTATAAATTAAGACAGAACATATTTGCATTTTATTATTTATTAAAAAAAAAATCCAGGACATTTTAGAAAATCTAAAAAAGATCAGTAATAGTCTTTCAACCTTTATATAATGTGGTTTACACGAGTACACGCGATGAGATTTTTATTTTTTGACTCGATTAAAAACTACAATACCCATAATGCGCAGCGGCTCTTCCGGCTGTCACCAGGTGGGTGGAGCCGCGCGGCAGCCAATGAGGAGCGGGCGGGATATTCAAACCGTAAACAACTGACAGGCTGGAGCATTCGCGTTTTCAGTCGTCATTTATCATTAAATTATTAATCAGATTCGAATAAGAGTTTAATTTTAGTTATCGATATAGACGTATTAGATGTTTAGTGAACACTACAGAGCGACAGCGTCACTAATTCGCGGATTTACACAGGAACCGTTTGATTAATAGAAGATCGCGTCGCTTGTCAGAAATCAGTGCGTGTGTTTGTATTGATCTATCGGAATATTGATCAGATATTGACAGCGCAGAGATGGGGGACGGTGTTCAGGTCCGGTCTGGCTGTAAGTACTGAAAAAAACTTTCACCGAAAGTCTTTGTGTGTGTTATTGACATGTTAAATGTGATTGAGATTTAATGCTAAGCGTGACTGAAGTTTTATGCTAACTTGAGGTTTTGTGTTGAATGCGGTTGAGGTTTTGGTTTTTTTGTCGGTTTTGTATTGAGGTCAGGGTAATAAGTAATAAGGGTAATTTTCTTTTAAAACTGAATTTTATACATCATCTAAAAGCTGAATAAATATGCTTTCCATTGATGTATGGAAGGATTGAAGGATTGACATTATGTAGGATAGGACAATATTTGGCTGAGAAACAACTATTTGAAAATCTGAGGGTGCAAACAAATCAAAATATTGAGAAAAGCGCCTTTAAAGTTGTCCAAATAAAGTTCTTAGCAATGCATATTACTAATCAAAAATTAAGTTTTGATATATTTACAGTAGGAAATTTGCTAAATATCTTCATGGAACATGATCTGTACTTAATACCATAAAATAAATATCAATAATTTTGACCCATACAATGTATTGTTGGCTGTTGCTACTGTGCTACTTAAGAGTGGTTTTGTGATCCAGGGTCATAAATGTGTTTTTTATTCACTGTTGATTTCAGATGAGCGTCTAACTGCAGAGGAAATGGATGAACAGAGGATTCAGAATGTGGCTTATCAATATTTGTGCCGTTTGGAGGAGGCCAAGAGGTGCGAAACACACACACACACACACGCACACACACACGTATGCATACACACCTTCACAGAACACACACACTGGTGCAGCTGTCAGTTTCTCTGCTGTGAGGTGTGACTCATGAATTTTTGGGGACTTTTTGTCTGTTTTATCAGTTAGTTTTGAAATGGTCAACGATTTTAATAATCAATTCTCTATGAATCAGTTCTCAGTAAAAGTGCCTCAGATGATCAACAAGTAAACTGTATACTGCTATAAGTTTTATTAACTAAAAAAGAAACCAAAGCCTATTTGCTAAATTTTTATTGACAAGTATGTTGTTCCACATTGGGTTCAGGGTTTTCTTTTAAATGACATCCACGTTGAAGACGGTACAAACCAAAAGTTCTAAATAAATGATATACATTGGCTGAAAAAAGGTTTAAAATATAAACATTACAATACAAAAAACAGAGATCCAAATCATCACCAGCAACTTCATCACCTTCTTTACCGTGGATAAAAAAGTGGATTACCCCACTTCCAAAATTAAAAAAAATCTTGATAATTTACTCACCTCATGTCATCCAAGAAGTTCATGTCTTTCTTTCTTCAGTTGCAAACAAATTACATTTTTTGAGGAAAGCGTTCCAGGACTTTTCTCCATATAGTGGACTCCAATGGTGCTCAATGGATTGAAGGTTAAAAATGCAGTTTAAATGCAGCTTCAAAGGGCTCTAAACGATCCCAGCCGAGGAATAAGGGTCTTACATAACAAAACAATCGGTTATTTTCAAAAAAAAAAAAAAAAAAGACAATTTATGTGCTTTTTAACCACAAATGCTCGTCTTGTCCCGTTCAAGACAGTTAGGGTATGTCAAAAAACTCCCATCTCATTTTCTCGTACATCGCTGCAGAAGTACCGACTCAGTGTTTACAAAGTGAATGTGCAAAGGTGGTCAAACGGCCTTTACAAAAAAGGTAAAGCAATGATGAGGGCGATTTTAAAGTTGGAGAAGAAAATGAGAAATGTTTTTCGACATACCCTAACTGTCTTGAACCGGAATACACAGAGTACGCATTTGCATCGCAGAGCTAGACAAGGTGAGCATTTGTGGTTAAAAAGTGTATAAAAATGTTTTTTTGTTTTTAAAGAAAATGACCGATCCATATTCCTCGTCTGGGATCGTTTAGAGCCCTTTGAAGCTGCACTAAAACTGCATTTTTAACCTTCAGTCCGTTGAGCACCATAGAAGGCCACTATATGGAGAAAAATCCTGAAATGTTTACCTCAAAAACTTAATTTCTTTGCAGCTAAAGAAGACAGATATGAATATATTGAATAACATGGGGGAGTAAATTACCAGTTTTTATTGTGGAAGTGGAGTAATCCTTTAATAGTGTTCGACTGAAGCTATAGGAAGTAGAAACATCTGGATGTTCATGTGTTGGTCCTGCTGTCTGTCAGGTGGATGGAGGCGTGTCTGAAGGAGGAGTTGCCTGCTCCCACTGAGCTGGAGGAGGCGCTGAGGAACGGCGTTTATCTGGCTAAACTCGGCCAGTGCTTCGCTCCTCATGTGGTTCCACTGAAGAAGATTTACGACCTGGACCAGCAGCGATACAAGGTCAGTGTTCATAACTGCGACAGTGTACATGTGCCATTGGCATCAGTGGAAAAAAATATATTCTTCTTCTGTATTTTTATTCTGTTTTCCAGTAAAAAAAAAAATCTAAACATTCTTAATCCAAGATACAAGCAAAATGACACAAGATATAAAGTTTTGTTTTCTGAAACGTGCATCAAAATGAAGTGAGTTTATGCTTCAAAAAAGAACAAACATAACCCCAAAAGAAGCTTACTTTTTCTGACCCCAACTACAAAAATTGATAATAATTAAAGCATAAACTCACTTTTCATTTTTATGTTTTAGAAAACAAGACTTTGTCATTTTGCTTTTGAAGTAACCAAATAAAGTTGGTTCCTGTTGACTTCTATTGAATTTTGTCTGTACACTGCAAGTTCTGCAAGTCCTCCAGTTTTTTTGTCTTGTTTTCCAGTACAAATATCTAAACATTCTTACAAAATACAAGCAAAATTACATAAGGTATAACATCTTGTTTTCTGAAAAAAAAGCAAAATGAAGTGAGTTTATGCTTCAAATAAGTCAACTTCAACTTCATTCAAATTGAAAACAAGCTTATTTTTTGACCCCAACTGCAGAAATGTATATAAATGAAAGCATAAACTCACTTCATTTTGATACATGTTTTAGAAAACAAGACTTTGTCATTTTGCTTCTGAAGTAAATTTATTTGTTTAGCTGATTGTACTGGAAAACCAGACAACAATATTGAGTAAGAAACTAGTTATTTACAGTGTATAAAGGAATATAGAGCCTAAAGGAATAGTTATGTCATCATTTAGTTCTCATGTCATTCCAAATCTGTATGAACACAAAAGAAGATACTTTGAAGAAAGTTGGTAACCAAGTAAAGTTGGTTCCCATTGAGTTGTATTGAATTTTTTTGTCCGTACACTACAAAAACTGATGTTTGTCCTCCAGTTTTTGTCTTGTTTTCCAGTACAAATATCTAAATATTCTTAATCCAAGATACAAGCAAAATGATATGATATAACATCTTGTTTTCTAAAAAATGTGTCAAAATTAAGTGAGTTTATGCTTCAAATAAGAACAAATATTTGCCACTGGGGTCAACAAACAAGTTTATATTTCAGACCCCACCTGCAGAAATCTTCATTATTTGAAGCATAAACTAATTTCATTTTGATGCATGTTTCAGAAAACAAGACTTTATATCTTAAGTAATTTTGCTTCTGAGGTAAATGTATTTGTTAAGCTTGGCAATATTAAGTAAGAAACTAGTTATTTGCAGTGTGTATAAAGGAATATAGAGCCTAAAAGAATAGTTAATTTTAAAAAAAAAAAGTGTTTTCCAGTACAAATATCTAAACATTCTTAATCCAAGATAAAAGAAAAAAGACATAAGATGTAACGTCTAAGAAATAAAAAAAAATCTAAACTCAACTTAATTTTGATGCACTTCTCACAAAACAAGACAGTCTTAAAATTAAGTGAGTTTTTGCTGAAAAAAAGAACACATATCTGCTAATGTAGTCAGAAAAAAAAATCCCTCTGATGTAAGTTTATTTTTTAGATTCTATTGGCAGATATTTGTTCTCACATCACTTTAATAGATTTTTTCGATATTTTTTTTTTTTATAGTCTAAGGGTTCAAAATATTCTTCAAAATGCCTCCTTTTATGTTTCACAGAAGAAAAAGTCAAACCGATTTTGAAGCACATGGTGGGAGTAATTTATAATTTTGGGGAAAACTGTCCCTTTGGGACGCAGAAATGACAGGACAGTGATTGATTGTGAGATCTTGAACTGCTGTTGTTGATGTTAAACATGATCTGATGTCTTCTGTTCAGGCCACAGGGCTTCAGTTCCGTCACACGGACAACATCAACCACTGGAGGAACGCCATGATGGAGGTCGGCCTTCCAACGGTAAATCAGACTCTTCTGTCTGCGTTTTAGCTGGTCACAAACAGAAACTGTAATGAATATGACACACATTACTGAAGATGTTTCCTGATGTGTCCTGCAGATCTTTCATCCAGAGACGACGGATGTGTATGACAAGAAGAACATGCCCAGAGCCGTCTACTGCATTCACGCGCTGAGGTTTGGATCTGGATGATTATAATCAAATTCTGTGTGTTTTATTGCAGTTTGAGTTTCGTAATGATTCCCTGGTTTCTGATTTCTTGTGTTAGTTTGTACTTGTTTCGTTTGGGACTCGCCCCTCAGATTCATGACCTCTACGGGAAGGTCAAGTTCACAGGTAAAACACTATACTTTTACAGCAGTTTCACATTAGATCTCTTTCTAAACCGCTGGATTGATTGATCAGCTTCCAGAAGCACAGCTATTCATTTAATAAAGTGTTTAAATTGTTCTGCAGAGGAGGAGATCAATAACATGAAACTGGAGCTGGATAAATACGGCATTCAGATGCCAGCGTTCAGTAAGATTGGAGGAATCCTGGCCAACGAGTTGTCTGTGGATGAGGCCGCAGGTAAAACTCATGACTGCACTGCTAAAAGTCACGCTTTTCCTCTGGATTTTATAATAATTTTAATTGTGTAGTGCTTTCGGTATTAGAAAGGTGCTTTATAAACGTAATCTGTGATCAAATATGTGACCCTGGACTACAAAACCAGTCATAAGGGTCATAAGGGTCTTTTTGGAAATTGAAATTTATACATCATCTGAAATCTGAATTTCCATTGACGTATGTTTGTTAGGATTGGACAATATTTGGCTGACATACAGCTGTTTGAATATCAAAAATTCAAGGATGCAAAAAAATCTAAATATTGAGAAAATCGCCTTTAAAGTTGTCCAAATGAAGTTCATAGCAATGCATATTAATAATCAGAAATTAACGGACTGGTTTTGTGGTTCAGGGTCATATATTTGATCACAGATTACGTTTATAAAGCACCTTTCTTGTACTGAAAGCACTACACATTTAAAATAAATGGCTGAATAAAATACATCAAATAAATTAAAAGACAATCCAATAGTTATGCATCTAGATCAGTGTTTTAGTTATCAGTTTTAGTAGTACTGAGATACTATTGTAGTTTTTTGAATGTTTTTATTATTAAACTCCATTTGTATTTTATTTTAAGCTTTATAATTTTGTGGTTTTTAGTAGTTTAATATAGTTTTTATTTATTTGTATGTTCATTATTTATTTCAAGTAATGATTTTATGGTTTTAGATTTAATTTTAGTTAACTATAATAACCCAGATCAGGATGAATTCATTTAAATGTTTCCAAAGAGTCTTTGTTTTTCATTACAAATATCTAAAAAGAAGTGCATTTTTATAAGTTTTATGCTTAAAACAAGAGAAAAAAAAATATCTGCCAGTGAAGACAGAAAAAAAAAAAATTCTGATCTCATTGACAGATGATTTTTTTTTGTTTATGCATTTTCTGTCATTGTGCATCTCAAATTAAAATTAGATGTTTGTACTGAAACAAGACAGAAATACTGATCACAGTGTGGTCAGTTTTTGATGTTTGAATGTCATCTTCATTTCCCAGCTTTAACAAACCATAAGTATTACATTTAAAGTGACATTAAAAAGAAAAACACACTTGATGTGGTGTGAGATGTTGATGGGTGTTTCTCATCTGTCTGCAGTGCACGCGGCTGTGATCGCCATCAATGAGGCGGTGGATCGTGGCTGTGTGGATGTCACTGCTCAGGCCCTGAGGAACCCCAATGCCATGCTGACAGGCCTGCAGGACGCGCTCATGCCCGTCTATCAGGAGATGCTGCGACAGGCGCGCCTTCAGAAAGCAGCGCGAGCGCGGACACACGTAAGAGAGTCACGCCAGCACACACTAATAAAATATAAACACACTGCTGTGGAGCAAATATGAAATGATTCTGTGTGCTTTTAGGGAAACGGATCAGCAGAGAAAGACATCTATGAGGAATATCTGACGCAGAGGGAAATACAAGACTCCATTAACAGAGTCAACAGTGAGTCAGTGACAAAAAAAACATGTTTCAAAACATTTCAACACCATCAGAAATGCAGTAAATGGGTCAAAGACAAAAAAGGGTTTAAGCATAAAAACAATAAATGTAATACTGCTTTAAATTGTTGTTTTTTTCAAAAAAGTTTTCAGTTTAATTTAATTGCATTTTTGTTTTTCTGAGCAAAAAATAAATGCCATACATTTTCCTTAATTTACAGAAGACAGTCACTAAAATGTCATTCAGTGTAACAGTCTTGTCAGGCATATTATTTACAACAAAAATCAATTTATGACATGTTAAAAGACAAATTACTTTTACCCCAAATACTAATTAGTTGTAATTCTACACATTTAAATAAAAGAAATGCCCGTTTATCAGTAAGAATTTTTTACTAATTTAAAACACAATAAAATGTAATATGCTTCTTATTCTTTAATATTTTTTAATATGTACAAGTCGGAATAAGCAATTTTTACATAAATATTATGTTACACTAAATGTTGTTTTTTTTTTTTTTTGACAGTTTATTATCCAAAAACTTATTTGAAACCTTGAAAGTAGACACTTTACTTGCATTTAATGTGCTTTTTATGGACATAAAATCACTTTTGTAAATTTCTTTTGATGTGGACGTCTTAACATCTTTGACCCAAAATACAAAATGTGAAGAGGGAAAAAATAGGAGTTTATTTATTATTATTATTATTATTGTTGTTGTTGTTATTATTATTATTTAGAACAATTATTATTAAAAAATATTATTTAAAAAAAAATCCTATTATGTTGTTGTTAACAATAACATAACAACTAATATTATTACTTATTCAGTTATTCTATTTCTATTTATTATAATAATAATAATATTTTATTTAAATGTTTTTATTCTTATTATTGTCAGGGTTCCCACAGGTCATGGAATTTCGGGAATATCATGGAATTTTAAATTGTCTATTCCAGACATTGAAAGTCAGGAAATTTTATACTTTTTTTTCAAGTCATGGAATACCAGGGATTTTAGTTTGTTTGCTTTATATTTTTTGTTTCCATTTATTAAAATGTAATTTTTCTATTCTGTATTTTGTTTCATCACATTGTTTAAAGCACAACTGCCTATTGTTATGGTTATGAAAACGATAAAAAACACAAATTAATTTCTGTAGAAATAGTACAGAAAAATATGAAAGTGCATTTAATTTAATAAAAAAATGGAATATGTGTGTTTTGTACTAAAGATGTCTGAACAAGTAAATAAAGCTTTTAAATGGATGGATCCATTTGTGATTGGTCATGAAAATTAAGCTTTTTAGTCAGTGAAAATCAGGAAAAACTCAGGAAAACTCTGGGACTGGGAACCCTGTATTGTTAATGATGAAAATAATGACTTTTATTTTATTTATTATTTTGTTTCTTTTTTATATTGGCATTTTCTCTTTACAGTAATGCCTACATGTACAATGTACAATGTACATTGCAGTCTTTCGCAAATTAATTTTGCCAGTTTACAATAATGAAAATTGTTTAATTAAGTCACTGGTCACAATGTAAACAAAATCCACAAAAATCATTATTTTTCTAACAAACGGAAGCTAAGCATAATTTCTTGTGTCTCTCTGCTGTGTTTGCCATCGGACGATGACCGCATGTGTGTGTTTTTGCAGTGCGAGCGGCGGTGGAGCGTGTGGACGAGGCGTTGGACTGCAGTGATTCTCTGGCGCTGCTCTCCGCTCTGCAGGACTCCAGTCTGGCGCTCACAGGACTGGTGCGAGATCACGCCGGCTGGTACCTGGAGCAGCTAACCGCTGACCGAGAGCAGAAAGCCCTGGTGAGGCGCTCACTATCATCTGTCACTCATACATTTACACACACGTCCACTGCTCACTAAAGTGTGTTTTTGTCAGGATCTGGGCTGTGTGGATGCTCTAGAGAGAGATGAGCTGCAGGAGGGTGTCAGCATGGCCAACGAGGAAGCACAGAGAGACCGAACAAGTCAGTGATGCCTCTAAAACGCTCTCTTGTACCAATGCAGGCCTGTTTATTAATAAAGTAGCCGTGGGAAAGGTCAATGAGAAGCTAAAATGTGAGTTTGTGTATGTGTGAGCAGTGCAGCACGCGGTGTGTAAAATAAACGAGGCCGTGCGGCGCGGAGAGGCTCGTCAGACGGTTCGGGCGCTGATGAATCCAGATGCTCATCTGCCAGACGTCTTTCCCTTTGCTGCAGAGCTTTATCAGAGAGAGCTGGCACCACTGCAGCGCCAGTGTCCGCAGGTAACACATTCTCACTCACTCACTAGCTTGTAAATCATCTGATGTTGGAGTTTAAAGGAGACGTTCACTTCCAGAACAAACATTTACAGATAATGTACTCACCCCATTGTCATCAAAGAAGTTCATGTCTTTCTATTTTTGCATTCGTATGGAAATTAAGTTTCTTGAGGAAAACATTTCAGGAATCATGGAGCACACAAGTTTGAACTTCCTAAATGCAGCTTCAGAAGGCTCGAAACGATCCCAGACGAGGAAGAAGGGTCTTATCTAGCAAAACTATTGTCTAGGAATGGCTCGATACCATAATTTGTCTTCGGTACGATACCAGAATGTAATACCTCGGTATGGATACTAAATCGACACTGTAGTAAGTAATGTTAACATACTAAACATGTATTAGTTTATTTATCATTTATAAATAATTACTGAGCTAAATTAATACTGTTAACAATTAACTGTAAAGTGTTTACTAACTAAATGTTCAAAATCACGTTATTATCTCTCTGATTGTTTTTAGATTTCAGACTCAAAGTATTTTTTACTCTGCTTTAAAAGTACTTTTCTAGTGTCTGTACTTCATTATAGGGGTCGACCGATTATCAGCCCGACCGATTATTGGCGCCGATGTTAAGCATTTTTACGATTATCGGAATCTGTTATTTTCAAAACCGAATTGCCGATAAAAATAATTTAATGTTGAAATGCGCTATTTGGCTCCGACGCAGCCTGTCAGAGCTCACCGCTCTGTGCCCTAGAGCAGTCTCCGCACATACATCAACAACATCCCCAGAACTGCTCTCAGAATCACTTCATGAGCATTTGACCATTTCAGTTGAGTAAAACTATTGTTATATCATATACATAGGCTACAGAAACTTAAAAGTTCCTCATAGCAACTCGTTAAATTAGCTGAATATTATTGTGGTGCAGTAGAATATATGTAGTAATACTACTACTACTACAATTATTAAACAATTTGTTGAGAATAAAATCACACAATGTGCCATTTCTTCCATGTTTTAATTTTATGAGTAAACTCATTTGTAAAAAAAATAACTAATTTGATTAAAAGATAAATTAATGTTGTTATGCCTTCATTTGCACTGTACTGTAAATTAAAACTAATGGAATTGTGTAGTGTCACATAGGCCAAGGTTAGGATAACAAAAAATGAGACATTTAGGCTATGCAACTAAGTGTGCCTATAATAGGCTATCAATGTTATAGTTTCATGAAAAGGTTTTTTTAACATCTTGTACAATGGAGCTATGAAGACAATTAAATTATTAACACTTATATTACACATTGTGCATTTTTAAGCTAATCGATTGATGTGCATTAGATGATGAATTGGATAGTCACCTCATGATTTAGCCATCAGAAAATAATTGATGAGAAATTATTAGAGCTTATGCTATTGTTATTATGTAAATAAGTTCTTGTCAGAGCTCTTGTTATTATTAATTATGCCACATTTTCATTTTTACACCAGACACATATCAGTTCAAAATATCGTTTATCGGTGCATTTGATCTGTAATATCGGCATCGGCCCTGAAAAACATATCAGTCAACCCCTACTTCATTAGAGTGTTTTCTTTAGAAAACTTTGCAAAGCATAATATTGTACTTTTTACTGCACTGTGTTTCATATTAAATATTTAATTCTTTATTACATTAGAAATATATTACTTTCTTACTTTTACTCAAGTAAAACTTTTAACTGAAAAACTGACCTGAAAAATGGTAACCGTTTCCTTTTGCGTTGTTGACACACTACCTTCCTATTATTGTAGTAAAGCTGCTTTGACACAATCTGTATTGTAAAAAAGCACTATATAAATAAAGGTGAGTTGACTTGACTTGACTACACTAAAAGTAATTCTAAAATTTACTTGAGTACAAGAAAATACTACATTGTTAATATTCTTAATTATTAAAGGTAAAACAAACAACAACTTTTATTTCTGAAATGTAGTTTAGAAAAAAAGTATGACATTATGCTTTGGAATGGAGTACACATTTTCCAAAGAAAAACACACTGATAAACTACAGATGCTTTTTAAATTTACTTGAGTAAAGTAAAAATACTTCATGACTGTCCACTATCATTTGTGAATAAAAGTTATTAAAATCTGAATTTTTGATTGATGAATGATGAATCACCTCTCTCTCTCTCTCTCTCTCTCTCTCTCTCTCTCTCTCTTTGTGGAAAAAAATCAGGATGAGCAAATGACAAATGCTTGGTGATTTATAGCAACACTATTTGTAAAGGGCATTTGTTTTTCTTTGCACATTCACTTTGTGAACACTGGGTTGGTGCTTTTGCAGCGATGTAGGAGAAAATGAGATGGGAGTTTTTTGACATACCCTAACTGTATTAGGGTACGGTATTAGTGCATATAGTACACACACTGCAAAAAATGCTTTTCCTACTTAGATTTTTAGTCTTGTTTCCATCCAAAATATCAAAAAATTCTTAAATAAAGAAGGATTTACTAAACAAATAAAAATTCTTATTTCCAGAAAAAAGTTTTTGCTTAAAACGAGCAAAATAATCTGCCAATGGGATAAGCAAAATAATCCTATTTCAAGCAGAAAACTACATTACTTTGCTTACTCCATTGGCAGATTATCTTGCTTGTTTCAAGCAAAAACTCACTTAATTCTAACTTTTCTGAAAACAAGACAATAATTTTTTATTAGTCTAGAAAGTCCTTCTTGATGTAGGAATTTTTAGATATTTTGGCTGGAAACAAGACTAAAAATAAGTAAGAAAAACATTTTTTGCAGTGCATGTGCATCACAGAGCTAGACAAGATGAGGTTAAAAAGTATCTAAATTGTTAAAAAAAAAAAAAAAAAAAAAAAGGAGAAATAGACAAGACCTTTCTTCCTCGGCTGGAATCATTTAGAGCCCTTTGAAACTGCGTTTTGGAAGTTCAAACTTATGCACACCATAGAACACATGGAAAGACATGAACCTCTTGGATGACAAAGGGATGAGTATATTACAAAGGAAGTGAACTACATCGTTAAGTGTGTGTGTGTGTGTGTGTGTGTGTGTGTGTAGGGTGAGCTGCAGCAAGAGGAGCTGTTTGTTGCGGTGGAGATGTTGTCAGCGGTGGCTCTGGTTAATCAGGCTGTGGAGGTTAAAGACTTCGGTGCGTTCAGCGCTACACTAATCAGTCCTGCAGCTGGACTCGCCGACATCGATGACAGTCTGATCCAGAGGTCTGACCCTTCACTCATCAGAAACCTGTTTCACACACAATCTACTCCATGCCTTCTGGCTAGAGTTTATATCATGGAATTTTAAAAGCTCTATTCCAGTCATTGAAAGTCAGGGAATTTACTTCTTTTTTTTTTTTTTTTTGGTCCAAGTCATGGAATATGGAATATTCAGTTTTAGTTTTCATTTATCAAAATGTAATTTTGCCTTTTTTTTTTCCCTGCATTGTTTTACACGTTTTGCCTATTTTTATGGTTAGACTATTTTTCAGTGCCATTTTATTCAACTGGCAATCACTACAGTCAAATGCAGTCACCAGACTGTACCTAATAACTAAGGCAAACATGTCAGGAAAATGTACATTTCAAGAGCTTTGGCTACAAAATTACCACTTCAAAGAAAGTAGATGATAGAAAGAAAAAACTAAATGTGAAGAAATAAAAAAAAAACTGAATGATGAACTTGATTACAAACAGAAACTTCTGCAGAAATGGTACAGAAAAAGCCAGTTTCCGCCTCTAAATAAAAAAAGGTTATTGCGACTTCTCACAATTCTGACTTATTTTCTCGTAATTGTGTGATACAAACTTGCAATTGCGAGTTATAAAGTCAGAATAGCATGATATAAACTCACAATTGCGAGAAATAACTTCAGAATTGTGAGATCAAAAGGTTGCAATTGCGAGTTATAAAGTCAAAATTGCATGATATAAACTCACAATTCTGTAAACATCAGTATTTTTACTCCTCAGAAATGAGTATATCTCGCAATTCTGAGAAAAAGTCAGAGGTGCAAGATACAAACTCACAATTGCAAGAAAAAAAAGTCAGAATTGCAAGTTTTATCTTTATTTTATTTTTTTTATTTAGTGGCAGAAACAGGCTTCCATAGTTTTGTACTGAAAACGTCTGTAAATAAAGCTTGCAAATGGATGGATCTGTTCATTATAGGTCATGGAAATTCAGCTTTTTAGTCAGTGAAAGTCAGGGAATTTGGCTTAGAGTGGGAACCCTGAATATGATACAAAATGTATGTATTTTTTGTTCAAAGGTACAATAAATGGTTCCATTTAAAATATATATATATATATATATATATATATATATATTTTAAAATTTATTTATTTATTTATTTATTTATTTTATTATTATTTTTTTTTTAATGGAACCATTTATTGTACCTTTGAACAAAAAATACATACATTTTGTATATTCAGGGTATGTATGTATGTGTATATATAATTTTTTTTTTTTTCTCACCATTATTTCTGTGTGTAGGTATTTTGAGGAGCTGTGTGAGCTGAAGAGGAGGGCAGGTAAAGCTCTTCTGACCTGGAATGACCTCCAGACGGGACTGAACGTCGTTAACACAGCTGCTCACGAGGAACATGAACGTCAGTTCATCTTTTAAAGTGACTCTGGTTATTGTAATTAGTTTGTAGCATTAGTGACGTTCTGGTTGTTGATCTCCACAGAGATTCTCACCATCGGTCTGATCAATCAGGCTCTGAGCCGCAGCGATCCTCACAAGACGCTCTCTGCGCTGATGCTGCCCTCCAGTGGCCTGCAGGACGTCCTGCCGCTTAACGCCAGACGCTACCATGATGTGCTGACCCGCGCTAAACGACACAAGGCTGAGGTAATGCCTTCATTAATCACCGCTGTTTTACTGTACTACTTCAGGATTGAGACCAGACTCTTCTACAGAGAAGTGCTTCTTCTATAGAGTTTTAGTCATTCATTCATAAAGCTGCTCTATGACTTTCTCTTTATTGTCCATTGTTATTTATCCAAGTTACTTGTGCTTCCGCACAAATAAATCACATCAGAGCAGATGTCTATTTAATCAAGTTGTCGTATCTTTAGATTTCATTTAGATTTCAGCAGTACAATTTCTAATTATTTTGGGATTTACTCATTGCATGTTTTTATTAACATCATTCATTATTATCAGGGTTATTATAGTAAATTAAAACTAAAACCATGAAAGCAATTAGATTTAGAAACGTTAACTGAAATGAATAAAATATAAAAACCTAAAAGTGAAATAAAAAAAAACTATTTAGACAAAAAAAAAAAAAACTAAAATTGGACAAAAACACAAAATTCCCACTCAAATTTTTTTTTTTTTTAGCCAAAAATAATAATAAACCATATTAAACAACAGAATGAACTGAAATAAATAAAATATATTTTTTTAAAATATAAAAAAAGAGAAATAAAAAAAAACTATAGACGTGTGTGTGTGTGTGTGTGTGTGTGTGTGTGTGTACTAAAAATGACAAAACACACAACAAAATTTCAAAATAAGTTAATCTTTTTTTTGTGTGTGTAAATTACAGACCATAATAAACATTAACTGAAATAAATGAGAAATAAAAGTTTTGTCATAAAATATAAAAAACTTAAAGGTAATTTAGAAAAAACTAAATAATAACCCATAATAAACGTTAACTGACATAAATAAAAATGGCAAAACCACAACAAAATTCCAAAAAATAAGTGAAATCCTTAGATTTTTGTTTGTTTTTAACCAATAAATAAACCGTGGCGCACCTTTTAAGTGTATTAAATTTGATTGCACCTGAATCCTGAACATAAGGTTGCAGTCTTGCTTTGTATTTTGTAATGCTCTCGTTTCCTGTCTGAACATGTGAGTGATGTCTGTTGTCTTGTGTAGTTGAGCCGTGACCCTGGAGCTGAGCTCTGGTTGGCTGACATTCAGGAAGGTGTGAGACTGGCCAATCAGGACACTCAGAAAATGCTGAAGAGTGAGTGAACGCACACAAACACACAATACGTTTAACACATATAACTGAGGGTTTAAAAATAAAAATTTGAGGCATTGATCAGTTTTCATGCACTGGTCAGTTTTCAGATTTGTGCTATTTTACACCAATAACATGTATTCTTTTAGACTAGAGTGGAAAGAAAACATCCAAAATACACATTAAAGTCTTTATTTTTATTGCACTAGATTTCAATTACAAGTTTTTTTTTCTCTTACACACACCAAACTACAGTTTTATTCCTCTCATTATTTTGACGTTTTGTTCATGTTTCAATCACACAACATTTTAATACATCATTTTAAAACATGGTGAAAATATGTTTTCTGTTTGTTGACAGTATTTTCTGATTTATGGAGTAAAATCTCCTCTGGAAAATCCTTTAATATGTCAACAAAATGAAGAAGGAATTATGAACCTGACTTTATCCAGTGATCTGAATTTTGTTCTGGGGCCAGCTGCATAAACTTAGCCTCTATGTTAAGACGGTGTTATAAGTACAGTGTTGGGGAAAGTTACTCTTAAAAGTAATGCGTTACAATGTTGCGTTACTCCCTAAAAAAGTAACTAATTACGTTACTTAGTTACTTTTTATGGAAAGTAATGCACTACATTACTTGCGTTACTTTTGCATTACTTTTTAAATCTGGGCAGGGCTTTCTTGTTTGTTTTTAATATAAAAAAGTTTGATTCATAGCAAATGTAAAAGCCCTTTCACACTAAAATGAAATGAAGTGAATAAGGCTAACGGAAAATTAAATTGACGTCTGTACAGTAGAACTGTAGGAAAAGAAAGTTCAACACTCTTCAGCAATGAGGAAAAAAAACACAAATGTAAAGTAAGTTTTGCTTATTAGTACACTGCAAAAAAGGCTTTTCTTTCTTAGATTTTTTTTGTCTTGTTTCCAGCCAAAATATCTAAAAATTCTTAAATCAAGACAGATTTTCTAGACAAGTAAATAATTATTGTCTTGTTTTTTCTCAAAAAATTAAGTGTGTTTTAGCTTAAAACAAGCAAAATAATCTCCTTTTTTTTTTTACCCCATTGGCAGGTTATTTTGCTTGTTCTAAGCAAAAACTCACTTAATTTTGACTTTTTTTCTGAAAACAAGAAAATAATGATTTACTTGTCTAGAAAATCCTTCTTGATTTAAGTTTTTTATATATATATATATATATATATATATATGGATTTGAAACAAGACAAAAAATATTTTTGCATTGTACAATTAGATCAACAAAGGTCAGCAGCAAAGTCATTGGTTAATAAAATGGGATTAAATGCATAAAGGAAACAAAAAAGTAACTCGAATATTTTCTTGTAAATGAAAAAGTAATGCGTTACTTTACTAGTTTCTCGAAAAAAGTAATATTATTACGTAATTTGCGTTACTTGTAATGCGTTACCCCCAACACTGCTTAAGTATAGTTTGACCAACCATCAGTTAACCAAAGGGGAATCAGTCTTATTTTTTAAATTCAACCTGGACCAGTCTACATTTTTCTGTAACTGAATTAAAAGAGATTATGATCAGTCTTCAAGAAAAATTACCTGATTAATTTTTTAAGACCAGTCTAATCCTTTTATGCAACCGGCCCCTGGAAATGTATGCAAATTAGTTCATATTTACTGCAATTTAAT